>CM056720.1:39294643-40494643 GCA_029844215.1 Przewalskia tangutica | reverse complement strand
ATTAACTCTTTTAAAAGATCCGTTTCTTTCACAAAAGTCACACAATACCCGTAGTATAAAAATAGAGTGACTATCCTTTTAAGTAAACCAAAACACTTCCCTTTGTAAATCAAGTAACAACATTATTTTCCAAACGTTCAAGTTTGCCTAATTTCAATTGCTCAAGTTTCTCATTTTCGAAAGGTTTCGTAGTTCATAGTTTTAATCACTTAATGATATAATTCTCCTTTAAAACAATTTGAGATACATATGCCTTATATGTGAGTAGGTTATTCTTGTTCATAATCAATCTTATTTAAGCAGCCATGATCTAGGAAATGTAATATCATTTTGTCTCATCTTAGCTTCTATGCAGATGGAGGTTTCTACTGGTTTTAATAATACTTTATTAGTCAATACATTTCCCTTTATTAGCGCTGCTGTGGTTTGTTCGATACTTATTCTCATTTCCGAAATCAGTAAAACATTATTCCTTTTACAAACCAAGTACTCATTACTCACGAATGAGGTTTCACACAAAAACTCATATTAATTTACTTAAGTCAAGTCTCTTATCTTTTAAGATCAAGTCTCTTAACTTCTAAAATTAATAAACCATTCTTTTTATCTCTCTTAAGTCGTTATACCTAACTTCCCATAAAGCTAGTATAACTCTTATGCTTTTAAAACAAAGTATTACTCTTCTTTCAAAAAGGTTTCTTAATTCTTTTGAAATACTTCAAGATTCTTATTATTCAGGCTTAAGTCAAAAGACATTGCCGTACAACTACGTTCAGTTAACACACGTACGTCTACCGTACTATATATATATTCTTTTAAAATATCATGCTCAAGAGTATATGAAGGATCACATACCTCGCGACGATTATCGACTATTAGCAAAACGCTCCACGGCTATAACCCGGTTATCCTCGTCCACCTTTCAAGTAGTACATGCTACTCGCAGATCAATCAACCTATAAGGGTTATACAAGTCTATCAATGCTTAGACTACTCTTATAGAATATTCTTCTGATGTGATTCCAGTTCAAGTCTATTCTGTAATATCCTTCTATTACAGTTCAATTCTGTTCTATGAATCTTATATTCATTTCTAAACAACTACAGTATGTAATTTCCAATTACAATAGAAGGATAGGATTATTTACCTCGATAAGCCCAAAATTATCCAAGTTTAATGTTGATCCTGAGCAACGTTTAGCTCCTACTCCGGGTGCTCCAACCCGCTCCAAACAACCCTTAGAAGTTCTACGAAACTTCTTCCTAATACTTCAACCAACTGTGAAGATTTTCCTTAGGGTTTCGTTTAGTGACTGAAGGGAAGTATAATTGTATTTCTGGGCTTTTAGTATAGGGGTAACCTTGGAATACTACAAGGTATTAGGCTAAGGTATTTGGTATAGTAACAATACTTGGAGAGTATTTCTACCAAGAGGGGGGTAGTATTTTTCGAGAACAACTAGGCAAGGGGGGGTGTACCCCTCGGCCAAGGCCACTAGGAGGGGGTGTACCCGCCGGCCAGGAGCCTTCTCAAAGGGGGAGGCTTGGACGAACCACTACACTAAGGGGGAGAGAACTTTCAAGACATAGAAACTATTTTAGGATGAAGAAGTTCATCAACTAAGGGGGGGTATTTATAGGACAACCAAGGGCCAAGATCAAGCCAAGTGGTAGGCAAGTGTAGGGTGAGGATTTACCCATGTGTACCTTATCCATCTACCACACCAACTATCACAAATATCCTACCTAACCCAAGACCCCAATTCGTCCACTAGCCGCCCATCACAACATCCAATGTGAGGGTGACACATGTCACCCTCCCGTTGGTCTAAAATGTTTCATCTCTCGGAAAAATCCGCAAAAATTAGAAATGACATAGACGTAATTTTCCCTTCGCAAGTCTTGTAAAACGTTTCGTCGAAAAACGATTCTTTTCGGTACTTGTGAACAATAATTTTCGGTCCTAGCCTAACTTAAGGTTCAAACTTTTCTACGTACGTCCTCACGTACATACTCTGGAAAATATGGGGTATAACATGGTGTACCTCTACCTGCGGCATGAACGCAGCCCCCCGAAGGAGGTCAGTACAACAGGTACCAAGTATGTGAAACTGAAAATACTGTAAATAAAATCATAATAGTCTATATAAAACAGGAGACATGTATGATAACCAAACTACAGTACACAACATATAAGCTGTCATGTCAAGTCAGGGACTCACGCCCTCAAAGTCATCACTCAAATATAACAATGGGTCTCACGCCCACAACATCAATCATGCCCGTGGAATTCCTTCCTCACTGCCGGCAGTCTATGATATAACAACACCAAGGAGTACACATGAACACCAGGTCCCACCTGTGTCATAAAACCGTACGGGGCATGTACGAAGACATAGCTACCAGATCCAACCTGCATCATCAATCGACGGCAAGTACGAAGCCGGCTACCGTAACCTACCGTACTAACAATACTAAACAACTATATCACGAAGGCGACACGTGGCAAGTCGATAGCCTCTACCGGATCCTCACTGCGCACGTGGCGACGGGGCAAGTAACGAGCTAACCACGGATCACAACCGTAAGTCACGAGACTTCGCCACAAAACTGAATGGGGCAAGTACGAAGGCTAACTACCAGAACCAAAGCCGAATCAGCCACGACCGGGGCAAGTACGAGAGCCAACTACCAGATACCAAGGCCGAATCAGTAAAACCTCATGGAGAGCTAGTCCATGGAATAACAATAATGGTCACATGCCCGCGGAATTCCTCATCGGTGTAGACATGCCCATGTGACAATAATAATGGAAACATACCCGTGGAATCTTCCGTCACTTAGTGCGTCAAGTAAGTTCACAACAAGTCAGCCGGCCCTCCATCGAGAGACACGGTGGTATAGAAATACAATACGTGCACAACAAAAGCTATCACAACTAGCATAGGAAAGTTCAACATACTTTTAGACTTTCATTAACATGTAAATTGATTCACCATTTATATAAACTCAAGTACTCCCATTTTGTGCCAACAATCCGGGTTTTAACCCTAAAGTACTACGTACTTAAATTCTTTCAAAAGATCCCTTCTTTTACAAAAGTCATACGATACCCATAGTATCAAAAATAAAGTAATTATCATTTCAAGTAAACCAAAACCATTTCCACACCTTCTTTTGAAATAAACCAAGACAACACCATGTTTTCTTTTTAAACCAATTTAAGACAAAACCATGCCCTTTTTTTTTAAACCATTTTAAGACAAAACCATGCCTTTTTTTTAAACCAAAAACTCTTCAATTCCTCAAGTCCCTTTTCTTTTAGAAATCAAGTTCATTACTTTGGAATTTAAGAAAATTAATTCTTGTATGTAATTATTCTTATTAAAGTAGCCATGATCTATAAAATGTAATAATTTTGTCTTATCTTAGCTTCTATGCAGATGGAGGTTTCTACTTGTTTTAATATAATTAATTGTCATTACATTTTCCTTTATTAACGCTGCAATGGTTTGTTCGATACTCATTCCCATTTCCGAAATCAATATAACATTATTCTTTTAAAAACCAAGTACTCATTACTCACGAATGAGGTTTCACAACTTTTTAACCCAATTCAAGTCCTTAACAAATCATATCAAGTCAAATCTCTTATATTTTAAAAACAATCAACCATTCTTTTACCTACATAAAGTCGTTATAATTAACTTCCCATAAAGCCATTATAACACTTTATGTTCTAAACCAACCAATTTCATTTAGCACACGTACGTCTATCGTACTACATAGTTTACAACAATCATGAAAGAACCAGTATTCAGATGGCCATGTATGAGGCCGTGTATGTAAGAAAGTGTAGATCGCCGGTTGGATGGTTCGACATAGGCGAGGTTCAGTTATTTGGTCCAGACTTGATTCAGCGGGCTGTGGATAAGGCGGAGCTTATCCGGGAAAGATTATTAGTAAGCTAGAGTCAGCAGAATCTTTATGCAGATAACCGACGTTGACACATGGGGTTCAGCTTGACATTTTTGTCTGACCATTGTTATGTGGCCACGTGTGGCATTATTGGTATGTAGGGGTTGTAAAAGAAGACTATGTCGCTATCTTTAAGTATGACTCCCAAAAGAACATTCGGGGACGAATGTTTCTAAGGGGGGAAGAATGTTACACCCCGGAATTTCCAGGATATGTTTATAAGGAACGTACGTAAGAACTCGAAAATGTTAATATTTGAGACTTGTAAAAATTTATCGGAATTATGGAATTGTCGGAAAACGTAATATTGTGACGAATGGGAGGGCGACACGTGTCACCCCCCTTATGTTGTCTTGGACGAAATTTAGCAAGGACAAAATGGTCATTTGACCACTAATGAGATGATCAAGTCTTGCAAAGACTTTGGCTTGATAAGTTTGACTAAGTCAAGAAGTCAATAGCTTGAGATAATTGACCACATCTTGACCTTCCATTTGGATGAATCCTAGCCCTTGTTTTATTTATTTATACCACTACTAGTGCAAGACTAGTCTCCATACTTAGAAAAAAATTCAAGAATTGTGTTCTTCACTAAGTGTAGCTCACGGCTTAGGAAAGGGTTTGAAGAAAAAAATTTCAATTGTTGTCCAATAATTCCCATACTTTAAACCAAGGTTCCTAAGAGTATTGTAAGGGTATCTCAATAGAAAGATCCCGGAAAAGTGGCGTTTTCGTATTAGTCGCAAGGCGGAAAGTTAAGGAGTTCTTCAACTTTGAAGTTGGAACTTGAAGAAGAGTTCTTCATAGGCATCTAAAGGTTGATTGGAATGGTTTGGAACGTCGAAAGGAGGAGCTAAAGTTGCTAAGGATCGACTTGTAACCTTGGATCATATTTGGGCTAAATGAGGTATAATCTTCATCTTACTTTTGTAATTGAAGATTCCATGTTATTATAAGTTAGAAATGATCATGTGTTATGTGTTATGAAGTTTGATAAGTGTTATGGAAATTTGGAAGCTCAAATCCGAAAATGACATGTTGAGTCATTTGAAATTGAATTACAATTTGGTCGTTAACTAGAATTGTCGCATGTTACTTACTTGAAGATTATAGTAGTTATAATCGATTGCGGCTTGATATCATGTTATGCTAACATCTTGGATTGAAATGGAAATTGGATAAGAATTGGTGTTATTGTACTCAATGTGGCCGAATTGGACTAGTAGTTTGTATTAGTTTGATATCTTTTGTGGGGCGGAATTTTACACGTCTAGTAGGCGTGTAATCCCCTATTGTTAATTGCATTGTTGGGCCTTAAATGTGGCGTGTTTGGTTATTGAATTTGGCCTTGAAAAAGGTGGCAAAGTATGTAGAAACAAAGGAAGTGCAGTCCGATTTTCCGTAGAATTTAGTGACTTTGCACTTGGAATATTCTATGTTTGAAGTAAGAAGTTAATAGACGTACTATGGTCATTATAGGTTGACATACTACGTACGACGAATTGGACTTAGCAAGTGGATTAAACCGAAGAGGTATGTGGAACTTTCTTATCTCTTGAGCATGAATAAGTTGTAAATGTATAGTACGGTAGACGTACAAGATTTTGACAATCTAGTCCATTTGATATCCTTGGCCTATTTTAAGAATGTCCAAGTTGATTGAGTTAGGGAATTAACTCACTTGTTTAAATATTAAGGATATCTTGGTTTTCAAAAGTTAAGAGACTTTAAGTATGTTGAAAGTATTATTGATACTTGTTTTGTTGGAATGTTTAAGTCTCTTGGTTATAAAGAAGTATGTAAGTTGCTAATGTATAAAGCTAGTATAACGGCTTTATGGGAAGTTGGTTATAATAGCTTTATGGAAAGTTAAAAAGAGTGGTTTACTCTAAGTAATTTAAGTATGATAAATGACTTGATTTAATGAAAGGCAATTTGATTTTAAGGCATCAATTGCCTAAGGTTTTATAAGAAAAGGAGTCACTTGATTTAGAAACCTAACTTTATTTCTAAAGGTATTGTGACTTGTCTTGAAACGTAATTTCGACTTGATACTATGGTTAATAGTATCTTGGAAGTTTTATACTAAAAAGAGTCATTTGTTTTAAAGAGTAGAAGTATGTAGTACTTGGGTTAAATTCTGATTTTTATAAAAGATATGCTAGTGCCTTAAGTAAACTAAAATGAGAGTGTATATGAATAAGAAGTTAGGGGAATTTCTTAACTTGTTTACTTTATGTATGATGGCCGGTTGAGATAGGGTAAGAGTATATCTGAGGGATAAATTCCCAAGATAGTTATACCACCTTCTCCAGGGTAAGAGTATATCGAGGGTAAATCCCAAGATCGTTATACCACCCGCCTGTGGTAAGAGTATAAATGAGGTGTAAATCCCCAAGATAGTTATACAACATGTTCCGTGGATTTGCTATCCACGATGCGAGGACTACCTCATGCGAGTCCTTATGGGCTTATGCGGGTGAAATAGTCCCACGCGGACGGATCTGACCTATCGAGGAATACCTCATGCGGTCCGCACGACTATGCAGTGAAATAGTCGAGAGTAGGATTGCTTAATGATACTGCGGACGGATGGTTCTGCTTTGATCATGAGCTTCCTATTTTTTTATGTTGTACGTATACTCCTAGTTACTCTCATTGTTAGTAAGACACTGTGTACTGTTAATTGAGTTATCATACCTGTCTCCAATTTTATTATAGACTTATGATTTCATTACAATACTTTTGGTTTCACATATTTAGTACATGTTGTACTGACCTCCTTCGGGGGGCTGCGTTCATGCCGCAGGTAGAGTACAGGTTGTTGATCCTCGCTCTTAGGATCACTGTTCAGCTGTTGAGAAGCTCCTTTATTCCGGAGGCTTATCCCTGGTATTGTCGGTTGTTGTACATTCAGGGGTATGGCGGGGCCCTGTCCCGCCAGAGTTGTTATTCTTAGAGGTCTGTAGTCACATTGTGGTTTGGGTTGTAAAGAAAAAAAAAGTGTACTGGTTTATTTGTATAGTTTACGGAAGGTGGCCTTATCGGCTAGCCTGTTGTTATTTTATGTTTGAGCATTTTTATCAGTTGTGTATGTTCCGCTGCTATTCTCTGATGTATACGAAAGGGTGCGGGTAGGGCACCGGATGAGCCGGGTCGGGTCGTGACAAAAGTGGTATCAAAGCAGTTAGTCCTCAGAAAGTGTCTACAGACCGTGTCTAGTAGAGTCTTGATTATCGGTGTGTTGTGCACCACATCTATAATCAGGAGGCTGCAGGACATTTAGGATTGGTTTCCATTCTTTTCACTCTAAGATCGTGCGATAGAGCTGTATGGTTAGGGTCGTCTCTCCCTAACAAGTTATGATTGTTTGCAGCTACGAGAAAGGCAGCAGTGACCCAGGAAGGATTATGTGGATTGCGTATCCAGGTTGGTAATGTTTGTGGTTGGTATTGTGACATACAACTATGTGGATTTATGTATGAGGGTCAGAAGCGTGTTGCCTAGAATGATTTTAGATTACCAGGATTTGGTAAGGACTAAATAAATACCGGGGAGGTATGAAACAGTTTAATGAATTCTCATCAAGGTTTTACGTACTAATTTGAGATAATTAGGAAATGATGAGCTGTCTGAGAAGGAAATGGACCCTTAAGAAGTTGTTATTAAGGGAATTAATGGAAGACTGTGTTAATAGATTAAGCTACGTAGTATGATTAAAAATGGTACGAATGAGATCCGTATGGAGTAAGTATGGTTGTTGTGGTCAAGACAACACGATTATGGTATTACGATAAGTTTTGTACCCGTTTACGAGGGGACTGATAAGGTAGGCATGGAGCAGGGAAATTGCGAGCCTAAGAATGTGATAACCACCGAGACCTTAGGTATATAAGGCCTTCTCGGGTAGTAAAAAGTTCAGACAGACCAAGGAAAGAGTTAAATACGACGCCGAGTCGGGTTGGAGACCTATTAAGGGTCGCCCCATAGCTTGAAATGAAATGGGATCAGTTGGTAGTAGTCCCTCTACGTGACAGGGTCATGAGGGTGCAAGGCCTAAGTTTAGTTAATCATTTTACGGGTTCGTGGACGCATTCCACCGGAACCAGGTTGTGAGAGCCGGAATGGGCCTTATATTGTTTAATTTAGTAACTCCAAAGAGTGAAGGCCAGAATTAGTATGGAATTTATGTACGCACGCTAGAATAAGTTTGGGAGTACGGGAAGAGTACGACCAGTAAGAAAGAGAGCAGCCAAGTGTAAAGAAATAAAGCCGGAATCTGTGAAAACCTTTCGAGGTGACTACACCCGTGAGTGTTGGGTGGTAGCTGAGCGGTTAGATAATAATTGCCGGTAACAATACAGTCGTTGGACCTAGCAGAGCTGTTATGACAGACATTGAGGTCATTATGAGTATGGGCTAGTTGGCCTCTTGTTATGCCAACGTTGACTGCAGAGAGAGATTGGCTCGATTCGGTTTTACGTGTGATTATCCAGTGTAAAGGAAGAGAAGTGGTAGTAACCAGTGAATTATCCTTCCTTATTTGGCATCATGTTTTTCTTTTAAGTCTGTGTGACTTGTTCACTTCAGGAAAATTGACGCAGAAAGTAAGTAATAATTGAATTTGAAGGAATTTATGTTAAGTGCCCTTGAAGGTACTTGGAGTTGGCTTGGTGTGGCGGTCAGGGCCACGACCTTCCGGATAATTTCAGGAAAATGTGCAAGGCAAGAATAAATAAGTACGAGTGCTGCCAGTGGAAAGCTGAGGGCATCTTTGGTAGGTTTTGAAAATCTACATGACTTTAAGGAGGTGCGTGATGATTAGATATTTACTGGACCGCAAGAGGACCCTGTGATTAGGGTTATGACTCCAAGGAAAGTTTAAGAAAGGGAGATAAGTTCTCTCCCCCACGTAAAAGGACAGTTTTACGTATTATGGGGTTGCGTGTACCCATGTTGTTAGACGCAGGATATGAGACTGGTAAGGTCTTCGGTATCGTCATGCCATAGGTTACAGTTGTAGATAACTGTGGGAAAAGTGTTGTGTTGGAGTAATTAAGAACGACGTACGAATTGGTCGAGGAAGTATCATAAAGATATAAATGCAGGTTGTACGCATGTATGAAACAGTACGATTATGAATCAAGATAGAAATACTTTTGCTAATAATAAGCCTAAGGTAAGGATATGACCAGAATGAGAAAGGTTTCCAGTTATTGGAAGATAAGTTGACTCGACTACAGTTCTAACTCCTCCTGAAAGACTAGAGGGTTAGGCTATTATGATAACACGTTGGGTGTTGGGTGTTACACCCCGTAGTTCCAGGGTATGTATGTGAGGATGTACATACGAGAATACGACATTAAATTGGAAAGAAAGAAAGATGTGATTTTTCGACGGAAAAGTTTCCGGGTTTTGTGAAGGAATAAGGTTCGTTAATGGGAATTGGATTCCCAAATTTGGTATTCGGACTTCTGGGATTATTTTAGAATTTTGGAGGCTATTTTCCGGAATTGGTCACGTGGGGCCCACGGGAGGAATTCACGGTTTGTGGGGCCCACTTTATTTACGGATTCTTGGCATTACGGATATTTTTCGGAAGATGAAATATTTTGGACGAGTAGGAGGGCGACATGTGTCACCCCAAGTGGACAAGGTGTGCACGTTTTTTTCATTTTAAAGGCCAAAAACATTTGGTCAAAGTCTTGCAAAGATATTTGTGGAGTAGATAGACAAAGGGACCCACACACACATGGCTCAATCTAGACCACACACTTGCTATGATCTTGACCCTTGATTTCTCTATAAATACCCCCCTTGATTTCAAGACTTTATTCATCCACACTTAGATAATTTCCAAGGCAAAATACTCCCTCCCTTTCCTTTGTAGTTCTCGGCTTTGGCCTTGATTCTTGAGCAAAAATTGTCCAAAAATTCTTAAAGTTTTAAGTGTTCTTCCTTAGAGTGTTAGGAAGATTGTATACCAAGGGTTGGAAAATATTTCACACCCCTAGCCTAGAAACCTTACCTTGGCTGACACTTGCCATAGTTTGAGCCTAATTGTTCTTCACTTTTTGGAGTTGAATCTTGAAGAGGAGTTGGTTAGGAGCTTCTAAGGGTTGCTTGGAGCGGGTTGGAACGTAAGGATTTGGAGCTAAACGTTGCTCAGGATCGACTTATAAACTTGGATAATTTTGGGCTTGTCGAGGTAATGATCTATGTCCCCCTATTGTAATTGGATATTACATATTGTAGTAATTTAGAACTGAGTATAAGATATATTGGAAGGATGTTTATAAAAGAACTGAACTGTATTTACATTTGGACTGTATTTATAGTAGACTTGTAGTATTATTATGGGGCAGTGTTGTACACGTCCGATTAGATGTGTAACCCCCTGGGAGTTGTTGGCTTGGTAGCAGGCCTTGATAGATGAGGAGATTTACGTGGTTGCGGGGGGAGAGGTGCTGCCGAATTTTCCGTAGAATATGGAACCTTGTATTTAGAAATGTTCTGCGAAGGGATCTAGAAGTTGATAGACGTTTTGTTATACCCCGTATTTCCAGAGTATGTACGTAAGGACGTACGTACGAAAGTTTAAGCCTTAAGATAGGCAAGGGACGAAATTTGTTCAAAACCCCCGAAAAGAATTGTTTTCCGACGAAACGTTTTCCAAACTTTGCGAGGGGAAAATTACGGTTGCGACTTTAATAATTTTTGCGGATTTTTCCGAGAGATGAAATATTTTGGACCAACGAGAGGGCGACACTTGTCACCCTCAGTGCGGTCTTAGGCCGATTGGGTGCACGATTCTTGGCTTGTTTTGTGGCCTAAAACATGGGTCAATGTTTGGAGTGATTTGTGGAGTAGATGGCTAGGGTGCACATGTACAAATCCTCACCCTCCACTTGTGCACCACTTGTCTTGATCTTGGCCATTGAAGGCCCTATAAATACCCCCCTTTGTTGAAGACTTCTTCATCCACAACACAACTTTCTTAGTCTTGAAAATCCTTCCCCCTCTTAGTAGAAGCTCTCGTCCAAGAGCTCCCCCCCTCCCCCTTGAGAAGGCCCTTGGCCGAAACATCCCCCCTCTTGAGAGTTGTTCTCGTAAAATACCCCCCTTGGTAGAAAAGTATTCTCCAAGTATTGTTACTATTTCAAAATACCTTGGCCCAAATACCTTGTAGTATTCCAAGGTTACCCCTATACTAAAAGCCCAGAAATACTATTATACTGTCCTTTTAGTCTCAAAACGAAACCCTAAGGAAAATCTTCATAGACGGTTGAAGTATTAAGAAGAAGTTGCGTAGAACTTCTAAGGGTTGTTTGGAACGGGTTGGAGCGCCCAGAGTAGGAGCTAAACGTTGCTCAGGATCGACATTTAAACTTGGATAATTTTGGGCTTATCGAGGTAAATATCTTATCCTTCTATTATAATTGGAAATTACATACTGTAGTAGTATAGAAATGAGTATAAGATATATAGAAGGATGGTATAAGAGAAGAGAATTGAATTGAAATCACATCAGAAATATATTGAAGAAGAAGATTGAACTCACTTACATGGATTGTATTTCTGATGAGACTTGTGTAGTTTAACGGGTAGGGAAGTGCTGCCCCATTTTCCGTAGAATAGAGAACCTTCTGCTTAGAATATTCTACAGAGTAGTCTAGACATTGATAGACTTATATAACCGTTATAGGTTGAAAGTTCTGCGAGTAGCATGTTCTACTTGAAAGGTGAACAAGGCTAGCCGGGTTATAGCGGTGGAGCGTTTTGCTAATTGTCGATAATCGTCGCGAGGTATGTGATTCTTCCTATCCTCTTGAGCATGATATTTTAAAATAATATATATAGTACGGTAGACGTACGTGTGTTAACTGAACGTGGTTTTACTGCGATGTCTTTTGACTTGAGTCTAAATAATAAGAATCTGAAGTATTTCAAAAGAGTTAAGAAACCTTTTTGAAAGAAGAGTAATACTTGGTTTTAAAAGCTTAAGAGTTATACTAGCTCTATGGGAAGTTAGGTATAACGACTTAAGAGAGATAAAAAGAATGGTTTATTGATTTTAGAAGTTAAGAGACTTGATCTTAAAAGATAAGAGACTTGACTTAATTAAATTAATATGAATTTTGTTAAAAAGTGTGAAACCTCATTATTGAGTAATGAGTACTTGGTTTTTAAAAGGAATAATGTTTTACTGATTTCGGAAATCAGAATAAGTATCGAACGAACCACTGCAGCGTTAATAAAGGGAAATGTATTGACTAATTAAGTATTATTAAAACCAGTAGAAATCTCCATCTGCATAGAAGCTAAGATGAGACAAAATGATATTACATTTCCTAGATCATGGCTGCTTTAATAAGATTGTTATGAACAAGAATAACCTACTCACACATAAGGCATATGTTTCTCAAATTGTTTTAAAAGAGAATTATATTCTTAAGTGATTAAGACTATGAACTACGAAACCTTTCGAAAATGAGAAACTTGAGCATTTGAAAATAGGCAAACTTGTACGTTGGAAAAGAATGTTGTTACTTGATTTTACAAAGGAAAGTGTTTTGGTTTACTTAAAAAGATAGTCACTCTATTTTTAATACTACGGGTATCGTGTGACTCTTGTGAAAGAAGCAGAATATTTTTTAAATAGATAATGTATGAATTACCTTGTGTGAATAACTTGACTATGTTGGTTTGTGATAGCCTTGTAATACTTTCTTGTTGATTTGATAAGTAAACATGTTAGGATGCTACGTGTGTTAGTGTCTTATGATGTTTGTGTAAAGGGGTTTCCCTTGTTGTGCTTATGTTGTTTAATGGTAAGCCGTTATGTTAGTATTGCACCACTCACCCCTTGACATGATACCGGGGGTTAAGCTGCCCTCCGATGCGGGGTATACCTCAGGCAGTCTGGGACTATGATTCGAGAATACCTCATGCGGGTCCAGGGGACCTATGCGGAGCTACGAGTTCGTGTTAGTGTGCGGTCTATATGGCCATGCGGTCTATGTGGCTACGCGGATGCGAGTCGATCGACGCGGGAGTAGCTACCCTCGACGCGGAATACCTCATTCGTGCCTATGTGTGTGGCCTATGCGGAGCTGCGGGAAGTTCCAGGATTAGACGCGCACATTTGATATTGCGGGCGAGTGGCCGGCTTCGATCATATGGCGGTCTAGAAAGACCTCGTGATACAGTTTATGACTTTGTTGGTACTGTGGGTTTTAGTAGTCGGCTATGCCTTCGTACTTACCCGTGCGGTTTTATTATGACACAGTGGGACTCGTGTTCATGTGTATTCCTTGGTGCTTTTATATCATAGACTGCCGGCAGTGAGGAAGGTATTCCACGGGCATGATTGATGTTGTGGGCGTGAGACCCATAGTTATATTTGAGTGATGACTTTGAGGGCGTGAGTCCCTGACTTGACATGACTGCTTATTTATTGTGAACTGTAGTTTGGTTATCATACATGTCTCCTGCTTTATATAGACTACTATGATTTCATTTACAGTATTTTCAGTTTCACATACTTGGTACCTGTTGTACTGACCTCCTTCGGGGGGTTGCGTTCATGCCGCAGTAAGTACACCGATTGTTGATCCTCGCCATGGTCACCGTTGACGCTTGGGAAGCTCCGTTTCTCCGGAGGCTTATCAGTGGTATAGTCCCTGTCGTTGTAGGTACTTACATTCAGGGGTATGGCGGGGCCCTGTCCCGCCATTGTTGTTATATCATTCTTAGAGGTCTGTAGTACTGTTGTGGGCAGAGTTTGTAAAAGGGATGTAACTGTTCGGATTCATGTTTTTATATATATGCCGAAAGGCAACTTCTCTCAGATAAACTGTTTTCACTTCATATTATATCATGTCTTGTTTTATATTCCGCTGATTACTCTGATGTATGTCTACTTGGGTGCCCGGGTAAGGCACGATCACGCGGTTGGTCGTGACAAAAGTGGTATCAGAGCAGTTAATCCTCGGAAAGTGTCTACAGACCGTATCTAGTAGAGTCTTGATTATCGGTGTGTTGTGCACCACACCAATAATCAGGAGGCTATAGGATATTTAGGATTGGTTTCCATTCTTCTCACTCTGAGATCGTGCCTTAGAGCTGTGTTACAAGTCGGACCCCTCTAACGTATTTCTTTCCCTTACCAATTATGCCTCCGCGTAAGGCAACCCGGGCCCAGAAGGGCAAGGCGTAGAGGCTGCGAGTAAACACGGAGGGTTACGAGGGCACAGGCCCAATCATCACCTGGGGTGGTGCTGCATTCGGGGAGTTCTGCGACGTCGCCAGCCCCAGCAGAGTTTAGTACAGCGGCAGCAGTTCCTACTGCGGCCATGATATTTGAACCTTCAGTTCCACGACCAGTAACGGAAAGTATGGATTGCAAAGAGGCGACCCTGTTACTAGCTATGGATTTGGCTACCAGAGAGTATATTATGTACCGATTTATCACGGGTCTTGATGATTATCTAAGAGAGGGTTGTGCAAGAGTAGCTCTTCAGTCAGACATGAGCATGGCCTGCGTACAGGCTTATGCGCAGCAGGCCGAGAAACGTAGGGATCGACGGGTCAACCAAGGTCAGCAGAAGAGGGCCAGAACAGCAGGGTCCTTTGGTAACTATCGAGGCGGATCGCCTCAGCAGCAGACTGGATATGCGCCTCCGCCAGTGCAGAGTGGTCCTCCACAGGGTTCAGGACGTTCGGAGTATGCCGGAGTTGGTCAGAGCTCGTGGCTTGGTTCCACGACTATCGTAGGTCCCGGCCAGTGGATTCATTTTCCCGGTGTTCACAGAGTAATGCCGTCGTCGGGAATTGTCACGACCCGTTCCGGGGCCCGTGACTGGTGCCTTACCCGGGCACCCAAGTAGTCATACATCAGAGAAATCAGCGGAATATAAAACAAGACATGAAATGAGAAACAGTTGCCTTTCGGCATATATATATAAAAACATGAACACAAACAGTTACATCCCTTTTACAAACTCTGCCCACAACAGTACTACAGATGTCACGACCCGAACCCGGGCCCGTGACTGGTGCCTTACCCCGGGCACCCAAGTAGACATACATCAGAGTAATCAGCGGAACATAAAGCAAGACATGGAATAACAAGAAGTGTAAAACAGTAATCTGAGAAAACTTGCCCTTCGGCATATATATAAATCAACTTAAAACCGAACAGTTACATCCCATTACAACTCTGCCCACAACAGTACTACAGACCTCTAAGAATGATATGACAACAATGGCGGGACAGGGCCCCGCCATACCCCTGAATGTAAATACCTACAACGACAGGGGACTATACCACTGATAAGCCTCCGGAGAAACGGAGCTTCCCAAAACGCTGAACTGCGATCCTAAGAGCGAGGATCAACACTGGTGTACCTCTACCTGCGGCATGAACGCAGCCCCCCGAAGGAGGTCAGTACAACAGGTACCAAGTATGTGAAACTGAAAAATACTGTAAATGAAATCATAGTAGTCTATATAAAACAGGAGACATGTATGATAACCAAACTACAGTTCATAATAAATAAGCAGTCATGTCAAGTCAGGGACTCACGCCCTCAAAGTCATCACTCAAATATCACTATGGGTCTCACGCCCATAACATCAATCATGCCCGTGGAATACCTTCCTCACTGCCGGCAGTCTATGATATCAAAGCACCAAGGAATACACATGAACACCAGGTCCCACCTGTGTCATAATAAAACCGTACGGGGTAAGTACGAAGGCATAGCCGACTACTAACACCCACAGTACTAACAAGGTCATAAACTGTATCATAAGATCTGTCTAGACCGCCACATGATCGAAGCTGGCCACACGCCCGCAGTATCAAATGTGCGCGTCTAGCCCTGGAACTTCCGCGACTCGCATAGGCCAACCTCATACGCCCGCGTGAGGTATTCCTCGCGCATCGAGGTAGCTACTCCGGCATCCGCTCGACTTCGCGATCGCATGGCACATGCACCGCGTGACCATAAAGGCCGCACACTAACTCGAACTCGTAGCTCGCATAGGTCCCGGGACCCGCATGAGGTATTCTCGAATCATGGTCCTGCATCGCTGAGATATACCCGCGTCGGAGCGGCTTAACCCCCGGGATCATGTCAAGGTGAGTGGTACAATACCAACATAACGGCTGATCGTTAAACAACTTAAGCGCAATCGAGGAAAAACCCCTTTACACAAACATCACAAGATAACTAACACACGTAGCATCCTAGCATGTTTACTTATCAAATCAACAAGAAAGTATTACAAGGCTATCACAAACCAACACAATCAAGTTATGCACACAAGGTACTTTCTACTATATGATTAACAAGATCGGGTTTTTATCCACAAAGTACTTCATACATTAACTCTTTAAAGATCCGTTTCTTTCACAAAAGTCACACAATACCCGTAGTATAAAAATAGAGTGACTATCTTTTTAAGTAAACCAAAACACTTCTCTTTATAAAATCAAGTAACAACATTTTTTTCCAAACGTTCAAGTTTGCCTAATTTTAAATACTCAAGTTTCTCATTTTCGAAAGGTTTCGTAGTTCATAGTTTTAATCACTTAATGATATAATTCTCTTTTAAAACCATTAGAGAAACATATGCCTTATATGTGAGTAGGTTATTCTTGTTTATAACAATCTTATAACAGCAGCCATGATCTAGGAAATGTAATATCATTTTGTCTCATCTTAGCTTCTATGCGGATGGAGGTTTCTCTTGGTTTTAATAATACTTACTTAGTCAATACATTTCCCTTTATTAGCGCTGCTGTGGTCTGTTCGATACTTATTCTGATTTCCGAAATCAGTAAAACATTATTCCTTTTAAAAACCAAGTACTCATTACTCACGAATGAGGTTTCACACTTTTTAACAAAATTTAGATTAATTCAATTAAGTCAAGTCTCTTATCTTTTAAGATCAAGTCTCTTAACTTCTAAAATCAGTAAACCATTCTTTTTACTTCTCTTAAGCCGTTATACCTAACTTCCCATAAAGCTAGTATAACTCTTAAGCTTTTAAAACCAAGTATTACTCTTCTGTTAAAAATGATTCAGTATTCTTTTGAAATACTTCAAGATTATTCAGGCTTAAGTCAAAAGACATTGCGTAATTATTATTCAGGCTTAAGTCAAAAGACATTGCCGTAATTATTATTCAGTTAACACACGTACGTCTACCGTACTATATATATATTTTAAAATATCATGCTCAAGAGTATAGGAAGAATCACATACCTCGCGACGATTATCGACTATTAGCAAAACGCTCCACGGCTATAACCCGGCTAGTCTTGCCCACCTTTTAAGTAGAACATGCTACTTGCAGAACTTTCAACCTATAAAGGTTATACAAGTCTATCAACGTCTAGACTACTAGGTAGAATAAATCTAGATACAAGATTCTACGAAAAATTGGGCAGCACTTCCCTACCCGTCAATCTTCACAAGTCTACTGTAAATACAGTCCTATGTAAGTACAGTTCAATTCTCTTCTTATATACTTTCCTTGTATATAAATTATACTTAATTCTTATACTTCAATAGTATGTAAACTCAATTACAATAGGGAGACAAGATATTTACCTCGATAAGCCCATAATTATCCAAGTAAAAATGTCGATCATGAGCAACGTTTAGCTCCTATTCTGGGCACTCCAACCCGCTCCAAACAACCCTTAGAAGTTCTACGCAACTTCTTCTTAATACTTCAACTGGCTATGAAGATTTTCCTTAGGGTTTCGGTTTGAGACTAAAAGGACAAAAGGTAGTATTTTCGGGCTCTACGTATAGAGGTAACTTTTGGAATACTATAAGGTATAAGGCTAAGGTATTTTGGGTATAGTAACAATACTTGGAGAGTATTTCTACCAAGAGGGGGGGTGTATCATGAGAACAACTCTCAAGAGGGGGGGTACCCCTCGGCTTAGCACCACTAGGAAGGGGGGGTGTGTCTCGGCCACACCACAAGGAGGGGGGGTGTACCCCTCGGCCAAGGCCTCTAGGAGGGGGGGTGTACCCCTCGGCCAAGGCCTTCTCGAAGGGGGAGGGGGGGACGAAACCAACAAGGAGGGAGGGAGGATTTCAAGACTTGGAGATTTTAGGAATGGATGAAGAAGTCTTCAAAGGGGGGGGGGGTATTTATAGGAAGATCAATGGCCAAGATCAAGCCATGTGGGGGGCAAGTGGAGGGCCAAGATTTGCCCAAGTGCCCCCTAGTCCCTACTCCACAAATCCCTCACAAATATCCTACCAACCCTTGACCCCTAAATCGTGCAAGGGACGCCCACAATGCCGTCCACTTTGAGGGTGACAAGTGTCACCCTCCCGTTGGTCCAAAACATTTCGTCTCCCGGAAAAATCCGCAAAAATTATAAATGACATAGCCGTATTTTTTCCTCCGTAAGTTTTGTAAAACGTTTCGTCGAAAAACGACTCTAATCGGGGGTTGTGAACAAAATTTGAACCTTGCCTAACTTTAAGGCTTAAACTTTTCTACGTACGTCCTCACGTACATACCATGGAAATACGGGGTATAACATTCTCCCCTCCTTAGAAACATTCGTCCCGAATGTTCCTTCTAAGTCTCAAAACAAACAGGCGTCAGTATAGTCTTCCCTGCTATACTTATGAAAACAAATCATGCCACACCTGGCCATAACACACGCGCAATATTCAACTTCAAGTCCACGAGGAATCACTTCCATCACTACAAAAGCTCCCACCCGAAGTCTACAATATACTCCTTTCGCACCTTCACTTTACAAACGAAATGATCACACCTCTGTTCTTAACACATGCTCGCTTCTTCCCTTACTCGTCGTACCCTGCTCGTACACTCGAACTCTTTCTCATAACTTATCAAATTTCTGCTACTGCTTCTGTTTTCAAAATCTCTGGGTTACTACCTCCAACTTGATCATCATTAACTGGGAACACTCTGGATGGATCTCCTGATACTTCTCCGAACATAACAACATGAAAGATCGGACATACTGCCTCCTACGTCGGACGGCAATGCTAACCTATAGGCAACTCGGCCTACTCTACAAACAATCTGTAAATGCCCAAAAGTAACTCGGGCTAAGTTCCATCTGTTTTCCAAAACTCGTCACACCCTAGCCACATTCTGCTGAAACAGGTATGAACCAACAATCTGAACCTTGCCAACATCGAACCAATCGACCGGCACTTACACTTCCGCCCCTACAAGGCTTCATAAGGCGACATCCGAAAACTGAAATGGTAGCTATAAAACACTTCCTAACAGGAGGCAACAATCCTCACAGCTACCCCTGAAATCCAAACACTGGTCCGAGGGCGAATGCGATACGGAGACTCACATGAGTTCCTAACCCTGCCTGGTAAAACCTCCAGAAAAGAAATAGCCGTAACCTGGGCTCCACTGTCTGTCATAAGGTGAAAGTAGGCACCTCGTGCAACCTTACAACCTTCCTGATATAATCATCTCGCATAACCCTCTGCCGAGTAAACGGTCCTGACTGAAAGATAAGATGGGCTGACCTCATCGGCCCAACTACTGGTCGAACGCATCCACGAACTCGTACGCTGGTTTACCAAACTTGGGCCTAACACCCTCATGACCCTAACACAAAGCGGGACCACCACAACTGACCCCACCACCATACAGGCCGCGGGTTGACCCGCAATCGGTCCCCAACCTGACCCGCTATCGCACAAAACTCTTGCTCCCCGAACCGGAACAATCTCACTAATCAAGTTACGAAAACCTAGCGGTCTTCTTAGCTCAACTACCCTCTTTCATTTCACACTACTCAGGGACTTATCACATAATATACCTTACGTGCACTATGCACTCCGATGAGGGTCAAACATAAAATACCTCTTTTACTCGAGATGGCCTTACCTCTAAGGTCTCCACGTATAAAACTCTAAGGCTCACACTTTCCTTATCCCCAATCTTACCCGGTTAACTAACCACGATTTCTAATCACAACTAACACAACGCTATCTGATCATAACATTTAAGGCATACTCATCTTATCATACGTACAAATCTCTAGAGGGTTAAGGATCTACCTGTATCTACAGCTTCACTCCCCTTTTGACATTCTAATCAATCCTGCCCTGTTGGGCGTATAGCTACGGAAGGTGACGAACTAGCCACTAATCTCGAAGGTCGAGTCTCTATATCGCGCCACCTGCAGTCGGACAAATTCCTCGCAAAATGGCCTGGCCGCAGTAAAACAAGTCGCCGGCACGACACTCTCCATAATGACACTTACCACAACGGCCACACCGAGGTGGGGGTGGCCTCCTCTGGCTAACACCCCTTCCTCTTTGAACCACCGAATCCGGCTGACTAGAACCTGCATAGCTGTGAACCAGAAGCCCTGGAGCTCTGGCCAACTCCGGCATACCCCGAACGTCCTGAACCCTGTGGAGGACCACTCTGCACTGGCGGAGGCGCATATTCATTCTGCTGCTGAGGCGATTCGTCTCAAAAGTCACCAAAGGACCCTGTTGTTCTGGTCCTCTTCTGCTGATCTTGGTTAATCCGTCGATCTCTACATTTCTCGGCCTGCTGTGCATAAGCCCGTACGCAGGCCATGCTCAAGCCTGACTGAAGCGCTACTCTTGCACAACCCTCTCTTTAGATAATCATCAAGACCCGTGATAAATCGGTACATCATACTCTCTGGTAGCTACATCCTTAGCTAGTAACAGGGTCGCCTCTTTGCAATCTATATTCTCTGCTACTGGTCGTGGAACTGAAGGTTCAACTATCATGGCCGCAGTAGGAACTGCTGCCGCTGTACTAGACTCTGCTGGGACTGGCGGCGTCGCAGAACTCCCCGAATGAAGCACCACCCTAGGTGATGATTGGGCCTGTGCCCTCGTAACCCTCTGTGCCCTACTCGCAGCTCCCTCGGCTGTCTTGCCCTCCTGGGCCCGGGTTGCCTTACGCGGAGGCATAACGGTAAGGGGAAGAAATACGTTAGAGGGGTCCAACTTATAACACAGCTCTAAGGCACGATCTCAGAGTGAGAAGAATGGAAACCAATCCTAAATATCCTATAGCCTCCTGATTATTGGTGTGGTGCACAACACACCGATAATCAAGACTCTACTAGATACGGTCTGTAGACACATTCCGAGGATTAACTTCTCTGATACCACTTTTGTCACGACCCGAACCCGGGCCCGTGACTGGTGCCTTACCTCGGGCACCCAAGTAGACATACATCAGAGTAATCAGCGGAACATAAAGCAAGACATGGGATAACAAGAAGTGTAAAACAGTAATCTGAGAAAACTTGCCCTTCGGCATATATATAAATCAACTTAAAACCGAACAGTTACATCCCATTACAACTCTGCCCACAATAGTACTACAGATGTCACGACCCGTTCCGGGGCCCGTGACTGGTGCCTTACCCCGGGCACCCTAGTGACACAACATCAGAGTAATCAGCGGAACATAAAACACATACATGAAACAAGTGAAGTACAAAACAATAGTGCGAGAAAACTTGCCTTTCGGCATATAAAATTAACAACTTTTACAAATGAGCAGTTTAATCCTTTTTACAAACCACCCTTGCGATTACTCTACAGACCTCTAAGAAAGATCGACAACAACGACGGGGACGGGGCCGTCATACCCTGAATGTAAGCACTTACAACAACGAGGGGACTATACGAATAAGCCTCGGAGAAGCGGGCTTCCCAAAAGTGAATGTGACCACAGGCGAGGATCAACGGCGGTGTACCTCGACTGCGGCATGAGCGGCCCCGAAGGAGTCGATCTGGCAGTCGAGTATGTGAAACTAAAAATCGTAAATGAAATCATAATAGTCTATAAAGCGGGAGACATGTATGATAAGCAAACTACGATTCACAACAAATAAGCGATCGTGTCAAGTCGGGGACTCACGCCTCAAAGTTATCACAATAAAACGTGCGGGGCAAGTGCGAAGGCATAGCCACTACTAAGACCCAGCGATGCAAAATACCACAAAGCGTATCCAGGGTCTTTCTAGACCGCGCACGTAATCGAAGGCGGCCTTTCGCCCGCAATATCAATGTCGCGTCTATCCACGGAACTCTGACTCGCGTGGGTCACACACGGACCGCGTGAGGTATTCCTCGAATCATGGTCCCGGACCGCTGAGGTATACCAGCGTCGAAGCGGCTAACCCTCGGTATCACGCAGGCTCCGCGACCAGCATAGTCTCAAAGACCGCGTAGTCTCAGCGGACCGCATGGGAATCCCGCGTCGGGCTAAACACCGGAATGATCAATCCTGGAGCTACCGCGCTCGCGTAGTCACGAGGACGCATAGGCCGTAAAGACCGCGTCAAGGGTGGCAAGCCCTCGGTATAATAAGTCAAAGGGGTATGTGATACAATAACGATTACGGGCTTAACGTTTAACAACGTAAGCCTGACAAGAATGACCACTTACATCGTGATCACAAGATACTAACACCGTAGCATCCTAACATGTTTACTTTTAAATCAACAAGAAAGTATTACAAGGCTATCACAAACCAACACAATCAAGTTATACACACAAGGTACTTTAAGCTAACAAGTTCGGGTATCTACCCTTAAAGTACTTCATACATTAAATCTTTTAAAAGATCCGTTGCTTTCACATAAGTCACCTGATACGTAGTATAAAATAGAGTATTTGTCTTTTAAATAAACCAAAACACTTACCTTCGTAAAATCAAGTAACAACATTATTTTCCAAGCGTCAAGTTTGCCTAATTTCAAATGTTCACGTTTCTTATTTTAGAAAGGTTTAAAGTTCATGGTCTTATTCATTTAAGAATATAATTCTCTTTTAAACCGTGAGAAACATAAGTCTTATATGTGAGTAGGATATTCTTGTTTATAACAATCTTATTACAAATTAGTGATCTAGGAAATATCATTTTGTCTTATCTTAGCTTCTATGCGGATGGAAGTTTCTCTTTGGTTTTAATAATGCTTAACTAGTCAAAACATTTCCTTTTATTAGCACTGCGATGGTTTGTCGATACACATTCGATTTCGAAATCGATAAAACATTCTTAAGCGTTATACCTAACTTCCCATAAAGCTAGTATAACTCTTAGGTTTGTCAAAAATCAAGTATTACTTCTTCTTTCAAAATGATTCAAAAATCTTTTGAAATACTTCAAGTTCTTTATTAACACATAACAAGCGATTATAGTTCTAATCGATTTACCTTTTAAAAACCACATGTATTTTCTTACCAACATAAAGTGTTATAACGACTTCCCATAAAGCGTTATAACACTTTATGTTTCAAACTAATCAAATACATTAAACACGTATCGTCTACCGTACTACATAGTTACACAATATCATGCTAGAAGAGATAGGAAGAGGTTCACATACCTCGCGACAGTATCGACTAATAGCAAAAGCGCTCAAGTACTTCCAATGTCGGCTACTCCTTAAGTCAAGTAGATCGCGCCACACGTGATACATCAACCTATAAGGCCACAAGGCGCTTATTAACATTTAGATCTCATCGTAGAATATTCTGAAAATTCGGCTCTCCCCATGACGTAAATCTCTCTCTCTATCGGTGACTCACAGAGCCAACCGGGGTTATACATCTAACCTAACTGGTACAATTCTACTCCACGGTACTACTACACAAGTCTCTTATGTCTGACCTATGTAATTCTGATTCGGTACCACTCTTTAAATTCGGGCTTAAGTCGCAAGACATTGCCGTAAGTTTTATTCGGGCTTAAGTCAAAAGACATTGCGATAACTACGTTCGATTCTATTATATAGTATACTTCAACTATATATTCAATCATGTAATTTCCAATTACAATAGAGGACAAGATAATTACCTCGATAAGCCCATAATTATCCTAGTTAAAGTCGATCTGGGCAATCGTTTAGCTCGACCCGTGCGCTCGACCGCTCTAAACCACCCTTAGAAGTTCTAACCAACTTACACAATACTCAACGGACTATGGAGATTTTCCTAGGGTTTCGGTTTTGTGGTAGCGGAAGTATAATAGTATTTTACGGGCTTTTAGTATAGGTATAACCTTAGAATACAACAAGGTATATGGCTAAGGTAAATTGGGCATTATAACAATACTTTTGAGAGTATTTCTACACCACAAAGGGGTATTATCACGAAAGCAACAAGGCTAGGGGGTACCCACGGCCACTACTAGGAGGCGCTACTCTCGGCCAAGGGCCTCGCGAAATGGGGAGGGGCGAGAACAATAGAGGAGGGGAGAGTCTTTCAAGACTTAGAGATTTTTAGGATGAATAAGTCTTCCAAAGAGGTGGGTATTTATAGGACAAGCCAAGGCCAACCAATGGCCAAGATCTTGCCAAGTGCATAGCAAGTGTAGGGCGAGATCTTGCCAAGTGCACCTAACCAACTAACACAAAATATCCTACCAACCCTTGACTATTTCAACCACACTTTCGGCGACCCTTTCAGTCAAGCCTAACCAATGAGAGGGTGACAAGTGTAAGCCCTCTTGTTGATCCCAAAATGTTTCGTCTCTCGGAAAAATCCATAAAATTAAAAATGTCATGGCGGAAATTCCCCTACGAAAGCTGTGAAAACGTTTCGTCGAAAAACGACTCTAAACGGGTGTTGTGAACAAATTTAATTCGGCCGAGCCACTTTGCCTACTCAAGGCTTTAAACTTTTATACGTACGCCCTCACGTACATACTCGGAAATACGGTATAACATTCTCCTCGCCGAAACATTCGTCGAATGTTCTTTCTAAGTCTCAAAACAAGCGCGATATAGTCTTCACTACTATACTTACGAGAACAATCCTTGCCACACATGGCCCACGAAACAACTTGCGCAAAAAGCTCACATCAAGTCCACGAGGAAACACCTCTAACATCACCATAACACCTCTCACGGGGTCTAAAATATACTTCGCCCGCTCTTTTACACAAAAGAAAATGATCACATCAATGCTCGCGATACCCGCGATACCACTTTTGTCACTTTGCGCGAGTTACGGTGTCACTCGGCGACCCAACAAATGGCACCGGCTGCGTGCGATCGGAGGAGGTCGTACACTCGAACTCTTACCACGTTACGTCGGCCGGTTTCCAAAACTGGGTTACTATCCTAACGTGGTCATCGTAGCGGGAACACTGCGGATGGATCTCCGATACTTTCCGATCATATCAATACGAAGGCCGGACGTCTGCCTCCTAAGTCGGACGGCAATTGCTAACATATAGGCAACTGGCCTATTCTTCACATGAACTCAAAAGGGCCCAAGTAACTCGGGCTAAGTTTTCCTCTGCTTTCCAAAACTCGTCACGCTGACGGGGTGGTACGCTTGAAGACCATTGTCGGCTGAACTCTGGCGTCGTCGCGATTATCATACGATTTCTAGCTGCGGAACCTCTTCTAGACAAGCTTACTTTATCCACATCCTGCGAACACGTATCGACCAATTTTACGAACCTTGCCAACATCGAACCAATCGGCCGCAACTTACCCTTCGCCCCCCACGAGGCTTCATAGGCGACATCAGAACATTGAAATGGTAGCAAACACTACATCCACGGAGACAACAATCCCACAACTATCCACGAAATCGAACAGCGGCGGGGCGAATGCGGTCGAGACTCGGCGAGTTCTTAACACATGCAGTAAAACTTCGAGAAACAAAAACAGCCGTAACACGGGCTCCACTGCGCCATAAGGTGAAGGTAGGCACCGTGCAGCCTTACAACCTTCGATAACTCAACACGGCCAAGTAGCGGTCGACCGAAGAACACGATGGGCTGCCCGTCGGCGACCAGCTGGTCGAACGCATCCACGAGTTAAATGCGTTGGTTAACTAAACTTGGGCCTAACACCTCACAACCTAACACAAGCGGGACCACCACAACCTGACCCGCGCACCAAAACTACAGCGGGTTGACCCGCGGAGACCTCAACCCGACCGTAACGCGCACAAAACTAGCTCCGATCGGAACAATCTTACTAATCACGTTTGAAAACCTGGCGGTCTTCTTAGCTCAACTAACCTCTTTCGTATCACGCTACTCGGGGACTTATCCTGACCATAGCCACGTGCACCATGCACTCTGATAAGGATCAAACATAACACTACACCTATACTCGAGATGGCCTTACCTCTAAGGTATCTACGTAAAACATTCTAAGGCTCACACCTTATCTATCCCCCAAAATCTTACTCGGTTAACCCACCATGATTTCTAAACACAACTAACACACCGCTATCGAACATAGCACTTAAGGTATACTCACCTTATCACATCGATCTCTACGGGGTTAAAGATATATCTATATCTCTTCCACTCCTTAGTCGTTCTTAATCAAACACGCCGTGAGCGCGATAGCTAGGAAGATGACGAACTACCCACCGATCTGAAGGCTAAGTCCTCTCTGAGGACACTCTATCGACATCGGACCACGGCGGTCGTAGGTACAACAAGTACTAACTAAAAGGCGACATTCCCGGGATGGCGTGCATCACTAATGGCGGAAGCCACGGAGTTCGACCAACTCCTGCGTACTCGAACATCACGATATCCGTGGAAGACCACTCTGTCTTGGTGGGCGTGCGTAATCAAATCTCTTTGGTGAGGTGACTCGCCTCGAAAGTTACCAAGGACCTTCTTTGCTCGGCGCTTACCTGCTGTCGCTTGGTTAACCGTCGATCTCTACGCTTCTCGACTGCTGCGCGTAAGCCCGTACGTGCCATGCTCAAGCCCAACTAAAGAATTACTCTTGCACAACCTTTTCTTAGGTAGTCATCAAGACTCGCGATACATCGGTATACTCTGGTAGTCAAATCCATAGTTAGTAACGTCGCCTCCTTGAAATCTATATTCCTTGTTCGATCGTGGGCGAAGGTTCAAATGTCATGGCGCGATGGAAGCTGCCGCCGTAGTGCTAAACTCTGCTGGGGTTAGTGGCGTCGCAAAACTCCCGAATGAAGCACCACCCGGTGATGTTTGGGCTGTGCCCACGTAACCCTCGTACTCTGCTCGCGGCTCCGCCGTGCGCGCCTCACAGGCGGGTTGCCTGCGCGGGCATAGCGATAAGGAAATAATTTCGTCGGAGGGTCCAACTTACAACACGGCTCTAAGGCACGATCTCGAGTGAGAAGAATAGAAACCAATCCTAAATACCTATAGCCTCACGATTATTGGTGTGGT
The DNA here is from genome assembly GCA_029844215.1 of Przewalskia tangutica. Taxonomy (NCBI): domain Eukaryota; kingdom Viridiplantae; phylum Streptophyta; class Magnoliopsida; order Solanales; family Solanaceae; genus Przewalskia; species Przewalskia tangutica. The sequence continues at coordinate 40,467,425 of CM056720.1, read as the reverse complement.
GCACAACACACCGATAATCGAACTCTTGGATCGATGCGTAGACACTTTCCAGAGGATTAAGCGCTCGATACCACTTTTGTCACGACGTTCGGGGCGTGGTAGTGCCTTACCGGGCACCCTAGTGACCTGACATCAGTGTCGGCGGAACATAAAACACATACATGAAACAAGTGAAGTACAAAACAATGATGCGAGAAAACTTGCCTTTCGGCGTATAAAATTAACAACTTTTACAAATGAGCAGTTTAATCCTTTTTACAAACCACGCCTACAGCGATTACTACGGACCTCAGAAAGATCGACAACAACGACGGGACGGGGCCGTCGTACCTGAATGTAAGCACAACAACGAGGACTATACGAATAAGCCTCGGAGAAGCGGGCTTCCCAAAAATTGCTGTGACCCTAGGCGAGGATCAACGGCGGTGTACCTCGACTGCGGCATGAGCGGCCACGAGAGAGTCGATTACAACAGTGCAGAGTATGTGAAACTAAAAATACGTAAATGAAATCATAATAGTCTATAAAGCGGAGACATGTATGATAAGCAAACTACGATTCACAACAAATAAACAATCATGTCAAGTCGTGACTCACGCCTCAAAGTTATCACAATAAAACCGTGCGGGGCAAGTGCGAAGGCATAGCCGACTACTAAGACCCACGACCAAAAATACCACAAAGCGTATCCGAGGTCTTTCTAGACCGCACCACATGATCGAAGGCGGCCACTCGCGCGCAATATCAATGTCGCGTCTATCCACTGGAACTCTCGCGACTCGCATGGGTCACACGGACCGCGTGAGGTATTCCTCGAATCGTGGTCCCGCACCGCTGAGGTATACCCGCGTCGGCGGCTAACCCTCGGTATCCGCCTGGGCTCCGCGACCCGCATAGTCTCAAAGACCGCGTAGTCTCAGCGGACGCATAGGAATCCCGCGTCGGGCTAAACACCGGAATGATCAATCCTCGAGCTCCGCGCTCGCGTAGTCACGAGGACCGCGTAGGCGTAAAGACCGCGTCAGGGTGGCAAGCCCTCGGTATAATAAGTCAAAGGGGTATGTGATACAATAACGATCTGCGGGCTTAACGTTTAACAACGTAAGCACAACAAGAATGACCACTTACATCATGATCACACAAGATACTAACACACGTAGCATCCTAACATGTTTACTTATCAATCAACAAGAAAGTATTACAAGGCTATCACAAACCAACACAATCGAGTTATACACACGAGGTGCTTTAAGCTAACAAGTTCGGGTATCTACCCGCAAAGTACTTCATACATTAAATCTTTTAAAAGATCCGTTGCTTTCACATAAGTCACCTGATACGTAGTATAAAATAGAGTACTGTCTTTTTAAATAAACCAAAACACTTACCTTCGTAAAATCAAGTAACAACATTATTTTCCAAGCGTCGAGTTTGCCTAATTTCAAATGTTCACGTTTCTTATTTTAGAAAGGTTTAAAGTTCATGGTCTTATTCATTTAAGAATATAATTCTCTTTTAAACCATGTGAAACATAAGTCTTATATGTGAGTAGGATATTCTTGTTTATAACAATCTTATTACAGTAGTGATCTAGGAAATATCATTTTGTCTTATCTTAGCTTCTATGCGGATGGAAGTTTCTCTTGTTTTAATAATACTTAACTAGTCAAAACATTTCCTTTTATTAACGCTGCGGTGGTTTGTCGATACACGTTCGATTTCGAAATCGATAAAACATTCTTAAGCGTTATACCTAACTTCCCGTAAAGCTAGTATAACTCTTAGGTTTGTCAAAAATCAAGTATTCCTTCTTCTTTCAAAATGATTCAAAAATCTTTTGAAATACTTCAAGTTCTTTATTAACACATAACAAGCCAGTTATAGTTCTAATCAGTTACCTTTTAAAAACCACATGTATTTTCTTACCAACATAAAGCTGTTATAACCAACTTCCCATAAAGCCGTTATAACACTTTATGTTTCAAACTAATCAAATACATTAAACACGTATGCGTCTGCCGTACTACATAGTTACACATATCATGCTAGAAGAGATAGGAAGAGGTTCACGTACCTCGCGGCGAGTATCGACTAATAGCAAAGCGCTCAAGTACTTCCAACCGGCTACTCCTTAAGTCAAGTAGATCGCGCCACACGTGATACATCAACCTATAAGGCCACGCGTGACATTAACATTTAGATCTCATCGTAGAATATTCTACAGAAAATTCGTGCACCTCCCCCATGGCGTAAATCTCTCTCTATCGGTGACTCACCGAGCCAACCGGGGTTATACATCTAACCTAGCGGTACAATTCTACTCCACGGTACTACTACACAAGTCTCATGTCTGACCCTATGTAATTCTGATTCGGTACCACTCTTTAAATTCGGGCTTAAGTCGCGAGACATTCTGTAAGTTTTATTCGGGCTTAAGTCAAAAGACATTGCCGATAACTACGTTCGGTTCTATTATATAGTATACTTCAACTATATATTCAATCATGTAATTTCCAATTACAATAGAGACAAGATAATTACCTCGATAAGCCCGTAATTATCCTAGTTAAAGTCGATCCTGGGCAATCGTTTAGCTCGACCCGTGCGCTCGACCAGCTCTAAACCACCCTTAGAAGTTCTAACCAAACACACAATACTCAACGGACTATGGAGATTTTCCTAGGGTTTCGGTTTTGTGGTAGTGGAAGTATAATAGTATTTTACGGGCTTTTAGTATAGGTATAACCTTAGAATACAACAAGGTATATGGCTAAGGTAAATTGGGCATTATAACAATACTTTTGAGAGTATTTCTACACCACAAAGGGGTATTATCACGAAAGCAACAAGGCTGGGGGTACCCCACGCCACACTACTTAGGAGGAGCGCTACTCGGCCAGGGCCTCGCGAAATGGGGAGGGCGAGAACAATAGAGGGAGGAGAGTCTTTCAAGACTTAGAGATTTTTAGGATGAATAAGTCTTCCAAAGAGGTGGGTATTTATAGGACAAGCCAAGGCCAACCAATGGCCAAGATCTTGCCAAGTGCATAGCAAGTGTAGGGCGAGATCTTGCCAAGTGCCTACCAACCAACTAACACAAAATATCCTACCAACCCTTGACTATTTCAACTACACTTTCGGCCAAGCCCTTTCAGTCAAGCCTAACCAATGAGAGGGTGACAAGTGTCGCCCTCTTGTTGATCCCAAAATGTTCGTCTCTCGGAAAAATCCGCAAAAATTAAAAATGTCATAGCGGAAATTCCCTACGAAAGTTGTGAAAGCGTTTAATCAACGACTCTAAGCGGGTGTTGTGAACAAATTTAATTCGCCAAGCCACTTTGCCTACTCGAGGCTTTAAACTTTTATACGCACGCCACGCATACTGCGGAAATACGGGTATAACAGGACCTCTAAGAATGATATGACAACAATGGCGGGGCGGGGCCGCCATACCCCTGAATGTAAATACCTACAACGACAGGGGACTATACCACTGATAAGCCTCCGGAGAAACGGAGCTTCCCAAAACGCTGAACTGCGATCCTAAGAGCGAGGATCAACACTGGTGTACCTCACTGCGGCGTGAACGCACCGAAGGAGGTCGACAACAGTACCAAGTATGTGAAAAAAATCGTAAATGAAATCATAGTAGTCTATATAAAACAGGAGACATGTATGATAACCAAACTATAGTTCATAATAAATAAGCAGTCATGTCAAGTCAGGGACTCACGCCGTCAAAGTCATCACTCAACTATCACTATGGGTCTCACGCCCATAACATCAATCATGCCTGTGGAATAACTTCTCGCCATGGCGATCTGTGATATCAAAGCACGAGGAATACACATGAACACGTGTCCCACTGTGTCATAATAAAACCGTCTGGGTGTAAATGCGAAGGCATAGCCTACTAACACCTACGCATTAACAAGGTCATAAATCGTATCATAAAATCTGTCTAGGCCGCCACATGATCGAAGCCGCCACACGCCCGCGATCAAATGTCGCGCGTCTAGCCACAGAACTTCCGCTCCGCATAGGCCAACCTCATAGGCCCGCATGCAGGTATTCCTCGCATCGGTAGCTACTCCGGCATCCGCTGGACTCGCGATCGCGTGGCCACATGTATCGCGTGACCATAAAGGCGCGCTAACACCGGAACTCGTAGCTCCGCATAGGTCCCCGGGACCCGCATGAGGTATTCTCGAATCATGGTCCCAGACCGCCTGAGATATACCCCGCATCGGAGGGAAGCTTAACCCCCGGGATCATGTCAAGGTGAGTGGTACAATACCAATATAACGGCTGATCGTTAAACAACTTAAGCGCAATCGAGGAAAAACCCCTTTACACAAACATCACAAGATAACTAACACACGTAGCATCCTAGCATGTTTACTTATCAAATCAACAAGAAAGTATTACAAGGCTATCACAAACCAACACAATCAAGTTATGCACACAAGGTACTTTCTACTATATGATTAACAAGATCGGGTTTTTATCCCCAAAGTACTTCATACATTAACTCTTTAAAGATCCGTTTCTTTCACAAAAGTCACACAATACCCGTAGTATAAAAATAGAGTGACTATCTTTTTAAGTAAACCAAAACACTTATCTTTGTAAAATCAAGTAACAACATTTTTTTCCAAACGTTCAAGTTTGCCTAATTTTAAATACTCAAGTTTCTCATTTTCGAAAGGTTTCGTAGTTCATAGTTTTAATCACTTAATGATATAATTCTCTTTTAAAACCATTAGAGAAACATATGCCTTATATGTGAGTAGGTTATTCTTGTTTATAACAATCTTATAACAGCAGCCATGATCTAGGAAATGTAATATCATTTTGTCTCATTTTAGCTTCTATGCAGATGGAGGTTTCTACTGGTTTTAATAATACTTAAATAGTCAATACATTTCCCTTTATTAGCGCTGCTGTGGTCTGTTCGATACTTATTCTGATTTCCGAAATCAGTAAAACATTATTCCTTTTAAAAACCAAGTACTCATTACTCACGAATGAGGTTTCACACTTTTTAACAAAATTCAGATTAATTCAATTAAGTCAAGTCTCCTATCTTTTAAGATCAAGTCTCTTAACTTCTAAAATCAGTAAACCATTCTTTTTACTTCTCTTAAGCCGTTATACCTAACTTCCCATAAAGCTAGTATAACTCTTAAGCTTTTAAAACCAAGTATTACTCTTCTGTTAAAAAATGATTCAGTATTCTTTTGAAATACTTCAAGATTATTCAGGCTTAAGTCAAAAGACATTGCCGTAATTATTATTCAGGCTTAAGTCAAAAGACATTGCCGTAATTATTATTCGATTAACACGTCGTCTGGTACTATATATATATTTTAAAATATCATGCTCAAGAGTATAGGAAGAATCACATACCTCGCGACGATTATCGACTATTAGCAAAAGCGCTCCATGGCTATAACCGCTAGTCTTGCCCACCTTTAAGTAGAACATGCTACTTGCGTAACTTTCAACCTATAAAGGTTATACAAGTCTATCAACATCTAGACTACTAGGTAGAATAAATCTAGATACAAGATTCTACGAAAAATTGGGCAGCACTTCCCTACCCGTCAATCTTCACAGGTCTACTGTAAATACAGGCCTATGTAAGTCTGATTCAATTCTCTTCTTATATACTTTCCTTGTATATAACTTATACTTAATTCTTATACTTGATAGTATGTAAACTCAATTACAATAGGAGACAAGATATTTACCTCGATAAGCCCATAATTATCCAAGTAAAAATGTGGATCTGAGCAACGTTTAGCTCACCTGCAGGCTCTCAACCCGCTCCAAACAACCCAGAAGTTCTACGCTTCTTCTTAATACTTCAACCGGCTATGAAGATTTTCCTTAGGGTTTCGGTTTGAGACTAAAAGGACAAAGGTAGTATTTTAGGCTCTACATATAGAGGTAACTTTGGAATACTACAAGGTATAAGGCTAAGGTATTTTGGGTATAGTAACAATACTTGGAGAGTATTTCTACCAAGAGGGTGTATCATGAGAACAACTCTCGAGAGGGTACCCGCTTAGCACCACTAGGAAGGGGTGTGTCTCGGCCACACACCAAGGAGGGGGGGGTGTACCCCTCGGCCAAGGCCTCCAGGAGGGGTGTACCCTACCGGCCTTCTCGAAGGGGAGGGGACGAAACCAAGGAGGAGGGAGGATTTCAAGACTTGGAGATTTTAGGAATGGATGAAGAAGTCTTCAAAGGGGTATTTATAGGAAGATCAATGGCCAAGATCAAGCCAGTGGGGGCAAGTGGAGGGCGAGATTTGCCCAAGTGCCCCTGGTCCTACTCCACAAATCCTCACAAATATCCTACCAACCTTTGACCCCTCGTGCAAGGCGCCCGTGTGCCGTCCACTTTGAGGTGACAAGTGTCACCCTCCGTTGATCCAAAACATTTCGCCTCCGGAAAAATCCGCAAAAATTATAAATGACATAGCCGTATTTTTCCCTCCGTAAGTTTTGTAAACGTTTCGTCGAAAAACGACTCTAATCGGGGGTTGTGAACAAAATTCAAACCTTGCCTAACTTTAAGGCTTAAACTTTTCTACGTACGTTCTCACGTACATACCCTGGAAATACGGGGTATAACATTCTCCCCTCCTTAGAAACATTCGTCCCGAATTTTCCTTCTAAGTCTCAAAACAAACATGCGTCAGTATAGTCTTCCCTGTTATACTTATGAAAACAAATCATGCCACACCTGGCCATAAAACACGCACAATATTCAACTTCAAGTCCACGAGGAATCACTTCCATCACTACAAAAGCTCCCACCCGAAGTCTACAATATACTCCTTTCGCACCTTCACTTTACAAACGAAATGATCACACCTCTGTTCTTAACACATGCTCGCTTCTTCCCTTACTCGTCGTACCAGATACCGAACTCTTTCTCATAACTTATCAAATTTACGCTCACGCTACATTTTCAAAATCTCTGGTTACTACCTCGACTTGATCATCATTAGCGGGAACACTGGATGGATCTCACGATACTTCTCGAACATAACAACGTGAAAGATCGGACATCGCCTCCTACGTCGGACGAATGCTAACTTTATAGGAAACTCGGCCTACTCTACAAACAATCTGTAAATGCCCAAAAGTAACTTGGGCTAAGTTCCATCTGTTTTCCAAAACTCGTTACACCCTAGCCACATTCTGCTGAAACAGGTATGAACCAACAATCTGAACCTTGCCAACATCGAACCAATCGACCGGCACTTACACTTCCGCCCCTACAAGGCTTCATAAGGCGACATCCGAAAACTGAAATGGTAGCTATAAAACACTTCCTAACAGGAGGCAACAATCCTCACAGCTACCCCTGAAATCCAAACACTGGCCCGAGGGCGAATGCGATACGGAGACTCACCTGAGTTCCTAACCCTGCCTGGTAAAACCTCCAGAAAAGAAATAAGCGTAACACAGGCTCCACATGCGTCATAAGGTGAAAGTAGGCACCTCGTGCAACCACAACCTTCGATATAATCATCTCGCATAACCTCTGCCGAATAAACGGTCTGTTGAAAGACAAGATGGGCTGACCTTACCCGCCCAACTGGTCGACGCATCCACGAACTCGTCTGTTGGTTTACCAAACTTGGGCCTAACACCTCATTCTAACACAAAGCGGGACCACCACAACCCCACCATACGGGCGCGGGTTGACCCGTCGGTCCCAACGACCCGCTCGCGCAAAACTCTTGCTCCCGAACGGAACAATCTCACTAATCAAGTTCACGAAAACCTGGCGGTCTTAGCTCAACTACCCTCTTTTATTTCACACTACTCGGGGACTTATCACTTAATATACCCACGTGCACTATGCACTCAGATGAGGTCAAACATAAAATACCTCTTTTACTCGAGATGGCCTTACCTCTAAGGTCTCCACGTATAAAACTCTAAGGCTCACACTTTCCTTATCCCAATCTTACAGGTTAACTAACCACGATTTCTAATCAACTAACACAACGCTATCCGATCATAACATTTAAGGCATACTTATCTTATCATACGTACAAATCTCAGAGGTTAAGGATCTACTGTATCTACACTTCACTCCTTTTGCCGTTCTAATCAATCCCCTGTTGGGCGTATAGCTCTGAGGTGTGAACTAGCCACCGATCCCTGGGTACGAGTCTCTATCCGCGCCACTGGTCGGACAAATTCCTCGCAAAATGGCCTGCTTGTCAAGTAAAACAAGCTTACGGCCAAGTACGACACTCTCCATAATGACACTTACCACTGCGGCCACACCGAGGTGGGGTGGCCTCCTCTGCTAACACCCTTCCTCTTTGAACCACGAATCGGTGACTAGAACTGCGTAGCTGTGAACCGTAAGCCACGGAGCTCTGCCAACTCCGGCGTACCCCGAGCGTCCCGAACAGCGGAGGACCACTGCGCCTTTGGAGGCGCGTATTCATTCTGCTGAGGCGATTCGTCTCAAAAGTCACCAAAGGACCATGTTACGGTCTCTTCGCTGATCTTGGTTAATCCGTCGATCTCTACATTTCTACCGCGCATAAGCCCGTCTGCAGCCATGCTCGGCTTGATCAAGCGCTACTCTTACACAACCCTCTCTTTAGATAATCATCAAGACCCGTGATAAATAGGTACATCATACTCTCTGGTAGCTACATCCTTAGCTAGTAACAGGGTCACCTCTTTGCAATCTATATTCTCTCTTTGGTCGTGGGCGAAGGTTCACTATCATGGCGCAGATGGGCTTCTGCCGCCTGTCTAGAATCTGCTGGGATGGCGGCGTCGCGAACTCCCGAATGAAGCACCACCTAGGTGATGATTAGGCTGTGCCCTCGTAACCCTGCGTGCTACTCGCGGCTCCCTACTGTCTTGCCCTCCTGGGCGGGTTGCCTTACGGAGGCATAGCGGTAGGAAGAAATCGTTAGAGGTCCAACTTATAACACGGCTCTAAGGCACGATCTCGGTGAGAAGAATGAAACCAATCCTAAATATCCTATAGCCTCACGATTATTGGTGTGGTACACAACACACCGATAATCAAGACTACTAGATACGGTGCTCAGAGACACGTTCAGGATTAAGCTCGATACCACTTTTGTCACGACCAACCGGGCGTGTGGTGCCTACCGGGCACCCAAGTAGACATACATCGAGTAATCGTGGAACATAAAGCAATACATGGAATAACGAAGTGTAAAGCGATGTCGAGAAAACTTGCCGCCCGGCGTATATATAAATCAACTTAAAACGACGATTCGTCCCATTACAACTCGCCTGATAGTACTACGGACCTCTAAGAATGATATGACAACAATGGCGGACACAGGCCCGCCATACCACGAATGTAAATACCTACAACGGCGGGGACTATACCACCGATAAGCCTCGAGAAACGGAGCTTCCCAAAACGACTGCGATCCTAAGGCGAGGATCAACACGGTGTACCTCTACTCGTAAGCGCGCAGCCCGAAGGAGGTCGACAACAGTACCGGAAGTATGAAATCATAGTAGTCTATATAAACAGAGACATGTATGATAACCAAACTACGCTCAAAATAAATAGCGATCATGTCAAGTCGAGGACTCACGCCTCAAAGTCATCACTCAAATATCACTATGGGTCTCACGCCCATAACATCAATCATGCGTGGAATACCTTCCTCACCGCCGATCTATGATATCAAAGCACCAAGGAATACATGAACACGAGTCCCACTGTGTCATAATAAAACCGTCGGGTAAGTACGAAGGCATAGCCGACTACAACTGCCAGTGCTAACAAGGTCATAAAGCGTATCATAAGATCTGTCTGGCGCCACATGATCGGCCGCCACTCGCCCGCGATATCAAATGTGCGTCTAGCCTCGAACTTCCCGACTCGCGCATAGGCCAACCTCATCGCCCGCGTGAGGTATTCCTCGCATCGGTGCTTCTCCGGCATCCGCTCGACTCGCGATCCGCGTGGCCGCATGACGCGCGTGACCATAAAGGCCGCACTAACCTGGAACTCGTAGCTCGCATAGGTCCTCGGGACCGCATGAGGTATTCTCGAATCATGGTCCCGGACACGAGATATACCGCGTGGAGCAAAATAACCCGGGATCATGTCAAGGTGAGTGGTACAATACCAACATAACGGCTGATCGTTAAACAACTTAAGCGCAATCGAGGAAAAACCCCTTTACACAAACATCACAATATAACTAACACACGTAGCATCCTAGCATGTTTACTTATCAAATCAACAAGAAAGTATTACAAGGCTATCACAAACCAACACAATCAAGTTATGCACACAAGGTACTTTCTACTATATGATTAACAAGATCGGGTTTGTTATACCCCGTATTTCCGGAGTATGTACGTAAGGGAATACGTACAAAAGTCTAGCCTTAAAGTTTAGGCACAAAAAGTTTTTCTTGGGCACAACTCACAAAACGAATAGTTTTCCGACGAAACGTTTCCACAGCTTTCGTAGGGCAAATTCCGGCTATGCCATTTCTAATTTTTGCAGATTTTTCCGAGAGACGAAACATTTTGGACCAACGGGAGGGCGACACTTGGCACCCTCCAATTGGTGGACTTGAAATCGTCCATTGGACGAATTGGACAATGAAGTGCACGTTTTTTGTGCCTTTGCACAAGTCAAGGATTAGGTAGGATATTTTGTGTGCAAGTTGGCCAAGGACACTTGCCCTAATCTTGACCTTACACTTGCCTAGCACTTGGCTAAATATTGGCCCTTGGTTGGCCATGTCTTGACCTATAAATACCCCCTTAAGATGAAGAGTTCTTCATCCACAAATTCCTTTCCAAGTCGTGAAAATCCTCTCCTTTACCCTTGTAGCCTTTTCGCCCAACACCCCCTTTTTAGTGAGCTTGGCGAGGCAACCTCCCCTAGCTTAGCCGAAATCTACCCCCTCCTTGGTAGAAAAGTTGTCTTCTAGTATTGTTATAATGCCCAAAATACCCTAGCAGATCCATTAGTCCTTTGTAGAAGTTGTGAAGAACTTCTAAGGTTTCTTAGACTCTGAGCGTCTGACTTAGGAGCTAAACCTTGCTCGGTAGCGACTTTATCTAGGATATTATTGGGCTTACCGAGGTAACTAATCCTAACCCTCTTTTGAATTAGAGAATACATCTGTAGTAGTATAAGAATAAGTATTAAATACTTAGAAGAATATTACGAATAGAATTGAACTGTTCACATGATTGTTTTCACGATGAACTTATATAGCTCACTGTAGGGTTGTCTTTGCCCGACTTTCCGTAGAATTGTGAACCCTCTGTTTAGAATGACCTTCAGAGTAGTCTAGACTTTGATAGATGTCAGTGACTATTATAGGCTGATTCTCTGCGCGCGACATATTCAACTTGGCATGAGGTTTTCGCCGAGAAGGTATGTGATTCTTCCTAAGCATGATATTTTAACATATATATAGTACGGTAGACGTACATGTGTTAACTGAATAATAACTACGGCAATGTCTTTTGACTTAAGCCTGAATAATAACTACGGCAATGTCTTTTGACTTAAGCCTGAATAATAAGAATCCTGATGCATTTCAAAAGAACTACTGAATCATGCTTTAACAGAAGATAAATAGTTGGTTTTTAAAATAAAAGCTTAAGAGTTATACTAGCTTTATGGGAAGTTAGGTATAACAACTTAAGAAAGATAAAAAGGAACTGTTTACTTGTTTGTTTATAAAAGCCTTGTATTGGTTTCTGTTAAGTGTAGTAAGATTGTTTGATAAGTAGACATATTATGATGCTACCTGTGTTAGTGTCTTGAAATGCTGTGTAAGGAGGTCATTCTTGCTGTGCTTACGTTGCTAAACGGTAAGTCATTATCTTGTTATTATATCACCTACCCTTGACTTATTATCACAGGGCTTGCCACCCTTGATGCGGTCTATACGGCCTACGCGGTCTGTGAGACTATGCGGGCAGTATGCTCGAGATTGATCATTCGGGTGTTTAGCCCGTCGGGATTCTATGCGGTCCATGGGACTATCGCGGTCTATTGAGACTATGCGGATCGCGGGAGTCGGGCACCGGGTTGGCTACCCCGACGCGAGGAATACCTATGCGAATGCAGTGTGACCTATGCGGACCGCGGAAGTAGGCACGCATGAATGATACTATGGGCGATTGGCCTTGCCGATCGTTCGCGGCCTAGAATAGACTTCTGATTTTCCTATTCCGTTGTTGTTTGTGATATGGCACTATGTGCAATTGAACTGATTGTGTTTGTGAAAGGTTTTAAATACTTTGATTTCATTTAAGTACTTTATAGTTTCACATACTTGGTACTGTTCTTGACCTCCTTGAGGCTGCGTTCATCACTTGGTAAGAGCAAGCAGTGCTAGATCCACATCCTTAGGATCTCTACGCCGTGTCGGGAGCTCCATCTTTCCGGAGGCTCTACTTTTAGGTATGATCTCCCTGTTGTAGATAGTTTTGTCTGATCGAGGTATGGCGGCCACTGTCCGCCATAGTTGTATATTTCCTTAAGTGCTTAGCCATGTTGTACAATATCGGATATCGCTAAACCATGTTTATATATATATGCCGAAAGGCACGTTTGCTCACATAAAGCGTGTCTTATTTTATAAAGCATTTCATGTCTTGTTTTATATTCCACGATTACTCGATGTATGACTACTTGGGTGCCGATAAGGCACGATCACGCCCCGAAATGGGTCGTGACAAAAGTGGTATCAGCGATTAATCCTCGGAAAGTGTCTGAGCCGTATCTAGTAAGTCTTGATTATCGGTGTGTCGTGCACACCAATAATCAGGAGGCTATAGGATATTGAGGATTGGTTTCCATTCTTCTCATTCAGAGATCGTGCTTTAGAGCTGTGTTATAGGTTGGACCCCTCTAACGTATTCCTTTCCTATGCGATTATGCCTCCGTAAGGCAACCCGGCGAGAAGAAGGCGGCCATGGAGGCGCTAGCGAGACACCCAGTCACGAGGCTCGTGCTAGTCTATACCCGAGACGGCGAGTTCCATGACGCCCGCCGGCCCTGCGAGACGCGATACCGTACCTCGATCCCATGCTTTGGAAGCGAGAGGAGATAAGTGCAGAGAGATGCGATTATTTGCTCGGATTGTGGCGGACGAGGGACAGTGTAGCGGCGATTCCATTCAGCCTTTGTAGCACCCGAAAGCGAGCAGTTTGAGGCTGGATTTCCTTAGTTGTACGCCCGAGTTTTACTGGTCGAGGCGGAGGATGATCCGCAGGAGTTCATCCGTCACCGCAGAGATCGTGCGGGTGATCAAGGCTTCAGAGCGAGTCTGTGACATTCGATTCGCATCGGCGTGATACCGCGATCGATTGGTTTGATTATGGGAGCTTTCGGGAGAGCATGCACTCCGGTATGGGATGAGTTTTGAGGCTTTTCACACACTTCTTGCCTCCGCGGATGAGGAGGCGCAAGGTGATAGATTTTGTTCTTTGAGGCAGGAGGGCCTTGATGAGGAGTACAATGTCGAGTTTGATTCTTTGGCTCGATATGTCCTGACCGCAGCGAGATATGGAGGCCCGTGCATCGCTATGTCATGGACTAGATGATTACATGGCCGAAGTCTTGTGCGGGTGTGTCCGCTTCATCCGAGCGTGGACATTACCGTATGCGGGCTCATGCGCTGGGATGCGAGGCGTAGAGCCGCCGGGTAAGCGATATCAGCGAGAAGAAGGCGAGGCGGTTCTTTTAGTGGTTCTCGGGGTGGCGTCGCCAGAAGTCATTTGCACCTGGCTCGAGCACTCTACATCATTTGATGCAGCGGGCGATCGAAGCGGTCGGGGCCCGGACTTGATTTCGAGTGGCGAGGTGATAACCGTTCGAGTGCGCTCGGTGTGCCGTTGTGGTAGATACCATCGGGCTGTACTCGGGAGCTTGCTATCGTGTGGCCAGGTCATTTCGCGAGTTTGTCGGCCGGGCGTGGTAGTAGGGCCCGATCTACGGGTATGTTGCGCTTCGTCCCGCGATTTTCGCCCGAGCAAGGTACTCGTGGACCCGGTCGGCGAGGTCATAGCGGTCGATTCTAGCGGTCTCGAGCCGCGTTTATGCTGTCGGTAAGCGAGGATCGGGAGGCCTCACCGTGTCGTCGGTACCTTATCGATTCTGGGTTTGATGTGTATTCTTTGATAGATCCGGGTTCTACTCGTCACATATATCTCCCTTGTTGCTAGTAGGATGAGGATGAGAGCACGAGTCCATAGACCCTTTCGAGTAGCTACGCGATGAAGTGATTCGATGTAGCTCGGCGGGTATATAGAGCTTGTCCTGTGACCATTCACGATCGTCGGACCACTAGCCGACTTGATAGAGTTGGAGATGATTGACCGACGTGATCACGGGATGGATTGGCTAGCTTCTACGCCAATATGAGCTGAGAGAGAGTAATGCAGTTCAGTTTCTGAGAGCCAGGTTGTTGAGTGGGAGAGCACGGTTGTCACGACAGTTAAGGCCCGTGGTAGTGCCTTACCGGGCACCCAGTAGTCATACATCGAGTAACCGGCGGAATATAAAACAAGACGAAGCTGATTTAAAAAAATAAGACCACGGTTTATCGATGAAAAGCTTGCCTTTCGGCATAATATAAATAACTTCAAGTTTTGCGATTCATCCCAAGTGCATAATAGTACTACAGACCTCAGGAAGTAAACAACTATGGCGGGACAGTGGCCCGCCATACCTCGATACAAAACTATCTACATACAGGAGATCATACCTAAAAGTAGAGCCTCGGAGAAGATGGAGCTCACGACACCAACGCGAAGATCCTGGGATGTGGATCTAGCACAACTTGCACCACTGCGGCATGAGCAGGCCCAGAAGAGTCGATCTACAATTGCCAAGTATGTGAAACTATAAAGTACTTTAAAATGAAATCAAAGTATTTAAAACCTTTTCACAAATACAATCAGTTCAATTGCACATAGTGCACATCGCAAACAACAACGATAATGAAAGCGCAGTCTATTCTAGGCCGCGAATGATCGAAGCAAGGCCAATCGCCCATAGTATCGTGCGTGCCTAGTCTCGACTTTACGCAGCCAGCATAGGTCACACATAGACGCGTGAGGTAGCCCTCGCGTCGGCAGCAACCCCGGCATCGCCTGAGCTCCGCGGCCCGCGTAGCCTCGAAAACCGCGTAGTCTCAGCGGACCGCGCCAGAATCCCGCGTCGGGCTAGGCGCCGGGAATGATCAATCACGGAGCATCTGCTGCTCGCATAGTCTCACAGACATAGGCCGTATAGACCAGCGTCGAGGGGCAAGCCTACGGTATAATAGTCGGGTAGGTGATATCTGATGCGATATAACGGACTTAGGTTATAGCAACGTAAGCACAAAGAATGACCACTTACCACGGCGTTACAAGACACTAACAGTAGCATCATGATATGTCTACTTATCAAACAATCTTACTACACTTAACAGATCAATACAAGGCTTTTATAAACAAGCAAGTAAACAATTCCTTTATCATTCTTAAGTTGTTATACCTAACTTCCCATAAAGCTAGCATAACTCTTAAGCTTTTGTTTTAAAACCGGATATTTATCTTCTGTTAAAAATGATTCGATATTCTTTTGAAATGTTTTGATTCTTATTATTGACTTAAGCCGTGAGGCATTCTTAGTAAGTATTATTGGAGCTTAAGCCAGTGAGGCATTCCGTAAGTATTATTCGATTAACACGTATACGTCTACCGCACTATTTATATATTGTAAAATATCATGCTTAGCGAGAATCACATACCTTCTCGTGAAAACCACCGCCAAGTTGAATATGTCGCGCGCGAAGAAGTCGACTATAATAGTCACGGATATCTATCAAAGACTACTGCGAGGTCATTACTAAGCAGAGGGTTCACAATTCTACGGAAAGTGGGCAAGACAACCCTACCGGTGAGCTATATAAGTCTCATGTAACATCCTATGTGAAGTACTGATGTGATTATTCTTCTTTTAAAACCTTCTTGTGGTAATAGTTCAATTCTTTTCGTGATATTCTTCTAAGTATTTATACTTATCCTTATACTCTGACGGTAAGTATTCTCTAATTCAAAGGGTTAGGATTATTACCTCGGTAAGCCCAATAATATCTAGATAAAGTCGCGCTGAGCAAGGTTTAGCTCTAAGTTGTATGCGCCGGTAGCTCGAGAAACCTTGGAAGTTCTTCATGACTTCTACCAAAGACTAAGGGATTTGGGCTAGGGTATTTTGGGCATTATAACGATACTAGAGACAACTTTTCTACCAAGGGAGGGTAGATTTGGCTAGGCTAGGGGGTTAGGCCCTCGGCCAAACTCACGAGGAGGGAAGGGGTGTTGGGCGAAAAGCTCACAAGGGAGAGGAGGATTTTCAAGACTTGGAAGATTTGTGGATGAAGAACTCTTCATCTTAAGGAAGTATTTATAGGTCAGTGGCCAACCAATGGCCAAGATTAAGACAAGTGCAAGGCAAGTGTAGGGTGGAGATTTACTCGCGCAAATATCCTACCAACTCCTTGACTTGTGCCTGAGGCACAAAAAGCGTGCTCCACTCTCAATCGTCTAATGGACGATTGAGTCCATCGATGGGAGGTGCCAAGTATCGCCCTCCGTTGGTCCAAAATGTTTCGTCTCTCGGAAAAATCCATAAAAATTAGAAATGGCATAGCGGAATTTTCCTACGAAAGTTGTGGAAAGCGTTTAATCGGAAAAGCGATTCTTTGCGAGTTGTGTACAAAAAAGCGTCGAGGCTAACTTAAAGCCAAACTCTTTTATCGTATTCCACTTGCGTACATACTCTAAAATACGGTATAACATTCTCCTCGCGAAACATTCGTCCGAATGTTCCTTCTCAAGACGATTATCGAAGAAGCTTAAGCAGTTAGCAAATGCCACGCGCGGCCACAAAACAACACTTAGGCATAAATGATAATGGAAATTTACAAGTAGGAAAGTGAATTACTTGGAGGTGTGGGGAATAGGTGAGATATACGCCTCATGTCCTCCTCGGCTTCCCGTCGTCTCCTCACCGAGCTCGTTCAGCCAGAGACTTTGTGAAGCCACGTCCTTCGTCCATGCGCGCCTAACACGACGATCGACTATGCTGTGGGAATCTCCTCATACGATAACCGCCGGTCACACTGGACGCCGTCAATCGGGTGTACCACTAGATGGATCCGTCATCTCCTCGGCGTAGATCGTGAAACCGCAGGATGCGCCTCCGGATCGGACGGCCGGATCCGACTCGTAAGCGACCTTGCACCTGCGGACAATCTGAAGCGGCCCAATGTACCTTGGTGAGTTTCCCCTTCTTCCGAATCTCATAACACCGCTTCATGGGTGACACCTAGGAAAACCCAATCATGAACCTCGAACTCAAGATCACGGCGGCGATGATCTGCATCGACTTACATCGACTACGGTATCGATAGCGCTCTCGGATAAACTTCACCTTATCCACTTTGCTGCACCAAATCTGGTCCCAGCTGCACTCTCGCCCATCGAACCAACCTATAGGCGATCTGCACTTCCTCCCATACAAGGCCTCATGGCGCCGTCCCGAATCTGGAGTGGTAGCTATTATTATCTGAACTCAACTAGAGGCAAATGATCCTCCCAACTACCTGAAGTCAATAACGGGCTCGTGACATATCCTCAAGAGTGCGGATGATAGTGCGCTCTGCTGTCCGTGCATGCGTGGATGAAATGCGATACTCGAGGCTCACTGCGTCCTAAACCCTGCGGAAGGACCTCAGGAAGTTAGCGTAAATCAGGCTCCTGCATGCGATATGATCGAGTAGGGACTCCATGCGATCGGCGATCTCTCGGATGTAAAGTCTGGCATAATCCTCGGTGAAAAAGTCGATGGGACGGAAGAAAGTGGGCTGATTTAGTCGACTGTCGGCGATAACCCGTATAGAATCATGTCTCGCTCCGAGTGCGAGGTAATCCTGTGATGAAGTCCGTGTTGATTACCTCCCACTTCGGTCGGGATCTCGATAAATGTCAGAACAAACCACGGGCCTCACGGTGCTCTGCTCACTGCGACAACACGGGCGAGCTCACGAACTGCGGCGTCCTCTTCAAGCCATCCCACCAATACACCGATCTAAGGTCGTGGTACATCTTAGTCGACCGGATGGATGAAGTAGCTTGCTGTGTGCTTCCCCAAGAACAACTGCCGAAGTCCTCAAACATCACGGAACACCGCGATGCGCCTCGAACCTTAGCACCCGCGGGTGCTACCTCGTGGACCGCGCCTGCGAAGAGTCGTATCGCGATATCGAATCAAAGTGGATCCTCGGCTGTGCCTCTTCGCCTCTCGATGATGGAAGACTCGGCAACCTCACGAACTCTAACCCATGCTATCGGAATCAATCAAGCGGACACGAGGCTCGCTAAGCGATGCAAATCACGAACCATGTCCTCCTCTCTGGCATCGTCGATAGGCTCGTGACCTACGACTAGGCGTACGCCTGGCATTGGCCTTCGGGTGGTACGAGGATATCAACGTCGTAATCCTTAAGCAACTCTAACCACCGTCTGCGCCGTAAGTTCGACTCCTCTGGTGAAGATATCTGGAGGCTCTTGTAGTGCGTATAAATATCCACGTGAACCCATACAAATAGTGCCTCAGGATCTTCAAAGCGTGAATCACGGCGACTCCAAATCATGGGTGGGGTAGTTCCTCTGCGTGTTTCTTCAAATGTCGGGATGCATATGCTATAACTCGCCATCTTTGCGTCAACACACATCCCAACGATGCGTGGCGTCACAATACACCACATAACCGTGCGGACCTGCGGAAGTAAGAGCGGGGCGATCGTCAATCTCTCTTCGGCAAGCTGGAAGCCACGCTCGCAAGCATCGTCCATCAAACTTGGCTGCATACGAGTCGGCCTAGTCAATGGTGCGAAGATAAGCAAACTTCTCCACGAACCGTGATAATAACCCGCGAGGCCCGCAAAGCTGCGAACCTGCAGCCGGAGTGGTAGGTCCAGGCAAGTCTGGCTTGCCTCGATCTTGGCGTATCCATCGAATGCCGTCGGCCCAGCCAATATGCGAAACGCCGAAGTCAGCAAAACTCACATTTGGAAAACTTGGCGTCTGGCTGCGATCTGAGAAGCCAAGCCAAATTTCAAATGCTCCGCGTGCTCGCTCGGCGAGAATAAACCAAGATATCATCAATGAACACTATCACAAGCGTGTCAAATGGTTTGAACACTCGGTTCATCAAATCCATGAATCTGGCGGAACGTTGGTCAACCAAAGACATGACCACGAACTCATAATGCGTCAGGGTCCGAATGCGATCCTAAGGACATCCACCTCTCGACGAACGATGATAGCGAGCGGATCGATCTTGGAGAAACATCTCGCGCCTCGTACCGGTCGAACAAATCATCAATCACGGGAAGGGTATACATTCTTAATGGTCGCCTTGTTGCTGTTCAACACATGCGCGTCGTCGTCCTTCTTCTTCACGAACATACGGCGCCCCGAGGGAGAAACACTAGATGCGATAAAACCGCTTCTCCGGCAAATCCCTAAGGTGGTCGCTTACTCTCTCGACTCGGCGGTGCCGTTCTGTATGGCGGAATGGAAATGGTAGAGTGTCGCTGCAATATGTCAACACAAAACTCAATCTCCCTCTCGGGAGGATGCGGGAGGTCATGCGAAACACGTCGGGAACTCGTGACTCTGGGTGGTAGAAAGTAAGTACCGCGACTTGATATCAAACACCCGAGCGAGATGGTAGATATACCCTTCGCACCGTCTTCCTGGCAGAGGTGAAATAAACCTACCCCTCGGCGATCACGGTGCTCCTCCACTCGACAATGGCTCACCGGGAAGCAGGAACCGTACTACTCTCTCTGCGGTCTACATTGGCGTAGCAAGAAGCTAGCCAATCCGTCCCCATAATCACGTCAAGTCAATCATCTCAACTCTATCAAGTCGGCTGGTCAGACGGTAGTAAATGGTCACGGGACAAGCTCTATATACCCGCCGAGCTACCAGATCACCATTTGGCGTAGCCACCTCGAAAGGTCTATGGACTCGGGCTCACATCCCTATCTACTAGCAACAAGGGGAGATATATAGGGCCAGTAGAACCGGATCTATCAAAGCATACCACATCAAACCAGGCCCGATAAGGTACATGGCGACATCGGTGAGGCCTCTTCTGTCGGTGGACAAAGCATATATGCGGTTACGAGGACCGCCAGAAGCTGAGACTGCGCCACGACCTGCCGCGACCCGCTGATCCATATGTACCTTGCCTCGGGCGAAAAGCTGTCGAGGATGAAGCGGCAGCAGACCACAGAGGTGAGCCTACCACCGCGCCGCCGGTCGGACAAACTCGCAAAGTGACCTGCGGCCACAAGTATAGCAAGCTCACAGAGTCTGACTCGAGAATGGTATCTGACACAACGGGCACAGCGACCTCGAGCGGTTAGCACCTCTCTGCTACAAATCAAAGTCTGGGGCCACGACACGCGCTTGCTCTGGTGTCTTGAAAATGAGTTAGGAGCACTATGCGCTGGCTGTGGTGAAAATCTGGACTTCTGCAGATTCCGCCCACACTCAGGACCACCAAAAGAACCGCACGTCTTGGCCTTCTTCTGCTGATATCGCTCTGCCGTGGTCTGCGCTCGCGCATCCTAGTGCATGAGCTGCATGCGGGTAATGTCCATACCGGTGAAGGACACCCGCGTGACTTCGGCCATATAATCATCTAGCCCGGTGGCGTGGCGGTGTACCACATCCTCCATCTGCTACCAATCTTGGGACATATCTAGCCAAAGAATCAAACTCGACATTGTATTCCACAGCGGTGCGTCCCTCTCTCGGCAAGAATCTATCGGCTCGTGCCTCGCCATCTGCGGAGGCGAAGTGTGTGAGAAAAGCCTCGAAAACTCATCCCATCTGCTGGAAGTCATGCTCTCCCGGGAAAGCTCCGTGAATCAAACCAATCGATTGCGGTGTCACGCGGCCGTCACGAACGAATGTCGCGACCTCGATCTCGAAGTACGATCACCCGCGTAATCCTCTGCGGTGACGGATGAACTCTGCGGATCATCCTAAACCTCGACGTAAAACTGCGGACTCTGACTCGAAATCTCGCGACCTCAAACTATTCGCCTCGGGTGCACTACGGTGCGATCGAGTGGGGCTGGAGGCTGCCGCATCAGTCTCTCCTCGTATCGGGCCTGGCTTTAGAAAGTGGGCCGTACTCGCTTGCCTAACTCTCCGCCCGGTGTGGGGCGGAGGTGTGGAGTGCTGTGGTCTCTTTGGGGCCGGCGGCGTCATAGAACTCGCCGTCTCTGGTATAGGCCCAGGCACGAGCCCTCGTGACTCTGGGTGTCTGCTAGCGACTCCTGGCTGCCTTGCCCACGGGCGGGTTGCCTTACGTGGAGGCATAGCTATTCTGAGAAGGAATACGTTAGAGGTCAACCTATAACCACGACTCTAAAGCACGATCTCGGAATGAGAAGAATGGAAACCGATCCTAAATATCCTATAGCCTCGCGATTATTGGTGTGGTGCACAACACACCGATAATCAGATTACTAGATACGATGCTGTAGACAACTTTCAGAGGATTAAGCGCTCGATACCACTTTTGTCACGACGTTCGGGGCGTGGATGGTGCCTGCTGGGCACCAGTAGTCATACATCGAGTAACGGCGGAATATAAAACAAGGCGAAATAGCAGTTTAAAAAAATAAGACACGCTTTATCGATGAAAAGCTTGCCTTCGGCATAATATAAATAACTCGAGTTTTGCGATTACATCCCAGTATCTAATAGTACTACGGACCTCTAGAAGTAAACAACTATGGCGGGACGGGGCCCACATACCACTGACTATAAAACTATCTACACGAGGAGATCATACCCAAAGTAGAGCCTCGGAGAAGATGGAGCTCACACCAACGCCTTGAAGATCCTAAGGATGTGGATCTAGCACTGCTTCTTACTGCGGCATGAGCGCACCAGAAGGAGAGTCGATCAACAGTACCCAGTATGTGAAACTATAAAGTACTTTAAAATGAAATCAAAGTATTTAAAACCTTTTCACAAATACAATCAGTTCAATTGCACATAGTGCCACATCACAACCAACGATAATAGAAAGAGCGTAAAGCAGTCTATTCTAGGCCGCGAATGATCGAAGCAGGCCAATCGCCCGTAGTATCGTGCGTGCCTAGTCCCGACTTACGCAGCCGCATCGTCACACATAGACGCGTGAGGTAGCCCTCGCGTCGAGGCAGCCAACCCCGGCGTCGCCTAGGCTCCGCGACCGCGTAGCCTCAAAGACGCGTAGTCTCAGCGTATCGCATAGGAATCCCGCGTCGGGCTAGGCGCCGGAATGATCAATCACGGAGCATACCATTGCTCGCGTAGTCTCACGGACCGCGTAGGCCGTATAGACCCGCGTCAAGGCAAGCCACCGATGATAATAGTCGAGGGTAGGTGATACAAGATGTGATTATAGCGGACTTAGGTTAGCAACGTAAGCCTAAAAGAATGTCACTTTACGGCGTTACAAAGACACTAACACGGGTAGCATCGCGATATGTCTACTTATCAAACAATCTTACTACACTTGAGAGATCAATACAAGGCTTTTATAAACAAACAAGTGTGATTCCTTTTTATCATTCTTAAGTTGTTATACCTAACTTCCCATAAGCTAGCATAATCCTTAAGCTTTGTTTTAAAAACGGATATTTATCTTCTTAAAAATGATTCGATATTCTTTTTAAATGTTTTCGATTCTTATTATTCGGGCTTAAGCCGAGGCATTCTTAGTAAGTATTATTCGGGCTTAAGCGTGAGGCATTCCGTAAGTATTATTCGATTAACACGTATGCGTCTCATCATTTATATATTGTAAATATCATGCTTAGGCGAGAATCACATACCTTCTCAGTGAAACCACCGAGTTGAATATGTCACACACGAGAGAGTCAATTATAATAGTCACAGATATCTATCAAAGACTACTCTGAGGTCATTCTAAGCAGGAGGTTCACAGTTACGGAAAGTCGGGCGGCCTGACCACTGCAGGTGAGCTATATAAGTCTCTTTGTGAAAGCAGCCCTATGTAATAAAGGTGATTATTCTTCTTTTAAAACCTTCATGTAGTAATAGTTCAATTCTTTTCGTGATATTCTTACAAGTATTTATACTTATCCTTATACTCGACGGTAAGTATTCTCTAATTCAAAGAGGTTAGGATTATTACCTCGGTAAGCCCAATAATATCCTAGATAAAGTCGCTACTGAGCAAGGTTTAGCTCCTCAAGTTATGCGCCCGTGGCTCAAGAAACCTTAGAAGTTCTTCACAACTTCTACCAAAGACTAAGGGATTTGGGCTAGGGTATTTTAGGCATTATAACGATACTAGAAGACAACTTTTCTACTGGGAGGGGGTAGATTTCGGCTAGGCTAGGGGTTAGGCCTCCGCCGAACTCACAAGGAGGGAAGGGTGTTGGACGAAAGCTCACAAGGGAGAGGAGGATTTTCAAGACTTGGAAGATTTGTGGATGAAGAACTCTTCATCTTAAGGGGTATTTATAGGTCAGAAGTGGCCAACCAATAGCGAATTAAGACAAGTGCGAGGCAAGTGTAGGGTGGAGATTTACTCCACGCAAATATCTACCAACTCCTCGACTTGTGCAAGAGGCACAAAAGCGTGCTCCACCTCTCCAATCTCGTCTAATGGGCGATTCAAGTCCATCAATGGGAGTGCCAAGTGTCGCCCTCCGTTGGTCCAAAATGTTTCGTCTCTGGAAAAATCCGCAAAAATTAGAAATGGCATAGCGGAATTTTCCCTACGAAAGTTGTGGAAAGCGTTTACGCCGGAAAGCGATTCTTTAAGCGAGTTGTGTACAAAAACGTCAAGGCTAACTTTAAAGCCAAACTCTTTATGCGTATTCCCATACGTACATACTCTGAAATACGAGTATAACAATCGGTATCGCAGGGTAGGTTTATTTCCTACCTCAAGGCTAGGAAGATGGTGCGAAGGGTATATCTACCATGCTCGTTGAGTGTTTGATAATCGGTTGCGGTGCAGTTTTCCGTCGATTCGATGGTCGAGAGTTCCCGGGCGTGTTTCAGGGCGACCTCCGGGTATCCCTCCCGAGAGGAGATTGGAGTTTTGTATTGACATATTGCGGACACTCGGCCTATTTCCATTCAGCCATACGAGAATGGCACCGCCGAGTTGAGAGAGTTGAAGAGATCAACGAGATTTCTTTGGAGAAGCGGCTTCATCAGCCTAGTGTTTCTCCCCGAGGACGTATTGTTCGTGAAGAAGAAGGATGGGGCGCTGCGCATGTGTGTTGATTACTGACGGTGAACAAGGTGACCATTAAGAACGAATACCCGCTTCCCGAGATTGATGAATTGTTCGACCCGATTGCGGGTGCGAGATGCTTCTCAAGATTGATCTATGGTCGGGCTATCAGTGCGGTCGGAGAAGGTGGATGTCCACAGATTGCGATTCGGGACCCGTGCAGGCATTATGAGTTGGTCGTGTCTTTTGGGTTGACCAATGCTCAGCGGTATTCATGGATTTGATGAACCGAGTGTTCAAACCATTTTGGACACGTTTGTGATAGTGTTCATTGATGATATCTTGGTTTATTCGCTCGGAGCGAGAGCGTGCAGGCATTTGAGGGTATCTTGATAGTTCTTGAGACGGCGGTTATGCGCCAAGTTTTCCAAATGTGAGTTTTGGTTGACTTGATTGGCGTTTCTTGAGCATATTGCCGGGGTTGATGGCATTCGAGTGAATACGCCAAGATCGAGGCGATCGGACTTGGCCTGAACCTACTACTCCGTGAGGTTCGCGATTTTAGGCCTTGCGAGATATTATCGATTCGTGGAGAAGTTTGCTTCTATCTCGCCATTGACTGGTGACTCGAGAGCGGCCAAGTTTGATGGTGATGCTTGTGGCGGTTTCGATTCTTTGAAAGAGGCGCGGACCGCCCGTTCTTACTCTTCCGGAGGTCGAGATGGTTATGCCGTGTATTGTGATGCGTCGGACATCGGGTTGGGATGTGTGTTGATCACGGCATGGCGGGGTTATAGCATATGCGTCAGGATTTGAAGAAACACGAGGAACTACCCGCTTTGTGATTTGGTTGGCGGTGTGATTCACGCTTTGAAGATACAGGCACTATTTGTATGGGGTTCGCGTGGATATTTTTACGGACCACAAGAGCCTCGGTATATCTTCGGCCAGAGGAGGCGAACTTACGACAAAGCGGTGGTTAGAGTTGCTTAAGGATTACGATGTTGATATCTGTACCACGGGAAGGCGATGTTGTGGCGGATGCTCTTGGTAGTTGAGTCGATGGGAGCCTATCGGATGTGCGGCTAGAGAGGAGGACATGGTTCATGATTTGCATCGATTCGCGAGCCTTGGTGTCCGTTGATTGATTACGATAGCGATGGGGTTAGAGTTCGATGAGGTTGCCGAGTCTTCCATCGTCGAGGAGGTGAAGAAGCAGCGATTCGAGGATCGGCTTTGATTCGATATCGTGATACAACTCTTACGTGAGGCAAAGTCGCTTTTGAGTAACTTTGATGGGGTGCTAAGGTTTGAGGCGGTTGTGTGTTCGGATGTTTGAGGACTTGGCGGAGTTCTTGGGAAAGCCTGCGGTAGCGCGTTACTCTATCCATCGAAGTGCGACCAAAATGTACCGCGACCTTAGATCCGTATTGGTGGGATAGCGAAGAGGGGCGTTGCGAGTTCGTAGCTCGATGCCGTGTTGTCCCGGCAGTAAGGTAGAGCACGAGGCACAGTGGTTTATTCTGACGATAGAGATCCCGCACGGAAGTGGGAGGTGATCAGCATGGACTTCATCACGGGATTGCCTCGCCTTTCGGAGGAGACATGATTCTATATGGGTTATCGTCGGCGGTAGTGAAATCAGCCCACTTTCTTCCGTTAGGGCGATTTTCGGTGAGATTATGCGGACTTTACATCGAGAGATCGTCGGTGCGTGGAGTCCACTATTTGATCATATCGAACGGAGGCCGGTTCACGGCTAACTTACGAGAGTCGCTTCAGAGGTTTAGGGCGGTGAGCTGAAATCTGCATTTAAATCCACAGAGCGGACGAGGCGAGCGCACTATCCAGGACTCTTGAGATATCTGCGAGCTGTGTTATTGACCGATGGTAGTTGGGAGGATCATTTGCCTCTAGTTGAGTTCGCGTACAATAATAGCTACCACTCCGGTATTGGATGGCGCCCTATGAGGCCTTGTATGGGAGAAGTGCGGTCGCTTTATAGGTTGGTTCGATGTGGGCGAGTGCGGTGGTAGAGACCAGATTTGGTGCGGCGAGCGATGGATGAGGTGAAGCTTATCCGAGGCGGCTATTGGCGGCTGAGTCGAAATCATTATCTGAGATCATCGTCGTCGGCATCACAGGTTCGCGATTGATGATTAGGTTTTCTGAAAGGTGTCACCCATGAAGGGTGTGATGAGATCCGGAAGAAGGAAACTCGGCCCAGTACGTGGGCGATTTGGATGTCGCGAGGTAGGCAAGGTTGCCTGAGTTGGATCTGCGTCCGTCCGGAGGCGGTGCATCCGGTTTTCACGTATCTATCGAGGAGATGTATCGGGGATCCATCTGGTGCACCCGATTGTGATGTCGGTGTGCCAGGGTTATCGTATGAAGATTCCCATAGCGATAGTCGATCGTCAGTTAGGCGTCTGCGGACCAAGGGCGTGGATTCCGTCAAAGTCTTGTGGGCGGAGCAGGCTTAGGGAGGAGATGGCGTGGGAAGCCGAGGAGGACATGAGGCAGAGGTACCTCACTTATTCCCACCTCGGGTAACTTACTTTCTGCTTGGTTTAATTTTAAATGAATTGTTAAGTGTTATATTGTGGCCATGTGTGGCACTTAAAGTATTTAAGCTTTACCGATTAAGCGTCTTGGGAAGGAACATTCGGGACGAATGTTTCTGAGAGGAAAATGTTATACCAGTATTTGGGAGTATGTGCGTGAGGAATACGTACAAAAGTCTAGCCTTAAGTTTAGGCACAAAAGTTTTCTTGGGCACAACTCACAAAGCGAATAGTTTTTCCGGCGAAAGCGTTCCACGGCTTTGTGGGCAAATTCGGCTATGCCATTTCTAATTTTGCAGATTTTCCGAGGCGAGCATTTTGGACCAACGGGAGGCGACACTTGGCACCCTCCATTGGTGGACTTGAAATCGTCCGTTGGGACGAATTGGACAATGAAGTGCGTTTTTGTGCCTTTGCACAAGTCAAGGATTAGGTAGGATATTTTGTGTGCAAGTTGGCCAAGGACACTTGCCCTAATCTTGACCTTACACTTGCCCTAGCACTTGGCTAAATATTGGCCTTGGTTGGCAATGTCTTGACTCTATAAATACCCCCTTAAGATGAAGGAGTTCTTCATCCACAATTCCTTTCCAAGTCTTGAAAATCCTCTCCTTACCCTTGTAGCCTTTTTAGTCAACACCACCTTTTTAGTGAGCTTGGCAGGGCAACACTCCACAACTGTGAAATCTACCCCCTCCTTTGGTAGAAAAGTTGTCTTCTAGTATTGTTATAATGCCCAAAATACCTAGCCAAGATCCCTTAGTCCTTTGTAGAAGTTGTGAAGAACTTCTAAGGTTTCTTGGAGCTCTGGAGCGTACAACTTAGGAGCTAAACCTTGCTCGGTAGCGACTTTATCTAGGATATTATTGAACTACAGGGTAACTAATCCTAACCCTCTTTTGAATTAGAGAATACATCTTTGTAGTAGTATAAGAATAAGTATTAAATACTTAGAAGAATATTCTGAGAATAGAATTGAAGCTGTACTCACATTTATTTTCACGATGAACTTATATAGCTCACGGGTAGAGGTGTGCTTCGACTTTTCATTGTAGAATTGCCCCTCTTGTTTAGAATGACCTTGAGTAGTCTAGACTTTGATAGATGCAGTGACTATTATAGGTTGATTCTGCTGCGACATATTCAACTTGGCGGGAGGTTTTTGTAGAAGGTATGTGATTAACTTCCTAAGCGTGATATTTTAACATATATATAGCGGTGACGTCGTGTATTAGCGAATAATAACTACGGCAATGTCTTTTGACTTAAGCTTTGAATAATAACTCTGGCAATGTCTTTTGACTTAAGCTGAATAATAAGAATCTGTTGCATTTCAAAGAACTATGAATGCATTGCTTTATGGAAGATAAATAGTTGGTTTTAAAATAAAGGCTTAAGAGTTATACTAGCTTTATGGGAAGTTAGGTATATGACTTAAGAAAGATAAAAAGAGCTGTTTACTTGTTTTGTTTATAAAAGCCTTGTATTGGTTTACATTAAGTGTAAGTAAGATTGTTTGATAAGTAGACATATTATGATGCTACATGTTAGTGTCTTGAAATGCTGTGTAAGGTGGTCAATCTTTCTGAGCATACCTTGCAAAACGGTAAGTCTGTTGTACTGTTATTATATCACCTACCACCTTGACTTATTATACAGAGTGCTTGCCCACCTAGATGCGGGAATATACGGACTAAGCGGTCTGTGAGACTATGCGAGCGGTGGTATGCTCGAGTTGATCATTCGGGTGTTTAGCCCGATGCGGGATTCCTATCACGGTCCAGGACTATGCGGTCTATGTGAGACTATGCGGTGCGGGGAGTCGGTAGATGCAAGGGTTAGCTACCGTCTGAGAATACCTAAATGCGAGTGCGTAGTGTGACTTTATGCGTGATGCGGAAGTCGAGGACTAGGCACGAGAATGATACTATAGGCGATTGGCCTTGCGATCGTTCGCGGCCTAGAATAGAACTATTCTGATTTTCCTATTCTTATTGTTGTTTGTGATATGGCACTATGTGCATTGGAGGCCGGTGTGTTTGTGAAAGGTTTTAAATACTTTGATTTCATTTAAGTACTTTATAGTTTCACATACTTGGTACTGTTATCTTGACCTCGCCGGAGCTGCGTTCATCTGCCGCGGTAAGGGCAGCGAGTGCTAGATCCACGTCACTTAGGATCTACTGCTGGTGTCGGGAGCTCGTCTTTTAGGAGCTCTACTTTGGGTATGATCTCACAGTTGTAGATAGTTTTGTCTGATCGAGTATGGCGGGAATACTGTCCGCCATAGTTGTATATTTCCTTAGAGTGCAGCAGCCATGTTTATGCAGATATCGGATATAGCTGCTAAACCATGTTATATATATATATGCGAAAGCGGCGTTTGCTCACATAAGCATGTCTTATTTTATAAATTGATTTCATGTCTTGTTTTATATTCATTGATTACTACGATGTATGACTACTTGGTGCCGATGAGCACTGATCCACGGGCGAAATGGGTCGTGGCGAGTTTTATCCCAAGTACCATCATTAACTCTTTAAAGATCAGTTTTTTCCTGAAGTCACACAATACCGTAGTATAAAAATAGAGTGACTATCTTTTTAAGTAAACCAAAACACTTCTCTTTGTAAAATCAAGTAACAGCATTCTTTTCCAAGCGTTCAAGTTTGCCTAATTTTAAATACTCGAGTTTCTCATTTTGAAAGGTTTACGTAGTTCGTAGTTTTAATCACTTAATGATATAATTCTCTTTTAAAACCATTAGAGAAACATATGCCTTATATGTGAGTAGGTTATTCTTGTTTTGCATAACAATCTTATATGTGACCATGATCACAGGAAATGTAATATCATTTTGTCTCATCTTAGCTTCATGCGGATGGAGGTTTCTCTTGGTTTTAATAATACATAAATAGTCAATACATTTCCTTTATTATGTGATGTAGTGCATTCGATACTTACGATTTAAATCAGTAAAACATTATTCCTTTTAAAACCAAGTACTCATTACTCATGAATGAGGTTTCACACTTTAACAAAATTCGATTAATTCAATTAAGTCAAGTCTCTTATCTTTTAAGATCAAGTCTCTTAACTTCTAAAATCGATAAACCATTCTTTTTGCATATCTTAAGCGGGTATACCTAACTTCCCATAAAGCTAGTATAACTCTTAAGCTTTTAAAACCAAGTATTACTCTTACATTAAAAATGATTCGATATTCTTTTGAAATACTTCAAGATTATTCGGGCTTAAGTCAAAGACATTGCCGTAATTATTATTCGAGCTTAAGTCAAAAGACATTGCCGTAATTATTATTCGAGTTAACACGTCACGTCTCGTACTATATATATATTTTAAAATATCATGCTCGAGTATAGGAAGAATCACGTACCTCATGACGATTATCGACTATTAGCAAAGCGCTCCAGCTATAACCCGGCTAGTCTTGCCACCTTTTAAGTAGAACATGCTACTTGCAGAACTTTCAACCTATAAAGGTTATACAAGTCTATCAACGTCTAGACTACTAGGTAGGAAAAATAAATCTAGATACTGATTCTACGAAAAATTAGGCGTGACTTCCCTACGTCAATCTTCTCAGTCTCTTTGTAAATACGATCCTATGTAAATCTGATTCAATTCTCTTCTTATATACTTTCCTTGTATATAACATACTTAATTCTTATACATCAATATTATGTAAACTCAATTCTGATAGGAGGCAAGATATTTACCTTGATAAGCCCATAATTATCCAAGTAAAAATGTCGATCTGAGCAACGTTTGCTTCTACTGCAGGCGCTCAACCGCTCCAGCAACCGCCCAAGTTCTACGCAACCTTCTTAATACTTCAACGGCTATGAAGATTTTCCTGAGGGTTTCGGTTTGAGACTAAAACGACAAACGGTAGTATTTCCGGGCTCTACGTATAGAGGTAACTTTTGGAATACTACAAGGTATAAGGCTAAGGTATTTTGGGTATAGTAACAATACTTGGAGAGTATTTCTACCAAGAGGGGGGGTGTATCATGAGAACAACTCTCAAGAGGGGGGGGTGTATCATGAGAACAACTCTCAAGAGGGGGGGTACCCCTCGACTTAGCACCACTAGGAAGGGGGGGGTGTGTCTCGGCCACGCCTGCGAGGAGGGGATGTACCCGCCGGCCAGGCCTCTGGGAGGGGGTGTACCCGGCCGAGGCAGCCTTCCGAGAGGAGGGGGCCGAACCAGCAGAGGGAGGGAGGATTTGAAGACTTGGAGATTTTAGGAATGGATGAAGAAGTCTTCAAAGGGGTATTTATAGTAAGATCGATGGCGAATCAAGCCGTGTGGGGCAAGTGGAGGCGAGATTTGCCCAAGTGCCCTAGTCCTACTCCACAAATCCTGCAAATATCCTACCACCAACCGCCGAAATCGTCAAGGGGCGCGCGATAAAGTCCACTTTGAGGTGACAAGTGTCACCCTCCCGTTGGTCAAAACATTTCGTCTCGGAAAAATCCGCCAAATTATAAATGACATGGCAGTATTTTCCCTGCGTAAGAAAGTTTTGTAAACGTTTCATCAACGACTCTAATCGGGGTTGTGAACAAAATTCGAACCTTGCCTAACTTTAAGGCTTAAACTTTTCTCGTCGTCCTCACGTACATACCACAAATCTGAGGTATAACAGCAGACCTCTAAGAATGTTATAACAACGATGGCGGGACGGGGCCGCCGTACCCTGAATGTAAGTACTCTGCGACGAGGACTATACGAAAGATAAGCCTCCGGAGACACGGGCTTCCAAGCATTGTGACCACTATGGCGAGGATCGACAATTTGGTGTACCTCTACTGCGGCATGAGCGGCCCGAAGGAGTCGATCTGACCAGTACTAAGTATGTGGCGAAAATCTGTAAGTGAAATCATAATAGTCTATATAAAGCGGAAGACATATATGATAACCAATTTACGATGCACATATATGGCGATCATGTCAGTTGGGACTCGCCACTTAAAGTCATTACTCAAATATAACCATGAGTCTCGTGCCCGTAATATCAATCGTACGCGTGAATTCCTTTCCCCAGCTGCCGTGATCCATGATATAAAAGCACGAGGAATACACGCTGAACACGGTCGCTGTGTCATAATAAAGCTGCGGGGTGAAATGCGAAGGCATAGCGGACTACTAAAACCCGATATCAACAATGCCATAAAGCGTATCGAGGTCTTTCTGGCGCCGCACGTAATCGAAGGCGGCGCTCGCCCTCGGTATCAATATGCGCGTCTAATCTGGAAGCATCTGGCTCCGCATAGGCCACCCATAGCCCGCGTAGGTGTTCCTCGCGTCGAGGCGGCTAACCCGGTATCCTCCTGGACTCGCGATCCGCATAATCACGTAAATAGCGTAGTCACACGGAACGCGCAAAAGGCACTCTCCGCGTCGGGATAATACACCGGAATGATCAATCACGGAACTCCGCGACTCCGTAGTCACGCAGACCGTATGGCGTATAGACCAGCGTCAAGGGTGGCAAGCCACAGGTATAACAAGTCGGGTATGTGATATAATAACAATACAGCGGGCTTAACGCGTTTAACAGCGTAAGCACAACGACAGAATAACCCTTACACGACATCACAAGATACTAACACCGTAGCATAACATGTTTACTTATCAAACCCGACAGGAAGCATTACAAGGCTATCACAAACCAACATAGTCAAGTTATTCACACGGTACTTTCTGCCTTATGTCGACAAGTTGGTTTTATCCCCAAGTACTTACATTAACTCTTTAAAACCAGTACTCATTGCTCATGAATGAGGTTACACACTTTTTAACAAAATTCATATCAAGTCAATTAAGTCAAGTCTCTTAACTTCTAAAATCAATAACCCATTCTTTTCCAAAAGTTCAAGTTGCATAATTTCAAATACTCAGATCTCTTATTTTCAAAGATTCATAGATCGTAGTTTTAAACACTTAACAACGTAATCTCCTTTTAAAAACAATTTGAGTAACATATGCACTTATGTGTGAGTAGGTTATTCTTGTTTATAACAATCTTATTAAAACAACCATGATCTAGGAAATGTAATACAATTTTGTCTTATCTTAGCTTACATGCGGATGGAGGTTTCTCTTGGTTTTAATAATACTTAATTAGTCAATACATTTTCCTTTATTAAACTGCGATGGTTTGTTCGATACTTATCCTCGTTTAGAAATCAATATAAGGCTTTCATAAACAATTAAGTAAGTCGTTCCTTTTATCTCTCTTAAGTCGTTATACCTAACTTCCCGTAAAGCTAGTATAACTCTTAAGCTTTTAAACAGTATTACTCTTAACAAAAATGATTCTTAATTCTTTGAAATACTTCAAGATTCATATTATTTAAAACTCAAGTCAAAGACATCGAAGTAAGACCACGTTAGGTTAACACGCGTCGTCTACCGTACTATACATATTCTTTTAAAATATCATGCTCGAGAGGATAGGAAGAATCACGTACCTCGCCAGCGAAATCCACCGCAAGTCTAATATATACATCGACCGGCTGGGCGTGTTGATGCCTACCAGGGCACCTAGTGACCAACATCGAGTGTCAGTGGAACATAAAACATATACATGAAACAAGTGAAGTACAAAGCGATGTCCCGAGGAAAACTTGCCTTTCGGCATATATAAATAACAAGCTTTTACAAATGAGCAGTTTAATCCTTTTTACCAACCTGCGCAGCGGGACTACAGACGTCTAAGAAATGATCGACAACGATAGGCGGGAGCGGGGCCATACCACACGAGCGTAAACACCTGCAACGAGGACTATACGAAGATAAGCCTCGGAAGCGGGCTTCCATGCTGACGTGACCAGGCGAGGATCGGCGGTGGTGTACGCTTTACTGCGGCATGAGCGCGCCCAGAAGGAGTCGATGCAACCAGTAGTATCTGGCCCGAAAATACATCGTAAATGAAATCATAGCGATCATATAAAGCGAGAGACATGTATGATAGCCTCTGATTTCACAATAAGCGATCATGTCGGAAATCGGGGACTCGCCCTCGGTCGTCACTCAGAGTATAACAATGGGTCTCGGGCCCTGGCATCAATCATGCGTGGAATACCTTCCCGCCATGCCGCGATGCACATGATATAAAGCACGAGGAACACGTATGAACACGGGTCCGCTTGTGTCATCATAAAGCTGTGCGGGGTAAATCTGAAGGCATAGCCACTACTAAAACCCCAGTACCGGCAAGGTCATGAAGCGTATCATAAGATCTGTCTGGGCAGTCACATGATCAAAGGCGGCCGGCACGATGTCGATGTGCGTCTAACCTGGAACTCCGCGACTCGCATAAGCCCGATCTCGTCGGCCGCGTGGGGTATTCCCGCGTCGAGGTAGCTACTCCCGGTAGCGTCACGGACCCGCGATCGCGTGGCCCGTGGGCCGCGTACCCGTAAGGGCGCATACTAACTGGAACTCGTAGTTCGCGTAGGCCGGGACTGCGTGGGTATTCTCGAATCGTAGGTCCGTCGACCACTGATCTACCAGCGTCGGACGACAACCGGAATCATCTCGAGATGAGTGATGTAAAATACTAACACAGCGACTTATCGTTAAGCAGCATAAGCCTGACAGAGAAACCCGCTACCGCGTCACAAGATACTAACATGCGTAGCATCTGGCGTGTTTGCTTATCAATCAATAAGAAAGTATTGCAGGCTATCACCGCGATCTGTCAAGTTATACACGCGGGTACTTTCTGCTATATCTTTAACAAGTTGAGGTTTTATCCAGTACTTCATCGTTAACTCTTTCAAAGATACGTTACTTTCGCGATGTCACCTGATACGTAGTATAAATAGGTGACTATCGCTTTTTAAAGTAAATCAATTACTTACTCTTTGTAAAATCAAGTAGCAGCGTTCTTTTCCAGTGATCAAGTTTGCCTAATTTCCAATGTTCAAGTTTCTCGTTTTAGAAAGGTTTAGTAGTTCATAGTCTTATTCATTTAAGAATATAATTCTCCTTTAAACTATCGAGAAACATAAGTCTTATGTGAGTGGGATATTCATGTTTATACAATCTTATTCACAGACCGTGATCTAGGAATATCATTTTGTCTCGTCTTAGCTCTATGCGGATGGAAGTTTCTCTTAGTTTTAATAATACTTGTCTGTCAAAACATTTCCTTTTATTAGCACTGCGATGGTTTGTCGATACTGTTCGATTTCCAAAATCAGTTAAAACATTCTTAAGGCGTTATACAACTTTCAGTAAAGCTAGTATAACTCTTAAGTTTTCAAAACAAATCAAGTATTACTTAACTCTCAAAATGATTCAAAACTCTTTTGAAATACTTCAGATTCTTTATTAACACATAACAAGCCGATTTATAGATCAAATGAGTTACCTTTTAAAAACCACGTATTTTCTTACCACGTAAAGCCGTTATAACCAGCCGTAGCGGTTATAACAACTTTTATGTTTTACACAATCAAATACATTTTGAAATGCATCGTATCGTCTGCCGTACTACATAGTTCACCACGTATCATGCTAGAAGAGATAGGAAGAGGTTGGCATTACCTCGCGAGTATCGACTAATAGCAAAGCGCTCAGTACTCCCATGCCATTTGGGCTCTCACAAGCCCAAGTAGAGCGCCCACGCGTAGTACTTGACCTATAAGGCCACGAGCTTATTAACATTAAGATCTTATCGTAGAACATTCTCTGAGAAAATTAGCGGCACCTCCCTGC
Source organism: Przewalskia tangutica (assembly GCA_029844215.1). NCBI lineage: Eukaryota > Viridiplantae > Streptophyta > Magnoliopsida > Solanales > Solanaceae > Przewalskia > Przewalskia tangutica. The sequence goes on along the minus strand of CM056720.1, from coordinate 40,431,745 downwards.
ATGACAGCGTAAATCTCTCTCTCTAGCAGGGCGGCTACCCGAAGCCAGCGAGAGGGTTATACGTCTAACACGACGGGTATAATTCTACTCCGCAGTCTTTACTGCGGAATCTCTTTATGTCTGATCCTGTAAAGCAGTTGATTGATTCTTGAGCTTAAGTCAAAAGGCATTGCCAACTAACCCACGTTCGATTCTATATATAGTATACTTTAACTATATATTCTAACAACATGTAATTTCGATTACAATAGAGAACAAGATATTTACCTCGATAAGCCCGTAATTATCGAGTATAAAAAAGTCGATCACAGGCAATCGTTTAGCTCGACTCAGCGCTCGACCGCTCTAAACCACCGTAGAAGTTCTAACCAAACACACCTGATACTCCATTTATGGAAATTTTCTAGAGGTTTCGGTTTTGTGGTAGTGGGAAGTATAATAGTATTTAGGGCTTTTATTATCGTATAACCTTAGAATACTACAAGGTATCTGACTAAGGTAATTTGGGCATTATAACTTGATACTTTAGAGTATTTCGCCTGAGGGGTATTATCTGAAAGCAACAGCTGGGGTACCAGCAGGCCATGTGCTAGGAGGGTGTGTACCCATGTTTGACACCTCTAGGAGGAGGCCTCTTGTGAACTCGACACTAAGGGAGGAATATTTAACACTTAGAAACATTTAGGAAAGGATGAAGAGTTAAATGACGAGGGGGAGAGGTATTTATAGCCTGACGAGGCCAACCCGATGGCGAGATTGAGGCAAGTGCTACATGAAGTGTAGGGCGAGATATGCCTGAGTGCCCACATAGTCCTACTCGGCCAAAACCTCGCAAATATCTACCAAAATATCTGCACTTGACCTCCTGATTAGGTCATATGCGCCGCGCCCGCTGATGAGAGGGTGCGAAGTCACACGCCCTCGTTGGTCCAAATGTTAAGATCTCTCGGAAAAATCCGCAAAATAAGAAAAGACATAGCCAGGAATTTTCCGCCGCAAGTTAGGTAGAGCGTTTAGTGAAAAATGACTCTAGCAGGGTGTTGTGCACAAATGCCCGATCGGTGAAGCCACGCAGGCGGGGTGGCACGTGTCGCCTCACGCTGTTAACCGAAATAAAACATCTTAGAAAATATCCCTGATGGCCAAAAATCTAGAAAACAAAGTGGGCCCCACAAAAGCCGTAAGAATTTCTCCGTGGGCCCCGGCGTGACCATTCAGAAAATAAAATTCCATAATTCTCTAATATTCCGGAAGTCAGGAATAAATCAGGAATCGATTCCGTTAACGAACCTTTTTCCTTATAAAGCGGAAACTTTTAGTGGAAAAATCGCCTCTTTCTTATTTTTCCGATCTTTGCACGTATTAAATAAATGCGTCCTCGCATCATACCACGGGACTACGGGGTGTAACATTCTTCCCCATGAAACATTGCGTCGAATGTTCATTCAGAATCTCAAAACATGTCGTGCGCGGTATAGTGCTTCCACACATACTTACGAAACAATCGCACGCCCTTGTGAGAAAATACTGCGCAACATACTTATATCCAAGTCTCACGAAACACCTCTAACATCACCACAAATACACTTTTGTCACTTTCTTGTGAGCTTCAGCTCAGAAGACGGTAACAAATGATGCAAGGGTGATTGCGATCCCGGAAGGCTATCGTGCCTGCTCGAACACACCACGTTTACGTCTGCTAGTTTCCAAAACTTCCGGGTTACTATCTCTCTTTCGTGGGTATCATTAGCGGGAACGATACGGATGGATCTTGATACTTTCCCGAACATAACAATCTGAAAATGGCGGACGTCTGCCTCACAAGTCGGACGGCAAAGCTAACATATAAACGACTGGCCTATTGTGCTACATGAACTCTTAAAGGCCGAAGTAACTTTCGGGCTAAGTTTCATACATTTCCAAAACTCGTCACACCACAATAGGTGGTACTCAAGAAGACCCGGCGTCCTTTGAACTCTAAGCGTAAATCATGGATTATCCATACGATTCCTACGGTTTTGCCGAACAACTACAGACCAAACTTACTTTATCCTCATGATCTCTTTGAGACAAGGTGAACCGACTATCGAACCACCGCACGACCGTCAGACCAATCGGCCGGCACTTACACTTCTGCCTACAGGAGGCCCGTAAAGCGACATCAGAACAACGAAATGGTAGCTCGACGCTCCTCCAGGAGACGACAATCCTCGCGACTACCCGCGAAATCCAGCGCCTTTGGCGAAGGCGAATGCGGTCCCAGAGACTACGCGCGAGTTCTTAACACGTGCATGCGGTAAAACTTCCGAAACAAAAACAGTGTAACACAGGCCAGCTATGCATGCGTAAGGTGAAGGTAGGCACCGTCTTGCACGCCTGACGCCCACTTCTACGATAAATCCATGCGCTGCCTTAAGTGAGCGGTCCGGCCAAAGAAGAAGCGCGATCAGGCTGCCCAAGTGGCCAGACCAGTACAGTCGAGCAGCGTCCAGCGAACTTCGTCTGTTCCGGTTAGCTAACTAAGCTGGCGCCCTAACACGCTCGTGACCGCTTCCAGCGGCGGGACCACCGACGGACCCGCGCTGGCTTGTCACAGCGGGTTGACGCGCGTGGTACTCAACCCCGGCAGGCCGTGGCGCGAAATACTATCTCCCAGAAGGAAACGATCTCTCCGGCTCAAACACGTTACGAAAACCTGGATGTACTTAGCTCGTACCACTACCTATTACGTTTCACCTTGCCAAGGGACCTATCCCCTGAACCACATTTCGCGGCTTGATCTGTTATGCGCTCTACCGTAAGTCAGAACATAAACATGCGTCTCTGCAAGAGATGGCCTTCTCCCACCAAGGTCTTTGCGTATAAAGCTCTAAGAGCTCACTTTTTCTATCCTCCAAAATCTTACTCGGTTAACCCGCGTGATTTCCTAATCCTGACTAACATAGCTGCTATCGAGACACATAGCATAAGGTATACTACGCGCGAAAATTCACAAGAGACGCTTTAGCTGCTACGGCCTGCCTACTGTCCGTCCAGATTTAACTTGCGTCGATCTACTGCGTTTTTAGGACTGCTTTGTCGTAAGCGCATTACGGAGCCATTACTCACGAGCCAGTGAAGAGTACTCTGACACTTTCTGAGCCCTCTAGGTAGTGATCATTGAGACTCGCGATACAGTCGGTATACTCTGCAGTAGCCCGAATCCAGCTAGCTAATGCCAGTCGGCACTCTTTGCGATCTATATTCGAAAACTTTGTTCGATCGTGGAAGCTGGAGGTTGATCTCGTAGATGGGCACTTGGTAAGGAACTGCCGCGTAGTGCTAAACGCTGCTAAGTCTGGGAGGCTAGTGGCGTCGCGAGAAATCCCCGAATGAAGCCTTGCTACTGAAGTAATGATTGGGCTGTGCCTCGCTGACCTCTGCAGCCATTACTCTACTTGGGCGTCCACCGGCGCCTTGCCACTCTGGGCACAGGTTGCGCCCTGCGGAGGCGTAACGGTGAGAAGAAATCGTTTAGAGGTCAACTTAAAACTCCTGACTCTAAGCCGCGACCTCGGTGAGTAGGAAGAATGAAACCAATCTAAATATCACATAGCCTAAAGCGATTGGTGTGAGTGCGTACTTGTAGATGTCAGAACTTCCTCTTGGATGCTGATGCCATAGACACTTTCAGAGGATTAAGCGCTCACGATGCGGCACCTGTCGCGACCGGCGGGCGTGTTGGTGCCTACCGGGCACCACAGTGACGCGACAACGTCAGAGTAATCGTAGGAACAGCAAAGCATATCGTGAGAAGCAAGTGAAGTCTGACAAGCGATGTCCACGAGGAAAAGCTTGCCTTTGGCGGTATCATAAATAACAAACTGGTAAGTGAGCAGTTTAATCCTTTTACCCTGACCTGCCATGACAGCGCCCAGACTCAGACGTCTAAGAAATGATCAGCCAATGATAGGCGGAGCGGAACCAGGCCACCGTACCACCGAAACGTAAACACCTCACTGTGACGGGGACTATGCGAAGATAAGCCTCGGAGGGAAAGCGGAGCTTCCCGCGAAGCTGAGCCCTGTGACCACACAGAGCGAGGATCAGCCGGGCGGTGTACGCTACTGCGGCATGAGCGGCCCAGAAGAAGTCGATGCGGCGGTCTGCCAGATGTATCACGAGGCCTGCGGGAAAATACATCTTTGTAAATGAAATCATAAGCTGATCATATAAAGCGAGAGGCGTGTATGATAAGCAGAACTTCGATTCTACTGACCAGCTGATGATCGTATCGAGTCGGGGACTGCGCCCTCAGTCGTCACTCGAGAGAGTATATGATGGGTCTCGGGCCATGCGACATCAATCATGCGGGTGGAATACCTTCGCCGGCTCTTGGCGATCACATGATATAAAAGCACCGAGGAACCGCGTATGAAGCACCGAGGTCCTTTTGTGTCATCATAAAAGCGTGCAGGAGTGAAGTGCGAAGGCATAGCCAGACTACTAAAAACCGCGGTGCTGACAAGGTCGTGAGGCTGTGCACCGTAAGATCTGTCTAGACCCCAGTCCCATCACGTGATCAAGGCGGCCCGCTTTGCCCGCGAGTATCAGTAATATGCGCGTCTAACCTGGAACTCCTTGACTCGCGCATGAGGCCGATCTCGTCGGCGCGCCAGGGGTATTCCGCGTCCCGGTCCCGAGATGGCTTCTCCCGGAAAGCAGCGTCACGAAGGCCCGATCGCGTATGCGCGCGTGGATGCGTACCCGTAAGGGCGTCATGCCAACACGGAACTCTCGTGGTTTCCGCGTAGGCCAGGGACACTGCGCGGGGTATTCGAATCATAGGTCCATCCCGACACTGATACACCGTCGCGTCGGGGCGAGCGGCCCCGGAATCGTCGTCTCGAGATGAGTGATGTAAAATCTGCTAACCTGGCGGCTGCTCGTTAAGCTGACGTAAAGCGCTATAAGCTGGGAAACCGGCACACACCGCAGCGTCACAAGCGAATCTGCTACCACGTAGCATCCTGGCATGTTTACTTATCAACGTCAATAGAAAAGTATTACCCAGGCTATCACCGCCAACCATCGATCAAGTTATACCTGCAGCGAGTAATTTACTTCTTATGTTATGTAACGACCGATTCGGGGCAGGTCTGCAGTGATGCCTTATCCAGGGCACCTATTGATCTGATAAATCGTGAGAAAACCAGTGAAATAAAGCAAAACAAAAAGCAAATATGAGCATCAAGCAGTGCCCGACCCAGTTACGCTTTAATAACATAACTTAAATACAACTCTTTAGAAAGCAGGCAGTTTAATCCGCTTTCTTACAAACCACACTTGTTTGTTTTACTACAGACCTCACAAGATTTTAACAACTAGTGGCCAGAATGAGGCCCTTCACTCTACAGATGTCCACGCAGAACACAGGCTCGGGGAACCCGTTTGAAAGATAAGCCTCGGAAGCGGAGCTTCCCCAACGCCATTGGCCCAGAGATCCACAGGCGAGGATCACGGCCGTGTACCTCTACTGCGGCGTAGAGCGCGGCCGAGAGAGTCGATGCAATAGTGCAGTATGTGGCCTGTAAAAATCGTAATGAAATCATACTAGTCTGATATAAAGCGGGAGACATGTATGATAACAAACTTCTGATTCCGGCATAAGCGATGTCGTATCGATCGAGGACTCGCCTCAGTCATCACTCGAATATAACGCTATGGGTCTTACGCCCAGCGTCAATCGTGTTAGCGTCGTGGCGCGTGCCGGAATTTGCATCGGTGTAGGCATGTCCGCGTCACAATAATACGATGCCCGGCGCGCGTGCCGAATTCTACCTCGGTGTGAACGCGTCCGTGTAGCGTCAACGATAATATCTTGGTGATCGGCCTGCGCGCGGCCCGCGTGCCCGAATTCTACCTCGGTGTAGACATGTCCGTGTAACCCGCGATATGATATCGGGTGTCGGCGGCGTGGCGCGTGCCGAATCTGCGTCGGTGTAGACGTGTCCGTGTGGCGTCAGCCAACCGAAAGCGATAATCAAAATGGAAACATGCATGGAATTCTCGTATTCGTCAGCCGGCCGCGTCGAGTAAGTTCTCGACAAGTCGTGCCAGGCCTCTGTCGAGGCGGTAACGCAAATACCAGCGCACGCAATGAGGCTATAAATCACGTGCATGAGTTTCACCGCGGCAGCATGGCCGGTTTCTGAACGACAAGCATAGGCAAGTTTAGCGACTCAAAGTACTTTCGTTTTATGCCAAAGTCAGGGTTTTTAACCGATGCACTCATCGTTAAGTTAACTTTTAAAAGAGATCCGTTACTTTTATAAAAGTCACCTGCCACGTAGTATTAGAATGACCAACCACGTTTCCTTTTCAAAATCAAATATGACATTCTTTTCTAAGTTCGGTTGCTGGTTTGATTACTCAAAACTGCGTTTTCAAATGCTCGAGTCAACTTATTTTAGAAGGTTTCATAACTCGTAGTCTTAATCTCTTTTAAAACAATTGAGTAACATATGTCATATATGTGAGTAGTTTATTCTTTGTTTATAACGATCTTATTACGACCGTGATCTAGAAAATGTAATATCATTTTGTCTACGTCTTAGCTTATGCGGATGGAGGTTTCTCGCGATTTTAATCTGACGCGTCGTTATTCAATACATTTTCCTTTATTAGCTGCGATAGTGCAGCCGATCGTTACGATTCGAAATCGATAAAACATTATCCGCTAAAACCAGTACTCATTACTCACGAATGAGGTTTCACTAAGCATCAGCGTTAAAACAAATAAGTTAAGTCTCTTATCTTATAAGATCGAGTCTCTTAACCTTAACATCGATAAACCATTTTCACTACGTAAGGTCGTTATAACTAACTTCCCATAGCTATTATAACACCATGTTTTAAACAACCAAATCACTTATGCGTATGCGTCTCCGTACTACATAGTTCCTGACAATCATGCTAGAAAAGATAGGAAGAGGTTACGCGTACCTGCGACGATTATCGATGATAAATGGCGCTCAGTACTTGACGATCGGCTACTCGTAGCCCAAGTAGATCCACGCCCTGCGTAGTACTCCACTCCTAAAATGGTCATGGTACTCTATCAAACCTTTCTTATCATTGAAGACTTATACCAATAAAAGCCACCGAAATCTCACGGAAATTTGTGCTTCCTAGTTTATTCTCATTTTCCGTCTTTTACCAAGGCGAATAACAGTAATATATATACCATATATATATATAGGCGTAATAATTAAACAACATAAAGAAGGGGATTACACGCCCAGCGGTAGCGGTTTACTATCGCCTCCATAACAGCAATAAGTAAAAAGAAGAGATTACGCGACGGCCGTGCGCGGTTTACTATCGCGCCATGTGATACAATAATTAAAGGGGATCACGCCCCAAGCGGGCAGCGATTGAAAAATCTTCCACGCGAAATGTAAATCTGATCCAATGTAAATACGATCCAAAGTAAATACGATCTGGTCAAAGTAAATCTGATCCTTAAGTTGGGGTCCTTGGCGACTTTGTCCATTTACTTATCGATTTACTCATTAGTGCGTCAGACTTATATTTCCATTCTTAATATAAGTTATAGTTACTTGTTATTAGCTTAACTTGCAAGTAAGATACGTTTTACCATTTTAATGGCAAGCGGCCAATCCTTTCTTTTAACAGTTAACAAGATCCAACTCTTCCAAACTTACTCCGTATATTATATAATCCATAATATGCTTATAATATATGTATAACAACGATTCCTGAGAGGTTTAAGTTCATTTACCTCAAATAGCCCAAAAATATCCAAGTTCTTAAAGTGTCGCTCCAAGCAAGTCTTAGCTCCGAATCTTTACGTTCCAATCCGCTACAAGCAACCCATAAAGCTCTGCAAACTTCTGCTTGAGATTGACTCAAGTGAAGAACAACAGGGTTTCAAGATGTGACTTTCGGCGAAGGCGTCCGCGAGGCTAGGGTGTGAAATCTTTTCCAACTCTTGGTACCTGATCTTCCTAACACCTTGGGAAGAACACTTGAGAGTTTAAGAATTGTTGGACAAATTTTGCTCAGAAATGGGGGCAAAGCAGAGAGCTCTGGGTCGAGGAGAAGGGAGGGTTTTCAAGTCTTGAATGTCTAAGTGTGGAAGATTTCATCAGCTAAGGGTGCATATATAGGACAACGAGGGATAGGATGAAGGCAAGTGTGTGGTTGAGATTGGGGACAAGTGTGGAGTGGGACCCATGAGCCAACTTGTCCACGAAATATCTAGCGAGACTTGGCCATGTCTTGCCAACAATACAGCTAATTTCGGCGAGGGCCACAGGGGGTGACGCGTGTCGCCTCACTGCTCGTCAAAATATTTCGTCTCGAAAATATCCATAATGGCCAAAATCTCAAAAACTAAGCGGGCCCAGAAGCAGTAAATTTCACGAAGTGGGCCCAGCGTGACCATTAGAAATAAAATTCCATAATTCTCAAATATTCTAAAAGTCGAATACCGAATGGGAATCGATTCCCGTTAACGAACCTTTTTCTTCAAGCGGAAACTTTTAGTCGAAAAATCACGTCTTTCTTTCTTTCCAAAATTTACGTGTAATCTGTGCGTACATCCTCACCTATATACCACGGAACTACGGGGTATAACATTCTTCCCGCAGAAACATTCGTCCGAATGTTCATTCTAAGTCTCGGCGTGCTTGTGTCGGTATAGTCTTACTCTTATGCTTACAAAGCCGTCGTGCCACGATGGCGAGAATATAACATGTCGCAAAACTTCAAATCCAAGCGGCGAGGAATCATTTCTAATCTTACAACGACTCGCGCTGCGATTTACTCTAGGCCATTCGGCCTTCGCGATCCGATCGGTTGAGCAGCGTCCACGAACTCGTCGATGGTTACCTAAACGGGCCTAACACCCTCGTGACCTACCGCTGGCGGGACCGCCGAAGTGACCCAGCTCGATATGGGCTGCGGGTTGACATGAAATGGCCTCGGCCCGACCAAGCGCGCCGACTCTTGTTCCGTCGAACAATCTTACTAATTCACGTCGTGGCTACCACTTCCGTCTCGCTACCCGTATAATTATCACGATATTTCCCCGCGTACCAAGTCATCGGCAAAGACCAGCGTAAAATCACCAGCTCGAGGCGGCCTGCGCCTCTAAGGTCTCGCGTATAAAACTCTAAGGTTCCACTTTCCGTGCCCGCTTATCCTTCGACTAACCATGTTTTCTAACACAAACAACCAGCGCTATCCGGTACATAGCTGATAATAAGATCATCATATCGGCGCAAACCAAACTCTAGAGGGTTAAGGATATACGAAACTACCGCTCGCTCTAATCATAGGCACGCCTGCGGTATGCTATGAAGGCGATGAACGACCCGCGATCCGTGTGGTGAGTCGTAACATCCGATGCTACCGCGGTCGGACGAGTTCCTGCAAAATGGCCTGCTGGCGCCAAAATAACAAGCTCACGGCGCGCGACACTCCCGAAATGCGGTCTACCGCATCGACCAGCAGAGGTAGGGGTGACGCGTCTGGCAACACCCTTACTTCGCTGAAACACGAACCCTTGGGCCACGACACGCTCCGAATACTCTGAAGGTTGTGGAGGACCACTCTGCTGGCGGAGGTACAAAACTAGTATCTTTCTTGGCGGTCGCCTCGAAAGTCACCAAGGACCTGTTGTTACGGCCTCTTACCTGCGATCTTGAGTCGTTCCGTGCGACCTCTCGGTGCCTCGCGTCGGTCGTGAGCTGCGTGCGGGCAATGTCGTGCGGTGAAGAGCTACTCACGAACATGCCTACGACGTGTAATCGTCGAGCCACTGTAACATATCGGTTTTCGATCCTCATTACTAGCTACCAGCCCGGGGCGTCTGGGCGATGAGTCGAACTCACATTGTACTCCCGAATGCGCGCTCTGTCTAAGCATCAAAAATCTGACGGCGTGCCCTCGCCATCTGCGGAGGCAAGAAGTGCGTGAGCGCCCGAAAACTCGTCCCATCTGCTGGAGTGCGTACTCTCCGGAAAGCTCATGAATCAAACCAATCATTGCGGTATCACGCGGCCGTCACGAACAAGGTCCTGGACTCGGTCTGAAGCCTTGATCACCGCGTGATCGTGTAGCTGCGGGATGAACTCCTGCGGATCATCCTCGAGCCTCGACCCGTAAAACTCTGGCGGGCTACAACTCGAGAAAGTCGTAGCCTCGAACTATCTGCTCGGGGTGAACGGCGGTGCTCTTTGGGCCAGGCTGCTGCGTCGGCCTATCGCCATATCGGCCCGATACGGCGACAAGGCCCGACCATCTCCAACCCGTCTCCTGCCCGCGGTGTGGGGTGGAGGCTCGGTGCTGCGGTCTCGGCCCGGCCGTTCTTTGCGACTCTAACCTCTTTGAAATTTGGCGGCGTCCTGAAACCCGCCGTCCGAGCCTGACCTCGGTCTTATGCGGGCTGCGCCTGCGTGCTCCTCTGTATCTCACTAGCGGTTCCCTGGTGTCTTGCCGCCGGGCTCTGGTTGCCTTGCGCGGAGGCATAAGCGGTAAAGCGAGATCGTCGGAGGGTCGACTTACAACCTCTCAAGGCGCGATCTCGGAATGAGAAGAATGAAACCAATCCTAAATGTCCTGCGACCTCACGATTATAGATGTGGTGCCTGACACGTCGATAATCGAACTCTATGAACGCGATGCGTAGACACTTTCAGAGATTAAGCGCTGCGATACCACTTTTGTAACGACGTTCGGGGCGTTCTTGGTGCCTTATCGGGCACCTGGTGATCTGATCATCGAGAGAAAACCAGCGGAAAATAAAACTTAAACAAGAAAGCAGATATATGAACATAAAGCAGGCTGACCCAGCGGTTACGCTGATAACATAATAAATACAACTCTTTCAAAGCGAGCAGTTTAATCCCTTTTTACAAACCACACTTGCGGCGATTTCTGGACCTCAAGATTTACAACAACTATGGCGGGCGGGGCCGCCATACCACGAATGTACAGAACCTCTGACTCGAGAACGCGTACCAAAAGATAAGCCTCGGAGAAAGCGGAGCTTCCCAATGAGCGAGATCTAGGCGAGGATCACGGCCGATGTACCTGCACTGCGGCATGAGCGCGGCCGAAGGAGTCGATCTGGCAATTACCAGTATGTGGCTGCAAAAATCGTAATGAAATCATACTAGTCTATATAAGCGGGAGGCATGTATGATAACCAAACTCTGATTCGCGACATAAGCGATCGTGTCGATCGAGGACTCGCGCCTCAGTCGTCACTCGAATATAACTATGGGTCTTACGCCCAGCATCAATCATGTTCGCGTCGCGCGTACCGGAATTACTGCATCGGTGTAGACATGTCGTGATGCGACAATAATACCAATGCCAGTGGCGTGCCGGAATTCTACCTCGGTGTGAACCGTCCGTATGGCGTCAGCTGATAATATCTTTGGGTGATCGACCACCGCCGCGTAACACGTGCCGGAATTCTACCTCGGTGTAGGCGTGTCCGTATAACCGCGATAATGATATATCGGGTAATCCGGCGCGTGGCCGCGTGCGAATCTTGCGTCGGTGTAGACATGTCCATGTGACATCAGCAACGAGCGGTAATCAAAATGAAACATGCGGTGGAATTCTCCGTTGCCGACCGCGTCGAGTAAGTTCTCGACAAGTGTGACCTGCCATACCATCGAGAGCGGTAACACGATACCGCTTGCAGCAAGGCTATAAATCACAAGCATAGGCGAGTTTCGCGACAACAAGCATGAGCGAGTTTCCGCAATGACAAAGCGTATGCGACTCAGAAGTACTTTCATTTTATGCCAAGTCGGGTTTTAACCCAGTACTACGTCGTTAAGTTATTTTAAAGAGATCATTCTTTTATAAAAAGTCACCTATACCCGTAGTATTAGAATGACCAACCCATTCCTTTTCAAAATCAAGTATGACATTCTTTTCCTAAGTTCGGTTTGCCTAGTTTGATTACTCGAACTTACCGTTTTCAAATGCTCGAGTCAACTTATTTTTAGAAAGGTTTCATAACTCATAGTCTTAATCTCTTTTAAAACAATTGAGTAACGTATGTCATATATGTGAGTAGTTTATTCTTTGTTTATAACGATCTTATTACGTGACCATGATCTAGAAAATGTAATATCATTTTGTCATCTTAGCGACATCACGGATGGAGGTTTCTCTTGGTTTTAATACAACGCGTCATTATTGATAAATTTTCCTTTATTATTTTGATAGTGCGTACGTTACGTTCGATTCGAAATCGATAAAACATTATCCTTTAAAAACCAAGTACTCATTACTCGCGAATGAGGTTTCACGCTAACATCCACATTAAAACAAATAAGTTAAGTCTCTTTATCTTATAAGATCAAATCTCTTAACCCAACGTGATAAACCGTTTTCACTACATAAGGTCGTTATAACTAACTTCCCGTAGCTATTATAACGCGCATGTTTTAAACAACGAATCATATGCGTATGCGTCTGCGTTTTCATAGTTCAACAATCGTCTTTAGAAAGATAGGAAGAGGTTCGCGTACCTCGCGGCGATTTATCGTGATAAGCAAAGCAGCTCAAAGTACTTGAAGTCGGCTACTCGTAAGCTTAGTAGATCCGCCACGTAGTACTCCTCTAAAATGGTCATAGTACTCCTATCAAACCTTTCTTATCATTGAAGACTTATACAATAAAAAGCCCTCAAAATCTCACGGAAATTTGTGACCTTCCCGTTTTATACTCGGCTTTCCATCTTTTACCAAGGCGAATAACGTAATATATATACCGTATATATATAAGGCGTAATAATTAAACAACATAAAGAAGGGGATTACATGACCAGCTTGGCGGTTTACTATCACGCCTCCATGTGACAATAAGTAAAAAGAAGGATTCACGGCCGTGCGTGCGCGGTTTACTATCACGCCTTCATGATACAATAATTAAAAGGGATCACAGCCACGAAGCGGAGCGATTGAAAAATCTTCCCCGCCTTGAAATGATAAATGTAAATCTGATCGATGTAAATACGGTCCAAAGTAAATACGGTCCAAAGTAAATGTCCCCTGATCCAGTAAATACGGTCGCATCCCCGATCCTTAAGTTGGGGTCCTTGGCGACTTTGTCCATTTACTTATCGATTTACTCGTTAGTCATCGACTTATATTTCCATTCTTAATATAAGTTATAGTTACTTTGTTATTAAATTCTTAGAGTGAATCGTTTTTACCATTTTAATGGCAAGCGGTAATCCTTTCTTTTAACAAGTTAACAAGATCCAACTCTTCAAACTTACTCCATATATTATATAATCCATAATATACTTATAATATATGTATAACAACGATTCCTGAAGAGGTTTAAGTTCATTCTCGAATAGCCCAAAATATCCAAGTTCTTAAAAAGTAAGCTCCAAGCAAGTCTTAGCTCGAATCTTTACGTTCCAATCCATTGCAAGCAACCCGTAGAAGCTCTACAACTTACTTCTCTTAGATTCGACTCGAAAAAGTGAAGAAGAAACTGACAGGGTTTCAAGATGACGACTTTCGGCCGGCGTCCTTGAGGCTAGGGTGTGAAATCTTTTCAAACTCTTGGTACACAATCTTCCTAACACCTTAGGGAAGAACACTTGAGAGTTTAAGAATTGTTGGACAAATTTTGCTCGAAATGGGGGCAAAACGAGGCTCTAGGTCGAGGAGAAGGGAGGGTTTTCAAGTCTTCAAATGTCTAAGTGTGGAAGATTTCATCAACTAAGGGTGCATATATGGGACAACCGAGGATAGGATGAAGGCAAGTGTGTGGTTGAGATTGGGGACAAGTGTGGGTGGGACCCACGGCCAACTGTCGCACAAAATATCTATGAACTTGGCGGCATGCTGCCAGCATCTGCTAATTTGGCGAGGGCCACCTAGAGGTGACACGTGTCGCCCTCACTGCTAGATCAAATATTTCATCTCGAAATATCCATAATGGCCAAAATCTCAAAAACTAAGCGGGCCCATGGCAGTAAATTTCACCGTGGGCCCAGTGACCATTTAGGAAATAAAATTCCCATAATTCTCAAATATTCTAAAGTCAGAATACCGTCGAATCCAATTCCGTTAACGAACCTTTTCTTCACAAAAGCGGAAGCTTTTTAAATTCGTGAAAAATCTTGTCTTTCTTTCTTTCCAAAATTTACGTAAGTAATCTACGCGTACGTCTCGCCTATATACGGAACTACGGTATAACATTACTTCCAGCCTTAGGAAACATTCGTCCCGAATGTTTCATTCTGAAATACTCGGCGTACTTGTGTGAACGGTATAGTACTTGACTCTTATCTTACAAGCCGTCGTACCACCACGATGGCGAGAATATGGCATGTGCGCCAAAGCTTCAAATCCAAGCGGCGAAGGTCATTTCTAATCTTACAACGGCTCCACTAGCTTCAATTTACTCTGAGCCATTCGGCGCTGCGATCGATTACGGATTTGAGAGCAGCGTCCACGAACTACGTGCGATGGTTACCTAAACTTGGAGCCTAGCTTGCCACTGCGTGACCCTACGCACTGGCGGGACCTCGAGCCCGACCCAGCGGCCCAGCTCGGTATGGGCTGCGGGTTGACCCGCATGAAATAGCCCCTCAAACCCGGAAACCCCTGCGCGCGCGCGACTCTTGTTCCGTCGAGAACAATCTCTTACTAATTCACGTCGTAGAAAGCTACCCTTCCGTCTCGTAGCTACCCGTATGTAATTATCCAGCGATATTTCCCGCGTACCAAGTGCATCGGCAAAGACCAGTAAAATCACCACGCTCAAGGCGGCCTGCGCCTCTAAAGGTCTCAGCGTATAAAACTCTAAGGTTCACACACTTTCCATTGCCGCCCTACTTATCCTTCGGAAACTAACCATGTTTTCCCTAGCGCTACAAACAACCTTGGCGTATTATCAGGTACATGCAGCACTGATAATAAGATCATCATATCGGCGCCAAACCCGAACTCTAGAGGGTTGAGGATATGCACAAACTCTTACCGCTCAGCTCTAATCATAGGCACGCTTACTGCGGTAGCATGCGTAGCTATGAAAGCGATGAACCCGGCGGCTAGATCCGGTAGAGTGAAATTTGGAAATGTCGTAACCATCAGTGCTACCGCCAGTGAACCGATTCGCTGTAAAATGGCGCCCTCTTTGCGCCGCCAAAATAACAAGCTCCCCACGGCACCGCGACAACTCCACGGAAATGCGGTCCACCCGCATCGACCACTGTACGAGGTAGGGGTGACCCTTCGTCTGGCAACCAACGCCGCACTTCCACGCTTCTGGAAACACGAACCGCGGAGCCACGGCACGCTCGAATACTCACGAAGGTTGTGGAGGACCGCTCTGCGGTATTTGGCTTGGCGGGAGGTACAAAACTAGTATCTTTGGCGGGCGGTCCGCCTCGAAAGTCGCAAAGGACCACTGTTGTTACGGCCCTCTTACTGGCTGATCTTGAGTGCGATTCCCGTCCCGACCTGCGTGCCTCGCGTCCCGGTCTGTGAGCTGCGTGCGGGCAATGTCCCGTGCCGGTGAAGAAAACTACTCCTGAACATGCCTACGACATGTATGTCGGCTCGAAGCCTGTAACATGCGGCCTCGGTGCCACTCGATCCTCGTCATACTGGCCTACGCTGTATTTGGGCGTCTGCAGGACGATGAGTGAACTGCATTGTACTCGAGCGGAAATGCGCGCAGTTTCTGTCTAAGCATCAAAAATCTCTGTCGGCCCGTGCCCTCGCCATCTGCGGAGGCAAAAAAGTCGCGTGAGAGCGCCCCGAAAACCCGTCCATCGTGCTGCTTCCGGAAGTGCGTACTCTCCCGGAAAGCTCGTAGATCAAACCAATCATTTGCGGTATCCACGCGGCCGTGCCGAACCAAAAGGTCACCGCGACTTCGGTCTCTGAAGCCTTGATCACCGCGTGATCGGCCCATAGCTGTAGCTGGGATGAACTCTGCGGATCATCGCCAGGCCTCGACCCGTAAAACTGCGGCGGACTACAACTCGGAAAGTCCAGTAGCCTCGAGCTATGCTCGCTCGGGGTGAACCAGCGGTGCTCTGCAGGAACTAGAAGGCTGCTGCGTCGATGCCTATCACCGTATCATGCTCTGGCGACCGCACCTGGCAAAGCATTGAGCCATCTCGCCCATAACCCCGTCTCCTGCACTTGCCCGGTGGCGTGGGGTGGAGGTACTCAGTGCGGTCTCGGCGCCCATTCTTTGCGGCTCTAACCTCTCTTTGGGGTGGCGGCGTCCTGGCAAAACCAGGCCGTGCTGAGAGAAGCCTGGCAACCTCAGTGCTATGCAGGGCTGCGCCTGCGTGCACTCACTCTGTATCTCGCTCGCGGTTCCCTCAAGGCTGTCTTCGCCTTGGGGGCTCTACGAGATTTTGCGCTGCGCGAGAGCATGCCAAGAGTAAGCGAGATACGTCGGAGAGAAGTCGAAGCTTACAACCTGACTCTGAAGGCACGATCTCGGAATGAGGAAGAATGCGAAACCCAATCCTAAATGTCACTGCTGGCCTCACGATTATAGATGTGGTGCCTGACACACGGCCGATAATCAAGACTGCTAGACACGATTACGTAGACCTTTAGAGGATTCGCGCTCACGATACCACTTTTGTATGCGACCGTTAGGGGGCCGTTCTTGAGTGCACTCCATCGGCCCTAGTGATACAATCATCGCGGAAAACCCGGCGGAAAATAAAAACTTAAACAAGAAACAAATATATGAACATAAAGCGAGCTGACCCTTGGCAGTTTACCTTCGATAACATAATAAGTAACTCACTTTAAGCAAGCAGTTTTAATCCTTTACAAACCACTTGACCTGCCTGTGGATACTACAGACCTATAGATTTACAACAACTATGGCCGGAATGACGGGGCCGCCGTACCACGAATGTACAAGAACTGCTGCTGACTCGAGAACAGCATGCAAAAAAGATAAGCCTCACGGGCGGGCTTTAACTTATTTGAGGCCCGAGATCCTAGGCGAGGATCACGACCGATGTACCTCTTACTGCGGCATGAGCGGCCCCGAGGAAGTCGGTCTGGCCAATTGCAGTATGTGGCCCTGTAAAAATCTTTGTAATGAAATCATACTAGTCTATATAAAGCGGGAGACATGTATGATAGCAAACTACTGATTAACCTGACATGATGCATGTCGATCGGACTGCGCCCTCGAGTAAATCACTCAAATATAACTATGGGTCTTACGCCCAGCGTCAATCATGTTCGCTGTCGTGGCGCGTGCCGGAATTCTGCGTCGGTGTAGGCTTGTATCCATGATCGGCAACAATAATACCAATGCCCACGGCCACGTACCGTGCCGAATTCTGCCTCGGTGTAGACTGGCGTCCGTGTGACATCCAGATGATAATATCTTGGGTGATCAACCACGCGCGTAACCCACGTGCCCGAGATTCTACCTCGGTGTAGGCGTATGTCCATTATAACCCGCGATATGATATATCGAGATTGTCGGCAGGCGGCGTGGCGCGTGCCGAATCTTTGCGTCCGGTGTAGACGTAGACATGTCCATGTGGCGTCAGCAACGAGCGATAATCGGAAATGAAACATGCCGAGTGGAATTCTCCATCCGCGCCGGCTGCGTCCGAGTAAGTTCTCGACAAATTCGACCCGGGCGCCTGTCGAGAGAGCGGTAACCTGAGAATACCGAGCTTGCTGTGAGGCTATAAATCACGGCGTAGAAGCGAGTTTCACAACATGGCAGCGTAGGCCAAGTTTCATGAACAACAAGCATGGCGAAGTTTCATAGCCTGACTTCAAAGCTACTTTCATTTTATGCCAAAGTCGGGTTTTTAACCCCAGGAGTACTACATACGTTAAAGTTCTTTTAAAGAGATCCATTACTTTTATAAAAAGTCACCCTATACCCGCTAGTATTAGAATGACCAACCCGCGATTCCTTGTACGCTTTTTCAAAATCAAGTATGACATTCTTTTCTAAGTTCGGTTGCCTAGTTTGATTACCTCGAAGCTTACCGTTTTCAAATGCTCGGAGTCAACTTATTTTAGAAAGGTTTCATGCTTTCATAAATGTCTTAATCTCTTTTAAAACAATTTGGAGTAACGTATATGTCATATATGTGAAGGTAGTTTTATTCTTTGTTTATAAGCGATCTTGTCTAAATGACGTGATCTAGAAAATGTAATATCATTTTGTCTGCCGTCTTGAAACACATGAGATGGAGGTTTCTCACGATTTTAATACAACGCATCATTATTGATACATTTTCCTTTATTAGCTTATTTCTTGATAGTGCAGCCGATGCACGTTACGATTCACGAAATCGATGAAACATTATCGCTACAAAACCAGTACTCGTTACTCACGAATGAGGTTTTCATAAACGTCCACGTTAAAACAAATAAGTTAAGTCTAACATCTTATAAGATCAAATCTCTTAACCAACGTCGATAAACCGTTTTCACTACGTAAAATTCGTTATAACTAACTTCCCACGTAAAGGTATTATAACACTTTATGTTTAAACCAACCAAATCACTTAGCGCGTATTGCGTCTCTGCAGGTACTACATAGTTCTAACAATCGTGCTAGAAAAGATAGGAAGAGGTTGCATACCTCGCGACGATTTATCGACCGACAATAAGCAGCTCAAGTCTTGACGTGGCTACTCGGCCAGCCCGAGTAGATCACGCCACGTAGTACTCCACTCACAAATGGTCATGATGCTCTATCAAACCTTTCTTATCATTGAAGACTTATACCGATAAAAGCCCTCAAAATCTCACGGAAATTTGTGGCTTCCCGTTTATTCTCATTTTCCATCTTTTACCAAGGCGAATAGTAATATATATACCATATATATATATAAGGCGTAATAATTAAACAACGTAAAGAAGGGGATTACGCGCTGAAGCAGTAACGCGGTTTTACTATCACGCCTCCATACTTGACAATAAGTAAAAGAAGGGGATTACGGCGTGGCCGTGCGGTTTACTATCGCGCCATATGATACAATAATTAAAAGGGGATCCACCGCCTGAAGCGGGCGATTGAAAAATCTTCCCGCGAAATGTAAATACCATCTGATCAATGTAAATACAGTCCAAAAGTAAATCTGGTCCAAAGTAAATGCGGTCAATGCATCGATCAAAGTAAATATCTGATCCTTAAGTTGGGGTCGCCAGCGACTTTTGTCCATTTACTTATCCGATTTACTCATTAGTCATCGAAACATATTTCCATTCTTAATATAAGTTATAGTTACTTGTTATTGAACCTTAGCGAAGTAAGATGCGTTTTTACCATTTTAATGGCAAGCGGCCAATCCTTTCTTTTAACAAGTTAACAAGATCCGACTCTTCCAAACTTACTCCATATATTATATAATCCATAATATACTTATAATATATGTATAACAATTGATTCACAAAGAGGTTTAAGTTCCACTACCTCAAATAGCCCAAAAATATCCAAGTTCTTAAAAAGTGGCTCCAAGCAAGTCTTAGCTCGAATCTTTACGTTCCAATCGCTGCAAGCAACCCGTAGAAGCTCACAACTTCTCTTCAAGATTGACTCAAAGTGAAGAGCACTTAGGGTTTCAAGATGACAACTTTCGGCCAAGGCATCCGCTTGAAGGCTAGGGTGTGAAATCTTTTCCAACTCTTGGTACACAATCTTCCTAACACCTTAGGGAAGAACACTTGAGAGTTTAAGAATTGTTGGACAAATTTTGCTCAGAAATGGGGCAAAGCAGGAGCTCTAGGTCGAGGGAGAAGGGAGGGTTTTCAAGTCTTGATGTCTAAGTGTGGAAGATTTCATCAACTAAGGGTGCATATAGGACAACGAGGGGATAGGATGAAGGCAAGTGTGTGGTTGAGATTGGGGACAAGTGTGGAGTGGGACCATGAGGCCAACTTGTCCACCTGAAAATATCTAGCGAGACTTGGCGACTTGTCTTGCCCATGTCTAGCTAATTTCGGACGAGGGCCACCTAGAGGTGACACGTGTAAGCCCTCTACTAAATCAAATATTTCATCTCCGAAAATATCCATAATGGCCAAAATCTCAAAAACTAAGCGGGCCACTTAAAGCGTAAATTTCACGTGGGCCCAGCGTGACCATTCGGAAATAAAATTCCATAATTCTCAAATATTCTAAAAGTCAGAATACCAAATGCGGAATCAATTCCCATTAACGAACCTTTCTTCACAAAAGCGGAAACTTTTAAGTCGAAAAATCACATCTTTCTTTCTTTCCAAAATTTACACGTAATCTACTTGTATCTCACCTATATACCACGGAACTACGGGTATAACATATATCTTAACAAGTTGGGGTTTTATCCCCAAATTATTTCATGCGTTAACTCTTTAAAGATCGTTACTTTCGATATCATGATACGTAGTATAAATGAGGTGACTATCCTAAATAAATCAATTACTTCTCTTTGTAAAATCAAGTAGCAACATTCTTTTCCAATGATCAAGTTTGCCTAATTTCCAATGTTCAAGTTTCTCATTTTAGAAAGGTTTAAGTAGTTCATAGTCTTATTACATTTAAGAATATAATTCTCCTTTAAACTATCACGAAACGTAAGTCTTATGTGAGTAGGATATTCTTGTTTATAACAATCTTATTAATGACCATGATCTAGGAATATCATTTTGTCTAAATCTTAGCTTACATGCGGATGGAAGTTTCCTCTTTGGTTTTAATAATACTTAATGCTGTAAAACATTTCCTTTTATTAGCATTGCGATGGTTTGTCGATACGTTCGATTTCCAAAATCGGTAAAACATTCTTAAGGCGTTATACCTAACTTTCCATAAAGCTAGTATAACTCTTAAGTTTCAAAACAAATCAAGTATTACTTAACCTCTCAAATGATTCAAAACTCTTTTGAAATACTTCAAGTTCTTTATTAACACATATGGCTTGGTTATAAGATCAAATCGATTTACCTTTTAAAAACCACGTGTATTTTCTTACCAACGTAAAGCAGCGGTTATAACCAACTTCCCGTAAGCGGGTATAACACTTTTATGTTTACATAATCAAATACATTTAGTACGTATGCGTCTCCTGTCTTACATAGTTCTACATATCATGCTAGAAGAGATAGGAAGAGGTTCGCGTACCTCGACGGCAGTATCGACTAATAGCAGCAGCTCAGTACTCCCAGTATCGGCTACCATAAAGCCAAGTAGGCGCGCCGTAGTCAACCTATAAGGCCACAAGTGACATTAACATTAAGATCTTATCGTAGAACATTCACTGAGAAAATTGCGCATACATGGCGTAAATCTCCTCTACTAGCAGTAGCTACGAAGCCTTGGGGGGTTATCATCTAACGAGCAGTGCAGTTCTACTCGCGATTACTACTACACAAGTCTCATGTCTGATCTATGTAAGCGATTCGATTCGATTCTTGAGCTTAAGTCAAAGACATTGCCAACTAACACGTTGATTATATATAGTATACTTTAACTATATATTCTAACATGTAATTTCCAATTCTGATAGAGGAACAAGATATTTACCTCGATAAGCCCGTATTATCAGTATAAAGTCGATCTGGGCAATCGTTTAGCTCGACTCGGCGCTCCGGCTCTAACCACCGTAGAAGTTCTAACCAACACACCTGATACTCAGCGGTATGGAATTTTCCTAGGGTTTCGGTTTTGTATTGTGGGAAGTATAATAGGATTTCAGGGATTTTAGTATAGGTATAACCTTAGAATAATACAAGTTATAAGGCTAATGTAATTTGGGCATTATAACAATACTTTAGAGTATTTCTACGCCGAAGGGGGTATTATCTGAAAACAACTTGGTAGGGGTGCCAGTCCTGTTACTAGGAGGGGGTGTACCCGCCGGCCAAGGCCTCACAGGAGAGGCCTGTTGGCGAACTGACACTAAGGAGGAGAAGATTTAACACTTAGAAACATTTAGGAAAGGATGAAGAGTTCGTGAAGGGAGAGGGTATTTATAGCCTGACAGGCGACCAATGGCCAAGATTGAGCCAAGTGCTACACAAGTGTAGGGCGAGATATGCCCAGTGCCCCTAGTCCTACTCGCCAAAACCCTGTAAATATCTACCAAAATATCTAAACCGACGATTGATCACGGTAAGTATCACGCCACTTGCCGCTGATGAGAGGGTGCCAAGTCGCAGCCTACCGTTGGTCCAAAATGTTAGTCTCTCGGAAAAATCCATAAAAATAAGAAAAGACATAGCGAATTTTCCTTCGCCAAGTTAGGTAGAGCGTTCGTAGTCGGCGACTCTAAGGGTGTTGTGCACAAATGCCCGATCGGCGAGCCACTGGCGGGGGTGACGCGTGTCACCCTCTATTAGCCAAATAAAACATCTTCGAAAATATCCTGATGGCCAAAAATCTGAAAACAAAGTGGGCCCACAAGCAGTAAATTTCTCAGTGGGCCCAGCGTGACCATTCGAAAATAAAATTCCATAATTCTCTAATATTCCGGGAAGTCGAATACCAAATCTGGGAATCCAATTCCACGTTCGCGAACCTTTTCCTTCAAAGGAAACTTTTAGTGGAAAAATCGCCTCTTCTTCTTTCGATCTTTTACATGTATTCACGCAAATGCGTCGTCCACGCATACATACCACGGGACTACGGGTATAACAATGTCGTGTGTGAGTATCAACCTATAATAGTCAAATCGTCTATCAGCGTCTAGACTACTCTGAAGAATATTACATCGGCGGTCTTATTCTTTACGGAAAATCGGGCGACTTCTGCGAATCTAACTACACAAGTCTCATGTCTGAGTCCTATGTAAGTGATTTAATTCTCTTCTCTTATACCATCCTTCTATGCATCTTATACCCAATTCTACTTCTGATATGTAATCTCGATTCTGATAGAATGATAAGATTATTTACCTCGTTAAGCCCAAAATTATCAAGTTTAAATGTCGATCTGAACAACGTTTAGCTCTAATCCGTGCGCTCAATTCGCTCGAAACCCTTAGAAGTTCTACACAACTTCTTAATACTTCAACCACTATGAAGATTTTCCCTAGGGTTTCGTTTGTGACTAAAGAAAGTATAGTAGTATTTAGGGCTCTTGGTATTGAGATAACTTTGGAATACTACAAGGTATAAGGCTAAGGTATTTTGGAATTGTAACAATACTTGGAGAATACTTTTCTACCAAGGGAGTGTTTGGGCCAAACAACTAGGAACAAGGGCGTCTTCGGCGGTAATAGGGAAAGGGGAGGGAGTTGGGACGAGACCTTGACAAGGGAGAGGAGTTTTTGGAGACTTGGAAATTGTGTTAAGTGAATGAAGAAGTCTTGCACAGAGAGGGTATTTATAGGCCAACCAATGGCCAAGATTAAAACAAATGGATGGTTTAGATTTGGATCCATGTGAAGAGTTAGGTCTTCGACCAAGTGTCACGCGTAACGCTTGGGACATATGTCCACCAACGTTGGGACATATGTCCCCGACAAGAGCAGTGGCCTCCACTAACTCAAAAGCGTCCAACCTTACCTACCTTTTACCCAAAAATATCTTTGCAAGACTTGACCATTTGACCTTGTCCACTTGGCATTTCGTCGACCCGTACGACTAAGGGTGACGTATGCCTCTACTATTAGTCCAAAATATTTACGTCTCCGGAAAAATCCGTGTCGGTTAAAATATTAAAAGCGTAGAATTTCCTTGCAAGGTTGAATCTTTTACGCCGAAAATTCAATTTCATCATAACCTAATTAGGGTTTGTACAAATGTATGCGTCGCATCGTACTGCGGAAATCACGAGGTATAACATTCTCCCCTCGCGAAACGTCGTCCGAATGTTCTGCTTTCAGACGATAACGATAAAGTTCCTCATAACTTAAGCAGGTTGGCAAATGCCACCGTGGCCATAATACAACACCGCGAATACTTAAATCGATCCGAGGAATCGACATAAAGCTCCGCGAGTCTAAAAGATATTCCCTTGGCCCCACTTACAAAGTAATGATCACTCATATGTTCTTAACACGTGCCGATTCTTCCCTTACTCGTCGTACCGCTTCGTGCGCTCAAACTCTTTCTCATAACTTACCCGCATTTACATTCTTTGATTTCCAAAATCTACGGGTTACTATCTCGACTTGGTGCGCCGTTAGCGGGAACACTCGGGCGGATCTCGATACTTTTAGAACATAGCAACATGAAAGACGGACGTCTTGCCTCTACTTGGACGGCAATGCTAGCGATAGGCAACTTGGCCTATTTTCCAAATGATCTAAGCGCTCAAGTACCGGGCTAAGTTTTCTCTATTTTCCAAAACTCGTCACACCACTAAGAGGTGGTACCTTGAAGACCCAAATCGTCAACTTTGAACTCCAAGCATCGTCATGCGTTTATCCATACGACTTACGGTGACTCGAGCGCGATAACCTCTCTGGATAACCCGCATATCCGCCTGTGAAACAAGTATGAACCAACTATCGAATTTTGCCAACATCGAACAATCGGCGACTGCACTTCCAGCCATACGAGGCTTCGTAGCGACATCAGAATCTGAAATGGTAGCTATAAAACACTCACTCACGAGGCAACAATCCTCCTGACTACCTGAAATCCAAACAGCAGGGTGAATGCGTCTTGAGACTGCTGAGTTCTAACCACTGCACGATAAAACTTCGAGAAAAAATAGCGTAACACAGGCTCCACTGCTGTCATAGTAAAAGTAGGAACCCGTGCGATCTTACAACCTTCTGATATATAACATCTCGCGTAACCTCTGTAGATGTAAGCGGCTGAGCGACAAGATGGTGACCTCATCGGCCAGCTATTGTCGAGCATCCACGAACTAAATCTGTTGGTTAAATAAACTTGGGCTTATCACCTCGCGACCCACCACTGGCGGGACCACCTCAATGACCCGCTGGCCAAGACTGCGGGTTGACCGCGTGGCCTTAACGACCAACCGCACGAGCTCTTGTTCCCGCTCGAACAATCTACTTGCAGTCGAAAACCTAGCGGTCTTAGCTCAACTACCCTCTTTCATTTCACCTTTACTCGAGAGATTTATCACACAAATAAATCTCACGTATACTATACACTCAGATAAGGTCAAACATAAATATAAATCCTCTCGAGATGACCTTGCATCCAGGTCTCTACGTATAATATTCTAAGGCTCGCTTCCACTATCCCCCGATCTTACCCTTTTAACTAACCATGATTTCTAATCACAATTAACACAATGTTATGCTGACATAACACTTCAAATATACTCATGCTTATCACATACTAATCTCACAGAGGTTTAAGGATATACTGTATCTCTCTTCCCAACAACCTTTGCTGTTATTCTAATCAATCACCTTACTGTTGAGCGCATAGCTAGGAAGGTGATGAACTAGCCATGATCTGAAATTTGAGTCTCTACGCGCCACTGCAGTGGACAATTTCTCGCAAAATGGCCTGTTGTGTATGGCATAACAATTTTGTCGAAGAAATGCGACCTCCCGCGATGACACCTACCACAGCGGCCACGCGAGGTGGGGTGGCCTCACTTCTAACACCCCTTATCTCGAACCACTTGAATCACAAGCGATGCGGTGGTGAGTCCTCTGCTTGCATTCCTCTGCTTGAACATTCTTTACGTCCGTGTACGGCCGACGCGAGTAAAACAAGCACCAACAAAAAGCGGCATTCCGGGATGGCGCTGCCGCGATGTGAACAACGAGAAGCGAATCGGTGTTTGGAACCTGCGATGTGGTGAACGAAGCCACGGAGCTCGACCAACTCACTGCGTACCGAGCGTCTGAACCACAGCGGAGGACCACTCTGCGGCGGAGAGTGCGTATCGATCTGTGGTGGCGGTCGCCTCGAAAGTTACCAAGGACCTGCTATTAGCCTCTTCTGGCGATCTTGGTTGTCAGTAGATCCTGCGTTTCTCGACTGCTGCGCATAAGCCCGTCTGTGAGCCATGCTCATCTTTGTGAAGCTACTCTTACAACCCTCGCTTTAGATATTCATCAAGACGCGATAAATCGGTACATAAAATACTCTCTGGTTGCTAAATCCTAGAGTAGTGAGTTCGTCTCTTTGCAATACATCTTTATGCGCTCTTTGGTCGTGGGCGAAGGTTCAAATATCATGGCATGATGGAGCTAGCTGCTTTGTGCTAGACTCTCTTTGAAATTTGGCGGCGTCAAAACTCCCGAATGAAGCACCGCGGTGATGATTGGGCTGTGCCCTAGTAACCCTGCATGCTCTGCTCGCGACTCCGCCATTTGCCTTGCCATACGGGCGGGTTGCCTGCGGAGGCATAGCGGTAAGGGAAGAAATCGTTAGAGGGTCGACTTATAACACGACTCTAAGGCACGATTTGGTGAGAAGAATGGAAACCAATCCTAAATATCCTATAGCCTCACGATTATTGGTGTGGTGCACAACAGATAATCAAGACTACTAGATACGGTGCGTAGACTTTCAGAGGATTAACTACTGCGATACCACTTTTATCACGACCCGTTCGGGGCGTGATTGCCTTACGGGCACCCAGTAGTCATACATCGAGAAATCAGTGGAATATAAAACAAGACATGAAATGAAAGCTTGATTTCCTTTGGCGTATATATAAAAACTTGAACACGACGATTACATCCCTTTTACAAACTACGCCCACAGCGATTACTCTGGACCTCTAGAATGTTATAACAACAATGGCGGGACGGGCCGCCCGTACCAGCGAATGTAAGTACCTGCAGCGACGGACTATACGAAGATAAGCCTCGGGAACGGAGCTTCCCAAAGCAGCTGACTGTGACCCTATGGCGAGGATCAACAAGCGGTGTACCTCTGCACATGGCATGAGCGCGGCCCGAAGGAGTCGATAACGGTACAGTATGTGGCGAAAATCATAAATGAAATCATAGTAGTCTATATAAAGCGGGAGACATGTATGATAACCAAACTACGATTCATAATAAATAATCGATCATGTCAAATCGAGGACTCGCGCCCTCAGGCTTCATCACTCAAATATAATTATGGGTCTCGCCCGCAGCATCAATCATGCGTGGAATACCTTCCGCCACTGCCGGCGATATAAAAGCACCAGAATACGCATGAACACCATGTCCCGCTGTGTCATAATAAAAATGCGGGGTAAATGCGAAGGCATAGCGAGCTATTAAAACCCAGTACCAACAATGCCATAAAGCGTATCACGAGGTCTTTCTAGACCGCGCCACATGATCGAGCTGTTATACCGTGCTTGAGTATATGCGTGAGGCGTCGTATTATAATTTGAGCCTTAAAGTTAGGCAAGTTTAATTTGTGCATAACTACCTAAAGTCGTTTTTAATGAAGCGTTTCCACGACTTTCGTAGGAAAATTAGGCTATGTCATTAATATTTTTGCGGATTTTTAGAGAGGCGAAACATTTTGGACCAGCGGGAGGGTGACATGTGTCACCTCACATTGGAAAGAAGGTGGGCGACGAAGGAAGGGTGAGCACGTTTTTGTGCAAAAATGTGGTCAAGGGATAGGTAGGATATTTTGTGTAGTTGATGAGCAAGTGGGACCCCAAACACGTAGCCGTCTTGACCTTACACTTGCCTTACACTTGGATAGATCTTGGCCATTGGTTGGCCATTTCTTGACCTATAAATACCCTCTAAGTTGATGAACTTATTCATCCAAAAATTGTCTAAGTCTTGAAAACCTTTCCTCCCTCTTGCTTGCTCGTCCTATAGCCCTCTCCCCTTTGAGAAGGCCTTGGCGAAACCTCCTCCCACTTTGTGGTGCCACTAAGCCGAGGTACCCACTAACCTAGTGGTTTCGTATAATACCCTTTTGTGGTATAGAAATACTCTCTAGTATTGTTATAATGCCCAAATACTTTGGCCAAATACCTTGTAGTACTTTCCAAAGTACCACTTTTTACAAAAGCCAGAAAATACTATTATACTTTCCCTCGATCACTAAAGCGAAACCCTAAGTAAATCTTCACCCGTTGATGAAGTTATTAGTAGAAGTTAGTTAGAACTTCTAAGGGTTGGTTGGAGGCGGGTCGGGCGCCGCGGAGTAGGAGCTAAACCTTGCTCGGGATCGACATATAAACTCGGATAATTTTGGGCTTATCGAGGTAAACATTCTTGACCTTACATTTGTAATTGGAAATTACATGTTGTAGGAGTATATGGTTAAGTATACTATATATAGAAATGAACATAGTTGTGCGGCAATGTCTTTCGACTTAAGCTGAATAATACTTACGGCAATGTCTTGCGACTTAAGCTGAATTTTAAGAAGTGGTAACTGTAATTACATGGGGTGTATTCTGATGAGACTTGTGTAGCATTCTTTGTGTAGTAGAATTGTACGTCCGGTCGGGCGTGTTAACCCCACTGGTTGGCTTAGTAGCGGCCTCGATAGAGGAGGAGATTCTGTTGTTGCGGGGAGAGTCTTCTGCGAATTTTATGTAGGATATTCTCCATTGAGATCTAAATGTTAATAGGAGCATTGTGGCCTCTATGGGTTGAAGTACTACGTATGGCTTGAGTCTACTTGGCTTAAGGAGTGGCCAAGCGGTTTGAGGTACTTGGAGCTTTTGCTATTAGTCGATAATCTTGCGAGGTATGTGAACCTCTTCCTATCTCTTCTAGCATGATATGTGTGAACTATGTAGTGCGGTGAGCGTACATGTGCTAAATGTATTTGATTGGTTTAAAACATAAAGTGTTATAACGGCTTTATGGGAAGTCGGTTATAATAGCTTTATGTGGATAAGCAAATACTTTGTGGTTTCTAAAGGTAAGCGATTTGAATAATAAGCGGCTTGATATGTGTTAATAAAGAACTTGAAGTATTTCAAAGATTTATGAATCGTTTTGAAAGAATGAGTAGTACTTGGGTTTTGAAAGCTTAAGAGTTATACTAGCTTTATGGGAAGTTAGGTATAACGGCTTAAGAATGTTTCTTGATTTGAATCGGAATGTGTATCGACAAACCAACTGCGGCGTTAATAAAAGGAAAATGTATTGACTAATGAAGTATTATTAAAACCGATGAAACCTCCATCTGCGTAGAAGCTAAGATGAGACAAAATGATATTACATTTCCTAGATCATGGCTGCTTAATAAGATTGATTATAAACAAGAATAACCTACTCACATATAAGACATATGTTTCTCAAAACGTTTAAAGGAGAATTATGTTTTAAAGGACTAAAACTATGAACTACGAAACCTTTTTCTAAAATGAGAAACTTGAGCATTCGAAATTAGGCAAACTTGAACGTTTGGAAAATAAGGTTGTTACTTGATTTTACAAAGGAAAGCATTTTGGTTTACTTAACAATGTTAGTCACTCCAATTTTATACTACGGTTATCGGGTGACCTTTGTAAAAGAAATGGATCTTAAAAGGAATTTAACGGACGTAGTACTTTTAGGTTAAAATCCGGACTTTGACATAAAATGAAAGTACCTTGAGTCGTGTGTAACTTGCTTATGCTTGTTGTTATGAAACTTGACCATGTTACGTGTGATAGCCTTGTTGTGCAAGTCTTTGTGTTCTACTCGACTAGGTTCATCAGGAATGTATTTCACTTGATTCTGGGTCATCAGGAATGTATTTCACTTGACTCTGGTCGTCAGGGAATGTATTTCACTTGACTACGGGTCATGCAGGAATGTATTTCACTTGATTCTGGGTCATCAGGAATGTATTTCACTTGATTAGGGTCATCAGAATGTATTTCACTTGATTCTGGGTTCATCAGGAATGTATTTCACTCGACTCTGGTTCGTCAGGAATGTATATCACTTGACTCTAGGTTCATCAGAATGTATTTCATGACTCTGGGTTCATCAGGAATGTATTCCTGCGTTTCTATATTGGGTCCATAAGATGGGCGAGACACATTATCGTATCACATGATTTGTACCTAGGCTGGCGGTGAGGAAGAAGTTCCACGGGCGTGAGGATGACTTTGAGGCGTGAGTCACGACTTGACATATGGCTTCTATGTTGTGAGCGTAGTTTGGTTATCATACATGTCTCTGCTTTATATAGACTATTATGATTTCATTTCTGATATTTCTGATTTCACATACTTGGTACTGTTATCTTGACCTCGCCCGGAAAGTGCGTTCATCTGCATGAGTAAAAAATCGTCATTGTCGATCCAGCTTTTAGGATCACGCTTTGCGTATTGGGAAGCTCCGTTCCTTGAGGCTTATCTTTTGGTATGTTACCACAGTGCAGCAGATTCTTATACATTCGAGGTATGGCGAGAATACTGTCCGTCATAAACATTGTAAAATCTTAAGTGCATGCTTTGTTGTGGGCAGGGTTTGTAAAAAGGATAACTGTTCGGGTATTTATGTATATATGATGAAGGCAACTGTTTTGGTTGTCCTGTTTATTTATCTTTTCTCTTAATTCATGTTCATGTTTTTATTTACGCTGATTTTCTCTGATGTTGTATCACTAGGGTGCACGGGGTAAGGCACGATCCACGGGCGGGTTGGGTCGTGACAAAAGTGGTATCGAGCGATTAGTCCTCGGAAAGTGTCTACGGCCGTGCCTAGTAGAGTCTTGATTATCGGTGTGTTGTGCACCACGTCTATGTCGAGAGGCTGCGAGACATTTAAGTTAGTTTCCATTCTTCTCATTCGAGATCGTGCCTTAGAAATGTGATAAATTGGACCCTACGGCGTATTCCTTTCCTTTACGATTATGCCTCTGCGTAAAACCTTGAGCCCAGATGGGCAAGCGCGAGGAGGCTATTAGTGAGATACAAAAAATGCGAGCGCGAGCCGGTCGATTACTGAGCGATCGCCAGGGCCCGGGTTTCGCAGCGCCGCCCGGCGAGTTTAGAGCGCGGCGATGGGCTGCTGAGACTCTGATACACGAGCCTCGATCCCACGCTGGGCCGATGAGATAAGTACAAGGAGATGGCCCGATTCTTGGCGAGTCGTGGCGAATATGAGATAAATTTGAATCGTGATTCCGGCCCAGCGGCACCGTAGTAGTGCCCGGCGAGCGATTTGAGGCTACGGGACTTCACGAGTTGTAGCCTCCGGTGTTACATGGATCGAGAGGCGAGGCGACCTCGGGAGTTTATCAAGCGGCTCTGGATCGTGAGTGATCGAGCCTCGAGCGATCGGTGGTATTGAGTTCGCGTCATTTGCGTGATCTGCGATTGGTAGTTTGATTCGTGGGAGCTGTCGGGAAAGAGCATGCACTTCCAGCGATTTGGGGCGAGTTCTCGAGGACATTTCTTGCACATTTCTTGCCTCACGGATGAGGAGGCTCGGTAACAGATTTTTAGCGTTGAGCGGGGCGGGCGGGCGGTTAGAAATCTGATGTGAGTTCGACTCATTAGCTCGGTATGTTCCCAGTAGTAGCGGATATGGAGGGCGAGTACACGCTACGTCACCGGTGGGCGATTACTTGGCGAGAAAGCTTATGCGGGTGTAGCTCTTTGGCCGGGCATGGACATTGCCGCGTCTGGCTTCATGCGCTAGGATGTGAGGCACGGAGAGGTCGGCGGAATGGCCGAGATCGCGAGAAGAGGCGAGCAGCGAGTCCTTTGGTAACTTTAGCGGACCGCCTCGGCCGATCTAGTTATGTACCTCGCTTGATCTGAGTGGTCCTCCACGCGATCTTGGTCGTTCGGGGTATTGGGGCTGGTCGAGCTCGGGGCTTAGTTCACAAGTTTACGTGAGTGCTAGCCGGGATTCATGTCCCACCGGTGTACGCGATGTGGCAAACATCATCGAGGAAATGTCGTCTTTTGCGGTGCTTGTTTCACTGCGGCCGTCGAGCCATGTGACGAGCGTGCTTATAGGAGATGCGGCGGCAGCGCGACCTGCGGATCGATGGCGGGTTCGCCGCCCTACGATTATGCGCCTGCGAGCGGACTTATGATTAGAGTGGGCGGTAGCCGGTATATCATAACCATCTAGAGGCTTGTATGTTTTGATGTTATGTTAATGTGTTAAGTGTTATGTTCGGATAGCTTTGTGCAAAAATGTGATTTAGGAACACAGTTGGGGAAAAAGGGTAAGCGTGGGGGTGAAAATGATGAACCTTAGAATATTCTGATTGAGACCTTAGATGTAAGGCCGTCTTGAGTACAAGGTTTTGCGAGTGATCCTTGTCAGAGTGCATTTTATGCCTAGAATGTATTGTGTGATAAGTCTCTAGGTTGGGTAAATGAAAGTGGTATCTTTCATGATGTGATTTAGCAAGGTTGTTCCGGATCGGCGAGAGAGTCGGCGTGTGAGAGCTCGGGTTGAGGGCGTGTTGCGTGTCAACCGTGGCCGGAATGAGGTGGGGTCAGCTGCGGGTGGTCACGCGGTGGTAGTCACGAGGGTGCTAGGCCCAAGTTTAGATGACCATCGTATGGGTTCGTGGATATGTTCGACCTGAAGCGGATCGTGAAGGCCGGAAGTGGCCTTAAGGAAGATTGAGGCGAGTAAGATAACCAAGTTGGAGGTGGTGACTCCAAGGTTTGGAGAAGCAGGCGATGGCGAAGTGTGAGTGCGTATCTTTGGAAGAGTTCAAGAGTTCGAGAAAGTCTGACGAGTAAGGGTAGGCGAGCATGTCTGCGAGCATAGATATGATCATTTCTTGTAAAGGAGAAGGTCACGAAGGATGTATATTTTAGACCTCGGAAATCGCATGCGATGCAGTACCATTTGTTGGAGTCAGGAGTGACACTAGAACCTCGCGGCAAAGGGACAAAAGTTTGTGATGTTAGAGTGTTTCCTCGTGGACTTGGATATAAGTATTTGCGTGCGTATGTTGTTTAAGTGGCGGTTGTGGCGTTGGCGACTTATTAGAAGAACTTTATCGTTATCCGTCTTGAGAAGGAACATTCGGGATGAATGTTTCTAAGGAGGAGAATGTTATACCGTACTTGAGTATATGCGTGAGGCGTCGTATTATAATTTGAGCCTTAAAGTTAGGCAAGTTTGAATTTGTGCATAACTACCTAAAAGTCGTTTTTAAATGAAGCGTTTCCTGACTTTCGTAGGAAAATTCGGCTATGTCATTAATAATTTTTGCGGATTTTTAGAGAGGCGAAACATTTTGGACCAGCGGGAGGTGACATGTGTCACCCTGCATTGGAAGAAGGTGGGCTGACGAAGGAAGGGTGAGCACGTTTTTGTGCAAAAATGTGGTCAAGGGTTAGGTAGGATATTTTGTGTAGTTGATGAGCAAGTGGGACCCACAACCACGTGGCCGTCTTGACCTTACACTTGCCTTACACTTGGATAGATCTTGGCCATTGGTTGGCCATTTCTTGACCTATAAATACCCTCTAAGTTGATGAACTTATTCATCCAAAAATTGTCTAAGTCTTGAAAACCTTTCCCTCCCTCTTGCTTGCTCTCGTCCTATAGCCCCTCTCACTTTGAGAAGGCCTTGGCGAAACCCACTCCCACTGTGGTGCCACTAAGCAGAGGTACCCCACTGCCTAGTGGTTTCGTATAATACCCTTTTTGTGGTATAGAAATACTCTCTAGTATTGTTATAATGCCCAAATACTTTAGCCAAATACCTTGTAGTACTTTCCAAAGTACCCTTTTTACAAAGCCGGAAAATACTATTATACTTTCCCTCGATCACTAAGCGAAACCCTAAGTAAATCTTCACCGTTGTTGAAGTTATTAGTAGAAGTTAGTTAGAACTTCTAAGGGTTGGTTGGAGCGAGTCGGAGCCTGCGCAGTGGGAGCTAAACCTTGCTCGGGATCGACGTATAAACTCGGATAATTTTGGGCTTATCGAGGTAAACATTCTTGACCTTACATTGTAATTGGAAATTACATGTTGTAGGAGTATATGGTTAAGTATACTATATATAGAACTGAACATGGTTGTGCGGCAATGTCTTTCGACTTAAGCTGAATAATACTTACAGCGATGTCTTGCGACTTAAGCTGAATTTTAAGAAGTGGTATTTGTAATTACATAGGGTGTATTCTGATGAACTTGTGTAGCATTCTTTGTGTAGTAGAATTGTACGTCCGGTCGGGCGTGTTAACCACGCAGTTGGCTTGGTAGCCGGCCTCGATAGAGGAGGAGATTTCTGTTGTTGCGGGGAGAGTCTTTGCGAATTTTACGTAGGATATTCTCCATTGAGATCTAAATGTTAATAGGCGCATTGTGGCCTCTATAGGTTGAAGTACTACGTATGGCTTGGTCTTAGCTTAGCAGGAGTAGAAGCGGTTTGAGGTACTTGGAGCTTTTGCTATTAGTCGATAATCTTCGCGAGGTATGTGAACCTCTTCCTATCTCTTCTAGCATGATATGTGTGAACTATGTAGTGCGGTGAGCGTCATGTGCTAAATGTATTTGATTGGTTTAAAACATAAAAGTGTTATAACGGCTTTATGGGAAGTCGGTTATAATAGCTTTATGTGGATAAGCAAATACTTTGTGGTTTCTAAAGGTAATGATTTGAATAATAAGCGGCTTGATATGTGTTAATAAAGAACTTGAAGTATTTCAAAGATTTATGAATCGTTTTGAAAGAATGAGTAGTACTTGGGTTTTGAAAGCTTAAGAGTTATACTAGCTTTATGGGAAGTTAGGTATAACGGCTTAAGAATGTTTCTTGATTTGAAATCGGAATGTGTATCGACAAACCAACTGCGGCGTTAATAAAGGAAAATGTATTGACTAATGAAGTATTATTAAAACCGGTGAAACCTCCATCTGCCTTGATTTTACAAAGGAAAGCATTTTGGTTTACTTAACAATGTTAGTCACTCAATTTTATACTACGGGTATCGGGTGACCTTTGTAAAGAAATGGATCTTAAAAGGAATTTAACGGACGTAGTACTTTTAGGTTAAAATCAGGACTTTGACATAAAATGAAAGTACCTTGAGTCGTGTGTAACTTGCTTATGCTTGTTGTTATGAAACTTGACCATATTCGTGTGATAGCCTTGTTGTGCAAATCTTGTGTTCTACTCGACTACGGTTCATCAGGAATGTATTTCACTTGATTAAGGTCATCAGGAATGTATTTCACTTGACTCTTGGGTCGTCAGGAATGTATTTCACTTGACTCTGGGTCATCAGGAATGTATTTCACTTGATTCTGGGTCATCAGGAATGTATTTCACTTGATTCACGGGTCATCGGGAATGTATTTCACTTGATTAGGTTCATCAGGAATGTATTTCACTCGACTCTGGTTAAATCAGGAAATGTATATCACTTGACTCTGGTTCATCAGGAATGTATTTCATGACTCTGGTTCATCAGAATGTATTCCACACGTTTCTATATTGGGTCCATAAGATGGGCGAGACACATTATCGTATCACATGATTTGTACCTAGGCTGCGGTGAGGAAGAAGTTCCACGGGCGTGAGGATGACTTTGAGGCGTGAGTCACGACTTGACATATGGCTTACATGTTGTGAGCGTAGTTTGGTTATCATACATGTCTCTGCTTTATATAGACTATTATGATTTCATTTCTGATATTTTCTGATTTCACATACTTGGTACTGTTATCTTGACCTCGCCGAAGTGCGTTCATCTGCATGAGTAAAAGGTCATCATTTGTCGATCCAGCTTTTAGGATCACCTTTGGCGTATTGGGAAGCTCCGTTCCTTGAGGCTTATCTTTTGGTATGTTACCACAGTGCAGTAGATTCTTATACATTCGGGTATTGCGGGGCCACTGTCCGTCATATTTGTTGTAAAATCTTAGAATCTGTGCTTGTTGTAGGCGGGGTTTGTAAAAAGGATAAGCTGTTGGTATTTATGTATATATGATGAAAGGCAAGCTGTTTTGGTTGCTTTGTTTATTTATCTTATCTCTTAATTCATGTTCGTATTTTTATTTCGCTGATTTTCTCGATGTTGTATCACTAGGGTGCGGGGTAAGGCACGATCACGGGCAGGTTCGGGTCGTGACGGCACTTTCGCCCTCGATATCAATGTGCGCGTCTAATCACGGAGCATACGCTGCTCGCATAGGCCACGCATAGGCCCGCGTGAGGTGTTCCTCGCGTCGAGCGGCTAACGCGGTATCCCCACGGACTCCGCGATCGCATAGTCACATAGACCGCGTAGTCACGCGGACGCGTAAGACACTCGCCGCGTCGGGATAATCTTTGTTATACCCGTATTTCCGGTATATGCGTGAGGGCGTCGTAGAAATTTGAGCCTTAAAGTAGGGCAAGGTTGAAATTGTACATAACTACCAAAATGAGTCGTTTTTTCAGCGAAGCGTTTCCCACTTTCGTAGGAAAATTCGGCTATGTCGATAATATTTTTGCGGATTTTTAAGTCGTAACATTTTGGACCAGCGGGAGGGTGACATGTGTCACCTGCGCATTGGAAAGAGGTTGAGGCGGCTAAGGGGCGAAAAAGAGGGCAATGGGTTAGGTAGGATATTTGTGCAAGTTGGTGTGGTAGATGGATAAGGTGCATGGCTTAATCCTAGCCCTACACTTGCACTAACACTTGGAAGAATCTTGGCCATTGGTTGGCCATGTCTTGACCTATAAATACCCTACAAGTGATGAACTTTCTTCGTCAAAATCTTTGCTAAGTGTTAAAATCCCTCCTCTCCCTCTTGTGCTCTCGTCATACCCACTCCCCCCTTTGTAGTAGCCTGGCCAGAAACACCCTCCCACTCTTGGAGGCCTCGGCGAACCCTCTCCCCAGCCTAGTTGTGCTAGTGAAATACTACCCCAGCTGTGGTATGAAATACTCTCCTAGTATTGTTATAATGCCCAAATACCTTGGCCCAAATACCTTGTAGTATTCCCAAAGTTACACTCATACAAAAGCCCAGAAAATACTATTATACTTCCTTTAGTCACAAAAACGAAAACCTAAGTAAATCTTCACCCGTAGTTGAAGTTATAAGTAGAAGTTGGTTAGAACTTCTAAGGGTTGGTTGGAGCGGGTCGGGCGCCGCGGGTAGGAGCTAAACCTTGCTCAGGATCGACATATAACTTGGATAATTTTGGGCTTATCGAGGTAAACACTCATGACCTTCTGTTGTAATTGGAAATTACATTTTTTTAGGAATATATAGTTAAAGTATACTATAAATAGAATTGAACATAGTTGTGCGGCAATGTCTTTTGACTTAAGCCTGAATTTTAAGAAGTGAACTGAACTGTAATTATATAGGACTGTATTGCAGTAGACTTGTGTAGCATTACTGTGTAGTAGAGTTGTACACGTCCGGTTAGACGTGTAAACCCCCCCCCCTGGTTGGCTTGGTAGTCGGCCTCGATGGGGAGAGACTTCTGTTGTTGGGAGGTCTTTGCAATTTTCTGTAGAATATTCTACATTGAGATCTAGGATGTTAATAGGCGCCTTGTGGCCTCTATAGGTTGAAGTACTACGTATGGCGTGATCTACTTGGCTTAAGGAGTAGCCGACGGTTTGAGGTACTTGGAGCACTTTGCTATTAGTCGATAATCTTCGTGAGGTATGTGAACCTCTTCCTATCTGTTCTAGCATGATATGTGTATTACTATGTAGTACGGTAGACGTACATGTGTTTAATGTATTTGATTGGTTTGAAACATAAAGTGTTATAACGGCTTTATGGGAAGTTGGTTATAACAACTTTATGTAGGTAAGAAAATGCTTTGTGGTTTGAAGGGTGGCGGTTGACTTATAACGGATTTGATGTGTAGTGTTTCAAAGAGACCTTTTTGAAAGAAGAGTAATACTTGGCTTTGAAAACATAAGAGTTGTACTAGCTTTATGGGAAGTTAGGTATAACGTCTTAAGAGTGATAAAAAGAATGGTTTACTGATTTTTAGAAGATAAGAGACTTGACTTAATGGTATTGATATGAATTTTGTTAAAAGTGTGAAACCTCATTCGTGAGTAATGAGTACTTGGTTTTAAAAGGAATAATGTTTTACTGATTTCGGAAATCAGAATGAGTATCGACAAACCACTGCAGCATTAATAAAGGAAAATATATTGAATAATGAAGTATGGTATTAAAACCAGTAGAAACCTCCATCTGCATAGAAACTAAGATGAGACAAAATAATATTACATTTCCTAGATCATGGCTGCTTAATAAGATTGATTATAAACAAGAATAACCTACTCACATATAAGACATATGTTTCTCAAACGTTTAAAGGAGAATTATGTTTTAAAGGATTAAAACTATGAACTACGAAACCTTTTCTAAAATGAGAAACTTGAGCATTTGAAATTAGGCAAACTTGAACGTTTGGAAAATAAGGTTGTTACTTGATTTTACAAAGAAAGCATTTTGGTTTACTTAACAATGTTAGTCACTCTATTTTTATACTACGGGTATCGGGTGACCTTTGTAAAAGAAATGGATCTTTAAAAGGAAATTAACGTCGTAGTACCTTAGGAGTTAAAACCGGACTTTGGCATAAAATGAAAGTACTTTGAGTTGTGTATAACTTGCCTATCTTTGGTTGTTGTGAAGCTTGCCTATGCTTGTTGTTGTGAAACTTGCCTATGTTTGTTGTGATAGCCTTTGTTGTATTTACGTACCCGCGTCTCTCGATGGAGGGCGTTGATTTGTTATGAGCGATTCTGCAGAGTCCCGAGATGGGCGAGGGACACGTATTCCATTTGATTATATCACAGTCCCGAGATGGCGAGACACGTATTCCATCGATTATACACGAGTCACGAGATGGGCGAGGACATGTATTTCATCGATTATACACGATTCCCACGAGATGGCGGGGACACGTATTCCGTCGATTATTCACCAAGTCGCGGGATGGCGGGACACGTATTCCATCGGTTATCATACATGTCTCTGCTTTATATAGACTATTATGATTTCATTTCTGATCTTTTCTGATTTCACATACTTGGTACTGTTATCTTGACCTCCTTGAAGCTGCGTTCATCTGCGGTGGAAATACATCGGTTGTGGATCCTCGCTCATAGGATCACGATTCGGCGTGTCGGGAAGCCCATTTCTTGGAGGCTTATCTTTTGGTATATTAC
This sequence comes from Przewalskia tangutica, assembly GCA_029844215.1. NCBI lineage: Eukaryota > Viridiplantae > Streptophyta > Magnoliopsida > Solanales > Solanaceae > Przewalskia > Przewalskia tangutica. Next base: position 40,392,714 of record CM056720.1, on the reverse strand, counting down.
CACTGAGTCATGGATTCTTATACATTCGAGGTATGGCGGGGCCTGTCATCCGTCATAGCTATTGTAAAAATCTTAAGTGCATGCCTTTGTTGTGGCGGGGTTTGTAAAAGGATAAGCTGTTCGGGTATTTATGTATATATGATGAAAGCAATTGTTTTGGTTGCTTTGTTTATTTATCTTGTCTCTTAATTCATGTTCATGTTTTTATTTCCGCTGATTTTCTCTGATGTTGTATCACTAGGGTGCCCGGGGTAAGGCACCAGTCACGGGCCCGGGTTTGGGTCGTGACAAATACACCCGGAATGATCAATCCTGCAACTCCATGACTCGCGTAGTCGCATGGACGCGTAGGCCGTATAGACCGCGTCGAGGTGTGGCAAGCCCTCGGTATTACAAGGCTATCACAAACCAACATAGTCAAGTTATTCACACAAGGTACTTTCTACCTTATGTCAACAAGTTCGGGTTTTTATCCCCAAAGTACTTCATACATTAACTCTTTAAAAACCAAGCACTCATTGCTCACGAATGAGGTTACACACTTTTTAACAAAATTCATATCAAGTCAATTAAGTCAAGTCTCTTAACTTCTAAAATCAATAACCCATTCTTTTCCAAAAGTTCAAGTTGCATAATTTCAAATACTCCAGTCTCTTATTTTCAAAAGATTCATAGATCATAGTTTTAAACATTTAACAACGTAATCTCCTTTTTAAAACAATTTGAGTAACATATGCCTTATGTGTGAGTAGGTTATTCTTGTTTATAACAATCTTATTAAAACAACCATGATCTAGGAAATGTAATACAATTTTGTCTTATCTTAGCTTATGCGGATGGAGGTTTCTCTGGTTTTAATAATACTTAATTAGTCAATACATTTTCCTTTATTAGCTATGATGGTTTGTTCGATACTTATCCTCGTTTAGAAATCAATATAAGGCTTTCATAAACAATTAAGTAAGTCGTTCCTTTTATCTCTCTTAAGTCGTTATACCTAACTTCCCGTAAAGCTAGTATAACTCTTAGCTTTAAAACCAAGTATTACTCTTCTTTAACAAGCGATTCTTAATTCTTTGAAATACTTCAAGATTCTTATTATTTAAAACTCAAGTCAAAGACATCAGAAGTAAGACCACGTTCGGTTAACACTGCGTCGTCTGTACTATACATATTCTTTTAAAATATCATGCTCGAGGATAGGAAGAATCACACGTACCTCGCCGGCGAAATCCACCTTGAGTCGAATATGTCGCGCGAGTATCAACCTATAATAGTCAAATCGTCTATCAGCGTCTAGACTACTCTGAAGAATACTCTGGCGGCGGTGCTTATTCTACGGAAAATCGGGCGACAACGCCACTGCCGTCTAACTACACAAGTCTCTTTATGTCTGATCACATGTAAATGCTGGTTTAATTCTCTTCTCTTATACCATCCTTCATACATCTTATACGATTCTACTTCTACAATATGTAATCTCGATTATAATAGAAGGATAAGATTATTTACCTCGTTAAGCCCAAAATTATCAAGTTTAAATATCGATCTGAACAGCGTTTAGCTCTGTCCGTGCGCTCGATTCGCTCGAGAAACCCTTAGAAGTTCTACACAACTTCTACTTAATACTGTCACGACCCGACCGGGCAGTGGCGTGCCTACCCGGGCACCACTGGTGATACAACATCGAGAGAAAATCGTGAAATAAAAACTTTAAACATTAAACAAGAGATATGAATAAAAGCAGGCTGACCAATGGTTACCTTTTTCCATATATACTAAAACACGAATAGTTACATCGCTTACAAACCACACTTGTGCGATTACTACGGACCTCTAGAGTTTTTATACAACATGTGGGGACGGGGCCGCCATACACTGAATGTACAAGTACTCTGTGTGAGGGGACTATACGAAAGATAAGCCTCGGAGAAAGCGGGCTTGATATCTTTGGCTGTGATCCTATGGCGAGGATCGGCGGCGGTGTACCTCTACTGCGGCATGAGCGCGGCCCCAGAAGGAGGTCGATCTGGCGGTACCAGTATGTGGCGAAAATGCGTAAATAAATCATAGTAGTCTATATAAAGCGGGAGGCGTGTATGATAGCAAACTACGATCCATAATAAATAGCGATCATGTAAGTGGGGACTCGCGCCCTCAAGTCATCACTCGAATATAACTATGGGTCTCACGCCCTCAGCATCAATCATGCGTGGAATACCTTCGCCAGCTGGCGATCATGATATAATAACACGAGGGTACCGCGAACACGAGTCTACGAGTCATAAAGCAAATGCGGGGCAAGTACAAAGGCTATCTACGGATACCAAGCCGTACTAACAATACTATACAACCCGACCACGGGCGTCACGGGGCAAATGCGAAAGCCAACAACGGATACCAAGGCGTGTCCGCGTGGTGGCGGGCAAATCTGAGGCTAACTACGGATACCAAGGCGTATCACGAGACTCGCATACGAAGGCGTCACGGGCGTCAAAGCCAACTACGGATACCGAGTAGTGTCACGTGGTGTGGCGGGGCAAATCTGAGGGCTAACTACGGATACCGAGTGCGTATCACGAGACCGCCACTAAAGCCCGAATGGGGCAAGTCACGAAGGCTAACTACAGTACCAAGGCGAATCGGCCACGAGGCGGGGCAATCACGAAAGCTTGACCACGGATACCAAGGCGAATCAATAAAACCTCGTGGAAGCTAGTCCATGGAATAACACTATCAGCGAGAGGCGTGCGTGGAATCCTCCGTCACTGTCATGCGTCGAGTAAGATCATAACAAATCAGCCGCCTCTGTTGAGAGGCGGTGGTATAGAAATACAATATTAGTGCGACAAGGCTATCGCGCAAACATAGGCAAGTTACACACAACTCAAACTTTCATTTTATGCCAAAGCCAGTTTTAACCCCGAAGTACTACGTCGTTAAATTCTTTTTAAAAGATCCATTTCTTTTACCAAGGTCACCCGATGCCTGTTATTATAAAAAAAAATAGAGTGACTAACATTTTTAAGTAAACCAAAACAACTTCCATACTTTCCTTTTTAAACCAAATTAAGGCAATACCATGCCTTCTTTTTAGACCAAAACACTTCTCCTTTTAAAGTAAAGTTACCACTTTAAAACCAATGATAAAACAATTCTTTTGTTTTCATAAAGTCGTTACAACTAACTTCCCATAAAGCTGTTATAACACTTTATGTTTTAAACCAATTTAAGACAAAACAATGCCTTTCTTTTAAACCAAAAACTCTTCAATTTCCTTAAGTCTCTTTTAGAAATCAAGTTCCTTACTTTGGGAATTTAAGAAAATTAATGCTTGTTTATAATGATTCTTATTAAAGCAGCCATGATCTAGGAAATGTAATACAATTTTGTCTTATCTTAGCTTCTATGCAGATGGAGGTTTCTACTGATTTTAATATAATTACTTATTTGTCAATACATTTTCCTTTATTAGCAGCGATGGTTAGTTCGATACTTATTCTCATTTAGAAATCGGTAAAACATTATTCTTTAAAAACCAAGTACTCATTACTCACGAATGAGGTTTCACACTTCTTAACAACTTTCATATCAATTCAAATAAGTCAAGTCTCTTATCTTTTAAGATTAAGTCTCTTAACTTCTAAAATCAATAAACCATTCTTTTTATTTCTCTTAAGTCGTTATACCTAACTTCCCATAAAGCTGGTATAACTCTTAAGCTTTTAAAACTAAGTATTACTCTTCTTTCAAAAAGGTTTCTTAATTCTTTTGAAATACTTCAAGATTCTTATTATTTAAAACTCAAGTCAAAAGACATCGAAGTAAAACCACCTTCAGTTAACACACGTACGTCTACCGTACTATATATATCCTTTTAAAATATCATGCTCAAGAGGATAGGAAGAATCACATACCTCGCGACGATTATCGTCTATTAGCAAATAGCTCCAAAGTACTGTAATCCTGCTAGCCTTTTCCACCCTTTGAGTAGAATACGCTACTCGCAGTACTTCAACCTATAATGGTCATACAAGTCTATCAACGTCTAGACTACTCTGTAAAATAATTCTAGGGAAAATTGGCGACTTCACTACCGCCAAACTACACAAGTCTCGTAAATCTGATCCTATGTAAATCTGATTCGATCTCTTCTTTAATGTTCTTCTGATGTGATTTCAATTCAATTCTCTTCTTTTATACCATCCTTATATACGTCTTATGATCATTTCTATACTACTACAGTATGTAATTTCCAATTACAATAGAAGGACAGTATTATTTACCTCGATAAGCCCAAAATTATCCAAGTTTATATGTCGATCCTGAGCAGCGTTTAGCTCACTACTGCAGGCGCTCGACCGCTCCAAACAACCCTTAGAAGTTCCACAAAACTTCTTCTTAATACTTCAACTCGCTATGAAGATTTCCTTAGGGTTTCGTTTTGAGACTAAAAGGACATAAGGTAGTATTTTCGGGCTCTACGTATAGAGGTAACTTTGGAATACTACAAGGTATAAGGCTAAGGTATTTTGGAATAGTAACAATACTTGGAGAATACTTTTCTACCAAGGGGTGTATTTTACAAGAACAACTCAAGCGGGGTACCCTCGGCTAGCACCACTAGGAAGGAAGTACCTCTCGGCGAGCTTTCTTAAGGGGAAGGGAGGCTCTTTGGGCGAGAGCCTACTGAGGGGAGGATTTTCAAGACTTAGAAGGTGTGGAGTGGATGAAGAAGTCTTGACAAAGGGGTATTTATAGAAATCAATGGTCAATATGAAGACAAGTGGGGAAAGTGGAGGTGAGGATTTGCCCAAGTGCCCCCAGCTCTCTACTCCACAAATCCTCGAGCATTGACCCGTGTTTTAGGCCCCAAAAATGCCAAGAAGGCGCCCACTTTGGCCACAACCGTCCACTTGAGGGTGACAAGTGTCGCCCTCTCGTTGGTCCAAAATATTTCATCTCTCGGAAAAATCCGCAAAAATTATAAATGACATAGCCGTAATTTTCCCTTTGCAAAGTCCGGAAAACGTTTCGTCGGAAAACGATTCTTTTCGGGGGTTGTGCACAAATTTCGACTCTTGCCTAACTTAAGGCTCAACTTTTGTACGTACGCCCTCACGTACATACTCACGATATCTGAGGTATAACATTCTCCTCGCCCGAAACATTCGTCCGAATGTTCCTTCTCAGGCGGATAGCGGTAAAGTTCCTCATAACAAGTTGCGATGCCACGCTGGCCACGAATAACACATACGCAAATACTTATCCCGAGTCAACAAGGAATCACCTCTGGCATTACAAAAGCTTCCACCCGGTCTAAAAGATACTCCCCGCATCTTGACTGCAACAAAATGATCTCTTACATTCTCTGACGTATTCACTTGCTTTCCTTACTCGTCGTACTTTTCTGAACACGAACTCTTACAGTATCGTACCATACTTGATCATCAACGGTTCCCAAAATTTACGGAGTCACTACCTCGAACTTGGTCATCTTACTAGCCTCGATCTCGCTTTAAGGCCATTCCGGCCTTCGATCCCTGCGGTGGAGCGTATCCACGAACTTCATCGATGGTCATCAAAACTTGGGCCTAGCATCCTCGTGACCCTACCACTGGCGGGACCACCTCGGCCCGGCCATACAACGGCGGCGGGTTGACGCGAATGTTCCTCAACCCGACCCGTATCGTGCCAAACACTTGTTCCCCGATCCGGAACAATCTCACAAATCAAGTCACGAAAACCTAGTGGTCTTCTTAGCTCGACTACCCTCTCATTTCATGTCATACCACTCAGAGACTTATCACACAAATATATCCCACGTATACTATGCACTCTGATAAAGGTCAATATAAACATAAATCTTTTACTCAAGATGGCCTCGCATCTAAGGTCTCTACGTGTAATATTCTAAGGTTCATACCTTCCCTGTCTCCATACTTATTTTTTCAACTAACCATGTCTCTAAACCACATTATACACAATGCTATCTGTACATAGTACTCAACATATAATCATCATAACACGCATGCTGATCTCTAGAGGGTTAAGGATATACCTAAAAAGATAGGCGGTTCAAAGGACCGCTAAAACTGGGAACCTACGCGACCTCTGGTAGCTTTGCGGTGTATGAACATCTGCCTAGCTATGGGAGGTGAAGAACACCTGCCCGATCTCGTAATCTGTGCTATCCACGCGATGCTACCCACAGTGGGACAGTCTCTCTCGGATGGCCACTGGCGCAAGAATAACAATCTCCCAAATTAGTGCGAAACTCTCCCTTATGAAGTTTTCCTGGCAGCCACAGCTGAGACAAGAGGCGACCTCGTCCGTGAGCACTCCTGCTCCACGAAAATCTGAAACACAGGAGCCACTGAGGCGCTCACGAATATCACGAAGGTCCCGAAGGCTGTGGAGGACCTCTCTGTACTGGCGGAGGTACATAACTAGCCTGCTGCTGAGGCGGTCCGCCTCGAAAGTTACCAAAGGACTCTGCTGTCCTGGCCCTCTTCTGCTGATCTCGGTCATTCCGTCGACCTCTCGCTCCTCGCACCCAGTCATGGCTGTATCACGGGCAATGTTCATGCGGTGAAGAGCTACACCGAACAAGCCTCTGCCAAGTAGTCGTGAGCCGGTGATGTAGCGGTGCACTCTGTCCTCCATCGGCTACTAACGCGGGGACATCACGAGCGATGAGTCGAACTCCACATTGTACTCCCGAGCCGTCGCGCTCTGCCTCGACACCAAAAATCTGTCGGCCGAGCCCTCGCATGCAGTGGAGGCAAGAAATGTACAGAAATGCCTCCGAGAACTTCGTCCCCGAATAGGCAGAGTGCATGCTCCCGGGACAACTCCGCGAATCAAACGATCATTGCGGTATCACGCGGCCGATGTGAACCTAAGACCAGCGACTCGGTCTCGAAGCCTTGATCACTCTCATGATCCGTGTAGCGTCGATGAACTCCTGCGGATCATCCTCGGGCCTCGATCCATAAAACAACTTTGGCGAGCTTCGAGAAAGTCCGCGATCTCAAACTATCTGCTCTCGGGTGAATTACGGGTACTCTGCGATCTGGAATCGACATGTCGAGTTATCCTCGTGCCTTGCCACTATCACCTTGATAAGCGGGCCATCTCCTTATACCCATCTCTCCTGCTCCAAGTGTGGGTGGAGGTTCAATGCGTGGTCTCGGCGACCCTGCTGCGACTCTAAGCTCTCTTGAAATTTGTGGCGTCGCAAAACTTCGCCGTCTGAGCGCTATCTCGGGTAATGGCCGCTGCGCCCCGTACTCCTCTGTATCCTACTAGCGGTTTCCTCATTTGCCTTATCCATCTGGGCGGGTTGCCTTGGCGGAGCATAGCGGTAAAAGCGAAATCGTCGGAGGGTCCGACTTATAACACGGCTCTAATGCGATCTCGGAATGAGAAGAATGGAAACCAATCCTAAATGTCCTGCAACCTCACGATTATAGATGTGGTGCGCGACACGTGATAATCAAGACTCTACTAGACACGATGCATGAGACGCTTTCAGGATTAAGCGCTCGATACCACTTTTGTCACGACCGATCCGGGCGTGGTAGTGCCTACCGGGCACCACTGGTGATCTGACATCGAGAGAAAATCAGCTGAAATAAAAACTTTAAACATTAAACAAGAGATATGAATAAAAATAGGCCAACCACCCGGTTACCTTTTTCCATATATACTAAAACACGAGCAGTTACATCGCACAAACCACACTTGCGATACTACAGACCTCACAGAGTTTTTATACAACATGATGGGGACGGGGCCCGCCATACCACAGATGTACAAGTACCTCGATGTGAGGACTATGCGAAAGATAAGCCTCGGAGAAGCGGGCTTTGATATGTTGGCTGTGATCCATGGCGAGGATCGGCGGCGGTGTACCTCTACTGCGGCGTGAGCGGCCCCGAAGGAGTCGATCTGCGGTACAGTATGTGGCCCGAAAATCGTAAATGAAATTATAGTAGTCTATATAAAGCGGGAGACATGTATGATAACAAACTACGATCCATAATAAATAGCGATCATGTAAAGTCGGGGACTCGCCTCAGAAGTCATCACTCGAATATAACTATGGGTCTCGCCCTCAGCGTCAATCGTGCGTGGAATACCTTTCTCCTTGCGTGATCATGATATAATAACACCAGGGTACCATGAACACCAAGTCCTACGAGTCGTAAAAATGCGGGGCAAGTACAAGGCTAACTACGGATACGAAAGTCGTACTAACAATACTATACAATCGACCACGGGTGATATGGGGCAAATCTGAAAGCGACTACGGATACCAAGTTCGTGTCACGTAGCTGGCCGGGGCAATCTGAGGGCTAACTACGGATACGAGTCATATCACGAGACTCCGCGAAGGCGTCACGGGGCAAGTCTGGCTTGACTACGGATACGAGGCGTGTCGCGTGGCGGCCGGGGCAAATCTGAGGGCTAACTACGGATACCAAGGCCGTATCCGAGACCGCCACTAAAGCGAGCAGGGCAAGTCACGAAGGCTAACTATCGAGTACGAGGCGAATCGGCCACGAGGCGGGGCAAGTCAAAGCGACCACGGATACCAGGCGAATCGGTAAAACCTCATGGAGAGCTAGTCCGTGGAATAACACTATCAGCGGAGGCGTACCCGCGGAATCCTCGTCGCTGCGGTACGTCGAGTAAGATCATAATGTGGCGCCCGAACCGGGCCGTCGGTGCCTTCCGGGCACCACTGGTGATCTGACATCGAGAAAACCGGTGAAATAAAAACTTAAACATGCAATAGACATGGATCAGAGATGTGATAAAAAAAAAGCGAGCCCGACCAGCAGTTGCCTTGGTATATCGTAAAACGACAGTTTAATCCTTTTACAACCACACTTGCAGCGATACTACGGACCTAAGATTTACAGCGACTATGGCGGGGCGGGGCCACCGTACCACAGATGTACAGAACCTACAACTCGGGAGCACGTACCAAAGATAAGCCTCGGAGAAAGCGGAGCTTCAATCTGTTGAGCGTGATCCTAGGCGAGGATCACGATCGATGTACCTCTACTGCGGCATGAGCGTAGCCCCGAAGGAGAGTCGATCTGACAGTGCAGAGTATGTGGCGAAAATCACGTAAATGAAATCATAGTAGTCTATATAAGCGGGAGACATGTATGATAGCAAACTACGATTCACCGTAAATAGCGATCATATCAAGTCGAGGACTCGCGCCTCAAAGTCATCGTTCAAATATAAAGATGGGTCTCGCCCGCGATATCAATCATGTTCGCATCGTGGCGCGTGCCGGAATCTTGCATCGGTGTAGGCGTATCCGTGATGCGACAATAATAACAAGGCGGCGTGGCCGCGTACCGGAATCTGCATCGGTGTAGACGTATCCGTATAACCTCGATAACAATATCTTTGGGTGGTCGACCACTGCGCGTAGCCACGTGCCGGAATCTTGCGTCGGTGTAGACATGTCCATGATGCAACAATAATATGAGGCGCGTGGCCGTACCGGAATCTTGCGCCGGTGTAGACATGTCCGTATAACCTCGATAACAATATCTTTGGGTGGTCGACCTGCGCGTAGCCACGTGCCGGAATCTTGCATCGGTGTAGAACCGTCCGTGTTGCGATAATAACCATATATCGGGTAATCAACGGCGCGTGGCGCGTGCCGGAATCTTTGCGTCGGTGTAGACATGTCCGTGTGACATCAGCAACAGGCGATAATCAAAATGAAAACATGCGTGAAATTCTCCGTCATTGCGTACGTCAGTAAGTTCTCGACAAGTCGGCCGCCTCTGTCGAGAGGCGGTAACCTGAAATACCATACTTGCCTGTAAGGCTATATCATGGCGTAGGCAAGTTTCACAACAACAAGCATAGGCAAGTTTCACGCAACAAGCATGAGGCAAGTTTCACGACAACAAGCGTAGGCAAGTTTCACAACAACAAGCATAGGCGAGTTTCACCTGACTCGAACTTTCATTTTATGCCAAAGTCGGGTTTTAACCCCAAGTACTACATCGTTAAGTTCTTTTAAAGAGATCTATTACTTTTATAAAAGTCACCGATACAGTAGTTTTAGAAAGACCAACCCACGTTCCTTTTCAAAATCAAGTATGACATTCTTTTCCTAAGTTCGGTTTGCCTAGTTTGATTACTCGAACTTACCGTTTTCAAATGGTTTCATGGTTCATAAACTTAATCACTTGATTCCTTTTTAGAACAATTGAGTAATATATGTCTCACGTGAGAGTAGGTTATTCTTGTTTACAACATTCTTATTCTGTGACCATGATCTAGAAAATGTAATATCATTTTGTCTCGTCTTAGTTTCTATGCGGATGGAGGTTTACTTGGTTTTAATACGATCATCATTATTGATACATTTTCCTTTATTAGTAGCTGCGGTGATGCAGCCGATGCGTTACGATTTCGAAATCGGTAAAACATCATCCCTTTAAATAAAACCAAGTACTCATTACTCATGAATGAGGTTTCACACAACGTCCACATTTAAAACAAATAAGTTAAGTCTCTTATCTTATAAGATCAAATCTCTTAACTTAACATCGATAAACCATTTTCTTACCTCTCTTAAGACATTATACCTAACTCCCGTAAAGCTAGTATAACTCTTTTTAAAACCTTTAAAACCGTATGTTACTCTCGTAAGCGATTTATAAATCTTTTGAAATACATCAAGTTCTTTATTATAACAAGCGATTATAATTCCACGTGATTACCTTTTAAAACCACAAGTATTTTCTTACCTCATAAAGTATTATAACGACTTCCATGGCGTTATAACACTTTATGTTTTAAACAATCAAACCACGATTAACACGTATGCGTCTACCGTACTACATAGTTCACACATATCGTACTAGAAGAGATAGGAAGAGGTTCACATACCTCGCGGCGAGTATCGACAATAAGCAAAATGCTCCAATACTACAACGCACTAGCCCTTTCCACTCTCGAGTAGAATACGCTACTCTTAATCTTTCACCTAAAAAGGTCACAAGCGTCTATTAACTTCAAAACCCGAGTTCCGTTTCTCTCTACAGAAAATTCGCGGCCTCCCACATGCAGCGTAAATCTCCTCGCCGTAGGCGCTATCAAGCCAACGGGGAGGTTTAACACGTCTAACCGGGCGTGTACAATTCTACTCGATAATACTACACAGTCTTACATGTCTGATCGCATGTAATTCTGATTCGATTCTCTTATTTTAATTGGGCTTAAGTCAAAAGGCATTGCGATAACTACGTTCATTTACATATATAGTATACTTGACTATATAATCTAACAATATGTAATTTCCAATTACAATAGGGGACAAGATATTTACCTCGATAAGCCCATAATTATCCAAGTATAAAGTCGATCTGGGCAATCGTTTAGCTCGACTCAGTGCGCTCAACCGCTCCAAACTACCGCCAGAAGTTCTAACCAGCCTACGTACTACTCGACTAACCATGGAGATTTTCCTTAGGGTTTCGGTTTGGTGGTGACGGAAGTATAATAGTATTTACGGGCTTTCGTATAGGTATGACCTTAGAATACTACAAGGTATCTGGCTAAGGTAATTTGGGCATTATAACAATACTTTTGAGAGTATTTCTACACCACAGGGGGTATTATCTGAAAACAACTAGGCTGGGGGTACCCGGCTGCACCACTAGAGGGGTGTACCCCTCGGCTAAGGGAGGAGGCTCTCGGCTGGCTCACGAGAGGGAGAGGAGCTCTTGGGCCGAGAGTCTGAGGAGGGAAGGGATTTATCACTTAGAACAATTTGTGGATGAATAAGTCTTCCAAAGGGATGGGTATTTATAGGCCAAGTGAAAGCCAACCAATGGCCAAGATTCACCCAAGTACACCTTATCCATCTAACACAAAAATATCCTACCTACTACTTGACAAAAATGTCAAGCAATTCGTCGACTTCATGACATGCTCCAATGAGAGGGTGACAAGTGTCGCCCTCTCGTTGGTCCAAAATGTTTCGTCTCTCGGAAAAATCCGCAAAAATTAGAAATGACATAGCCGGAATTTTCCCTACGAAAGCTGTGAAAACGTTTCGTCGAAAAACGACTCTAATCGGGTGTTGTGCACAAATAATTTTTCGGCCAAGCCACTTTTAAAAGTTTAAATTTTTCTACGTACGTCCCTACGTACATACTCGGGAAAATACGGGGTATAACACATAACAAATCAGCCGACCCTCCATTGAGAGACGCGGTGGTATAGAAATACAATACTAGTACGACAAGGCTATCGCACACAAACATAGGCAAGTTACACACAACTCAAGGTATTTTCATTTTATGCCAAAGCCCAGGTTTTAACCCCAAAGTACTACGTACGTTAAATTCTTTTTAAAAGATCCATTTCTTTTACCAAGGTCACCCGATGCCTGTTATTATAAAAAAAAAATAGAGTGACTAACATTTTTAAGTAAACCAAAACAACTTCCATACTTTCCTTTTTAAACCAAATTAGGGCAATACCATGCCTTCTTTTTAGACCAAAACACTTCTCCTTTTAAAGTCAAGTTACCACTTTAAAACCAATGATAAAACCATTCTTTTGTTTTCATAAAGTCGTTACAACTAACTTCCCATAAAGCTGTTATAACACTTTATGTTTTAAACCAATTTAAGACAAAATAATGCCTTTCTTTTAAACCAAAACTCTTGATTTCCTTAAGTCTCTTTTAGAAATCAAGTTCCTTACTTTGGGAATTTAAGAAAATTAATGCTTGTTTATAATGATTCTTATTAAAGCAACCATGATCTAGGAAATGTAATACAATTTTGTCTTATCTTAGCTTCTATGCAGATGGAGGTTTCAACTGGTTTTAATATAATTACTTATTTGTCAATACATTTTCCTTTATTAATGTTGCAGTGGTTCGTTCGATACTTATTCTCATTTCCGAAATCAGTAAAACATTATTCTTTAAAAACCAAGTACTCATTACTCACGAATGAGGTTTCACACTTCTTAACAACTTTCATATCAATTCAAATAAGTCAAGTCTCTTATCTTTTAAGATTAAGTCTCTTAACTTCTAAAATCAATAAACCATTCTTTTTATTTTTCTTAAGTCGTTATACCTAACTTCCCATAAAGCGTGTATAACTCTTAAGCTTTTAAAACCAAGTATTACTCTTTCAAAAGGTTTCTTAATTCTTTTGAAATACTTCAAGATTCTTATTATTTAAAACTCAAGTCAAAAGACATCGAAGTAAAACCACGTTCAGTTAACACACGTACGTCTACCATACTATATATATCCTTTTAAAATATCATGCTCAAGAGGATAGGAATAATCACATACCTCGCGACGATTATCGACTATTAGCAAATAGCTCCAAAGTACTGTAATCCTGCTAGCCTTTTCCACCCTTTGAGTAGAATACGCTACTCGCGATCTTGACCTATAATGGTCATACAAGTCTATCAGCGTCTAGACTACTGTAAAATAATTCTAGGAAAATTGGGGCGACTTACTGCCCAAACTACCAAGTCTCGTAAATACTGATCCTATGTAAATCTGATTCGATCTCTTCTTTAATGTTCTTCTGATGTGATTTCAATTCAATTCTCTTCTTTTATACCATCCTTATATACGTCTTATGGTCATTTATATACTACTACAGTATGTAATTTCCAATTACAATAGAAGGACAGTATTATTTACCTCGATAAGCCCAAAATTATCCAAGTTTATATGTCGATCCTGAGCAACGTTTAGCTCCTACTTTGGGCGCTCCAACCAGCTCAAACAACCCTTAGAAGTTCCACACAACTTCTTCTTAATACTTCAACTCGCTATAAAGATTTCCTTAGGGTTTCGTTTTGAGACTAAAAGGACATAAGGTAGTATTTTCGGGCTCTACGTATAGAGGTAACTTTGGAATACTACAAGGTATAAGGCTAAGGTATTTTGGAATAGTAACAATACTTGGAGAATACTTTTCTACCAAGGGGGGGTGTATTTTACGAGAACAACTCAAGGTAGGGGGGGTACCCTCGGCTAGCACCACTAGGAAGGGGGGGGTACCTCTCGGCCAAGGCTTTCTCAAGGGGGGAGGGGGAGGCTCTTTGGACGAGAGCCTACAGAGGGGAGGATTTTCAAGACTTAGAAAGGTGTGGAGTGGATGAAGAAGTCTTCAACAAAGGGGGGTATTTATAGGGAAATCAATGGTCAAGATGAAGACAAGTGGGGGGCAAGTGGAGGGTGAAGATTTGCCCAAGTGCCCCCTAGCTCTCTACTCCACAAATCACTCCAAACATTGACCCATGTTTTAGGCCCCAAAATGCCAAGAAGGCGCCCCTTTGGCCACGGCCGTCCACTTGAGGGTGACAAGTGTCGCCCTCTCGTTGGTCCAAAATATTTCATCTCTCGGAAAAATCCGCAAAAATTATAAATGACATAGTCGTAATTTTCCCTTTGCAAAGTCCGGAAAACTTTTCGTCGGAAAACGATTCTTTTCGGGGGTTGTGCACAAATTTCGACTCTTTCCTAACTTAAGGCTCAACTTTTGTACGTACGCCCTCACGTACATACTCTGGAAATACGGGGTATAACAATCTTGACAGCTATGAAGATTTTCCCTAGGGTTTCGTTTGTGACTAAAGAAAGTATTGTAGTATTTAGGGCTCTTAGTATTGAAATAACTTTGGAATACTACAAGGTATAAGGGCTAAGGTATTTTGGAATTGTAACAATACTTGGAGAATACTTTTCTACCAAGGGAGTGTTTGGGCCGAAATAACTAGGAACAAGGGGGTGCTTGCGGTAATAGGGAAAAGGGGAGGGAGTTGGGACGAGACTTGACAAGGAGAGGAGTTTTGGAGACTTGGAAATTGTGTTAAGTGAATGAAGAAGTCTTGCACAAGAGGGGTATTTATAGGCCAACCAATGGCGAAGATTAAAATAAATGGATGGTGTAGATTTGGATCCGTGTGAAGAGTTAGGTCTTCCAACCAAGTGTCCACCGTAACCTTAGGACATATGTCCACAACATTGGGACATATGTCCCCACAACTAAAAGCAAGTGGCCTCCGCTAACTCAAAAAAGCGTCGACCTTACCTACCAGGCTACCCGAAAATATCTTTGCAAGACTTGACCATTTGACCTTGTCCAGCCACATTTTCGTCCAACCCGTACGACTAAGGGTGACACATGTCGCCCTCCTATTAGTCAAAAATATTTCATCTCGGAAAAATCCGTGTCGGTTAAAATATTAAAAGCGTAGAATTTCCTTACGAGGTTGAATCTTTTCAGTCGAAAATTCACAATTTCATCCTTAACCTAATTAGGGTTTGTACAAATGTATATGCGTCCTCATCATCGTACTACGGAAATATAAATTATAACGAGAATGTCGTCTTTTTGTTGGTGCTTGTTTTACTGCGTAATCGGGCCGTGTGAAAGAATGTTCAAATAGGAGGATACAAGTAGGAGGACTCGGCTGCGGATCGATTGCGGATTGATGGTTCGGAGAGGAAGGGGTGTTAGCGGAGGAGGCCACGCTCGGTGTGGCGTTGTGGTAAGTGTCATTGTGGCGAGTGTCGTACTTCTTGGCGACTTGTTATGCTTGCGGCCAGCGGGGCCATTTGCGAGAAATTGTCAGGCCGGGGTGGCGCGGAATATAGAGACTTCGACGCCGAGGATCGGTGACGATTCATCACGCCCACTGGCTATCGCTGACAAAGCGGGATTGATTAGAATGACAAAGGGAAGTGAAGCGATGAATCTGGTATATCTTTAACCCTCTCGAGATTAGTATGTAAGATGAGTATATCTTAAGTGTTATGTTCTGATAGCATTGTGCAAAGTGTGATTAGAATTCATGGTTAGTAAAAAGGGTAAGATTGGGGATAAGGAAAGTGTGAGCCTTAGAGTTTTATCGTGGAGACCTTAGAGGCCGGGCCATCTTGAGTAAGATTACATTTATGTTTGACCACTTGCTCGGAGTCATAGTATCGTGAGATATGTTTGTGTGATAAGTCCACAGGTGGTATGATATGAAAGAGGGTAGTTGAGCTAAGAAGACCACTAGGTTTTCGTGACTCGATGGTGAGATTGTTCGGATCGGGAACAAGAGTTTTTCTTGCGATAAGCGAGTCGGATTGAGGCCGTCGCGGAGTCGACCAGCGGCTTTGTATTGTGGTGGGGTCAGTTTGTGGTGGTCCCTTTGTGATAGGGTCATGAGGATGTTAGGCCTAAGTTTAGTTAATTGTCACGACCGAACCGGGCGCGTGGTGGTGCCTACCGGGCACCCAGTAGACATCATCCAGTGTCGTGAACATAAAGACAATACATGAAACGATTGTAATAAGGCGGTGAAATAAGAAGGCAGGCTAACCAAAAGCGGTTACCTTGTATATATAAATAGCAACCTTTTTCAACATGAGCAGTTTAATCCTTTTTACAAACCACGCCCGCGTGATACTACAAACCTCTAAGAATGATCGACAATAGCAGCGGGACGGGGCCGTCGTACCACAGATATAGCACTTACAACAACGGGGACTATACGAATAAGCCTCGGAAAGCGGAGCTTCCCAGCTGACGTGACCTAAGAGCAAGGATCGGCAGTGGTGTACCTTTACTGCGGCATGAGCGGCCCCGAAGGTCGATCTGACAGTGCAGAGTATGTGGCGAAAATAAATCGTAAATGAAATCATAGTAGTCATATAAAGCGGGAGACATGTATGATAACCAAACTCGATTTACAACAAGCGATCGTATGTCAGTCGGGGACTCGCCCTCAGTCATCACTCCGAGTATAACAAGGGGTCTCGGGCCCACAACATCGATCATGCGTGGAATACCTTCGCCAGCTGCCGCGATCATGATATAAAAGCACCGAGGAACACGCATGAACACGGGTCCCGCTGTGTCATAATAAAGCATGCGGGGTAAATGCGAAGGCATAGCGACTACTAAAAACCCACAGTACCAACAAGGTCATGAAGCGTATCATAAGATCTGTCTGAACCGTCACGTGATCAAAGGCGGCCACTTGCGCGATATCGATGTCTGCGTCTAACCACGGAACTCCGCGACTCGCGTAGGCCAATCTCGTCGGCCGCGTGAGGTATTCCCGCGTCGGTAGCTACTCCGGCGTCGTCACGGACTTGAGTCGCGCAGCCCTGAGACCGCGTGCCCGTAAGGGCATGCGCTAACACGGAACTCTCGTAGCTCGCGTAGGCCCCGGGACCGCGTAGGTATTCTCGAATCATGGTCCCGGACCGCTGAGTCTACCGCGTCGGAGGCGACTTAACCCGGAATCATCTCGAGATGAATGCCACAATACTATCATAACGGTGATAGTTAATAAGCACAATTAAGAAACCCCTTTACACAAACATCGCGAGATACTAACACCGTAGCATCCTAACACGTTTACTTATCAAAGCAACAAGAAAGTATTACAAGGCTATCACGAACCAATACGATCAAGTTGTTCACCTGAGGTACTTCTGCTATATGATCAACAAGGTCGGGTTTTATCCCCAAAGTACTTCATACATTAACTCTTTAAAGATCGTTACCTTGAAAGTCACCTGATACGTAGTATATGAAGATAGAGTGATTATCTTTTTAAAGCAAATCAATTACTTCTCTTTGTAAAATCAAGTAGCAGCGTTCTTTTCCAATGTTCAAGTTTCTCATTTTTTTAGAAAGGTTTAGTAGTTCATAGTCTTATTCGTTTAAGAATATAATTCTCCTTTAAACAATCGAAACCTAAGCCTTATATGTGAGTAGGATATTCTTGTTTATTACAATCTTATTCAATGACCATGATCTAGGAAATATCATTTGTCTAAATCTTAGCTTACATGCGGATGGAAGTTTCTCTTAGTTTTAATAATACTTAATTAGTCAAAACATTTCCTTTTAATGCATTGCGATGGTTTGTCGATACACGTTCGATTTCGAAATCGATAAAACATTCTTAAGCCGTTATACCTAACTTCCCGTAAAGCTAGTATAACTCTTAAGTTTTCAAAAACCAAGTATTACTTAACCTTTCAAAATGATTCAAAAATCTTTTGAAATACTTCAAATTCTTTATTAACACATAACAAGCCGGTTATAGTTCAAATCGATTTACCTTTTAAAGACCGCAGTATTTTCTTACCAACGTAAAAATTTATAACTTGACTTCCCATAAGCGGTTATAACACTTTATGTTTTAAATCAACCAAATCGTTTAGCGTATGCGTCTACCGTACTACATAGTTCACGTATCATGCTAGAAGAGATAGGAAGAGGTTCGCGTACCTCGCGGCGAGTATCGACTAATAGCAAGCGCTCAGTACTTCCAACCGTGGCTACTCCTTAAGCCAAGTAGATCGCGCCACCGTAGTACATCAACCTATAAGGCCACAGTGACGCTTATTAACATTTAGATCTCGTCGTAGAATATTCTCAGAAAATTGACGCCTCCCCCACATGGCGTAAATCTCTCTCTATCGGGCGGCTGCGAAGCCAACCGAGGGGTTAACATCTAACCTAGCAGTACAATTCTACTTCACGGTACTACTACACAAGTCTCTGTAATGTCTGACCTATGTAATTCTGATTCGGTATTCTTCTTTCAATTGGGCTTAAGTCGCGAGCGTTGCGTAAGTATTAATCGGGCTTAAGTCAAAGACATTGCGATACTACGTTAAGTTCTATATATAGTATGCTTCAACTATATATTCTAACAATATGTAATATCGATTCTGATAGAGGGACAAGATAATTACCTCGATAAGCCCGTAATTATCTAGTTAAAGTCGATCTGGAAATCGTTTAGCTCGACTCAGCGCTCGACCGCTCTAAACCACCCTTAGAAGTTCTAACCAACCTACACAATACTCAATGGACTATGGAGATTTTCCTAGGGTTTCGGTTTTGTGGTAGAGTATAATAGTATTTTTCGGGGCTTTTCTTATAGGTATAAACTTAGAATAGTACAAGGTATTTGGCTATGGTTATTTGGGCATTATAACAATAATTTTGAGAGTATTTCTACCAGAGGGGTATTATATGAAAACAAACTAGGCTAGGGGTACCCGGCCATACCTGAAAGGAGGGTGGCTGCTGCCTGGCCTACCAGCTGGAAACTCTCGGCGAGGGCCTCGCGAAAAGGAGGAAGGCTCTCGAGACTTAGGCATTTTGGATGAACAAGTCTTGACCTTAGAGGGTATTTATAGCGCAGTCGAGGCCAACCGATGGCGAGATCTGCCAAGTGCCTAGCAAGTGTAGGGCGAGATCTTGCCAAGTGCCCCATAACCAACAACACACAAATATCCTACCAACTAAAGCCATTCCAATCGGCCTGGCAAGGCCTCGCGTCATGATAGGAGGTGCCAAGTGGCGCCCTCTTGTTGGCCCGACACGTTTCGTCTCTCGGAAAAATCCATAAAAATTAAAAATGACATGGCGGAAATTCCCTACGAAAGTTGTGAAAGCGTTTCGTCGAAAAGCGACTCTAATAGGGTTTTGTGCACAAATAATTTTCGGCGAAGCCAATATTAAATGTTTCAAATTTTTCTACGTACGTCCTACGTACATACTCGGGAAATCACGGTATAACATTCTCCTCTTAGAAACATTCGTCCGAATGTTCCTTCTAAATCTCAAAACAAGCGCGCCGATATAGTCTTCACTACTATACTTACGAGAACAAACACGCCACCGTGGCCCACGAAACAAGCTGCGCAATATACTTATATCCAAGTCCACGAGGAAACACCTCTAACATCACCTGACAACCACTCTCTCCGAGTGCAAATATACTTCGCCCGTGCCTCTGCAAAGAAATGATCACGCTATGCTCGCCATACATGCTCACTTCTCTCTTTACTGCGTCGTAGATACCACTTTGTCACTTTGCCTGAGGCATTAACCTTCTCAGGCGACCAAACAAATGGCACCACTTTTGTCACTTTGTCGCGAGCCTTGCTCCGGCGACCCGACAAATGATGCAGGGCTGCGTCGATCCACGAGGATGTCGTATACTCGAACTCTTTCCACATTCCTGATACTGCTTCAGTTTCCAAAACTCGGGGCTACTATCTCTAACGTGGTCATCATTAAGTGGAAACACTCTGGATGGATCTCCGATACTTTTCCGATCATAACAATCACGAAAGGCGGACGTCTGACCTCAAGTCGGACGACAAAGCTAATCATATAAGCGACTGGCTATTCTTCACATGAACTCAAAAGGCCCAAGTAACTCGGGTTAAGTTCCTCTGTTTTCCAAATATGCGCTGACCGGGGTGGTACTTTCAAAGACCGGCCGTCGACACGAACTCTGGCGTCGTCGCCGATTATCCGCCGCGATTTCTGGTGCGAACTTCTTCTGAACAAGCTTCATTATCCACGATCTGCTGGAACAAGCTGAACGACTAAGCGAACCTTGCCAACATCGAACCAATCGGCCGTGATTTACACTTCCGCCCAACAAGGCCTCGTAAGGCGACACTCGAAACGAAATGGTAGCTTAAACACTCCTCTGCGGGAGACAACAATCCCACGACTACCTGCGAAATACACCTGGCGGCGAAGCGAATGCGGTCTGAGACTTACGAGTTCCTAACCTGCGGTAAAACTTCCGAAACAAAAACAGCGGTACCACAGGCTCCTTTATGCATCTTAAGGTGAAGGTAGGCACCGTCGTGCACCTTACAACCTTTACGATAACTCAACAGCCTGAGTAGCGGTCTGGCCAGAAGAACGTGATGGGCTGCCCCCGTCGGCCCGACCTCGGTCGAGCGCATCCACGAACTCGTCTGTTGGTTAACTAAACTTGGGCCTAACACCCTCGCGACCCTAACCTGGCGGGACCCCACAACCGACCCGCCGCAAAACTGCGCGGGTTGACGCGGCGTGGCCTCGGCCCGACCGGCAAGCGCGTGATATTAGCTCCGAAGGAAAACTCTCACTAATCACGTTTGAAAACCTGGCGGTCTTCTTGGCTCAACTACCCCTTTCATTCCACACTACTAGGGACTATCCCAGCATAACTCCGTGCGCTATGCACTTAGATAAAGTCGAACATAACACTACACCTTTTCTCGAGATGGCCTTACCTCTAAGGTCTTTCGTAAAACATTCTAAGGCTCGCGCCTGCATCCCCCAAAATCTTACTCGGTTAACTAACGAGATTTCTAATCACAACTAACACCGCTATCGAACATAGCGATTAAGGTATCTCACCTTATCACATAAACAAAACTACAGAGGGTTAAAGATATATCTATATCTCTGCTTATCCATGAGTCGTTCTAATCAAACACTTAGTAGAGGCATGTTGAGGAGATGACAAACTACCCAGCGATCACGAAGGCTAAGTCCTCCTACAAGGACACTCTTGACACGGACCAGCGGTCATAGATGCAACAAGTACCCGACCTAAAGATGACATTCCGGGATGGCGTGCATCGCAGCTGATAGCAGGAAGCCACAGGTTACGACGACTCCTGCACACCGAGCGTCACGAAATTTGTGAAGACCACTGCTGCGGCGGAGGTGCATATCTAACTTTTTCGGGAGGCGACTGCCTCGAAAGTTACCAAAGGACCTTCTGCTCACGGCCTCTTCTCATCGCCCGTTAACGCGTCGATCTCTGCGCTTCTCGGCTGCTGCGCATAAGCGTACAGGCCATGCTCAGCCCAATGAAGAATTACTCTTGCACAACCTCTCTTAGATAGTCGTCAAGACTCGCGGTACATCGGTATACTCTCTGGTAGCCAAATCCATGGCTAATGTGAGGTTGTCTTTTCGCGATCTATATTCTCTGTTTCGGTTGTGGGCGAAGGTCCAAACATCGTGGCGCGATGGAAGCTATTGCCGCGTGCTAAACTCATTGGGGCTAGTGGCGTCGCGAACTCCCGAATGAAGCACCACCCGAGGTGATAATTGGGCTGTGCCCGCGTAACCCTCTACTCTGCTCGCGGCTCCTCGGCTGCCTTGCCCTCACAGGCGGGTTGCCTGCGGAGGCATAGCGATAAGGAAAGAATTTACGTTAGAGGTCGACTTACAACACGACTCTAAGGCGCGATCTCGAGTGAGAAGAATGAAACCGATCCTAAATATCCTATAGCCTCACGATTATTGGTGTGGTGCGCGACACCGATAATCGAGACTGCGGATCACGGTATGTAGACACTTTCAGAGATTAAGCGCTCTGATACCACTTTTGTCACGACCGAACCGGGCGTGGTGCCCGGGCACCCAGTAGACATCATCCAGTGTCGTGAACATAAAGACAATACATGAAACGGTGTAATAAGGCGGTGAAATAAGAAAGGCAGGCTAACAGCGGTTACCTTGGTATATATAAATAGCAACCTTTTTCAACATGAGCAGTTTAATCCTTTTTACAAACCACAGCGGTACTACGGACCTCTAAGAATGATCGACAACAGCGGCGGGGCGGGGCCGTCGTACCACGAATGTAGCACAACGAGGGGACTATACGAATAAGCCTCGGAAAGCGGAGCTTCCCAAAAGCTGACTGTGACCACAGAGCAGGATCAGCGGCGGTGTACGCTTTACTGCGGCATGAGCGCGGCCCGAAGGAGGTCGATCTGGCAGTGCAAGTATGTGGCGAAAATAAATCACGTAAATGAAATCATAGTAGTCATATAAGCGGGAGGCATGTATGATAACCAAACTACGATTTACAACCAGCGATCATGTCAAGTCGGGGACTCGCCCTCAGTCATCACTCGAAGTATAACAAGGGTCTCGGGCCCATGCGTCAATCATGCGTGGAATACGCCCGCCATTGGCGATGCATGATATAAAAGCACGAGAACACGCATGAACACCGGGTCCCACTGTGTCATAATAAAGCATGCGGGGTAAATGCGAAGGCATAGCCGACTACTAAAAACCACGGTACCAGCAAGGTCGTGAAGCGTATCATAAGATGCTGTCTAGGCCGTCACGTGATCAAAGGCGGCCACTTGCGCGATGTCGATATGCGCGTCTAACCACTGGAACTCCCGCGACTCGCGTAGGCCAATCTCGTCGGCCGCGTGAGGTATTCCCGCATCGGGTAGCTTCTCCGGCGTCGTCACTTCGAGTCGCGTAGCCGAGGCCCGCGTGCCCGTAAGGGCCTTGCGCTAACACGGAACTCTCGTAGCTCGCGTAGGCCCCGGGACCGCGTAGGTATTCTCGAATCATGGTCCCGGACCGCTGAGTCTACCGCATCGGAGGCGACTTAACCCGGAATCATCGAGATGAATGCCAATACTATCATAACGATAGTTAATAAGCACAATTAAGAAACCCCTTTACACAAACATCACGAATACTAACACGCGTAGCATCCTAACACGTTTACTTATCAAAGCAACAAGAAAGTATTACAAGGCTATCACAAACCAATCTGATCAAGTTGTTCACACAAGGTACTTCTACTATATGATCAACAAGGTCGGGTTTTATCCCCAAAGTACTTCATACATTAACTCTTTAAAGATATGTTACCTTAAAGTCACTGATACGTAGTATATGAAGATAGAGTGATTATCTTTTTAAAGCAAATCGATTACTTCTCTTTGTAAAATCAGTAGCAACGTTCTTTTCCAATGTTCAAGTTTCTCATTTTTTTAGAAAGGTTTAGTAGTTCATAGTCTTATTCATTTAAGAATATAATTCTCCTTTAAACAATCTGAGAAACCTAAGCCTTATATGTGAGTAGGATATTCTTGTTTATTACAATCTTATTCTGACCATGATCACAGGAAATATCATTTTGTCTAAATCTTAGCTTCATGCGGATGGAAGTTTCTCTTGGTTTTAATAATACTTAATTAGTCAAAACATTTCCTTTTATTAATGCTGATGGTTTGTCGATACACGTTACGATTTCGAAATCGATAAAACATTCTTAAGCGGGTATACCTAACTTCCCGTAAAGCTAGTATAACTCTTAAGTTTTTCAAAACCAAGTATTACTTCTTCTTTCAAAATGATTCAAAAATCTTTTGAAATATTTCAAGTTCTTTATTAACACATAACAAGCGATTATAGTTCAAATCGATTACCTTTTAAAGACCATAGTATTTTCTTACCAACGTAAAGTTATTATAACCAGCTTCCCATAAAGCGTTATAACACTTTATGTTTTAAATCAACCAAATCGTTTAGCACGTATGCGTCTACCGTACTACATAGTTCACACATATCATGCTAGAAGAGATAGGAAGAGGTTCACATACCTCGCGGCAGTATCGACTAATAGCAAAAGCGCTCAATACTTCCAATGTCGGCTACTCCTTAAGCCAAGTAGATCGCGCCTGCGTGAGTACATCAACCTATAAGGCCACAAGGCGCATTAACATTTAGATCTCATCGTAGAATATTCTCAGAAAATTGACACCTCCCACATGGCAGCGTAAATCTCCTCTATCGGTGGCTACGAAGCCAACCGGGGTTAACATCTAACCTAGCAGGTGCAATTCTACTTCACGGTACTACTACGCAAGTCTCATTTAATACGTATGTAATTACGGTTCGGTATTCTTCTTTCAATTGGGCTTAAGTCGCGAGACATTGCGTAAGTATTAATCGGGCTTAAGTCAAAAGACATTGCGATACTACGTTCAGTTCTATATATAGTATGCTTCAACTATATATTCTAACAATATGTAATATCGATTACAATAGAGGACAAGATAATTACCTCGATAAGACCATAATTATCCTAATTAAAGTCGATCTGAAATCGTTTAGCTCGACTCAGAAGCGCTCGACCAGCTCTAAACCACCCTTAGAAGTTCTAACCAACTACACAATACTCAACGGACTATGGAGATTTTCCTAGGGTTTCGGTTTTGTATTGTGAGTATAATAGTATTTCTGGGCTTTTCGTATAGGTATAACCTTAGAATACAACAAGGTATATGGCTAAGGTAATTTGGGCATTATAACAATACTTTTGAGAGTATTTCTACCAAGAGGGGGGGTATTATATGAAAACAAACTAGGCTAGGGGTACCATTGGCCAGCGTGAAAAGGAGGGTGGTGGCTGCCCTCGGCCTACCCATTGGAAACTCTCGGCGAGGGCCTCACGAAAGGGAGGAAGGCTCTCAAGACTTAGGCATTTTGGATGAAGAAGTCTTGACCTTAGAGGGTATTTATAGCACAAGCCGAGGCGACGATGGCGAGATCTGCCAAGTGCCTAGCAAGTGTAGGGCGAAGATCTTGCCAAGTGCCCTTAACCAACTAACACACAAATATCCTGCCAACTAAAGCCATTCCAATCGGCCTGGCAGAGCCTCACGTCGCCAATGGGAGGGTGCCAAGTGGCGCCCTCTTGTTGACCCAACACGTTCGTCTCTCGGAAAAATCCATGAAATTAAAAAGGACTTAGAGGTAATTTCCCCTACGAAAGTTGTGAAAACGTTTCGTCGAAAAACGACTCTAAACGGGTGTTGTGCACAAATAATTTTCGGCCAAGCCAATATTAAAAGTTTCAAATTTCTACGTACGTCCTACGTACATACTGCAAATCGAGGTATAACATTAATTATAAATGCGAGTTCGTGGATGCATTCGACCCGATGGTCGGGGCGGTGGTCGATCCATCTTGTCTTTTAGTCAAGGCCGTTTACTCGGCGAGAGGT
Organism: Przewalskia tangutica; assembly: GCA_029844215.1. Classification (NCBI taxonomy): domain Eukaryota; kingdom Viridiplantae; phylum Streptophyta; class Magnoliopsida; order Solanales; family Solanaceae; genus Przewalskia; species Przewalskia tangutica. Next base: position 40,367,033 of record CM056720.1, on the reverse strand, counting down.
TATGCGAGATGTTATATCGGGAAGGTTGTAAGGTATGCGAGGTGCCTACTTTCACCTTATGACGATGGAGCCAGTTCTGGCTATTTCTTTTTCTGGAAGTTTTACCAGGCAGGGTTAGAAACTCAGGTGAGTCTCAGTATCACATTCGCCCTCGGGCCAGTGTTTGGAGTTCAGGGGTAGCTGTGAGGATTGTTGCCTCCTGTTAAGGGAGTGTTTTATAGCTACCATTTCAGTATTCGGATGTCGCCTTATGATGCCTTGTAGGGGCGGAAGTGTAAGTTGTCGGTCGATTGGTTCGATGTTGGCAAGGTTCAGATAGTTGGTTCATACTTGTTTCAGCAGGATGTGGATAGGGTGAAGCTTATCCAGAAGAGGTTATTGGCAGCTCAGAGTCAACAGAAGTCGTGCGGATAATCTGCGACGATGCTTGGAGTTCAGGTTGACGGTGGGTCTTCTTGGAGGTACCACCCCGGAATGGGTGTGACGAGTTTTGGAAAACAGAGGAAACTTAGCGAGTACTTGGGTGTTTTGGATCATTTGGAGAATAGGTCGGGTTTCCTATAAGTTGGCATTCTGCGTCAGGCGTGAAGCGATGCGTCCGGTCTTTCTTGTTGCTATGTCGGAAAAATATCGGAGATCCATCCAGAGTGTTCCCAGTTAATGATGACCAAGTTGGAGATAGTAACCCAGAGATTTTGGAAACTGAAGCAATAACATAAATGTGGTAAGTGATGAGAAAGAGCTCGAGTGTACGAGGAGAGATGCAGCAGTAAGGGAAGAAGTGAGCATGTGTTAGGAGAATAGAAGTGATCATTTCTTTTGTGAAATGAAGGTGCGAAGGGAGTGTCTTTTAGACCTTGGGTGGGAGCTTTTGTTATGCTAGAGGTGATTCCTCGTGGACTTGGGTTAGAGTATTGCGCGTGTGTTAATTTGTGGCCAGGTGTGGCATTGGCAACTTGTTTAAGTTAAGAGGAACTTATCGTTATCTGTCTTGAGAAGGAACATTCGGGACGAATGTTTCTAAGGAGGGGAGAATGTTATACCCGTATTTCGGTATATGCGTGGGGCGTGCGTCAAAGTTTAAGCCTTAAGATAGGCAAGGGACGAAATTTGTTCACAACCCCGAAAAGAATTGTTTTTCCGAAGCGTTTTCCAAACTTTGCGAGGGAAAATTACGATTCGCGACTTTAATAATTTTTGCGGATTTTTCCGAGAGATGAAATATTTTGGACCAACGAGAGGCGACACTTGTCACCCTCAAGTGAAGCGGTCTTAGGGCGATTGGGTGCGATTCTTGGCTTGTTTGTGGCACTAAAACATGGGTCGATGTTTGGAGTGATTTGTGGAGTAGATGGCTAGGGTGCACGTGTACAAATCCTCACCCTCCACTTGCCCACCACTTGTCTTGATCTTGGCCATTGAAGGCCCTATAAATACCACTGTTGAAGACTTCTTCATCCACAACACAACTTTCTTAGTCTTGAAAATCCTTCCTCTTAGTAGAAGCTCTCGTCGAGATCTCCCTCCCCTTGAGAAGGCCAGTGGCGAAACATCCCCCTCTTGAGAGTTGTTCTCGTAAAATACCCCCCCCCTTGGTAGAAAAGTATTCTCAGTATTGTTACTATTCAAAATACCTTGGCCCGAATACCTTGTAGTATTCGAGGTTACCACATACTAAAGCCCGAAATACTATTATCTTGTCCTTTTAGTCTCAGCGAAACCCTAAGGAAAATCTTCATAGGTTGAAGTATTAAGAAGAAGTTGCGTAGAACTTCTAAGGGTTGTTTGGGCGGGTTGGGCGCCAGTAGGAGCTAAGCGTTGCTCGGGATCGACATTTAAACTTGGATAATTTTGGGCTTATCGAGGTAAATATCTTGTCCTTATTGTAATTGGAAATTACATCTTAGTAGTATAGAAATGAGTATAAGATATATAGAAGGATGGTATAAGAGAAGAGAATTGAATTGAAATCACATCAGAAATATATTGAAGAAGAAGATTGAATTGTACTTACATGGGTGTATTCTGATGAACTTGTGTAGTTTAACTTGGGTAGGGAAGTGCTGCCCGATTTTCCGTAGAATAGAGAACCATACGCTTAGAATATTCTCTGAGTAGTCTAGACATTGATAGACTTATATAGCCGTTATAGGTTGAAAGTTACTGCGAGTAGCATGTTCTACTTAAAAGGTGGACAAGGCTAGCCAGGGTTATAAGCGGTGGAGCATTTTTGTTATACCGTATTTCCGGTATATGCGTGAGGCATGCGTCTGGTTAGCCTTAAGTTAGGCACTATGGACGAAATTTGTGCACAACCCACGAAGCGGATGGTTTTCAGGCGAAGCGTTTTCCAAAACTTGCGTAGGGTAAATTACAGCTATGTCATTTATAATTTTTGCGGATTTTTAGAGATGAAATAATTTGGACCAACGAGAGGGTGACACTTGTCACCCTCATTTGGCGGCAAAGGGGCGGAACCTTGGGCGATTGGCGTGATTTTGTGGCCTAAAACTTGGGTCAATGTTTGGTGAGTGATTTGTGGAGTAGGGCTAGGGTGCACATGTGCTAATCCCCACCGTCCACTTGCCCTCCACGCCCTCGTCTTGTGCTTGAAAGCCCTATAAATACCCCCGAGTTGATGAATTCTTCATCCACAAATCAATTTTCAAGTCTTAAAATCCTCCCTTCTAGTTGTAGTTTTCGTCAGGCCATATTCTCCCCCTCTTGAGTGAGCTTAGCCGAAACACCCTCTCCCCACCTTCCTAGTAGTCTCGGCTAAGGCCCTCCCCTTGGTAGAAAATACTCTCCAGTATTGATACCGTCCTAAATCTTAGCCAATCCATTGTTGTAGTTCCAAAGTCACCCCTATGCTAAAAGCCCGGAAATACTACTATACTTCCATTAGTCACTAAGCGAAACCCTAGGAGAAACTTCATTGTTGGTTGAAGTTGTAAGTAGAAGTTGTGTAGAAACTTCTAAGGGTTTCTTGGGCGGATTGGGCGTTCAGATTAGGAGCTAAACCTTGCTCGGGATCGACGTTTAACTTGGATAATTTTGGTCTTATCGAGGTAAATACTCTTGTCCTTCGTAATTGGATGTACATATAAGAATAGTTAAGGCTTGAGTATATGATATAGAAGGATATTAAAGAATAGAATTGAGCGTAATCACGATAGAAGGGTATATGAAGAAGAAGAATTGAGCTACTTACATGGGTGTATCTCTGATGAACTTGTGTAGCTTGGCGGGTAGGGAAGTGTTGCCCGATTTTCCGTAGAATAAAGAACCCTCTGCTTAGAATAGTCTGAGTAGTCTAGACATTGATAGGCGTGTCGACTATTATAGGTTGATTCTCTGTAGCGACATATTCGACTTGGCGGTGGATTTGTAGAAGGTATGTGATTCTTCCTATCCTCTAGCGTGATATTTTAAAGTATATATATAGTGCGGTGAGCGTCGTGTGTTAAGCGAACATGGTTTTACTTGGCGTCTTTTGACTTGAGTCTAAATAACAAGAATCTTGAAGTATTTCAAAAGAATTATGAATCATTTTTGGAAGAAGAGTAATACTTGGTTTTTAAACAAAAGCTTAAGAGTTATACTAGCTTTATGGGAAGTTAGGTATAACGACTTAAGAAAGAAAGAGCAGTTTACTTATATGTTTATGAAAGACTTGTATTGATTTACGGAAAGTATAATAAGATGGTTTGATGAGTAGACATATTATGATGCTATGTGTGTTAGTGTCTTATAGCGTTTGTATAAGAGGTATTCTTGTTGTGCTTATGTTGTAACGATAATTTGTTATGTTAGTATTATATCACTCGCTCTTGACATGATCTGGGGTTAAGGCTGCCTCCGTGCGGGGTAGACTCGGCGATGCAGGACCGTGATTCGAGAATACCTCATGCGGGTCGAGGACTATCGCGAACTACGAGTTCGAGTTAGTGTGCGGTCCTTGTGGCCATGCGGACTACGAGTCGGGGCGATGCGAGAGTAGCTACCCTCGTCGTGGAATACCTCATGCGGGCCTATGTGAGTGGCCTATGCGGGCGGGAGTCGAGTTAGGCATGCATAATGATACTATGGGCGATTAGCCTTGCTTGATCATTAGCAACCTAGAAAAGACACATTCTGATTTACCTATTATTGCTCTTGTTTGTGATGTGGCACTATGTGCGATTACATTGGTTGTTTGTACCGCATTTGTAAAATTGGTTTTAAAATGATATGATTTCATTTAAGTACTTTCTGATTTCACATACTTGGTACTGTTATGTCTTGACCTCCTTGGGCTGCGTTAAATGCCGAGTAAAGGAAGCGGTAGCGGATCCTCGATCTTAGGATCTTTTCTTTGGTGTCGGGAGCTCAATGCTTCTCGGAGGCTCGACTTTTAGGTATGATCTCACTGTTGTTGTAGATAGTTTTGTACATTCGGGGTATGGCGGGGCCACTGTCGCCATAGTTATTTACTTCCTTAAGTGCAGTAGTCTATTATGCAGTTGGGATGTAGCGCGATTTTGGTTATATATATATATATGCGAAAGCGACTCTTATGAGATAAGCGGTGTCTTAATTTCTGATTGTTTCATGTCTTGTTTTATATTCCGATTACTACGATGTATGACTACTTGGGTGCGGGTAGGGCACCGATCCGAGCCACAGGCAGTGCGTGACAAAAGTGGTATCGAGCGATTAATCCTCGGAAAGTGTCTGAGCGTATCTAGTAAGTCTTGATTATCGGTGTGTTGTGCGCGATGTCGGAGGCTATAGGATATTTAGGATTGGTTTCCATTCTTCTCACTGAGATCGTGCCTTAGAGGCATGTTATAAGTTGGACCCCTCTAACGTATTCCTTTTACGTAATAGTTATGCCTCGCGTAAAGGCAACCGGGCCCGAAGAAGGCAGAGGCGAGGCTGCTAGTAGGACAAAGTCGCGAGGGCTCGAGCCCGATCTATGCGAGGCAGCGAGTTCCGCGGCGCCGCCGGCCCAGCGAGTTTAAAGCGCGGCGGTGGGCGATGAGACCACTGATACTGCGCCTCGGTCCGCATCCTGGAAGCGGATGAGATGGAATTCTGAAGATGGCGATTCTTGGCGGGATCGTGGCGAACGTGAGATAAGTGGATCACGGCGGTTCGATTCGATGGTGCACGTGGTTCACGAGATCGGACAATTTGAGGCTACGGGATTTTACGAGTTGTAGCCGCGAGTTCTACGGGTCAAGGCCTCGGGATGATCGCGAGGAGTTCATCCGTCGATTCTGAAGGATCATCACGAGTGATCGAGCTTGGAGCGAGTCGTGATCTTGGTTCCACGTAAGCTGCGTGATACGCGATCGATTGGTTTGATTCGTGGGAGTTATCGGGAAACCAGCGTCCCAGCTACTTAGGATGAGTTCTCGGAGGCTTTTCTCACTCACTTCTTGCCTCGCGGATGAGGAGAACGCAGGCGGAACAATTTTTGTTCTTTGAGAGCGGAAAGGCGTCTGATTAGAAGTCTGGCGTTGAGTTCGATTCGTTGGCTCGATATGTCCTGCGTTGGTAGCGGATATGGAGGATATGGTGCATTGCTACGTCACGGGCTAGATGATTATATGGCGAGTCTTGTGCGGGTGTGGCTCTTGACGAGCATGGGCATTACGCGTGCGAGCTCATGCACTTGGATGCGAGGCGTAGAGCGGCGGGTTGTGACGGCGAGAAGAAGGCGGGGCAGCGAGTCTTTTGGTAGCTATCGAGGTGGGCGGCCTCGGCGGCGATCTGGATTTGCGCCCACGGCCATTTCGAGCACTCTACACCGTCCTCGGGGCGGCGGGATATTTGAGGCGGACGGGGCCCCGGGACTTGAGCGTCGAGTAGCGAGAGTCTTTGGCGGCGATCGGGACCACCGCCCGCCGGTGTGGCCGTCACGGTAGATCATTCACGGGAATTGTGGTGCTGCTCGGGAGTTTATTCTGATTGTGGCGGTGGGTCACTGCGAGCTGTCAGGCCAAGGCGGCGCGAGAGGTAGAGTCGACTCTGAGTCTTTCGCGGGTCTTCTTCATCTCCTCTGATTACTCGCTTTGAGGCGAGTACTCGTGGGCGGCCGGTCGGCGAGTCGTGGCGCGGTCCATTCGCGGTCCTCGAGCGCATTTATGCCTTGTCGGTAGGCGGGACGGGAGGCCTCGCTGATGTCGTCCGCAGTACTTTATCGTTCATGTTGTGGCGTGTATGCCTTGATAGATCCGGGTTCTACTCATCCTATATATCTCCCGTATTGCTAGGAAGATAGGGATAGAGCACGAGTCCATGGACCGTTTCGAGGTAGCTACGCCGGTGGGTGATTACGTGGTAGCTCGGCGGGTATATAGGGCTTGTCCGGTGACCGTATCGATCGTCGGACCACTGGCGGAAACTTGATAGAGTTGGATATGATTCGATGTGATCGTGGGTATGGATTGGCTAGCGTCTTGCTACGCCAATGTAAGCTGCGAGGAGAAAGTGAGTGCGGTTCGGTTTCTTAAGGGCCGGTTGTTGAGTGGGAGAACAGCGTATCACTTAGGGGTAGGTTTATTTCCTACCTCGAGGCTAGGAAGATGGTGCGGAAGGGTATATCTACCATCTCGTTCGGGTGTTTGATCTTTGAGGTGCGGTACCAGATTTTGATCGATTCGATAGTCGAGAGTTCCCGGATGTGTTTCAGGCGACCTCGGTATCCCTCACGAGAGGAGATTGAGTTTTGTATAGATGTGTTGCGGACACCGGCTTTATTCTATTCGCCATCTGAGAATATGCCAGTTGAGAGAGTTGAAGGACCAGGTGAGAGATTTCTTTGGAGAAAGGGCTTCATCGGGCCTAGTGTTTCTCACAGGAGCGCGGTATTGTTCGTGAAGAAGAAGGGCGGGGATGATGCGCGTGTGTGTTGATTCTGAGCGGTGAACAAGGTGACCATTAAACGAATACCCCTTCCCGGGATTGATGATTTGTTCGATCGATTTGCGAGTGGGAGATGTTTTCAAGGTTGATCTGCGATCGGGCTATCATCAGTGCGAGTCGAGTCGGACATCCACAGAGGCTGCGTTCGGACGTGCGGGCGTTATGAGTTCGAGTTATGTCTTTCGGGTTGACGATACTCGTGGTATTTATGGATATGATGAGCGAGTGTTCAAGCCATTTTGAATCGTTTGTGATAGTATTGTTATACCGTATTTCAGTATATGCGTGAGGCGTGCGTATTAAATTTTGCCTTAAGAGTTGGCTTTGGTTGAAATTTGAGCGCAGTGCGGAATTAAGTCGTTTTACGCGAAAGCGTTTCCCACTTTCGTGAGAAAATTCGGCTATGTCATTTATAATTTTTGCGGATTTTTAGTGTGAAACATTTTGGACCAGCGGGAGGGTGGCGTGTGTCACCTGCGCATTGGAAAGCAAATGGATTGGCTTGGGCGATTTGGGCGTCGAGAGCCTTGGTTGGCCTTGGCGATTGGCTCCTCTTTTGTGCCTTGCTTTGTGGCTTGTTTTGTGGAGTGTTTTGTGGAGTGTTTTGTGGGTGCACTTGGCGATCTTGGCCTTACACTTGCCTTACGTGGATGGATCTTGGCCGTTGGTTGGCACTGCTTGGCTTTATAAATAGCTCACTTTGTGAAGACTTTCTTCGTCCACAAATTGTTCTAAGTGATAAATCCCTTCCCCTCCCTCTTGTAGACTCTCGTCAAAGCTCCTCTCCACTCTCTTGTGAGCTAGCCAGAGCCTCCTCCCATGGCCAGAAATTTACACCACTCTAGTGGTGCTAGCAGTAGGGTACCCACTAACTAGTTACTTTAGTATAATACCCACTTGTTGTGGTATAGAAATACTCTCTAGTATTGTTATAATGCCCAAAATACCTTGGCCTTATACCTTGTTATATTCCAAAAGTTACCTCATCGTAGAGCAGAAATACTACCTTTTTAGTCTCAGCCAAAACCACAGGAAAATCTTCATTGTTGGTTGAAGTTTTGGAGTAAGTTAGTTAGAACTTCTAAGGGTTGTTTGGAGCGGATTGGAGCACTCGGAGTAGGAGCTAGCGTTGCTCGGGATCGACTTTATACTTGGATAATTTTGGGCTTATCGGTAACACTCTTGTCATTACATTGTGATTGGAAATTACATGTTGTTGATTATATAGTTGAAGTATACTATATATAGTCTTGATCGTAGTTAGTTGGCAATGTCTTTTGACTTAAGCTGAAGAATCTGGTGAACTAAAGCGTAATTACATGGGGTGTATTCTGATGAACTTGTGTCTTGTGTGGTAGAATTGTACACGTCCGTTTAGTCGTGTAAACCCACACGGTTGGCTTGGTGGCCGGCCTCGATAGAGGAGATTACTTATTTGTTGCGGGGAGAGTCTTGCAATTTTTACGTAGAAAGATAGAACTTGTGTTTTGGGGTTAATAGGCGTTTGTGACCTTTATAGGTGAAAGTACTAAGAGTAGCGTATTACACTCGAGAGTGGAAAGAAATTTAGCAAGGTTGTAGTACTTGGAGCATTTTGCTTTTGTCGATAAATGCGTCGAGGTATGTGAACCTCTTCCTATCTCTTCTAGCATGATATGTGTGTAACTATGTAGTGCGGTGAGCGTGCGTGTGTTTAATGTATTTGATTGGTTTGAAACATAAAGTGTTATAACGACTTTATGGGAAGTTGGTTATAACAGCTTATGTAGGTAAGAAAATACTTTGTGGTTTTAAAAGGTAGCGATGTGAATTATAAGCGGCTTGTTATAATAAAGAACTTCGATGTATTTCAAAGATTTATAAATCGTTTTGAAGGAAGTAACACTTAGTTTTAAAGGTTTTAAAAGAGTTATACTAGCTTTATGGGAGTTAGGTATAATGTCTTAAGAGAGGTAAAGAAAATGGTTTCTTGATGTTAGAAGTTAAGAGACTTGATCTTATAAGATAAGAGACTTAACTTATTTGTTTTAATGAGGATGTTTGTGTGAAACCTCATTCGTGAGTAATGAGTACTTGGTTTTATTTAAAGGGATAATGTTTCTTGATTTGGAAATCGAATGTGTATCGACAGGACAGCTGCGGCGTTAATAAAGGAAAATGTATTGAATAATGATGTATCGTATTAAAACGGTAGAAACCTCCGTCTGCATAGAAACTAAGATGAGACAAAATGATATTACATTTTCTAGATCATAGGCTCTTTGTAATAAGAATGTTGTAAACAAGAATAACCTACTCTCGCATGAGACATATATTACTCGATTGTTCTAAAAGGAATCAGTGATTAAGTTTGGGAACTATGAAACCATTTGAAATGAGAAGCTTGAGTAATTGAAACTAGGCAAGCGGAACTTAGGAAAAGAATGTTGTTACTTGATTATTGAAAAGGGATGTGGGTTGGTCATTCTTATACTACAGTGTCGGGTGACTTTTATAAAAGTAATGGATCTCTTTTAAAAGAACTTACGTATGTAGTACTTTGGGGTTAAAGCAGGACTTTGGCATAATATGAAAGTACTTTGAGTTGTGTGAAGCTTGCCTATGCTTGTTGTTGTGAAACTTGCCTATGCTTGTTGTTGTGGCACTATGCTTGTGATGATAGCCTTTGTTGTGCGGTGTGGTATTTACGTATTCTAGTGTCTGCCGATGAGTAGATTGACTTGTTGAGAACTTACTTGGGCGTCTTGGCGGTGATGGAGAATTCCACGGGTATGTTTCCATTTTGATTCTTGTCTTGTTGTTGATGTCACATGGACATGTCTGCCGTCTGATGTCAGGGCATGTGGCCGTGCGGCGGGGTTGACCGCGATATATTGTTATTGAGTAACATGGGCATGTCTACTGCCGTCACGATATTCGGGCATGTGGCGTGCGGCACTTATTGTGTGTTGCAACATGGGCGTGTCTACCGTCTGATGTCCGGGGCATGTGGCCGTGCGACATAGTTGACCGCTGATGGGTTGTTATTGAGGTTACGTGGGCATGTCTACCGTCTGATGTCCGGGGCATGTGGCCGTGCGGCACTTATTGTGTGTTGCATCGTGGGCGTATACTGCCGTCACGATTAGGGGCATGCGGCCGTGATGCGAACATGATGGATGTTGTGGGCGTGAGACCCGTAGTTATATTTGAGTGGTGACTTTGAGGCGTGAGTCCACGACTTAGCTTTTATGTTGCGTCTTGTATTTTGGTTATCATACATGTCTCACCTTAGCTATTATGATTTCATTCTGATGTCAGCGGATTTCACATACTTAGTACTGTTATGCGACCTCCTTGAGGCTGCGTTAAATCTGCGCGGTAGAGAAGTCATCGATCGTGGATCCGCTCTTAGGATCTCATTTGCGTATTGGAAAGCTCAGTTCCTTGGAGGCTTATCTTTAGTATGTTTCCACTGAGTTGTAGGTTCTTGTACATTCGGGGTATGGCGAAGACCACTGTCCGTCATAGTTATTGTAAATCTTAAGTGCATGCCTTTGTTGTGGCGGGGTTTGTAAGGTTAAGCTGTTGGGTTTTTATGTATATCACGAAAGCTATTGTTTTGGTTGCTTTGTTTATTTATTATATCTCTTGTTTCATGACTCGTGTTTTATTTTCATTGGTTTTCTCGATGTTGTATCACTAGGGTGCAGGGTAAGGCACGATGTGAGCAGGTTGGGCGTTACAAAGTGGTATCGAGCGATTAGTCCTCGGAAAGTGTCTGAGAGCCGTGTCTAGTAGAGTCTTGATTATCGGTGTGTTGTGCACCACATCTATGTCGAGAAGCTATAGGACATTTAGGATTGGTTTCTATTCTTCTCATTACGAGATCGTGCCTTAGAAGCGTGTTGTAAGTTGGACCCTACGGCGTGTTTCGTTTTACGATTATGCCTGCGAAAGGCAACGGGGCCCGAGAAGGGCAAAAGCGTAGGAGGCTGCTAGTGGGATTGAGAGAATGCGAGCGCGAGCGTCGATGCGAGTAGTGCTTGAGCGGCGAGTTTTGCGGCGCCGCCCGGCTGTGATTTAAAGCGCGGCGGTGGCTGCTGAGACTCTGATACACGAGCCTCAGGTCCGATGCGGAGGCGGAGAAGATGAGTCGCGAGAGATGGCGATTATTGGCGAGAGTTGTGGCGAGATATGAGATAAATTTGGCGCGGCCAGTTCGATTCAGCGGCTTTGTAGTGCGCGGCGAGCGATTTGAGGCTACGGGATTTCCTTAGTTGTAGCCACTTTGAGTTTCTGAGTCGGCGGAGGATGATCGCGAGGAGTTCATCCGTCGATTCTGAAGGATCGTCTGCGGGTGATCGAGCTTGATGATGCATGACATTTGGTTCGCATCGGCTGCGTGATACGCGATCGATTGGTTTGACTTCGTGGGAGCTTTCGGGAGAGCATGCCTTCCGGCCGTTTGGGGCGAGTTTTGAGCGCACAGCACATTTCTTGCCTCGCAAATGAGAGGGCTCGGTAAATGATTTTTGATGTTAAGCGAGCAGCGTCTGATTGGGAATCAATGTGAGTTCGACTCATTGGCGGTATGTTCCGCATTAGTAGCTAGTATGGAGGATCGAGTGCGGATATATTCTGAGGGCTCGATGATTACCTAGCGAAGAAGTTGTTGGTGTTTCTCTTGACGAGCATGGACATTGCGCGTTGAGCTCGTGCGCAGGTGCGAGGCGCGAAGATCGGCAGGTGGACGGCTTTCGGCGAGAAGAAGGCGAGCGGTCGGATATTTTGGCGACTTTGGCGGACCGCCTCGGCCAGACTGGTTATGTACCTCGCCCGTTCGCGAGTAGTCCTCGCGACGCCGGGACCGCAGGATATTCGAGAAGCGGTCGGGGCTCCCGAGTTTGAATGTTGGGGAGTAGGGGTGTTGGCGGATCGATCACCCTGCCTCGGTGTGATCGATGTAGTAGACGCGTTCGGGAGTGTCGTAGTACGAGGAGCTTGTTATTCTTGCGGCAGCGGGGCCATATGGCGAGAGCGTCAGGCCGAGTAGCGGTAGGATAGCCTGAACTCTTAGGCGATTGCGGGCCACGGTAAGTCGCGGTGGAAGTGCCCGATTTTAGCGGTCCTTGAACCGCCTAGTTTGGTATATCCTTAACCACAGCGAATCTTTGTATGTATTGATGTTAATGATGTGTTAAGTGTTATGTTCGGATAGCTTTGTGCTATAGTGTGATTTGAAAATCTGGTTAGTGTGAGATGGAAGTGGTAGCTTAGTGGTGTGTTAATGTCGAGGCGGAAGTTGGCGCTCTGATGGGTCGGGTTGGGGCCGTGTTGCGGGCCAACCGGCGTCCGTTCGAGGAAAGGGTCAGCTGCAGGTGGTCGTAGGGTGGCGAGTCCGCAGTGCTAGGCCCAGTTTAGATGACCGTCGTATGAGTTCGTGGATCGTTCGACGAGAATCGATTCGTGAAGGCGGGAATGGCCTTAGAAATCGAGATTAGTGAGATGACCAAGTTTGGAGTAGTGATTCCAAGGGTGGGAAAGCGAGCGTTGTGAAGTATGAATGCGGATACTAGAAAGAGTTCAGTGTTAGTGGCGAGTACTACGAGAAGGAGAAGTGAGCGTGTGTTTTGTGGCGGTGTGGCATGATTGTTTTTAAATGCGTATAGCGGTGAAGACTATCTTGGCGCTGTTTGTTTGAGACCTTGAAGGAACATTCGGGACGAATGTTTCTAAGGAAGAATGTTATACCGTATTTCAGTATATGCGTGAGGCGTGCGTATTAAATTTTGCCTTAAGAGTTGGCTTTGGTTCGAAATTTGGGCCTGAAGTGCGATTAAGTCGTTTTACGGCGAAGCGTTTCCCTGACTTTCGTAGAAAATTCCGGCTATGTCGTTTATAATTTTTGCGGATTTTTCGGGTGGTGAAACATTTTGGACCAGCGGGAGGGTGGCGTGTGTCACACCGCATTGAAACAAATGGATTGGCTTGGGCGATTTAGGCGTCCAGAGCCTTGGTTGGCCTTGGCGATTGGCTCCTCTTTTGTGCCTTGCTTTGTGGCTTGTTTTGTGGAGTGTTTTGTGGAGTGTTTTGTGGGTGCACTTGGCTTGATCTTGGCCTTACACTTGCCTTACATGGATGGATCTTGGCCGTTGGTTGGCACTTTGCAGCTATAAATAGCTCCGCTGTGAAGACTTTCTTCGTCCACAAATTGTTCTAAGTGATAAATCCCTTCCCCTCCCTCTTGTAGACTCTCGTCCAGAGCTCCTCTCCCACTCTCTTGTGAGCTAGCGAGAGCCTCCCACTCCCATGGCCAGAGGTACACCACTCTAGTGGTGCTAGTAGTGGGGTACCCACTAGCCTAGTTACTTTAGTATAATACCGCTTGTTGTGGTATAGAAATACTCTCTAGTATTGTTATAATGCCCAAAATACCTTGGCCTTATACCTTGTTATATTCCAAAGTTACCTCTGTCGTAGAGCAGAAATACTACCTTTTAGTCTCAGGCAAACCACAGGAAAATCTTCATTGTTGGTTGAAGTTTTGGAGTAGAAGTTAGTTAGAACTTCTAAGGGTTGTTTGGAGCGGATTGGAGCACTCGGAGTAGGAGCTAAGCGTTGCTCGGGATCGACTTTATACTTGGATAATTTTGGGCTTATCGAGTAACACTCTTTGTCGCTTATTGTGATTGGAAATTACATGTTGTTGATTATATAGTTGAAGTATACTATATATAGTGCTTGATCGTAGTTAGTTGGCAATGTCTTTTGACTTAAGCACAGAAGAATCTGAGTTGAACTAAAATGTAATTACATAGGCGTATTCTGATGAACTTGTGTCTTGTGTGGTAGAATGTACCGCGTCAGTTTAGGCGTGTAAACCCCCCCACTGGTTGGCTTGGTGGCGGCCTCGATAGAGGAGGAGATTATTTGTTGCGGGGAGAGGAGAATCTTGAATTTTACGTAGAAAGATAGAACTTGTGTTTTGGGGTTAATGAGCGTTTGTGACCTTTATAGGTGAAAGTACTAAGGTAGCGTATTACTGCTCGAGGAGTGGAAAGGGCTAGCAAGGTTGTAGTACTTGGAGCATTTTGCTTTTGTCGATAAATCGTCGCGAGGTATGTGAACCTCTTCCTATCTCTTCTAGCATGATATGTGTGTAACTATGTAGTGCGGTGAGCGTCGTGTGTTTAATGTATTTGATTGGTTTGAAACATAAAGTGTTATAACGACTTTATGGGAAGTTGGTTATAACGACATGTAGGTAAGAAAATGCTTTGTGGTTTTAAAAGGTAAGCGATGTGAATTATAAGCGGCTTGTTATAATAAAGAACTTCGATGTATTTCAAAAGATTTATAAATCGTTTTGAAGGAGAGTAACACTTAGTTTTAAAGGTTTTAAAAGAGTTATACTAGCTTTATGGGAGTTAGGTATAATGTCTTAAGAGAGGTAAAGAAAATGGTTTCTTGATGTTAGAAGTTAAGAGACTTGATCTTATAAGATAAGAGACTTAACTTATTTGTTTTAATGAGGATGTTTGTGTGAAACCTCATTCGTGAGTAATGAGTACTTGGTTTTATTTAAAGGGATAATGTTTCTTGATTTGGAAATCGAGAATGTGTATCGACAGGACCAACTGCGGCGTTAATAAAGGAAAATGTATTGAATAATGATGTATCGTATTAAAACCGGTAGAAACCTCCATCTGCATAGAAACTAAGATGAGACAAAATGATATTACATTTTCTAGATCATGTTTCTTGTAATAAGAATGTTGTAAACAAGAATAACTACTCTGCATGAGACATATATTACTCGATTGTTCTAAAAGGAATCAAGTGATTAAGTTTGGGAACTATGAAACCATTTGAAATGAGAAGCTTGAGTAATTGAAACTAGGCAAACTGGAACTTAGGAAAAGAATGTTGTTACTTGATTATTGAAAAGGGATGTGGGTTGGTCATTCTTATACTACGGTGTCGGGTGACTTTTATAAAAGTAATGGATCTCTTTTAAAAGAACTTAGCGTATGTAGTACTTTGGGGTTAAAAACCGGACTTTGGCATAATATGAAAGTACTTTGAGTTGTGTGAAGCTTGCCTATGCTTGTTGTTGTGAAACTTGCCTATGCTTGTTGTTGTGAAACTGCCTATGCTTGTGATGATAGCCTTTGTTGTGCCAGTGTGGTATTTACGTATTCTGCGTGTCTCGATAGAGTAGGTTGACTTATTGAGAACTTACTTGGGCGTCTTGGCGGTGATGGAGAATTCCGGGTATGTTTCCATTTTGATTCTTGTCTTGTTGTTGATGTCACATGGGCGTATCTACGTCTGATCGTCCGGGCATGTGGCCATGCGGCGGGGTTGACCGCGATATATTGTTATTGAGGTAACATGGACATGTCTACCGTCACGATGTCCGGGGCATGTGGCCATGCGGCGCTTGTTGTGTGTTGCAACATGGGCGTGTCTGCCGTCTGATATTCGGGGCATGTGGCCATGCGGCATGGTTGACCGCTGATGGGTTGTTATTGAGGTTACATTGGCATGTCTACCGTCACGATATTCGGGCATGTGGCCATGCGGCCTTGTTATTATTGTTGCATCGTGGACATGTCTACCGTCACGATATTCAGGGCATGCGGCCATGATCACGAACATGATGGATGTTGTGGGCGTGAGACCCGTAGTTATATTTGAGTGGTGACTTTGAGGCGTGAGTCCACGACTTGGCACTTTTATGTTGCGTCTTGTATTTTGGTTATCATACATGTCTCACCTTCTTAGCTATTATGATTTCATTCTGATGTCGGCAGTTTCACATGCCAGTACTGTTGTGCGACCTCCTTGGGCTGCGTTCATCTGCGAGTAAGTACATCGATCGTGGATCCCGCTCTTAGGATCTCATTTGGCGTATTGGAAACTCAGTTCCTTGGAGGCTTATCTTTGGTATGTTTCCACTGAGTTGTAGGTTCTTGTACATTCGGGGTATGGCGAGCACTGTCGTCATAGTTGTGTAAATCTTAAGTGCAGCTTTGTTGTGGCGGGGTTTGTAAGGTTAGCGTTCGGGTTTTTATGTATATCTTGAAAGCAATTGTTTTGGTTGCTTTGTTTATTTATTATATCTCTTGTTTCATGACTCGTGTTTTCTTTTATGGTTTTCTCGATGTTGTATCACTAGGGTGCGGGGTAAGGCACGATGCGAGCCAGGTTGGGCGTTACAAGTATTCATTGATAGCATCTTGGTTTATTCGCTCAGGCGAGGAGCATCACGGAGCATTTGAGGCTATCTTGAGAGTTCTCGAGACCAGCGGTTATGCGCCAGTTTTCCAAATGTGAGTTTTGATTAACCGGTGGCTTTTCTTGGGCATATTAGCCGGGGCTAATGGCATTGGTGAATCTGGCGAATCGGCGGTCGAGAGTTGGCCTACTCTTACTCAGCGAGAGGTGCGCGATTTTACAGGCACTTGCGAGTTACTATCGGTTCGTGAGAAGTTTGCTTCTATCTACGCACCGTTGACTAGGCTGACTCAGAAAGCGGCTAAGTTTGATGGGTGATGCTTGTGGCGGGGTTTCCGATTCTTGAAGGAGAGGCGGCGCCCCGTTCTTACTCTTTCGGAGGTCGAGCGGCTATGTAGTGTATTGTGATCGTCGGGCATCGGGCTTGGATGTGTGTTGATGCAACGGGGCAAGGTTATAGCGTCACGTCGGCGACTTAAGAAGCGTAGGAGGCTACCCAGCGTGATTTGGAGTTAGCGCGGTGATTCACGCCTTGAATATGCGGAGGAACTATTTGTATGAGGTTCGTGTGGATATTTATCACAGACCATGAAGCCTCGGTATATCTTGACGGAGGAGTGAACTACAGCGAGGCGGTGGTTAGAGTTACTCGAGGATTACGATATTGACATCTGTACCACGGGAAGGCGATGTTGTGCGAGATGCTCTTAGCGTAGGTCGATGGGAGTCTATCGGATGTGCAGCGAGAGAAGAGGGCATGGTCGCGAGTTACATCGGCTAGCGAGCCTTGGAGTCAGATTGATTGGTTACGATAGCGATGGGGTTCGAGTTCGAGAGGTTGCCGAGTCTTCCGTCGTCGAGGAGGTGAAGAGAGCAACGATTTGAGGATCCGATTTTGCGATGCCGTGATATGGCTCTTACGTGAGGAAGGGTCCTTTTGAGGTAGCACGATGGGGTTCTAAGGTTTGAGAGCGAGTTGTGTGTTCCGGATATTGCGGGACTTGCGGCGGAGTTCTAGGGAAGCCTGCGGCGCGGCGTTACTCTATCCGTCGAGTCGACCTTAGATGCGTGTATTGGTGGGATTGCTTGAAGAGGGCGTTGCGAGTTTGTAGCTCGATGCCGTGTTGTCGGCGGTGAAGGTAGAGCACCCGAGGCACGGGGTTTGTTGCGAGCGATAGAGATCGACACGGAAGTGGGAGGTGATCAACATGGACTTTATCACGGGATTACCTCGCTCGGAGGAAACGTGATTCTATTTTGGTTATCGTCGGCGGTGTGAAATCAGCCCACTTTCTTCCGTCGGGGCGACGCACCGGTGAGATTATGCGAACTTTACATCAGAGATCGTCGGTGCATGGAGTTCCTATTTCTATCATATCGACAGAGCCCGGTTCTGGCTAACCAGAGGTCTTTCGGAAAAGGGTCTAGGGGCCTTGGTGAGCACAGTGCTGCATTACATCCTGAGCAGGCGGGCGGCGAGCGCTATCCGAACTCTTGAGATATCTTGCGGCTTTGTGTTATTGACTTGAGGGTAGGCTGGGAGGATCATTTGCCTCTAGTTGAGTTTGCGTATAATAATAGCTTCTGCTCCGTATTGAGATGGCGCCTTATGAGGCCTTGTATGGGAGGAAGTGCGGATCGCCGATAAGTACTGGTTTGATGTGGCGAGTGCGATTAGTAGGACGATTTGGTGCAGCGGCGATGGATAAGGTGAAACTTATCCGGGGCGATTCTTGGCGGCTCGAGTCGGCGAAGTCATATCGCGGATCATCGTCGTCGGCATGCGGAGTTCGAGGTTGATGATTGGGTTTTCTGAAGGTGTCGCCCGTGAAGGGTGTGATGAGATTCGGGAAAAAGGAAACTCGACCCAGTACATTGGGCGTGTCAGATGTCGCGAGGTAGGCAAGGTTGCCTATGAGTTGGATCTGCCGTCAGTGGAGAAGCGGTGCGTCCGATTTTCATGTTTCTATGCTAAGGAGATGTATCGGGGATCCATCTAGAGTGCATCCGATCGACGATGTCCAGGTGACCGAGGGGTTATCGTATGAGGAGATTCCCATAGCGATAATCGATTGTCAGGTTAGGCGTCTGCGGACGGGGCGTGGTTTCCGTCAAAGTCTTGTGGCGGAGCGAGCTCGAGGAGGAGATGGCGTGGGAAGGCGAGGAGGACATGAGGCGAAGTATCCTCGCTATTCCCACGCCTCGGGTAACTCAACTTTCCTACTTGTAAATTTTCATTGACATATTTGCTTAAGTGTTGTATTATGGCCGTAGAGGCATTTGCAAGCTATTTAAGTTATGAGAAACCTTATCATTATCTTTCTTGGGAAGGAACATTCGGGCGAATGTTTCTAAGGAGGGAGAATGTTATACCGTATTTCAGTATATGCGTGAGGCATACGTCTGGTTAGCCTTAAGTTAGGCACTTATGGACGAAATTTGTGCCTGACCCGAAGCGGATGGTTTCAGGCGAAGCGTTTTCCAAAACTTGCGTAGGGTAAATTACGGCTATGTCATTTATAATTTTGCGGATTTTTCAGAGATGAAATAATTTGGACCAGCGAGAGGTGACACTTGTCACCTCCAGTGGAGCAACAAAGGCGGAACGCTTGGGCGATTGGCGTGATTTTGTGGCCTAAAACTTGGGTCAATGTTTGGTGAGTGATTTGTGGAGTAGGGCTAGGGTGCACTTGTGCTAATCCCGCGTCCACTTGCCTCATCTTGGCCCTTGAAAGCCATAAATACCCCCGAGTTGATGAATTCTTCGTCCACAAATCAATTTTCAAGTCTTAAAATCCTCCCCTTCAGTTGTAGTTTCGTCCAAGCCATATTCTCCCCCTCTTGAGTGAGCTTAGCCAAACACCCTCTCCCACTTCCTAGTAGTCTCGGCTAAGGCCCTCCCCCTTGGTAGAAAATACTCTCAGTATTGATACCGTCCACAAATACCTTAGCCAATCCGCATTGTAGTTCAAAGTCACCCATACTAAAAGCCCGGAAATACTACTATACTTCCATTAGTCACTAAGCGAAACCCTAGGAGAAACTTCATTGTTGGTTGAAGTTGTAAGTAGAAGTTGTGTAGAAACTTCTAAGGGTTTCTTGGAGGCGGATTGGGCGTTGATTAGGAGCTAAACCTTGCTCGGGATCGACGTTTAACTTGGATAATTTTGGGCTTATCGAGGTAAATACTCTTGTCCTTCTATCGTAATTGGATATTACATATAAGAATAGTTAAGGCTTGAGTATATGATATAGAAGGATATTAAAGAATAGAATTGAACTGTAATCACGATGAAGGGTATATGAGAAGAAGAATTGAGCGTACTTACATAGGGTGTATCTCTGATGAACTTGTGTAGCTTGACGGGTAGGAAGTCTTGCCCAATTTTCCGTAGAATAAAGAACCTCTGCTTAGAATAGTCTGAGTAGTATAGACATTGATAGGCGTGTCGACTATTATAGGTTGATTCTCTGCGCGACATATTCGACTTGGCGGTGGATTTCGTAGAAGGTATGTGATTCTTCCTATCCTCTAGAGCATGATATTTTAAAGTATATATATAGTGCGGTGAGCGTCGTGTGTTAGCGAACATGGTTTTACTTGGCGTGCTTTTGACTTGAGTCTAAATAACAAGAATCTTGAAGTATTTCAAAAGAATTATGAATCATTTTTGGAAGAAGAGTAATACTTGGTTTTTAAACAAAAGCTTAAGAGTTATACTAGCTTTATGGGAAGTTAGGTATAACGACTTAAGAAAGAGAAAAGGAACAGTTTACTTATATGTTTATTAAAGACTTGTATTGATTTACGGAAAGTATAATAAGATGGTTTGATGAGTAGGCGTATTATGATGCTATGTGTGTTAGTGTCTTGTAACGTTTGTATAAGAGGTATTCTTGTTGTGCTTATGTTGCTTAACGATAATTTGTTATGTTAGTATTATATCACTCGCCTCTTGACATGATACGGGGTTAAGCGCCTCCGTCACGGGGTGGGCTTCGAGCGATGCAGGACCGTGATTCGAGAATACCTCATGCGGGTCGGGGACCTATGCGGAGCTACGAGTTCGAGGTTAGTGTGCGGTCCTTGTGGCCATGCGGTCTATGTGGCCGTGCGGACTACGAGTCGGGGCGATGCAGGGTAGCTACCCTCGAGCGGGAATACCTCGTGCGGGCGTGTGAGTGGCTATGCGGTGCGGGAGTCGAGATTAGGCATGCATAATGATCTATGGGCGATTGGCCTTGCCCGATCATTCGCGGCCTAGAAAAGACACATTCTGATTTACCTATTATTGCTCTTGTTTGTGATGTGGCTATGTGCGATTACATTGGTTGTTTTGTACATTTGTAAAATTGGTTTTAAAATGATATGATTTCATTTAAGTACTTTCTGATTTCACATACTTGGTACAGTTATCTTGACCTCCTTGAAGTGCGTTAAATCTGCGAGTAAAGAGAGCGGTAGCGGATCCTCGATCTTAGGATCTTTTCTTTGGTGTCGAGAGCTCCGTCTTCTCGGAGGCTCGACTTTTGGGTATGATCTCACTGTTGTTGTAGATAGTTTTGTACATTCGGGGTATGGCGGGGCACTGTCCATGATAGTTGTTACTTCCCAAGTGCAGTAGTCTTATTATGCAGTTGGGATGTAGCGCGGATTTTGGTTATATATATATATCTTGAAATCGACTCTTGTGAATAAGCGGTGTCTTAATTTACATGTGTTTCATGTCTTGTTTTTATATTCGGCGATTACTACGATGTATGACTACTTGGGTGCGGGTAAGGCACGATCCACGAACCTGGAGCGGGTCGTGATTTGCTAATTATCGATAATCATCGCGAGGTATGTGATTCTTCCTATCCTCTTAAGCATGATATTTTAAAAGAATATATATAGTGCGGTAGGCGTGCGTGTGTTAGCGAGCGTGGTTTCTTTGCGATGTCTTTTGACTTGAGTCTAAATAATAAGAATCGAAGTATTTCAAAGAGTTAAGAAACCTTTTTGAAAGAAGAGTAATACTTGGTTTTAAAAGCTTAAGAGTTATACTAGCTTTATGGGAAGTTAAGTATAACGACTTAAGAGAGATAAAAAGAATGGTTTATTGATTTTAGAAGTTAAGAGACTTGATCTTAAAAGATAAGAGACTTGACTTAATTAAATTAATATGAATTTTGTTAAAAAGTGTGAAACCTCGTTAAGTGAGTAATGAGTACTTGGTTTTTAAAAGGAATAATGTTTCTTGATTTGGAAATCGAATAAGTATCGAGCGAACCCTGCGGCGTTAATAAGAAATGTATTGACTAATTAAGTATTATTAAAACCATTAGAAACCTCATCTGCATAGAAGCTAGATGAGACAAAATGATATTACATTTCTAGATCATGTTGCTTTAATAAGATTGTTATGAACAAGAATAACCTACTCACACATAAGGCATATGTTTCTCAAATTGTTTTAAAAGAATTATATTCTTAAGTGATTAAGACTATGAACTCTGAAACCTTTGAAAATGAGAAACTTAAGCATTTGAAAATAGGCAAACATGCGTTGGAAAGAATGTTGTTACTTGATTTTACAAAGGGAAGTGTTTCGGTTTACTTAAAAAGATAGTCACTCTATTTTTAATACTACGGGTATCGTGTGACTCTTGTGAAAGAAGCAGAGTATTTTTAAAGAGATAATGTATGAATTACCTTGTGTCAATAACTTGACTATGTTGGTTTGTGATAGCCTTGTAACACTTTCTTGTTGATTTGATAAGTAAACATGTTAGGATCTACGTGTGTTAGTGTCTTATGATGTTTGTGTAAAGGGTTTCCACTTGTTGTGCTTATATTGTTTAACGGTGGCGTTATGTTAGTATTGCACCACTCCTTGACATGATCTGGGGTTAAGCGCCCTCCGATGCGGGGTATACCTCGAGCGATGCAGGACTATGATTGAGAATACCTGCATGCGGGTCGGGGACCTATGTGGGCTACGAGATTTCGAGTTAGTGTGCGGTCTATATGGCGTGCGATCATGTGGCCCGTATGCGGATGCGAGTCGAGGCGATGGGGAGTAGCTACCCTCGATGCGAGGAATACCTCATGCGGGCCTATGTGTGTGGCTTTATCGCGGAGCGGGAAGTTCGAGTTAAGCCTTGCGCATTTGATATTCGAGCGAGTGGCGAGGCCGATCATATGGCGATGCAGAAAGACCTGCGTGATACTGATTTATGACTTTGTTGATACAGTAGGTTTTAGTAGTCGGCTATGCCTTCGTACTTACCGTGCGGTTTTATTATGACCACAGTGGGACACGGTGTTCATGTATTCCTTGGTGCTTTTATATCATGGGTATCGGCGATGAGGAAGGTATTCCACGGGCATGATTGATGTTGTGGGCGTGAGACCCATAGTTATATTTGAGTGATGACTTTGAGGCGTGAGTCACGACTTGACATGACTTCTTATTTATTGTGAGCGTAGTTTTGGTTATCATCATGTCTCTGCTTTATATAGACTACTATGATTTCATTCTGATATTTTGATTTCACATACTTGGTACTGTTATCTTGACCTCGCCGAGCTGCGTTCATCTGCGGTGAAGTACGCGATGGTTGATCCTCGCTCATGGGTCACATTCGGCGTTTGGGAAGCTCCGTTTCTCGGAGGCTTATCGATGGTATAGTCCTGTCGTTGTAGGTACTTACGTTCGGGGTATGGCGGAGCCCCGTCGCCATTGTTGTTATATCGTTCTTAAGTGCAGTAATCTTGTTGTGGCGAGTTTGTAAAAGGGATGTAGCTGACCGGATTCATGTTTTTATATATATCTTAGAAAACAACTTCTCTCGAATAAACGTTTCGCCGTATTATATCATGTCTTGTTTTATATTGATTAATCTGATGTATGTCTACTTGGGTGCCCGGGTAAGGCACCAGTCACGGGCCCGGGTTCGGGTCGTGACACGTTTTGTGACCTTTATAGGTTGAAGTTCTACGAGTAGCGTATTCTACTTGAAGGGTGGAAAAGGACTTGCAGGGTTACAGTATTTTGGAGCTTTTTGCTTTTTGTCGATAATCGTCGCGAGGTATGTGAACCTCTTCCTATCTTTTCTAGCATGATTGTGTGAACTATGTAGTGCGGTGAGCGTCGTGTGCTAAGCAATTTGGTTGGTTTAAAACATAAAGGGTTATAACGGCTTTATGGGAAGTTTGTTATAACAACTTTATGTAGGTAAAGAAATGGTTTGTGGTTTTTAAAAAGATAAGAGACTTGACTTATAAATGACTTCATGTGAATTAGTAAGGACTTGGTTTGTGTTAAAAAGTTGTGAAACGCTTTTATGAGAATGGGTAATTGGGTTTTAAAAGGAAATAGTATATTGATTTGAAAATGAGAAAAGTATCGAACAAACCACTGCGGCGTTAATAAAGGAAAATGTATTGACTAATAATTATAAGACAAATTGTATTACATTTCTAGATCATGTTGCTTTAATAAGATCATTAATAACAAGTATTGATTTTCTTAAATTCCAAAGTAAGGAACTTGATTTCTAAAAGAAAGGAGATTTGAGGAACTAAAGTGTTTTGGTTTAAAAGAAAGGCATGTTTTTGTCTTAAAATAGTTTAAAAAGGAAGGCAGGGTTTTTGTCTTAAAATAGTTTAAAAAGAAGGCATGGTTTTGTCTTAAATTGGTTTATTTCAAAAGAAGATATGGAAATTGTTTTGGTTTACTTAAAAAAGATAGTTACTCTATTTTGATACTACGAGTATCGTGTGACTTTTTGTGAAAGAAATGGATCTTTTAAAGTGTTAAAATGTGTAGTACCTTGGGGTTAAAATCCAAATTTGTTGTAATAAAATAAAAGTCTATGAGTACGTTGAACTTGCCTATGCTTGTTGTGCTAGCCTTTGTTGTGCAAGTGTTTTGATTACGTACTCACAGGAGTCTCTCGATGGAGGCCGGTTATCTTGTTATATCCTTGGACCTCTTGACACGTTGGGTGGCCCGGGTATGGTTCCATTAGGATGGTTGTTCCATGGACTAGCTCTCGTGAGGTTTCTTGATTCGGCTTTGGTATACGGTAGTTGGCTCTGCGTACTTGCCCGGTCGTGGTGATTCGGCTTTGGTTCGGTAGTTAGTCTTCGTACTTGCCGTTCAGTTTGTGGCGGTCTGCGTGACTTACGGTTGTGATCGGTGGTTAGCACAGTTACTTGCCGTCGATTCGTGGCGTGGTGGATCTAGTAGAGGTTATCGCCTTGCCGCGTGTCGACCAGCGGCGAATCGTGACTTCGGTTGTGATCTGGTGGTTAGCACAGTTACTTGCCCCGTCGGCTCGTGGCGCGGGAGGATCGGTAGAGGCTATCGCACTTGCCGCGTGTCGACCGCGAGTCGGTGTTTGGGCGAACCGTGACTACGGTTGTGATCGGTGGTTAGCTTTGGTTACTTGCCGTCGGCTACGTGGCGCGGGGAGGATCTAGTAGAGGCTATCGCCTTGCCGCGTGTCGACCGTGATATGGTTGTTTAGTATTGTTGGTACGGTGAGTTACGGTAGCGCTTCGTGCTTGCGATCGATTGATGATGCGAGTTGGATCACGGTAGCTATGCCCGTCTTTGCCGTATGGGTTATGACACTGAGTGGGACCTGTTGTTCATGTGTACTTCTTGGTGTTATTATATCATAGGTATGGCGGTGAGGAAGGTATTCCACGGGCACGATTGATGTTGTGGGCGTGAGACCCATAGTTATATTTGAGTGGCGACTTTGAGGCGTGAGTCACGACTTGACATGGCTTATATATTGTGGGTGTAGTTTGGTTATCATACATGTCTCTATTTTTATATGGTGTTATGATTTCATTCTGATATTTTGATTTCAACATCACGACGTTCGGGGCAGTGGTAGTGCCTTACGGGCACCCAGTAGTCATACATCAGTGTCAATGGAATATAAAAACAAGACATGAAACGGTTGTAAAATGAGACACGCTTTATCGATGAAAGCTTGCCTTTGGCATATATATATAAATAACCCAAGTTTTGCGATTACATCCCAAGTGTACACTAGGACTCTGGACCTCTAAGGAAGTAAACAACTATGGCGGGACGGGGCCCATGCCATACCTGAATGTACAAAACTATCTAATCTGAGGAGATCATACGAAAGTAGAGCCTCGGAGAAGATGGAGCTCACGACACCAATGCAAAGAGATCCTAAGGATGTGGATCTAGCACACCTTGCCCTTACCTGCGGCGTGAGCGCGGCCAGAAGGAGGTCGATGCAACGGTACTAAGTATGCAGCCTGTAAAGTACTTAAAAATGAAATCAAAGTATTTTAAAACCATTTGCAAATATAATCGGTTCAATTGCACATAGTGCCATATCACAAACAAGAACAATAATAGGTAAAGCGCTGTGTGCATTTCTGGGCGCGAATGATCGAAGCAAGGCCAAGTGCCCGTAGTATCATTATGCGTGCCTAATCACGGACTCCGCGATCGCATAGGTCACTGAGACTGCGTGAGGTATTCCTCGCGTCGGGTGTAGCTAACCCGTGCCGCTGGACTCCGCGATCGCGCATAGTCTCGATAGACCGCGTAGTCACCTGACCGCGTAGGGCATCCGCGTCGGGCTAAAACACCGAATGATCAATCACGGAACTCCGCGACTCGCATAGTCACATAGGCGCATGGGCGTATAGACCGCGTCGGGTGGCAAGCCCTCGGTATAATAAGTCGAGGGTAGGTGATATAATAACGATGCAACAGACTTCTGTTTAGCAACGTAAGCCGCGGCAAGAATGACCCCCTTTCACGGCATTACAAGACACTAACACGGGTAGCGTCATAATATGTCTACTTATCAAACAATCTTACTATACTTAGAAATCAATACAAGTCTTTTATAATCAAACAAATGCATGATTCCTTTTATCTTTCTTAAGTTGTTATACCTAACTTCCCATAAAAGCTAGTATAACTCTTAGCTTTTGTTTTAAAAACGGATATTTCTCTTACATTAAAAATGATTCAGTATTCTTTTGAAATGCATCAGGGTTCTTATTATTCAGGCTTAAGTCAAAAGACATTGCCGTAGTTGTTATTCAGGCTTAAGTCAAAAGACATTGCCGTAGTTATTATTGATTAACACGTATCGTCTACGTACTATATATATATGTTAAAATATCATGCTTAGGAAGAATCACATGCATACCGCGAAAACCTCTGCCAAGTTGAATATATCGCACGCGAGAGAATCAGCCTATAATGATCAAATACGTCTATCAGCGTCTGGCATGCATAAGATTCTAGCGAGGTTTCTCTATTACATGGAAATTTGGGCGCACTTCCCTGCGGTAAGGTATCTGATCTCTTGTAAAAAGCAGTCTAGGTGAGTTCAGTTCTATTATTCTTCTTTTAAACCCTTCTATTGTGATAACAGTTCAATTCTATTCTGTAATATTCTTCTAAGTAATAATACTTAATTCTATACTTCTACGGTATGTATTCTTTAATACAAAGAGGTTAGGATTATTTACCTCAGTAAGCCCAATAATATCCTATGTATAAGTCGATCGGAGCAAGGCTTAGCTCACCAAGTTATGCGCTCAGATAGCTCGAGAAACCTTAGAAGTTCTTCACAACCTACTAGCACTAAGAGATTTGGGCTAGGGTATTTTGGGCATTATAACAATACTAGAAGGCAACTTTTCTACCAAGGAGGGGTAGATTTCGGCTAGGCTAGGGGAGGGGTTGCCTCGGCGAGCTCGCTCAAGGGGGTGTTTTGAATGAAAAGGCTCAAGGAGAGGAGAGGATGTCAAGACTTGGAAAGCTTGTTTGTGGATGAAGAACTCTTCATCACAAGAGAGTATTTATAGGTCAAGGATGGCCAACCAATGGCGAGATTATGCCAAGTGCAAGGCAAGTGTAAGGTCAAGATTTGGGCAAGTGTACCTAGCCAACTTGCACACAAAATATCCTACCAACTACTTGTCAAAACAAGCCACTCCATTCGGCCATATAGACGCCACACGTCCACCAATTAGAGGGTGACAAGTGTCGCCCTCCCGTTAAAAGTGTTTCGTCTCTCGGAAAAATTCGCAAAAATTAGAAATGGCATAGCGGAATTTATCCTACGCGAGTTGTGTAAAGCGTTTGCGTCGGAAAGCGATTCTTTTAATGAGTTGTGCCCAAAAAAAACGTCCCAATGCCTACTTTAAGGCTAAACTTTCGTACGTACGCCCTCACGTACATACTCTGGAAATACGGGGTATAACATTCTCCCCTCCATAGAAACATTCATCCCGAATGGTCCTTCCCAAGACAGTTAACGATAAGATTCCTCATAACTTAGCGATTTGCAAATGCCACACGGGCCGCGGAGAACAACACTTAGGCATAAAGCGATAATGAAGATTTACAAGTAGGAAAGTGAATTACACGGAGGTGTGGGGAATAGGTGAGGGTACTTACGCCTCATGTCCTTCTCGGCTTCCCGCGTCATCTCCTCACGAGCTCGTTCGCCACAAGACTTTGTGGAAGCCACGTCCTTGGTCCGCAGACGCCTAACTGACGATCGACTATCGCCATGGGAATCTCTCATCCGATAACCCGCCGGTCACTGGACATCGCGTCGATCGGGTGTACCTAGATGGATCCCGATACACCTCCTCGATAGAAACATGAAACACCGGATGTGCGCCTCCGGATCGGACGGCAGATCCAACTCATAGGCAACCTTGCCTGCCTGCGGACAATCGAAAGCGGCCCGATGTACCTTGGGCGAGTTTCCTTCTTCGAATCTCATCACACCGCCATGGGTGACACCTAGGAAAACCCGATCATGAACCCGAACTCCGGATCACGGCGATGATCTGCGTATGACCTCGTCGACTGACATCAAGAACCTCTCTGGATAAGCTTCGCCTTATCCATTTTCTGCACCAAATCTGGTCCCATAATCGCACTCGCCCACATCGAACCAGCCTATAGGCGTCTGCACTTCCTCCCATACAAGGCCTCATGGCGCCATCTGAATCTTGGAGTGGTAGCTATTATTGTATGCAAACTCAACTAGAGGCAAATGATCCTCCCGGCTACCCACGAAGTCAATAACACGGGCTCGCGGTATCACGACCCGACCGGGCATGCGGTGCCCTACCTGAGCACCCTTTTGGTAAACATCGAGAGAATAGCGGAACATACACAACAAAAAAATACTTAAACATAAGTTAACAAGGCTAGGCGATAAGGCCACGCTTAAAAATATACTCAATCAGGAAATAGAAACGATTACATTTTTTTCTTTACAACCCGATCCACAATGTGACTCTGACCTCAAGAATAACAACTACGGCGGGCGGGGCCCGCCATACCTGAATGTACAATAGCAAGCAATACCGGGGAATAAGCCTCGGAATAAAGGAGCTTCTCAACGGTGAGCGGTGATCTAGGCGAGGATCGGCACAGCGTACTTTACTGCGGCGTGAGCGGCCAGGAAGTCGATGCAACATGTACCAAATATGTGGCCGAAAATCTTTGTAATGAAATCATAAGTCTAAAATAAAGCGGAGACATGTATGATAACTCAATTAACGATACAGTGCCTTACTAACAATGAGAGTAAATAGGTATCTTTACAATATAAAGTAGGAAAGCTCACGATCAGCGGGACCACCCGCGCGGTGTCATTAAGCGATCTATTCGGGACTATTTCACCCGCGTAGATCCGGTGGACCCGCGTGAGGTATTCCTCGCATGGGACTATTTCACCGCGTAAGCCCTTACGGACTCGCGTGAGGTATTCCTCGCGTATAGTGGACGCCCGCGTGGGACTATTTCACCGCGTAAGCCTGCGGACTCGCGTGAGGTATTCCGCGTCGTGGGTAGCAAATCACGGAAATATGCAATGCCACAAACCAGGTGAATGACCATAATTATTCTTGAACTACTAGCACAAATCAGGCTATCACACATAACATAAGCACTCTGGAAACATCATACAATATATAAGCAAGTTAAGCGATCCCTAACTTCTTATTATTACATTTCGTATACTCTCTCATTTTAGTTTACTTAAGGCACTAACATGTTCTTTATAAAAATCAGGAATTTAACCCAAAGTACTACGTCTTCTATTCTTTCAAAATGACTCGTTTCATTATAAAACTTCCAAGATACTAATAACCGTAGTATCGAGTTACAATTTCTTTTTCAAGACAAGTCACAATACTTTTAGAAATAAAATTAGGCTTCTAAATCAGTGACTTCTATAAGTAAAAGCCTTAGGCAATTGATGCCTTTAAATCAAATTGCCTTTCAAATAAATCAAGCCATTTATCTTTCCTTAAAGCCGATATAACCAACTCCCGTAAAGTCGTTATATTCACTTTATACCTAAGTCAAGTACAATTTCCTATCCATGGGACTTATACGTTTAAGCGAAACAAGTGTCACATTCTTTAAAACTCTTCAAGTCCCTTAACATGCTTAAATTACTTAAGAGTAAACCATTCTCTTATTAACTTTCCATAAAGCTATTATAACTTGACTTCCATAAAGTCGTTATACTAGCTTTATACATTAACAACTTACATACTTCTTTTTAACCAAGAGACTTAAACTTTCCAACGAGCAGTATCAAAATACTTTGACATACTTAAAGTCTCTTAACCTTTGAAAACCAAGATATCCTTAATAAATAAACAAGTGAGTTAATTCTCTAACTTTCGAACAATGGGCATTCTTAAAATAAGCCAAGGATATCAAATAGACTAGATTGTCAAAATCTTGTCGTACCGTCTTATACATTTACAACTTAATCATGCTCGAGAGGTAAGAAAGTTCCACATACCTCTTGGTTTAATCCACTTGCTAAGTCGATCGCGTGCGTAGTATGCCAACCTATAATGACCATAGTGCGTCCATTAACTTCTAGTTTCAAGCGTAGAATATTCCAAGTGCAAGTCACTAAATTCTCACGGAAAATCGGACGACACTTCCTTTGTTTTACTAACTTTGCCACCTTTTTCAAGGCATAATACAATAACCAAACAGCCCCGATTGGCTCGCACAATTTATAAGGTAGTTCAATGCAAATGAATAACCAAACAGCCCCAATTGGCTCACCACAAACGATAACAAACTAGTCTAAACTACTAGTCCAATTTCGCCACAATGTATAAAACAATACCAATTCTTATTCAATTTCCAATTCAATCCAAATTGGTAGCATAATATGATATCAAGCCGCCATTAATTATAGCTACTACATTTTCCAAGTAGGTAACATCGACAAATCAATTAATCGATCAAATTGGATTTCAATTTCAAATGGCTAAATATGTCATTTTTGATTTTGAGCTTCCAATTCCATAACACTTATCAAACTTCATAACATATCACAAGACCACTTATAACTTATCATAACATGAAATCTTGATTACAAAAGTAAAGCGAAGATTATACCTCAATTAGCCCAAATATGATCCAAGAGTACAAGTCGATCTCTAGCACTTTTAGCTCCTCCTTTCGACATTCCAATCCACCCACCACCCTTAAGCTTATGAAAAACTCATCTTCAAGTTTCAACTTCAAAGTTGAATAACCCTTTAGGTTTTCGCTGCGACTAATACGAAAACACCACATTTCGGGATCTTTTGTTGAGAAACACTTACTATACCCTTAGGTACCTTGGTTTAAAGTGGGGAATTATTGACAACAATTGAATTTTTCTTTTCTTGAACCTCATGGAGAGCTCCTATGAGTTCTTCAAACATTTCTTGAAAAAACTAAGTGTGGGAACTAGTCATCCTACTAGTAAGCTTATATAACACGAGGAAGGGTTATGATTAAAACAAATGGCGGCTTGGATGCATTTCACATGGATCAAGCCAGTGGCCTTTGACTTAGTCAATCTTATCATGCTACTAGTCTTTGCAAGACTTGGTCATTTAAATTATGGTCAAATGACCATCCTATCCATGAATATTTCGTCCAAGACTAAGCAAAGGGGGTGACACGCGTGTGCCGCTCCCGTTCGTCATGATATTTAGTTTAGCCCGATTCCAAAAATTCGACAAACTAACTCGTCTCAAATCTTAACATTTTGAGTTCTTACGTGCGATCTTATAAACATATCTCGGAATTTCCGGGTGTAACATTCTTCCCCTTAGAAACATTCGTCCCGAATGTTCTGCTGAGTCAAACTTAAGATAGCGACATAGTCTCCTTACAACCCCTACGTGCCAATAATTCCACACTTGGCGCATAACAATACTCGTACTAAAATATCAAGCTGAAACCACGTGTCAACATCGGTTATCGCATAAAGCCTGCGGACTCTAAGCTTACTGATCTTCCCGGATAAGCCTCGCTTATCCATAGCCCGCCGAGTCAAGTGCGGACCAAATAATCAACCTCGCCATGTCGAACCATCCGACCGGCGATCTCCACTTTACACACAAGGCCTCGTGCGGGCCACACAGCGAAAGGGTATCTTATCGTTACGCAATAAGACAAGAGGCTATTAACGCTTCCGGTATTCTGAAATCAAAAACAGGCCCGCAACCTATCGCCGAGTGCGGATAGTGCGCTGCGGCCGTCGACCGCGTGGGTGTAATGCAACACCGAGACTCACTGTGTCCCTAATCCTTCGAAAAACCTCCGAGTTATCCGCCATCGAGCTCATCTATCTGTAATCATAAGCGTAGGAACCTCGTGCGATCTCACAATCTCTGCTTTACAAGCTAGCATAAACCTCGGTCGAGTAAGTTGTCCCAATCAGAAAGAACACGGTGGTTTCGCCACTAATTACCATGACCCCTGTGAGTCGCGCTTCCTCCGTACGATGTCACCGTAACAAGATCCGTATTAATTTCCTCTCATATCTAGGTTGGGATTTCAATCACTGCAATAGCCACTTGGGCTTCGGTACACAACCATGACCTGCTAACTTTCGGACACTAAGCGAAACTCGCTATGTCTCTTTTCTGTTATCTCACCCGTACATACATCGAGGTCACGACCACGACTTAGTCGGCCCCAAACAATTAGAGCAATAAGCCTGCGTGCCTCCTAAAACCTGGCGACTAGTCTGCGGCCGCAAGGTACATGCAATCTATCCTCATCTCACACCCCGTCGGTGCTACTCAAACATGCTCTTCTTTCCTGAGAGTGGTATCTCGATCCGTATCATGCGGATCCTCATATCGCGCCTCCTTACCCCAACGACGGAGACTCAAAGAACCTCTCGGATCTAAACCGTTAACCTTAGAAACAAATAATCGAACCTCTAGGCTCGGTGGCGAAGGATCTCACGGACTACATCACGTCTATCCGCTGCCCATCCGCGGACTACCCTTAGGTCGCGACAAAGAGTATTTATGCTTGTCTTGGCTTTTCCGGATGGTATAGGATATCAATATCACAATCACTGAGTAACTCTAGCCACCATCGGCCGCAAATTCTCTGCCTCGACTGTGGATATCTGAAGGCTTTGTGAGTGCTGCAAATATCCACATGAAGTGCGTATATCGTCATGCCCCGAATCTTGGTATGATTTAAGCTGCCACTTCTAAATCGTGAGTGGCGTAATTTCCTTTCTGCTTCCTAACTTCCGGAAAAACATAGGCTCTATCTCATCGGGTTCGTCGACACAACCTAGCCCAACACCCGTCGTGTTATCATAATACCTAACCTCTAGTCTCACGGGAGGTTAGAAGCTATGTCGTGGTCAACTTATCTTCCGATAGCGAAAGTCTTTCTCATTCTGCGAAATATTGGGTATCCTTAATCTCACTTATGGTTCTGTTTCCCTTTCTTTGTTGCAACCAAACTTGGTCACTAAACTTAGATTTGATTCCTTTGCTTGCCTCACGTCTAAGACTTCATCACAATCACATTTTTGGGGAAGGTTTCCTTGAACTCGTCAAGTAGTAACCGGTTTTCCTTTCCCGGTTGTAGAGCCTATAACTAGGTGTCACCACATTTTCTTGAAATGTTCTTACGCCCATTATCAACTAATGGTCTTTACACTCGTCTGCAGGGTAATCATGACTCGTGCAACTTACATTTATATCTTTACGATACTTCGCCGACGGTTTATGCGTTCTTTATTACTCGACCCAACACTTTTTCCACGGTTATCCACAATGTAACCTATGGCATCGTCTACCAAGACCTTACAGTCTTATATCCTTCATCTAACAACATGGGTACACGTAACCCATAATACGCAAAACTGTCCTTTTCGTGGGAAGAGAACTTATCTCCTTACTTAAACTTTCCTTGAGTCACAACCCAATCACGGGGTCCTCTCGCGGTCGATGAATTATCTAATCATCACGCACCGCTTAAAGTAGTCTAGATTTTCAAAACCTACCAAAGATGCCCTCGACTTTCCGTCAGCGACACCGTACTTATTTATTCATGCCTTGCACATTTTCCTGAAATTATACGGAAGGTCGTGGCCACGACTGCCACACCAAACCAACTCGAGTACCTCGAGGCATTTAACATAAATTCCTTCAAATTCAATTATTACTACTTTGCGCCTCGATCCACCTAAAATGAACAAATCACGGACTTAATAAAAACAATTTTGCCAAAGAAGGAAGAATAATTCACTGGTTACCACCACTTCTCTTCCTTTCCACTCGATAGCAAACTATCGGAAAATTGGTGCGAAATCAATCTCTCTGTAGTCCACGTTGGCATCACAAGAGGCCAACTAGTCCGTCTCATAATGACCTCAGCGTTTGTCATAATGACTGCGCTAGGTCCGCTAAGGTCCAACGGTGTATCGTTACCGATAATTATTATCTACTCGCTCGACTACCACCCATCACTGCGGGTGTGATCACCGAAAGGTTCTCATGGATTCGGGCTTTATTTCTTTACACTTGGTTGCTATCTTTTCCTTTGGTCGTACTTTTCCGTGCTCCCAAACTTATTTTAGCGTCGTCATAGCCTTACATGCGATCGGGTCTCGATCTTTGGAGTTACAAAATTAAACAATCTGAGGCCCATTCGGCTCGCACCTGGTTCCGGTGGAATGCGTCCACGAATCCATAAAACGATTAACTAGACTTGGGCCTTGCACCCTCGTGACCCTGTCACGTAGCGGGACTACTACCAACTAATCCCATTTCATTTCAAGCTATGAGGCGACCCTTAATAGGTCCCCAACCCGACTCGGCGTCGTACTTAACTCTTACCCTCGATCTGACTTAACTTTACTACCCGAGAAGGCCTTATATACCTAAGGTCTCGACGGTTATCACATTCTCGTGCTCGCATTTCCATGCTCCAAGCCTAACTTATCACCACGCAAGGTACAAAAACTTCTCGTAAAATCATAGTAGTGTTGTCTTGACCACAACAACTATACTTTCATCCGGATCTGGCACTTACAATTCACTTAAGCATACCACGTAGCTTAAGTTGCTAACATAGTCTTCCACTTAGTCTCTTAATTAACTTCTTAAGGGTCCATTACATTCTCACACAACTCATCATCACCTAATTATCTCAAATTAGCACGTAAAACCTTGATGAGAGTTCCTTAACTTCTTTCATACCTTCCGGTATTTATTTAGTCCTTACCCGATCTGGTAATCTAAAATCATCCTAGGCAACACGTATGACCCCGAACATAAATCCGTATAGTTGTATGTCACAATACCAACTATACTACAAACATTACCAACTGGATCGCAATCCACTTAATCATTCTGGGTCATCTTGCCTTCTCGTAGTGCAAACAATCGTAACTTGTTAGGAAAGACGACCCTAACCATACGGCTCTATCGCACGATCTTAGTGAGAAGAATGAAACCGATCCTAAATGTCCTGCAGCCTCCACGATTATAGATGTGGTGCACACACCGATAATCAAGACTACTAGAACGCGATGCATGGACACTTTCAGAGGACTAAGCGCTCACGATACCACTTTTGTCACGACCCGACCAAGCTCGGCGGTGCCTACCCAGGCACCCATTTTGTAATCATCGAGAGAATAGCGGCGGAACATACACAACAAAAATACTTAAACATAAGTTAACAACGAGCTGGCCGATAAGGCCACCTTCCGTAAAAATATACTCAATCCGGAAATAGAACGATGCATTTTTTCTTTACAACCCAATCCACAATGTGACTACAGACCTTAAGAATAACAACTCAGCGGGACAGGCCCGCCATACCCCTGAATGTACAATAACCGAGCAATACCAGAATAAGCCTCGGAATAAAGGAGCTTCTCAACGGTGAGCAGTGATCCTAAGGCGAGGATCAACAACTGTACTTTACTGCGGCGTGACGCGGCCCAGAAGGTCGATCTGACATGTACTAAATATGTGGCCAGAAATCTGTAATGAAATCATAAGTCTAAAATAAAGCGGAGACATGTATGATAACTCAATTAACGGTATAATCGTGCCTTACTAACAATGAGTAAATAGGGGTATACTTACAATATAAAGTAGGAAAGCTCACGATCAAAGCGGGACCACCCGCCTGCGATGTCATTACGATCTATTCGGGACTATTTCACCGCGTAGATCCGGTGGACGCGTGAGGTATTCCTCGCATGGGACTATTTCACCGCGTAAGCCCTACGGACTCGCGTGAGGTATTCCTCGCATAGGCTGGACCGCCGCGTGGGACTATTTCACCGCATAAGCCCTACGGACTCGCGTGAGGTATTCCTCGCATCGTGGGTAGCAAATCCACGGAAATATGCAATGCCACAAACCC
This sequence comes from Przewalskia tangutica, assembly GCA_029844215.1. Lineage (NCBI taxonomy): Eukaryota > Viridiplantae > Streptophyta > Magnoliopsida > Solanales > Solanaceae > Przewalskia > Przewalskia tangutica. The sequence goes on along the minus strand of CM056720.1, from coordinate 40,331,151 downwards.
GGAATGACCGCATTATTCTTGAACTACTAGCACAAATCCGCTATCACACATAACATAAGCACTACCGCTTATCATACAATATATAAGCAAGTTAAGCAATCCACTAACTTCTTATTATTCATTTCATATACACTCATTTTAGTTTACTTAAGGCACTAACAGGTTCTTTATAAAAATCCGGGAATTTAACCCAAAGTACTACGTACTTCTATTCTTTCAAAATGACTCGTTTCATTATAAAACTTCCAAGATACTAATAACCGTAGTATCAAGTTACAATTTCTTTTTCAAGACAAGTCACAATACTTTTAGAAATAAAATTAGGCTTCTAAATCAAGTGACTTCTTCTCTCGTAAAAGCCTTAGGCAATTGATGCCTTTAAATCAAATTGCCTTTCAAATAAATCAAGCCATTTATCTTTCCTTAAAGCCAATATAACCAACTCCCCATAAAGTCGTTATATTCACTTTATACCTAAGTCAAGTACAATTTCCTATCCAAGGGACTTATACGTTTAAAACGAAACAAGTGTCACATTCTTTAAAACTCTTCAAGTCCCTTAACATGCTTAAATTACTTAAGAGTAAACCATTCTCTTATTAACTTTCCATAAAGCTATTATAACCAACTTCTCATAAAGCCGTTATACTAGCTTTATACATTAGCAACTTACATACTTCTTTTTAACCAAGAGACTTAAACTTTCCAACAGAACAAGTATCAAAATACTTTCAACATACTTAAAGTCTCTTAACCTTTGAAAACCAAGATATCCTTAATAAATAAACAAGTGAGTTAATTCTCTAACTCAAACAACTGGGGCATTCTTAAAATAAGCCAAGGATATCAAATAGACTAGATTGTCAAAATCTTGTACGTCTACCGTACTATACATTTACAACTTAATCATGCTCAAGAGGTAAGAAAGTTCCACATACCTCTTCGGTTTAATCCACTTGCTAAGTCCAATCGTCGTACGTAGTATGCCAACCTATAATGACCATAGTACGTCCATTAACTTCTAGTTTCAAACGTAGAATATTCCAAGTGCAAGTCACTAAATTCTACGGAAAATCGGACAGCACTTCCTTTGTTTTTACTAACTTTGCCACCTTTTTCAAGGCAGAATACAATAACCAAACAACCCCAATTGGCTCACCACAATTTATAAGGTAGTTCAATGCAAATGAATAACCAAACAACCCCAATTGGCTCACCACAAACGATAACAAACTAGTCTAAACTACTAGTCCAATTTCGGCCACAATGTATAAAACAATACTAATTCTTATTCAATTTCCAATTCAATCCAAATTGGTAGCATAATATGATATCAAGCCGCCATTAATTATAGCTACTACATTTTCCAAGTAGGTAACATGCGACAAATCAATTAATCGATCAAATTGGATTTCAATTTCAAATGGCTAAATATGTCATTTTCGGATTTTGAGCTTCCAATTCCATAACACTTATCAAACTTCATAACACATATCACAAGACCACTTATAACTTATCATAACATGAAATCTTCAATTACAAAAGTAAAACGAAGATTATACCTCAATTAGCCCAAATATGATCCAAGAGTACAAGTCGATCTCTAAAGACTTTAGCTCCTCCTTTCGACATTCCAATCCACCCCAAGCCACCCTTAGAAGCTTATGAAAAACTCATCTTCAAGTTTCAACTTCAAAGTTGAATAACCCTTTAGGTTTTCGCCTTGCGACTAATACGAAAACACCACATTTCCGGATCTTTTATTGAGAAACACTTACTATACCCTTAGGTACCTTGGTTTAAAGTGGGGAATTATTGACAACAATTGAATTTTTCTTTTCTTGAACCTCATACCGGTAGCTCCTATGAGTTCTTCAAACATTTCTTGAAAAAAAACTAAGTGTGGGAACTAGTCATCCTACTAGTAAGCTTATATAACACAAGGAACGGTTATGATTAAAACAAATGGGCGGCTTGGATGCATTTCACATGGATCAAGCCTGCTGGCCTTTGACTTAGTCAATCTTATCATGCTACTAGTCTTTGCAAGACTTGGCCATTTAAATTATGGTCAAATGACCATCCTATCCATGAATATTTCGTCCAAGACTAAGAAAAGGGGGGGTGACACGTGTCGCCCTCCCGTTCGTCGCAATATTTCGTTTCCGACCAATTCCAAAATTCCACAAACTAACTCGCCTCAAATCTTAACATTTTTGAGTTCTTACGCACGCCCTTATAAACATATCCGGAATTTCGGTGTAACGAAGATATCCTCAAGAGTCCGATAGCGCGCTCTGCTGTCCGTCTGCGTGGATGTAATGCGACTGCTCACCAAGGCCCCTAAACCATCGGAAAGACCTCCGAAGTTAGCCGTAAAGGCTCCTCTGCGATATGATCGAAATAGGGACTCCATGCACCGACGATCTCTCGGATGTTAAGTCCGCATAATCCTCACTAAAAGTCGCCCTAACGGAAGAAAGTGGGCTGATTTAGTCACCGTCGACGATAACCAATATAGAATCATGTCTCTCCGAGTGCGAGGTAATCCGCGATGAAGTCCATGTTGATTACCTCCCACTTCCGTGCTCGGGATCTCTATCGTCGTAACAAACCACTGTGCCTCGTGCTCTACCTTCACCTTCGACAACACGGGCGAGCTACGAACTCTGCAACGTCCTCTTCAAGCCATCCCACCAATACACGGATCTAAGGTCGTGGTACATCTTGGTCGACCACGGATGGATAGTAACGCCCAGCGTGTGCTTCCCAAGAACTCGCCAAGTCTCAAACATCCGGAACACAACTCGCTTTCAAACCTTAGCACCCATCGTGCTACCTCAAAAGGACCACTTCCTCACGTAAGAGCCATATCACGATAATGTGTCAAAATCGGATTCGAATCGCTGCTTGCCTCTTCACCTCCTCGATGATGGAAGACTCGGCAACCTCACGAACTCGAACCCCACTGCTATCAGAATCAATCAAACGGACACCAAGGCTCGCTAAGTGATGCAAATCACGAACCATGCCCTCTTCTGCCGCACTCGATAGGCTACCCATGGACCTACGACTGGGGCATCCGCCTAACATTGGCCTTCCCGGGTGGTACAGATATCGACGCCATAATCCTTAAGCAACTCTAACCACCGCTCGCTGTAAGTTCGGCTCCTCTGTGAAGATATACCGAGGCTCTTGTGGTCTGTATAAATATCCACGTGAACCCCATACAAATAGTGCCTCCAGATCTTCAAAGCGTGAATCACCGGCGACTCCAAATCATGGGTGGGGTAGTTTCTCGTGTTTCTTAAGCCGTCGGGATCGTGCGCTATAACTCTACTCGCTGCATCAACACACATCCCGGCCCGATGCTCGACGTGATCACAATACACAACATAACCGTCGGGCCTCTAGAAGAGTAAGAACGGGCGGCCGTCGCCTCCTTCAAGAATCGAAACCCCGCCACAAGCATCGGCAAACTTAGTCGCTTACGAGTCACCTAGTCAATGGTACAGCAGATAGAAGCAAACTTCTCTACGAACCGCCGATAATAACTCGCAAGGCCCGTAAATCGCGAACCTCTGCCGGAGTAGTAGTTCTAGCCAAGTCCTCGATCGCCTCGATCTTGGCCGTATTCACTAATGCCATAAGCCCCGACATATGCCCAAGAAAAGCCACCGGGTTAACCAAAACTCACATTTGGAAAACTTGGCGTATAAGCTGTCGGAGAATCACAAGATAAATCTCAAATGCTCGCATGCTCCCGCTCGGCGAGAATAAACCAAGATATCATCGATGAACACTATCACAAACGTGTCCAAAATGGTTTGAACACTCGGTTCATCAAATACATGAATACCGTCGGGCATCGTCAATCCAAAAGACATGACCAACTCATAATGCCCGTCTGGTCCGAATGCGATCCTGGGACATCCGCCTCTCGACTCGTACTGATGATAGCCCGATCGCAGATCAATCTTGGAGAAACATCTCGCGCCACGCAATCGTCGAACAAATCATCAATCACGGGAAGGGTATTCGTTTAATGGTCACCTTGTTCATTCCGTAATCAACACATGCGCAGGGCCCCGCCCTTCTTCTTCACGAACAATATCGGCGCTTCTGGAGAAACACTAGGTCCGATGAAGCCGCTTCTCCAAAGAAATCTCTCGGTGGTCCTTCAACTCTCTCAACTCGACAGGGTGCCGTGTATGGCGGAATGGAAATAGCCGAGTGTCCGCATCACATCTATACAAACTCGATCTCCTCTCGTGAGGGATACCGGAAGGTCGTCCGAAACACGTCCTGGGAACTCTCGACTACGGAACTAATCGAAAATCTGGTATCGCAGCCTCAGTATCAAACACCCGAACGAGATGGTAGATGTACCCCTTCTGCACCATCTTCCTAGCCTTGAGGTAGGAAATAAACCTACCCCTCGGCGATACAGTGTTCCCCTCCCACTCGACAACCGGCTCCTCAGGAAACTGGAACCGTACTACTCTCTCCCTGCAGTCTACGTGGGCGTAGCAAGAAGCTAGCCAATCCATACCCATGATCACGTCGAAATCAGTCATATCCAACTCGATCAAGTCGGCTAGGGTCTGACGACTGTAAATGGTCACTGGACAAGCCCTATATACCCGCCGAGCTACCACCGAATCACCCACTGGCGTAGCTACCTCGAAAGGGTCTATGGACTCAGGCTCTATCCCTATTCTACTAGCAACAAGGGGAGATATATAGGACAGAGTAGAACCCGGATCTATCAAGGCATACACATCAATATCGGAGACTGATAAGGTACCTGTGACGACATCAGGTGAGGCCTCCTGGTCCCGCTGGCCGACAAGGCATAAATGCGGTTCGAGGACCGCTAGAATCGACCGCGCCACGACCTCGCCACGACCTGGGCCCATACGCACGCCTCGGGGCGTAATCGTCGGGATGAAGAACCGCAATCGACCTGCGCAGTGACTCTACCATCAGTCGCCTCTGCCGGACAGACTCGCAAATGACCTGGCTGCCACAGTGTAGCAAGCTCCGAGTAGTACCGCAACCCCGAATGGAACCTCGCCATAGCCGACACACCGAAGCGGACCTCGATCGGTTAGCACCCGCTACCCGAAATCCAAGTCCTGGGCCCACCGCCCGAATACTCGCCGAATCGACAATGATGTGGGAGTGCTCGAGCCGGGTGGGGTGCAAATCTAGACTCACGAGGCCGCCCACCCCGAGAACTACTAAAAGAACCGCCGCCCCGCCTTCTTCTCGATGTCGATATCTATCGACTCGCCGGTCTCTGCGCTCGTGATCCAAGTGCATGAGCCGCACGCGGTAATGTCCATACCTGGTGAAGAGAAACACCGCACAAGACTCGGCCATATAATCATCTAGCCCGGTGACGTGGCGGTGCACCTATCCTCCATATCTGCTAATCTTTGGGACGACGAGCCAAAGAATCGAACTCGACATTGTACTCTAACGGTGCGTCGCCGTCTCAGTGAAAATCACACCCGCGCCCTCCTCATCTGTTGAGGCAAGAAGTGAGTAAGAAAGGCCTCCGAGAACTCATCCCAAGTAGCTGGGGATGCGTGCTCTCCCCAGGATAACTCTCATGAATCAAACCAATCGACTGCAGTATCACGCAGCCGATGCGAACCAAAGATCACGGACTCGGTCTCCGACGCCCAGATCACTCTCATAATCCTCTGTAGCTGATGGATGAACTCCTGCGGATCATCCTCTGGCCTCGACCCGTAAAACTCTGGTGGGCTACAACTCAGGAAATCTCGTAGCCTCAAACTCTCGGCCCTCGGGTGAACCACGGTACGACCGGGCCGAACCGAACTGCCGTGATCCATCCGCCCTCATGTCGCCACGATCACCGCCAATAGTGGGCCATCTCTTGTACCCTAACTCCTCCGCCCGGTGTGGGGCGAGAGGTGTGGGTACCGTGGTCTCTTTGGGGCGGTGGCGTCATAGAACTCGTGCCTGGGTATAGACTGGCCCGAGCCCTCGTAACTCTTGGTGTCCTACTAGCGGCTCCTCACGCTTTGCCTTCAGGCGGGTTGCCTTACGGAGGCATAATCATATAGAAAAGGAATACGTTAGAGGGGTCCAACTTTAACACAGCTCTAAAGCACGATCTCAGAGTGAGAAGAATGGAAACCAATCCTAAATATCTTATAGCCTCCTGATTATTGGTGTGGTGTACAACACACCGATAATCAAGACTCTACTAGATACGGTCTGTAGACACTTTCCGAGGATTAACTGCTCTGATACCACTTTTGTCACGATCCGTTCCGGGGCCCGTGACTGGTGCCTTACCCGGGCACCCAAGTAGTCATACATCAGAGTAATCAGCGGAATATAAAAACAAGACATGAAACAGTTGTAAAATGAGACACAGTTTTATGTGAGAAAATGTCGCCTTTCGGCATATATATATAAACATAGTTTTTGCAGTTACATCCCAACTATACAATAGGACTACAGACCTCTAAGAAGATAAACAATTATGGCGGGACAGGGCCCCGCCATACCCTGAATGTACAAAACTATATACAACAACAGGGAGATCATACCCAAACGTCGAGCCTCCGGAGAAGATGGAGCTCCTAACACCAAAGCAAAAAGATCCAAAGGATGTGGATTTAGCACCTGCTTTCCCTTACCTGCGGCATGAACGCAGCCCCCCGAAGGAGGTCGTCCCGAATGTTCCTTCTAAGTCTCAAAACATACACGCGCCGGTATAGTCTTCACTACTATACTTACAAAACCAATTATGCCACACCTGGCCATAATATAACACATGCGCAAAACTCGAATCCAAGCCAACGAGGAATCATCTCTAACGTGTATAAAAACACTAAAGCTTCCACCCATGGTCTAAAGGATACTTCCTTCACCTCGTTACTTCACAAAAAGATCATTTCCCTTCTCTAAACACATGTTCACTTCTTCCCTTACTCGTCGTACCTTTCTCGAACACCCGAACTCTTTCTAGTACACGTACCGTACTTCCGCCATTGCTTCACTTTCCAATACCTTGGAGTTACTACCTCCAACCTTGGTCATCTTACTAGCCTCACATTCCTTTAAGGCCACTCCCGACCTTCATGATCCGATTCTGGTCGAACACGTCTGCGAACTCGTACGATGGTTACCTAAACTTGGGCCTTGCACCCTCGTAACCCTACCACCTAGCGGGACCACCTCAAACTGACCCCACCTCATTCCGGGCTGCGGGTTGACCCGCGACCTGGCCTCAACCCGACCCATTATCGCACCAAACTCTCTCGTTCCCCGATCTGGGACAATCTTACTAATTCACGTCATGAAAGCTACCGTTTCTATCTCAAACTACCCATGGAATTATCACACAAATACTCCACGTATACTATGCACTCTGACAAAGATTAACCGTAACAACTGTTATAAATCCTAAGGTTCAAAATTTTCTCGTCCCCAGACTTACCCTTTTCACTAACCAGGCTTCTAAATCATATTTTAACACAATGCCATCCGGACATAACACTAAACACATTATCATAACATCAATACACACTAGTCTCTAGAGGGTTGGGATATACCAGAACTCATTTCACTTTCCCTTTGCCGCTACCTGCTGGACACTCGCCAAAATGGCCTGCCGCCGCAAGTATAGCAATTTCCCAAACTAGTACGACACTCCCTATGGGTTTTACCACAACGGCCTGTTGAGATACGGTGGCCTCATCCGCAGTACTCCTACTCCCTAAATCAAACACAGGAGCTCACCCGCCTCAATACCTGGATGCCCAAGATCGCGGAGGACCACTGCATCGAGGAGGTGTATAACTAGCTCTTGGCGGTGCTCTGCGTTCGCAGAAGGACCTCGCTATTCGGCCCTCTTATGCCGATCTCGGTCTCTACGTCGGTCTCTACGTTCCTCCGTCCACGTGCATAAGCTCGTATCGGGCAATGTCCATGTACGGTGAAGAGCTACACCTGTGCAACCCTCTGCTAAGTAATCGTCAAGTCCTGTGACATAGCGGTGCACTCTATCCTCCATGTCTGCCACTAAAGCGGGGACATAACGAGCCAACGAGTCAACCTCTATATTGTAATCCCGAACCGTCCGCCTATTCTGCCTCAACATCATAAATCTATCTGCCCGAGCTCTCCTCATCTGCGAGGGCAAGAAGTGTGTAAGAAATGCCTCTGAGAACTCGTCCATACACCGGAAGTGCATGATCTCCCGACAGCTCACGAATCAAAACCACGATCGTGCAGATCACGCAGCCGATGTGAACCTAGTACCACCGACTCTATCACTGACGCCTTGATCACTTTCATGATCCGCTGCAGCTGTCGAATAAACTACTGAGGATCTTCCTTAGTTCTCGATCCATAGAACTCTGGTGGACTGCAACTCAAGAAGTCCCGAAGTCTCCAACTATCGGATCTAGGGTGAACCACTGGTATTACCGGAACCGCTTCACGCTCGCCCTCATCCTCGCCACAAGCCTAGCTAATCGGGTCATCTCTTTGTAACTCATATCCCGCTCCCGGTCGTGGAACTCGAGTATCGTAGCCTCAGCCATCGCTGCTTTGCTCTACTTCTGGGCTAACGGCGTCGCACTCCCCATCTGAGTACCACCGGAAAGGCGGGCCTCTGCCCTGGTAACCCTCCGTGCTATACTCGCAGCTCCCTCTGCTGCCTTGCCCTTCTGGGCCCTGATTGCCTTGCGCGGAGGCATAACTGGTACAACAGAATACGTCAGAGGGAGTCCAACTTACAACACAACTCTAAGGCACGATCTCAGAGTAAGAAGAATAGAAACCAATCCTAAATATCCTGCAGCCTCCTGATTATAGGTGTGGTGCATAACACACCAATAATCAAGACTCAACTAGACACGGTCTGTAGACACTTTCCGAGGACTAACTGCTCTGATACCACTTTTGTCACGACCCGACCTCGGGCCCGCGACTGGTGCCTTACCCCGGGCACCCTAGTGATACAACATCAGAGAAAATCAGCGGAAATAAAAACTTAAACATGAAACAAGATAAAATAAGAAACAGGCTAACCAAAACGGTTACCTTTCTGCATATATATACCTAAACAGTTATCCTTTACAAAACTCGCCCACAAAGATTTCTACGCACTCTAAGAATGTAACCACAACTACGACGACGGGGCCCGCCATACCCCGAATGTAAGTACTACAACGACAGGACTATACCCAAGATAAGCCTCCGAGAAACGGCTTCCTAAGCGAATCTGATCCTATGGCGAGATCAACAATGGTGTACCTCTACCGCGGCGTGAACGCGGCCCCAAGGAGGTCAATACAACAGTACCAAGTATGTGGAAATCAAAATCGTAAATGAAATCATAATAGTCTATATAAAGCAGGAGACATGTATGATAACCAAACTACAGTACACAACATATAAACAGTCATGTCAAGTCAGGGACTCACGCCCTCAAAGTCATCACTCAAATATAACTATGGGTCTCAAGCCCACAACATCAATCATGCCCGTGGAATACCTTCCGCATGCCGCGATCTATGATATAATAACACCAAGGAGTACACATGAACACCAGGTCCCACCTGTGTCATAAAACCGTACTGGGCAAGTACGAAGGCATAGCTACCAGATCCAACCTGCATCATCAACTGATCGGGGCACGGAAGCCGCTACGGAACCTCTGCGTACCAACAATACTAAATAACTATATCACGAAGCTGACACGTGGCAAATGCGATAGCCTCTACCAGATCCTCTCTGCGCCACGTAGCTGACGGGGGCAAGTAACCATGCTAACCACCAGATCACAACCGTAAGTCACGAAACTTCATCCAAACACTGACTCGCGAAGCTGAAACGTGGCAAGTGCGATAGCCTCTACCAGATCCTCTCTGCGCCACGTAGCTGACGGGGGCAAGTAACCAGGCTAACCACCAGATCACAACCGTAAGTCACGAAACTTCGCCGCGAAGCTGACACGTGGCAAGTGTGATAGCCTCTACCAGATCCACCTGCGTCACGTAGCTGACGGGGGCAAGTAACCAGGCTAACCACCAGATCACAACCGTAAGTCACGAAACTTCGCCACAAAACTAAAGGGGGCAAGTACGAAGGCTAACTACCAGAACCAAAGCCGAATCAGCCACGACCGGGGAAAGTACGAGAGCCAACTACCAGATACCTGTCACGACCCGACCCGGCCGCGGTCGTACTTGCCGGTACCACCGGGTATATGTCGGAGAATAGCAATGAACATACATGAAACAAAATCGTATAAGGTAAACATCACTATGGCCGATAAGGCCGCTTTCATAAAATAACTTAACCGAAAGTGAAACGATACACCTTATCATTACACCAAACCACAAACGTGACTACGCACTTAGGAATAACAGCGTGGCGGGATGGGGCCCGCCATACCCCCTGATTGTACAAAAGTAAATAAACTCATGGAATAATACAAAGACAAAGCCTCTGAGGGATGGAGCTTTCGGAAAATGAACGATGATCCTAATAGTGCGGACCAAATAGTTACGTATCTCGACTGCGGCATGAACGGCCGGCGAGGTCGATAACAGTACCAAGTATGTGGCGAAAATCAGAATGAAGACATAAGTCCGAAAACAAGCCGATCGGGGATGAAAACAAATTACCTTTATCGTGCCTTAGTAACTACGCACAATATCAATCATATACCACACTACATGGAAATAGAAAGCTCATAATCAAAGTACAATGGTAGTACGCCTGTGGAATCCTTCATCACCGACGACACGCCCAAGTAAACTCATAATCGAACAATGGCAAGCATCTGGAATCCTCCATCATCGGGCGTACGCCCAAGTAACTCATGGAAGCATGCCCGTGGAATCCTTCATCACCGATTTACACGCCCAAGTAAACTCATAATCGAACAATGGAAGCGTGCGTGGAATCTCTCCATCACCGCGGTACGTCCAAGTAACTCACGGAAGCATGCCTGGAATCGCTTCATCACCGACACGCCCAAGTAAACTCATAATCGAACAATGGCGGCATCTGCGGAATCCTCCATCACCGGGCGACGTCAAGTAACTCATGGAAGCATGCCCGTGGAATCCTTCATCACTGACGACACGTCCAAGTAAACTCATAACTGAACAATGGAGCGTGCATGGAATCCTCCATCACCGGGACGCCCAAGTAACTCGTGGAAGCATGCCCGTGGAATCCTACATCATCAAGCAGACGCCCAAGTAACTCATAACTTCTTTAGGCTTTCATCAACACACAAATGGATCTCATTTTCATGACCTTATTCAAGAAAAACCAACTCTTTAACCTTTCATAAAGTTATTATAACCAACTCCCCATAAAGCCGTTATACTAACTTTATGCTTTAAAACTTTAGACGTTCATACTCTTTCATAAGGCCGTTACAACTAACCTCCCATAAGGCCGTTATAACTCCTTATGTTTCAAAAGATTTCGTTACTTTTATTAACCAAGAGGCTTACACTTCAAATCAAACTCACACAATTTCCGTAATACTTCATCATGTCACGAAATCCTTATCTACCTTATTTGGGATAAACCATTACTTAAGAATATGTGGGTTAACTCTTTAACCCAACCAACTTAGACATTTTCTTAAAACAAGTCAAGTACAACAAATGGATTTACTTCGTTTAAAACACGTACGTCTACCGTACTATATAGTTCAAACTACTCATGCTCAAGAGATAAGAAAGCTCCACATACCTCTTTGGTCAATCCACTTGCTAAGCTCAACTACCGCAAGTAATATTTCAACCTATAATAACCATGATATGTTCATTAACCTCTAATTCCAATGTAGAATAATCTAACTCAAAGCCACTAAAATTCTATAGAAAAATTGGGCAGCATTTCCTTTGTTTCTACTCACTTTGCCACCTTTATCAAGGCCGAATTTACCATCAAAACACCACATTGTAAGGCTCAATCAATCCAACATTTAAAGGGGATTACACACCCAAATACCAATTCTGCCCCATAAGTTTACAACAATTCACTTAACAATCCTAAGGTAGTTTTTAGGCTACAACATGCTCATAATCTCTTCTTAACCCATTCTTCATAACCAAACCACATTTCTAGCATGCAATGACTCTAAGAGCATTATTCACTACCACAAGTTCTTTCTTCTTAACATGCAACACTATGAACTAAATCTAAAGGAAGAATCATTACCTTAAAGTTTTAGCCAAGCTTATTCCAACACCTTGCTAGCCTTTCCTCCAAGAATACCACCACAATAACACTTTTAAGTTAGCCACCAACTTCCTTCTTGTTCTTAACTTTTCAGATTTTTCCTAAGGGTTTTTTTTTAGAGAGAAGGGGGAGCAATTTGAGAGAGAGAGAGAGAAGATGAAAGATAGAAAATGTCCAAGTCTTGGTCAATATATTGCATGCAACAGAAAATCAGATGGGGACAACATCACCCTCCCACGGTCTCTTTAAAACAAAAATCAGACTTTTCTAAGTTTTTCCGCCCAAATCCGCCTCGGCGCTGTTCGCTTCGGCGCAAGGCGCAACTCTGCGGACTCAGATCTTCCGCGCCCGCGCAGCTCGGCGCGCGCGCTGAAACTTCAGCGACCCTCGATCTTCCGCCATGCCTCAGATCCGCGCCGCGCCTGTGCCTTTGCTCAAACGCATTTCTGTCCGATCACATCAACTTGTAATTTCTCATAACTTCCTACTCGACGCCCTCGATTTAACGGTTGGTTGCGTTGAATCTAGACTCAACGAACTACGCCTAGGCTTTTAAAATACTTAGGAACTTCAATGAATCGGGTCATAACCCGCCTCAAAGTTGACTAAAACCCGTCCGAATAATCCGTCAACCTATCCTTTGAAAATTTTAAGTCTTACATGCTTTACGCTCTCATACGTAGGTCGAACTACGGGTATAACATTCTCCCTTAGAAACATTCGTCCCCGAATGTTCTTTTGAGCCAATCTAATATTCCTCGCACTTCCTCGCACTTTACACTAATGGAACTTTACTATGCCACTTGTGACCTAAGATATCGCACACGCTTAATCATTCCTTATAAGTCAAACAGAAACGAACCCAAGATATGAACTGCTACCACTTACTCCCGCTCATGGCCTAACAAGTGCGTCCGTAATTACCAACCGATTCTATCACTGCACATAGTCTCAATATCCCTCGCTCATGATACTAAACCTTACAACAATCCCATCACTTACTCCGCGAATCTCATCTCAGACTATTCTCTTAAGCATACCACGTGGCTTAATTTACAACCATAGTCTCCCATTAGGTCCCTTAATTAAACTTCTTAAGGGTCTATTACCTTCTCGCATAACTCATCATCTCCTAACTATCTCAAATCAGACGTAAAACCTTGATGAGAGTTTATTAAACCGTTCATACCTTCCGGTATCTAATTAGCCCTTACCAATTCCGTAATCTAAAATCATTCTAGCACCCATATATGACCCTTATACATAAATCTGTATAGTCGCACGTCACAAATACCAACTATACTACAAATATTACCAACCTGGATACGCAATCCACATAATCTTTCCTGGTCATCTGCGCTTTCGTAGTCGCAAACACCATAACCGTTAGGGAGAGACGACCCTAACCACGCACTCTATCGCACGATCTTAGAGTGAGAAGAAATGGAAATCAATCCTAAATATCCTGCAGCCTCCCGATTATAGATGGTGCACAACACACCGATAATCAAGACTCTACTAGATACGGTCAGACACTTTCCGAGGACTAATCGCTTCGATACCACTTTTGTCACGACCCGACTCGGCCGCGATCGTACTCCACCGGTACTCGCCGTATATGCGTAGAATAGCAATGAACATACATGAAACAAAATCAGATAAGGTAAACATCACTAGCAAGCCGATAAGGCCGCTTTCATAAAATAACTTAACCGAAAGTGAAACAAAGACACCTTATCATTACAAATTTCAAACCACAAACGTGACTACTGCACTTCAGGAATAACAACCGTGGCGGAGCGGGCCCGCCATACCCCGATTGTACAAAAGTAAATAACCTCGTGGAATCATACCAAAAGACAAAGCCTCCGAGGATGGAGCTTTCGAAAATGAACAATGATCCTAATAGTGCGGACCAAATAGTTACGATCTCGACTGCGGCATGAACGCAAATTTCGGCGAGGTCAAGATAAATAAGTACCAAGTATGTGAAATCAAAATATCAGAATGAAGACATAAGTCCAAAACAAGCCGATCGTGATGAAAACAAATTACCTTTTATCAGGCCTTAGTAACCATGACAATATCAATCATATACCACACTACATGGAAATAGAAAGCTCATAATCAAAGTACAATGGTAGCATGCCCGTGGAATCCTTCATCACCGATTTACACGCCCAAGTAAACTCATAATCAACAATGGCAACAGCATCTGCGGAATCCTCCATCATCGCGACGCTCCAAGTAAATCATGGAAGCATGCCCGTGGAATCCTTCATCACCGATTTACACGCCCAAGTAAACTCATAACCAACAATGGAAGCGCACTGCGGAATCTCTCCATCACCGGGCGGACGCCCAAGTAACTCAAAGCATGCCCGTGGAATCTCATCACCGATTTACACGCCCAAGTAAACTCATAATCAACAATGGCAGCGCACTGCGGAATCTCCATCACCGCGGACGCCCAAGTAACTGGAAGCATGCCCTGGAATCCTTCATCATCGCATTTACACGCCCAAGTAAACTCATAACCAACAATGGAAGCGCATCTGGAATCCTCCATCATCAAGCAGACGCCCAAGTAACTCACAAGCATGCCCGTGGAATCCTACATCACCGGGCGCACGCCCAAGTAACTCATAACTTCTTTAGGCTTTCATCAACACACAAACGGATCTCATTTTCATGACCTTATTCAAGAAAAACCAACTCTTTAACCTTTCATAAAGTTATTATAACTAACTCCCATAAAGCCGCTATACTAACTTTACGCTTTAAAACTTTAGACGCTCATACTCTTTCATAAGGCCATAACTAACCTCCCATAAGGCCGTTATAACTCCTTATGTTTCAAAAGATTTCAAGTTACTTTTATTAACCAAGAGGCTTACACTTCAAATCAAACTCACACAATTTCCGTAATACTTCATCATGTCACAAATCCTTATCTACCTTATTTGGGATAAACCATTACTTAAGAATATGTGGGTTAACTCTTTAACCCAACCAACTTAGACATTTTCTTAAAACAAGTCAAGTACAACAAATGGATTTACTTCGTTTAAAACACGTACGTCTACCGTACTATATAGTTCAAACTACTCATGCTCAAGAGATAAGAAAGCTCCACATACCTCTTTGGTCAATCCACTTGCTAAGCTCAACTACCGCAAGTAATATTTCAACCTATAATAACCATGATATGTTCATTAACCTCTAATTCCAATGTAGAATAATCTAACTCAAAGCCACTAAAATTCTATAGAAAATTAAAAGATTTCCTTTGTTTCTACTCACTTTGCCACCTTTATCAAGGCCGAATTTACCATCAAAACACCACATCAGAAGGCTCAATCAATCCAACATTTAAAGGGATTACACACCCAAATACCAATTCTGCCCCATAAGTTTACAACAATTCACTTAACAATCCTAAGGTAGTTTTTAGGCTACAACATGCTCATAATCTCTTCTTAACCCATTCTTCATAACCAAACCACATTTCTAGCATGCAATGACTCTAAGAGCATTATTCACTACCACAAGTTCTTTCTTCTTAACATGCAACACTATGAACTAAATCTAAAGGAAGAATCATTACCTTAAAGTTTTAGCCAAGCTTATTCCAACACCTTGCTAGCCTTTCCTCCAAGAATACCACCACAATAACACTTTTAAGTTAGCCACCAACTTCCTTCTTGTTCTTAACTTTTCAGATTTTTCCTAAGGGTTTTTTTTTTAGAGAAGGAGCAATTTGAGAGAGAGAGAAGATGAAAGATAGAAAATGTCCAAGTCTTGGTCAATATATTGCATGCAATAGAAATCGATGGGGGACACTTGTCACCCTCCCATGGTCTCTTTTAAAACAAAAATCGACTTTTCTAAGTTTTTCCCCTAAAATCCCACGGCCACTGCCTTCCGGCGCGGGCGCACAACTCCCGCGACTCGATCTTCCGCGCGGCCGCTTCCTTGGCGCGGCACTGAAACTTCAGCGACTCAGATCTTCCGCCATGCCTCAGATCCGGCGCGCTGCGCGTTGCTTTGCTCAAACGCATTTCTGTCCGATCACAAGACCGAACTTGTAATTTCTCATAACTTCCTACTCGACGCCCTATCGATTTAACGGTTGGTTGCGCTGAATCTAGACTCAACGAACTACGCCTAGGCTTTTAAAATACTTAGGAACTCTCAATGAATCGTCATAACCCGCCTCAAAGTTGACTAAAACCCGTCCGGAATAATCCGTCAACCTATCCTTTGAAAATTTTAAGTCTTACATGCTTTCGTACGCTCTCATACGTAGGGTCAGAACTACGGGGTATAACAATACCAAAGCCGAATCAGTAAAACCTCATGGAGAGCTAGTCCATGGAATAACAATAATAATGGAAGCATACCCGTGGAATCTTCCGTCACTACCGGTACGTCCAAGTAAATTCACAACAAGTCAGTCGGCCCTCCATCGAGAGACGCGGTGGTATAGAAATACAATACTTGCACAACGAAAGCTATCACAACTATCATAGGCAAGTTCAACATACTTTTAGACTTTCATTAACATGTAAATTGATTCACCATTTATATAAACTCAAGTACTCCCATTTTGTGCCAACAATCCGGGTTTTAACCCTAAAGTACTACGTACTTAAATTCTTTCAAAAGATCCCTTTCTTTTACAAAAGTCATACGATACCCATAGTATCAAAAATAGAGTAATTATCATTTCAAGTAAACCAAAACCATTTCCACACCTTCTTTTGAAATAAACCAAGACAACACCATGCTTTCTTTTTAAACCAATTTAAGACAAAACCGTGCCTTCTTTTTAAATCATTTTAAGACAAAACCATGCCTTCCTTTTAAACAAAAAACTCTTCAATTCCTCAAGTCCCTTTTCTTTTAGAAATCAAGTTCCTTACTTTGGAATTTAAGAAAAATTAATCCTTGTATGTAATGTTTCTTATTAAACTAGCCATGATCTATAAAATGTAATAATTTTGTCTTATCTTAGCTTCTATGCAGATGGAGGTTTCTACTTGTTTTAATATAATTAATTGACATTTCATTTTCCTTTATTAACGCTGCAATGGCTTGTTCGATACTCATTCCCATTTCCGAAATCAATATAACATTATTCTTTTAAAAACCAAGTACTCATTACTCACGAATGAGGTTTCACAACTTTTTAACACAATTCAAGTCCTTAACAAATCATATCAAGTCATGTCTCTTATCTTTTAAAAACAATCAACCATTCTTACTCTACATAAAGTCGTTATAATTAACTTCATATAAAGCCATTATAACACTTTATGTTCTAAACCAACCAATTTCATTTAGCACACGACGCCTACCGTACTACATAGTTTACAAACAATCATGCTAGAAAAAATAGAAGAGGTTCACATACCTCGCGACGATTATCGACAATTAGCAAAATGCTCCAAAGTACTATACCCTTGCTAGCCTTTTCCACCCTTCAAGTAGAATACGCTACTCGTAGTACTTCAACCTATAATGGTCATAAAATGTCTATTAACCTCTAGCTCTCTTCAGAGAATATTCTAAGTACAAGGTCACTAAATTCTACGGAAAATCGGCAAAGACTTCCTTTGTTTCTACATACTTTGCCACCTTTTTCAAGGCCGAATTCAATACCCAAACGCCACATTTAAGGCTCAAATCAAATCAGCAAATACAAAGGGGATTACACGCCTTACAAGACGTGTAAAATTCCGCCCCACAATTGACATCAAAACTAGTCCACAAAATACAATGTCTATTCGCAACTTGAGATACAACAACACCAATTTATCCAATTCAAGTTCTTGGGTCAACATGTTATATAGTCATAAACAACTTCCACAACTACAATTTCCTTCTTTATATAACATATGACAACTAAACTAGTAACCAATCTTGAATTACAATCGTAAGGGCTAACATACTAGTTTTCGGATTAGGGTTCCAATAGTCAATATACTTATCAAACTTCATACTAAATACCTCATGCTTGCTAATATCCATAGCTACAACAATAAGTAATCTTAATTACTAAAACGACAAGAATTATACCTTTACAAGCCCTTAATATTTCCAAGATTCAAAGTCGCTCCTTAGCAATTCTTAGCTCCTTTCCTTATGTCCCAATCCGCTCCAAGCACTCCTTAGAAGCCTATGAAGAACTCATCTTCAAGTTCCAACTTCAAAGTTGAAGAACTTCTTAAGTTTCCGCCTTGCGACTAATACGAAAACGCCACTTTTCCGGATCTTTCTATCGAGATAACCTTAAAACACCCTTAGGACCTTGGGTTTAAGTCTTGTGAATAATAGAACAAATCTACAATTTTTTGTGTGGGAAATATGGCCAACCCGTGAGCTATCCTTCAATAACAAGAAAGTGAAAATAATTCTAAGTGTTGGAAGAGCTTGTCTTGCACTAGTTGGGTATATATAAAACAATGGAGGGTCAAGATTATAACAAATGTGTGGCTATGATGTATTTCAATAAAGTAAAGCTGGACAAGTTGACTTGGTCAATAATATCAAGCCAAGACTTATCATCCACAACGGTCAAACGACCATCCTATCCTTGCATTTTCGCCCAAGGCTGTGGGAGGTGCCACCTGTCGCCCACCCATTCTTCCATAAAATTCAGAACCCTCATGGCCCCACAAAACGTAAAATTCTCTGGGCCCCACACGACCAAACCAGAAATATAAATTCCATAATTCTTATAAGTTCTTAAAGTCTTAAATACCAAAATTGAGAATCCAATTCTCAATAATAAACCTCTTCCTTCACGAGTTCGAAACTTTTCCGTCGAAAAATCACATCTTTCTTCCTTTCCAATATTATCGCCGTATTCTCGCACGCACGCCCTCACATACATACCTCGAACTACGTGGTGTAACAAAGACGCCCACCGTACATAGTCCACAACATCATGCTAGAAAAGATAGGAAGAGGTTCACATACCTCGCGACGATTATCGATAATTAGCAAATGCTCCAAGTACTATAACTTGCTAGCCTTTTCCACCCTTCAAGTAGAATACGCTACTCGTAGTACTTCCACCTATAATGGCCATAAACGCCTATCAACTTCTCGATCTCTTTGTAGCGCAATTCAAAGCACAAGGTTCCTTATTCTATGGAAAATCGGCAAGACTCTCCCCATAACCACATAAATCTCCTCATCTATCAAGGCCCGCTACCAAGCCAACAACTCGAGGGTTACATCGCCTAACCGGACGTGTACAACACTGCCCCACAATAATACTACAAGTCTAGTGTAAATACAGTCCAATGTAAATACAGTTCAATTCTTTATAATCATCCTTCCAATAAATCTCATACTCAATTCTAAACTACTACAATATGTAATATCCAATTACAATAGGGGGACAAAGATCATTACCTCGATAAGCCCAAAATTATCCAAGATTTATAAGTCGATCCCGAGCAACGCTTAGCCTAATTCCTTATGCTCCAACCGCTCCAAGCAACCCTTAGAAGTTTCTAAACAACTTCTCTTAACACTTCAACCAACTATGAAGATTTTCCTAGGGTTTCATTTTGCGACTATTGTAATAAAGTAGTATTTTCGGGCTCTTATGTTGGGATTACTTTAGAATACTACTAGGGACATTTGGCTAAGGTATTTGGGATTATAACAACACTTGAATAAATTTTTACACAAGAGGGGAGTTGGACGAGAACACCTGGGGAGGAGTATAATTTTTTGCCTTGAAACTATCTAAGTGGATTTAATAAAGTCTTGCAAACAAGTGGTATTTATAGCCAACCAACGGCTAGGATTAAAGCAAGTGTAAGGTGAGGATTGGGGACATGTGTGTGGGTAATCTACCAACCATATGTCCACCACAAAATAGATGTGGCTTGCCACTTGTCCCCACAAACCGCCCAAGTGCCCCTAAATTGGCCATGTGCCACATTGGGTGCCATGGTCGCCTCCCATGGTCCAAAATATTTCATCTTCCGAAATATCCGTAATGCCAAAAATCTCAAAATAAAGTGGCCCTACAAACCGTAAATTTCTCCCGTGGCCCCACGTGACCAATTCCGAAATAAAATTCCATAATTCTCAAATATTCCAAAAGTCCGAATACCAAATCGGGAATCCAATTCCTTTAACGAACCTTTTTCCTTCACAAAATCCGAAACTTTTCCGCGAAAAATCACATCTTTCTTCCTTTTAATTTAAATGTCGATTCTTGCACGCACGCCCTCATATACATACCACGAACTACGGGTGTAACATTCTTCCCCTTAGAAATATTCATCCCGAATGTTCCTTTTAAGTCTCAAAACATACATGCTACGGTATAGTCTTCACTACTATACTTACAAAACCACTTATGCCACACCTGGCCAATATAACACATGCGCAAAACTCCAATCCAAGCCAACGAGGAATCACCTCTAACATCACAAAAGCTTCCACCCATGGTCTAAATGATACTCCCTTCGCATCTTCACTTTACAACAAAATGATCTCTTTTATTCTGTTAACACACGTTCACTTCTTTCCTTACTCGTCGTACCATTCTCGTACACCCGAACTCTCTCTAGTACACGCACTCATACTCCAATCATCGCTCGCTTTCCAAAACCTTGGAGTCACTACCTCCAAACTTGGTCATTTTACTAGCTTCAATTTCCTTTAAGGCCATTCCCGACCTTCACGATCCGATCCTGGTCGAACGCATCTACGAATTCGTACAATGGTTACCTAAACTTGGGCCTAGCACCCTCGTGACCCTATCACATAGCGGGACCACAACAAAATTACCTCACTTCATCCCAGGCTGCGGGTTGACCCGCAATCTGGCCTTAACCCGACCTATTATCGCGCCAAACTCTCTCATTCCCCGATCCGGAACAATCTTACTAATCAAGTCACGAAAACTTAGTGGTCTTCTTAGCTCAACCACCCACTTTCATTTCACACCACTCATGGACTTATCACAAAAATATACCCCACGTATACTATGTATCTCGACAAGGATCAAAAACGTAAAATCCTTTACTTATGACGGCCTTGCATCTAAGGTCTCCACGTAATATTCTAAGGCTCACAATTTCCCTGTCCCCAAACTTACCTTTTCAACTGCCCATATTTTCTAATCACAATTAACACAATGTTATCTAAACATAACACTTAACATAAAAAATCATTATATCACGCATAAAAATCTCTAGAGGGTTAAGGATATACCTGTAACTACTGCTTCACTTTCCCTTTGTCGCTCTAATCATAATCATGCCCTGTTGGCATGATAGCTATAGGCGATGACCGCCACCGATCCTCAAGGATGAGTCTTAACATCTGCTTACCTGCCTGACACCTCGCAAAATGGCCTCGCCACCGCAAGTATAACAATCTCCCAAACTAGCACGACACTTCTTATGGATTTTTCCACAACGCCACACCGAGATAAGGGTGGCCTCATCCGCGAGCACTCTACTCAAAATCAAACTCGAGCCCCGACCGCCTCGAATACCTCGAGGCCCCAAGATCGCGAGGACCACCTGATCGCGGAGGTGTATAACTAGCTCGCATCGAGGCGGTCCGCTCGAAAGTTACCAAAGGACCTCGTCAGACGCCTCTTACGCTGATCTCGTCCCTACGCTTGCCTCTACGCTCTCCATCCCCTGTGCATAAGCATGATACGTGCAATGTCCATGCCCTGAAGAGCTACTCGCATAACTCTCGCTAGATAATCGCCAAGTCCCGTGACATATCGGTGCACTCTATCCTCCATGTCCGCACTAAAGCGGGGACATAACGAGCCAACGAGTCAAACTTCTATATCAGATTCCCGAATCGCCCGCCTGCTCGCCTCAAGATCGTAAATATGTCGCCTGCTTTCCTCATCTGAGGCAAGAAATGGCCGAGAAATGCCTCCGAGAACTCGTCCCAAATGCTGAGGCGCATGCTCCCCGACAGCCCCACGAATCAAACCCCGATCGCAGATCACGCAGCCGACGCGAACCTAAGACCACCGACTCGGTCCAAAGCCTCGATCACTCTCACGATCCGTCAGAATCGCTTGATGAACTCCTGCGGATCATCTCGTGCCTCACCAGAACTCAGTGGTCGCAGCCAAAAGTCCCGTAGTCTCAAACTATCCGATCCGTGAACTACGGTGCTATCGAACCTCCGACTCGTCGCCCTCATTCCTAGCCACAAGCCTAGCTAGTAACTGTGCCATCTCCTTGTAACTCATATCCTCGGCTCCTGGTCGTGGAACTGGAGACTCAGGTATCGTAGCCTCGTGAGCTACCGTTGTCGCCTAAACTCCCCGCTAGCGGCGTCGCGAACTCCCATCCAAGTACCACCTAGGTAAAGACGGGCTTGTGCCTCGTAACCCTTTGTGCTCTACTCGCAACTCCTCTCGCCGCTTGCCTTTGGGCTCTGGTTTTCATGTAGAGGCATAACTGGTACAAAAGAATACGTCAGAGGGATTCCAACTTACAACACAACTCTAAGGCACGATCTCAGAGTGAGAAGAATGGAAACTAATCCTAAATATCCTATAGCCTCCTGATTATAGGTGTGGTGCACAACACGCCGATAATCAAGACTCTACTAGATACGGTCTGTAAACACTTTCCGAGGATTAATCGCTTCGATACCACTTTTGTCACGACCCGACTGCCCGTGGATCGTGCCTTACCCGCACCCTGGTGATACAATCATCAGAGAAAATCAATGAAATAAAAACTTAAGCATGAAACAAGACATAAAATAAGCAACAGGCTAACCAAAACGGTTACCTTCCTGTATATATATCAATATCGAACAGTTAAATCCCTTACAAACCCTGCCCACAACAGTACTACAGACCTATACGAATTTTATAACAACTATGACGGGACAGGGCCCCGCCATACCCCTGAATGTACAAGAACCTACAATATCAGGGAATCATACCACAAGATAAGCCTCCGGAGAAACGGAGCTTCCCAAAACGCTGTACTGTGATCCTATTAGCGAGGATCAACAATGTGGTTTCTACCGCAGCGTGAACGCAACTCGGGAGGTCAAGACAACATGTACCAAGTATGTGAAATCAAAATATCAGAATGAAATCATAATAGTCTATATAATGCAGGAGACATGTATGATAACCAAACTACAGTACACAACATATAAGCAGTCATGTCAAGTCAGGGACTCACGCCCTCAAAGTCATCACTCAAAATATAACAAATGGGTCTCACGCCCACAACATCAATCATGCCCGTGGAATTCCTTCCTCACTGCCGGCAGTCTATGATATAACAACACCAAGGAGTACACATGAACACTGTGCCCCACTGTGTCATAAACCGTCGGCAAGTACGAAGGCTAGCTACCGATACCAACCGTGATCATCAATCGACCGCGCACGAAGCCAACTACCGATACCAAAGCCGTATTTAACAATACTATACAACTATACCACGGCCGACCCGGCAAGTACGGCGCTAACTACCGATACCAAAGCCGATCACGCCGCCGACGGCAAGACGTAAGACCAACTACTAGATACTAAAGCCGATCACGAGACTTCGCCACTAAACTGAGCGTGGCAAGTACGGCTAACTACCGATACCAAAGCCGAATCAACCACGACCGGGGCAAGTACGAGAGCCAACTACCAGATACCAAAGCCGAATCAGTAAAAAAACCTCATGGAGAGCTAGTCCATGGAATAACACTATCAACAGGGAAACGAACCCTCATCATGGCCGCATACCCGTGGACCATCCATCGAGTCAGTATGCCCATGGACTATCATAGTGGAAGCATACCCATGGGCCGTCCATCGTGTCAGTATGTCCAAAATGATCAAGAATAACACGACCGGCCCTCCATCGAGAGACCCGGTGACATAAGGATACAACACTTGCACAACAAGGCTATCACACGCAAACATAGTCAAGTTACACACAACTCAAGGTACTTTCATTTTATGACAACAAATCCGGGTTTTAACCCCAAAGTACTACATACATTAATCCTTTCAAAAAGACCTATTTTTACGTAAAAACAACTCGATACTATTATCCGTAGTACCAAACACGTTCATATTTTAATCAAGTACTTTATACTTTTTAAACCAAGTGGCTTACACTTTTAAAATCAAGGTACTCCTACCTTTTAAAACCAAGCCACTTATATTTTTCTCATCAAGAAAAGTTCGATATTTGAAAATAAGTTACTTATACTTTTAAACTCAAGTTACTTCTCTTTTCCCAAAATCAAGTTACCATTTTAAATCCAATAATAAAACCATTCTTTTGTTTTCATAAAGTCGTTATAACTAGCTTCCCATAAAGCTATTATAACACTTTATGTTTTAAACAAATTTAAGACAAGACCATGCCTTTCTTTTATACCAAAAACTCTTCAAATTCTCAAGTCTCTTTTCTTTTAGAAATCAAGTTCCTTACTTTGGAATTTAAGAAAATCAAAACTTGTTTATAATGATCTTATTAAAGCAGCCATGATCTAGGAAATGTAATACAATTTTGTCTTATCTTAGCTTCTATGCAGATGGAGGTTTCTACTTGTTTTAATATAATTAATTGTCGTTACTTTTTCCTTTATTAATGCTGCAATGGCTTGTTCGATACTTATTCCCATTTCCGAAATCAAGTAAAACTTTATTCTTTTAAAGGCCAAGTACTCATTACTCACGAATGAGGTTTCACCACTTTTTAACACAATTAAAGTTCTTCACATTTCATATCAAGTCAAATATAAGTCAAGTCTCTTATCTTTTAAAAACTCAACAAACCATTATTTTACCTACATAAAGTCGTTATAACTAACTTCCCATAAAACTATTATAACACTTTATGTTTTAAACCAACCAAAATTCGTTTAGCACACGTACGCTCACCGCACTACATAGTCCACAACATCATGCTAGGAAGGATAGGAAGAGGTTCACATACCTCGCGACGATTATCGACAATTAGCAAAACGCTCCAAAGTATTATAACCCTGCTAGCCTTTTCCACCCTTCAAGTAGAATACGCCACTGTAGAACTTCAACCTATAAAGGTCACAAAACGCCTATCAACCTCTAGATCTCTTCAGAGAACAATTCTAAGCACAAGGTTCATTATTCTACGGAAAATTCGTAGCACCTCCCCGTAACCACATAACTCTCATCCTCTATCAAGGCCCGCTACCAAGCCAACAACTCCAAGAGGGTTACACGTCTAACCGGACGTGTACAACATCGCCCCACAATAATACTACAAGTCATCAGAATACACCCAATGTAAATACAGTTCAATTCTTTATAATCATCCTTCCAATAAATCTTATACTCAATTCTAAACTACTACAATATGTAATATCCAATTACAATAGGGGGACAAAGATCATTACCTCGATAAGCCCAAAATTATCCAAGATTTATAAGTCGATCCTGAGCAACGTTTAGCTCCAATTCCTTATGCTCCAACCCGCTCCAAGCAACCCTTAGAAGTTTCTAAACAACTTCTCTTAACACTTCAACCAACTATGAAGATTTTCCTAGGGTTTCATTTTGCGACTATTGTAATAAAATAGTATTTCCGGGCTCTTATGTTGAGATTACTTTAGAATACTACTAGGGATATTTGGCTAAGGTATTTGGGATTATAACAACACTTGAAGAAATTTTTACACAAGAGGGGGAGTTGGACGAGAACACCTAAGGGGAGGGAGTATAATTTTTTGCCTTGGAAACTATCTAAGTGGATGAATAAAGTCTTGCAAACAAGGGGGTATTTATAGGCCAACCAATGGCTAGGATTAAAGCAAGTGTAAGGTGAGGATTGAGGACATGTGTGTGGGTAATCTACCAACCATATATCCACCACAAAAAATGCACAAACCGCCCAAGTCTTCTAATTTTCGCCATAGGCCACTGGGGTGCCATATGTCGCCTCCTACTCGCCCAAAATATTTCATCTTCCGAAATATCTGTAATGCCAAAATCTCAAAATAAAGTGGGCCCCACAAACCGTAAATTTCTCCCGTGGGCCCCACGTGACCAATTCCGGAAATAAAATTCCATAATTCTCAAATATTCCAAAAAGTCCGAATACCAAATCTGGGAATCCAATTTCCTTTAACGAACCTTTTTCCTTCACAAAATCCGGAAACTTTTCCGTCGAAAAAAATCATATCTTTCTTCCTTTTAATTTAAATGTCGTATTCTCGTACGTACGTCCTCATATACATACCCTGGAACTACGGGGTGTAACAGTAAATACAGTTCAATCCTTTATAATCATCCTTCCAATATATCTTATACTCAATTCTAAACTACTACAATATGTAATATTCAATTACAATAGGGGGACATAGATCATTACCTCGATAAGCCCAAAATTATCCAAAATTATAAGTCGATCCTGAGCAACGTTTAGCTCCAACTCCTTACGCTTCAACCCGCTCCAAGCAACCCTTAGAAGTTTCTAAACAACTTCTCTTAACACTTCATCCAAGCTATGAAGATTTTTCTAGAGTTTCATTTGCGACTATTGGAATAAAGTAGTATTTCCGGGCTCCTATGTTGGGATTTCTTTAGTATACTACTAGGGATACTAGGCTAAGGTATTTGGGATTTATACAACAATACTTGAAGTATTTCTCTACACAAAGTGGGGACGAGAACACCACAAAGGGAGGGGATATTTTTGCCTTGGAAAATCTTTAAGTGTGGATGATATTAAGTCTAGCACTAAGGGGGTATTTATAGAGAAATCAATGGTCAAGATCATAGCAAGTGTGTGGTCTAGATTGGGTCATGTGTGTGTTGTTCCCACCACACCACATGGCCAATGAAAATAAGAGCCAAGTGCCATGGCCAAGCTCGACAAGGCAAGACACTGTCCCTCCACTCACCACACGTTACCCAAGGGTGACACGTGTCGCCCCATTACTCGCCCAAAATATTTCATCTTCCAAAATATCCAAAATACCGAAATCTCGAAACAAAGTGGGCCCCACAAAACCGTAAATTTCTCCTGGTTCTACAAAATCAGAATTTATCCCGTGGGCCCCACGTGACCATTTCCGAAAATAAAATCCCAAAATTATAATATAATCCAAGAAGTCCAAATACCAAATCTAGGAATCCAATTCCCATTAACGAACCTTTTTCCTTCACAAAACCCGGAAACTTTTCCGTCGAAAAATCACATCTTTCTTACTTTCCAATATTACTGTCGTATTCTCATACGTACGTCCTCACATACATACCCTGGAACTACGGGGTGTAACATTCTTCCCCCCTTAACAACATTCGTCCCGAATGTTCCTTCTAAGTCTCTAAACATATATGTGCCGGTATAGTCTCCACTACTATACTTACAAAACCGATCATGCTCACACGACCGAACCTGCGTGGATCGTGCCTTACCCGGGCACCCAAGTAGACATACATCAGAGTAATCAACGGAATATAAAACAAGACATGAAATAATATGGAGTGAAAACAGTTTATCTGAGAGAAGTTGCCTTTCGGCATATATATAAAAACATGAATTCGAACAGTTACATCTCTTTTACAAACTCTGCCCACAACAAGCATTTCTGCACTTCTAAGAATGATATAATAACAATGGCGGACAGGCTCGCCATACCCCGAATGTAAGTACCTACAATGACAGGGACTATACCAAAGATAAGCCTCCGAGAAACGGCTTCCCAAAACGCTGAATCGGATCCTAAGAGCGAGGATCGACGATCGTGTACCTCTACCGCGTATTTAACGCACTTCAAGGTCGAAGACAACAGTACCAAGTATGTGAAATCGAAAATATCAGAAATGAAATTATAGTAGTCTATATAAAGCAGAGACATGTATGATAACCAAACTACAGCTCACAATAAATAAGGCCATGTCAAGTCGTGGACTCACGACTCAAAGTCATCACTCAAAATACAACTATGGGTCTCATGCCCACAACATCAATCACGCGTGGAATACCTTCCTCACCGCAGCCTATGATATAAAAACAACAAGGAATACAAAAGAACACCATGTCACACCAGTGTCATAATAAAACCGTGACGGTAAGTACGAAGGCATAGCCGACTACTAAAACCCACAAGCATCAACAATGCCATAAAATCAGATCACGAGGTCTTTCTAGACCGCGCCATATGATCGGCCGCCACTCGCCGTGATCAATGCGCGCGTCAAATCCTGGAACTTCCCGCAGCTCCGCATAGGCCACACACATAGGCCCGCATGAGGTATTCCCCGCATCGAGGGTAGCTACTCCCCGGCATCGTCCTGGACTCGCAGACCGCATGTCCACATAGACCGCATGGCCATATAGACCGCACACTAACCTGGAACTCGTAGCTCGCATAGCCACTGACCCGCATGCAGGTATCTCGAATCATAGTCACACGCATCGCTCGAGGTGTACCTCGCGACGGGGCGCTAACCTCGTATATCATGTCAAGAGGTGAGTGATATAATACTAGCACAACGGCTTATCGTTAAACAACATAAGCATAATAAGAATAACCTCTTACACAAACATCACAAGACACTAACAGACGTAGCATCCTAACATGTTTACTTATCAAACCAATCAAGAAAGTATTACAAGGCTATCACAAACCAAACATAGTCAAGTTATTCACATAAGGTACTTTCTATTTTATGCCAACAAGTTCGGTTTTATCCCCAAAGTACTACGACATTAATTCTTTAAAATATCCGCTTTCTTTCCTAAAAGTCACACGATACCCGTAGTATCAAAAATAGAGCATCGCTTTTTTAAGCAAACCAAAACAATTTCCTTTAAAGACAAGTAACAACCTTCTTTTCCAAAAGTTCAAGTTTGCCTAAGGTCAAATACTTAAGTCTCTTATTTTCGAAAGGTTTCAGAGTTCATAGTCTTAATCACTTAATAATATAATTCTCTTTTAAAACAATTTGAGAAACATATGCCTTATGTGTGAGTAGGTTATTCTTGTTCATAACAATCTTATTAAAGCAACACGATCTAGGAAATGTAATATCATTTTGTCTCATCTTAGCTTCTATGCACGGAGGTTTCTACTGGTTTCAATAATACTTAATTAGTCAATACATTTCCCTTTATTAGCGCCGCAGTTGGTTTGTTCGATACTTATTCTCATTTCAAATCAATATAAGCGCTCATAAACAATTAAGTAAACCGTTCCTTTTATCTCCCTTAAGTCGTTATACCTAACTTCCCATAAATCTAGTATAACTCTTAAGCTTTTAAAACCAAGTATTACTCTTCTTTCAAAAACGATTCTTAATTCTTTTGAAATACTTCAAGATTCTTATTATTAGACTTAAGTCAAAAGACATCGCAAAGAAACCACGCTCGCTAACACACGACGCCTACCGTACTATATATATTCTTTTAAAATATCATGCTCAAGAGGATAGGAAGAATCACATCCCTCGCGACGATTATCGACAATTAGCAAAACGCTCCACGGCTATAACCCGGCTAGCCTTGTCCACCTTTCAAGTAGAACATGTTACTCGCAGAACTTTCAACCTATAAAGGACATATACGTCTATCAACGTCTAGACTACTCTGTAGAATATTCTAAGCAGAGGCTTCTCAATTCTACGGAAAATTGGGCAGCATTTCCTACCCGCTAAACTACACAAGTCTACTGTAAATACAGTCCTATGTAAGTACAGTTCAATCTTCTTATTTAATATTCTTCTGATGTGACTTCAATTCAATTCTCTTATCTTATACCATCCTTCTATATATCTTATACTCATTTTTTGTCACGACCCGAACCCGGGCCCGTGACTGGTGCCTTACCCCGGGCACCCTAGTGATACAACATCAGAGAAAAACCAGCGGAAATAAAAAAACTTAAACATACAAATAGATATGGATCAAGATAAAAGAAAATAGGCCAACCAAAATGGTTGCCTTTCAGCATATATATATATATCGACCTTTGAACAGTTACAATCCTTACAACCCCGCCACAACAAAGCATGCACTTAAGATTTTTACAACAACTATGACGGACGTGGCCCGCCATACCCCGAATGTACAAAACCTACTGCACTGTGGTAACATACCAAAAGACAAGCCTCCAAGGAACTGAGCTTCCAATATGTGAAATGTGATCCTATAAGCGGGGATCGACAATGACGTACTCTACTCGCGGCATGAACGCACTTCCGGGAGGTCGATAACAGTACCAAGTATGTGAAATCAGAATATCAAATGAAATCATAATAGTCTATATAAAGCAGGAGACATGTATGATAACCAAACTATAGTACACACAAATACAGTTATATCAAGTCAGGGACTCACGCCATCCAAGTCATTACTCAAATATAATGATGGGTCTCACGCCCATAACATCAATCATGCCCGTGGAATACCTTCCTCACCGCCATCTATGATATGATAACACCGAAGTACACTGAACACCAAGTCCTACCGATGCCAAAGCAAGACTAACAATACAATACAACCAAACCACGGCGACACGGCAAGTACGAAGCCGACTACCAGATACCAAGGCCGCCACGAGTCGACCGGCAAGTACGAGGGCTAACTACTGTGTACCGCGTCAGATCACGAGACTTCGTCACTACACCGAACGGGCAAGTGCGAGGGCTAACTACCGTGTACCAAGGCCGAATCACCACGAGACGGCAGCACGAAAGCCGACCACCGTGTACCAAGGTCGAACAAGAAGAAACCTCACGGAGAGCTAGTCCATGGAATAACACTATCAACAAGAGCGCATCTGCGGAATTCTCCGCCACCGCAGACGCCCAAGTAAGTTCTCAATAAGTCAACCGCCCTCCATCGAGACGCGGTAGTATAGAAACACAATTCTTGCACCACAAAGGCTATCACAACAAGCATAGACAAGTTTCACAACAACAAGCATAGGCAAGTTATACACAACTCAAGGTACTTTCATTTTATGTCAAAGTCCTGTTTTAACCCTAAAGTACTACGTGCTAAATTCCTTTTAAGAGATTCATTCCTTTTATAAAAGTCACCCGATACCCTTAGTATAAAAATAGAGTGACTTACATCTTTTTAAGTAAACCAAAACAACTTCCATACTTTCATTTTAAAACCAAATTAAGGCAATACCATGCCTTCTTTTGACCAAAACACTTCTCTTTTATAGTCAAGTTACCACATTAAAACCAATGATAAAACCCTTCTTTTGTTCTTATAAAGTCGTTATAACTAACTTCCCATAAAGTCATTATAACACTTTATGTTTTAAACCAATTTAAGACAAAACAATGCCTTTCTTTTCCCTAAAGTTCCAGTTTGCCTAATTTCAATTACTCAAGTCTCTTTATTTTAGAAAAGTTTCATAGTTCAATGTCTTAATCTCTTTTAAAACAATTGAGTAACATATGCCATATGTGTGAGCAGTGTTATTCTTGTTTATAACCATCTTATTAAAGCAGCCATGATCTAGAAAATGTAATATCATTTTGTCTCATCTTAGCTTCTATGCAGATGGAGGTTTCTACTGGTTTTAATAATACTTCATTAGTCATTACATTTCCCTTTATTATCGCTGCAGTGGTTTGTCGATACTCATTCGATTCAAATCAAGAAACATTATTCCTTTTTAAAAACCAAGTACTCATTACTCACGAATGAGGTTTCACACAAAATTCATATTAATTTATTTAAGTCAAGTCTCTTAACTTTTAAAATCAATAAACCATTCATTTTACCTCCCTTAAAACGTTATACCTAACTTCCCATAAAGCTAGTATAACTCTTATGTTTTCAAAACCAAGTATTACTCTTCTTTCAAAAAGGATTCTTAATTCTTTTGAAATACTTCAAGATTCTTATTATTCAGGCTTAAGTCAAAAGACATTTCCGTACAACCACGCTCGCTTAGCACACGACGCCTACCGTACTATATATATATATATATATTATTCAGCTTAAGTCAAAAGACATTGCCGCATAACCACGCTCAGCTAACACACGACGCCTCACCGTACTATATATATATATTCTTTTAAAATATCATGCTCAAGAGTATAGGAAGAATCACATACCGCGACGATTATCGACTATTAGCAAAACGCCTCGCTTATAACCCGCTAGCCTTGTCCACCTTCCAAGTAGTACATGCTACTGGCGCAGAATACCAACCAATAAAGGTTATAAGACTCATCAGAATACGGTCTATGTAAGTACAATTTAATCTTCTACTTAAATATTCTTCCGATGCGATTTCAGCTCAAGTCTTCTCGAATATCCTTCTATTACGCTTAAATCTCTTCTATGAATCTTATATTCATTTCAATACAACTACAGATGTAATTTTCAATTACAATAGAAGGATAGGATTATTTACCTCAGAAGCCCCAAAATATCCAAGTTTAAAGTCGATCCGAGCAAGGTTTAGCTCCTACTCCGTGCGCTCCACCCGCTCCAAGAAACCCTTAGAAGTTCTACACAACTTCTACTTAGTACTCCAACCAATTATGGAGATTTTTCCATAGGGTTTCGTTTAGTGGCTAAAGGAAGTATAATAGTATTTTCCGGGCTTTTCGTAAAGAGGGTACTTGGAAATACTACAAAGGTTTTGGGCTAGAGTATTTTGGCATTCTAACAATACTGAGAAGTATTTCTATACCACAAGGGGGGTGTATTTCGGCCAGCACAACTAGGCTAGGGGGGTTGGTTTCGGCTAAAGCTCACAAGGGGGAGGGGTTTCGGCCAAGGTCTCTCCAAGGGTTGGACGAGAACCTTTCTAAGAGGGGGGGGGGGGGGGAGGATTTTAACACTTAGAAACTATTTTGTGGATGAAGAAGTT
The DNA here is from genome assembly GCA_029844215.1 of Przewalskia tangutica. Lineage (NCBI taxonomy): Eukaryota > Viridiplantae > Streptophyta > Magnoliopsida > Solanales > Solanaceae > Przewalskia > Przewalskia tangutica. The sequence continues at coordinate 40,298,019 of CM056720.1, read as the reverse complement.
CATCAACTAAGGGGGTATTTATAGGTCAAGCAATGGCCAACCAATGGCCAAGATGAAGACAAGTGTGGTGCAAGTGTAAGGCCAAGATTTACCCAAGTACACCTTATCCATCTACCACCAAAATATCCTACCAACTATTGACCAAACTTTAGGCACAAAAAACATGCCAAGCTTGCCTTTGCCGTCCACTTTTGAGGGTGACACATGTCACCCTCCCGTTGGTCCAAAATATTTCATCTCTCGGAAAAATCCGCAAAAATAATAAATGATATAGCCGGAATTTTCCCTTTGCAAAGTTTGTAAAACGTTTCGTCGGAAAACGACTCTTTTCGGTACTTGTGAACAAAATTTTCGGCACTAGCCTACTTTAAGGCTCAAACTTTTCTACGTACGTCCTCACGTACATACTCTGGAAATACGGGGTATAACATTCTCCCCTCCTTAGAAACATTCGTCCCGAATGTTCCTTCTCAAGACAGATAACGATCAAGTTCCTCATAGCTTAACCAGTTTGCAATTGCCGCAATGATCACAGAATACACGCGCGCAAATACTTAAATCCAAGCCAACGAGGAATCACCTCGACGATGCAAACCAGCACTAATTCTCGCTCGTCCAAAGGATACTCCCTTCGCACACTCGTTTCACAAAAATGATTACTTCCATCTTTCAGCACAAGTTCACTTCTTTCCTTACTCGTCGTGCCCTTCTCGACCACTAGAACTCTTCTAGTATACGTACCACACTTCAGTCATCGCTTCAGTTCCTAAAACTTTGGAGTCACCACCTCCAAACTTGGTCATCTTACTAACCTCAATCTTCATTAAGGCCATTCCCGGCCTTCACGATCCGCTTCTGGTCGAACATATCCACGAACTCATACGATGGTCATTTAAACTTGGGCCTAGCACCCTCGTGACCCTACCACCTGGAGGGACCACCCAGAGCTGACCCCACCTCGAAACAGGCCGCGGGTTGGCCCGCAACATGGCCCCAACCCGACCCACTTAACGCATCAAGCTCTTGTTTCCCGATCCGGAACAATCTTACCTATACAGGTCATGAAAGCTACCACTTCCATTTTACACCACCCAAGGAATTTTCCCACAATTACCCTAATGATACTTATACCTTCTGACAAAGATCACCCGCAAAATCTTGTACTCATGACGGCCTTACATTTAAGGTCTCAACTGTAATATTCTAAGGTTCATCATTTTCTCACCCCCAGGCTTACCCTTTTCACTAACCAGGCGTCTAAACCACATTTTAGCACAAAGCAATCCGAACATAACACTAAACACATCATCATAACATCAATACATACAAATCTCTAGAGGGTTAAGGATATATCTGAAAATAGGCGGTTCAAAGGACCGCTAAAATCGAACTTCCACCGCGACTCTACCGTGGCTCACGGTGTATGAACATCCCGCCTAGCTATGGAAGGTAAAGAACCCGAATCGCCTAGTAGTCAGGCTATCCTACCACGCTACCCCGGTGGACAGCTTCGCCAGATGGCCTGCTGCCGCAATAATAACAATCTCCCAAGTTAGTACGACACTTCCTTATGAAGTTTTCCACAATCGCCACATCGAGACAAGGGCGACTCATCCGCGAGCACTTACTCCCTCAAAATCAAATACGGGAGCCCGACCGCTTTGAATATCCCGGCGTCCCGGCGTCGTGAAGGACCACTGCATCAAGCGGAGGTACATAACTAGTTCGGCCGGCGGTCCGCTCGAAGTTATCAAGGACCTCGCTGCTCGCCCTCTTCGCGATCTTGGTCATTCCACAATTTCTCCGCCTCACATCCAAGTGCATAAGCTCGCGCGGCAATGTCCATGCCTACCAAGAGCTACACCCAACAACTCTCGCTAGGTAATCATCGAGCCTCAGAATATATCGTGCACTCGATCCTCCATACTAGCTACTAACGCGGACGCATCGCCAATGAGTCGAACTCCACATTGTACTCCCGAACCGCACGCCTGCTCGCCGCAACACCAAGAATCTGTTTACCGAGCCCTCCTCATCCGCGAGGCAAGAAATGTGCAAGAAATGCCTCGAGAACTCATCTCATACAATGGAAGTGCATTCTCTCCCGACAGCTCCACGAATCAAACTACCGATCATGTATCACGCACCGATGTGAACCTAGACCACCGACTCGGTCTCCGATGCTCGATCACTCATGATCCAGAATCGCCGATGAACTCCTGCGATCATCCTCGTGCCTCGACCCATAAAACTCGCGCCTACAACTCGTAAAATCCCGTAGCCTCAAACTATCTCGATCTAGGTGAACCATCGTGCATCGAACCGCCGCGCCCAGCCTATCCTCAAGTCCGCCACCACTCGCCATTAATCGGGCCCACTCCTTGTAACCCATCTCTTCGCTTCCGCATCGCGGGACCGAGGCTCGTGCATCGTGTTTCAGAGATCGCGCCGCTTCTACTCGCAGCCTCCTTCGCGCTTGCCCTTCGGGGCCCGTTTTACGCGAGGCATAATCGTAAAGGAAAGAAATACGTCGAGGGTTCCAACTTATCACACATCTAAGGCACGATCTCGTAATGAGAAGCGGAAACTAATCCTAAATGTCTCGCAGCCTCCGATTATAGATGTGGTGCACAATACATCGATAATCAAGACTCTACTAGACACGGTCTGTAGACACTTTCCGAGGACTAACTGCTCTGATACCACTTTTGTCACGACCCGAACCCGCCCGTGGATCGTGCCTTACCCGCACCCTAGTGATACAACATCGAGAAAACCAATAAATAAAAAGTTAAACATACAAATAGATATGGATCAAGATAAAGAAAATAGGCCAACCAAAACGGTTGCCTTTTCAAAGATATATATATATCGACCTTTGAACAAGCATAATCCTTACAACCCCGCCACAACAAAGGTTACATACCTCTAAGATTTTTACAACAACTATGACGGACAGTGGCCCGCCATACCCCGAATGTAGAAACCTCTGCACTGTGGTAACATACCAAAAGATAAGCCTCCGAAGGAACGGAGCTTCCCAATACGCTGAAATGTGATCCTATAAGCGGGGATCGACAGCCGATGTACCTCTACCTGCGGCATGAACGCAGCCCCCCGAAGGAGGTCAGTACAACAGGTACCAAGTATGTGAAACTGTAAATACTGTAAATGAAATCATAATAGTCTATATAAAGCAGGAGACATGTATGATAACCAAACTACAGTACACACAAATACAGTTATATCAAGTCAGGGACTCACGCCCTCCAAGTCATTACTCAAATATAATGATGGGTCTCACGCCCATAACATCAATCATGCCCGTGGAATACCTTCCTCACTGCCTAGCCTATGATATGATAACACCAAGAAGTACACCAACACCAAGTCCTACCGATGCCAAAGCCGTACTAACAATACAATACAACCAAACCACGGCCGACACGGGCAAGTACGAAGCCGACTACCAGATACAAGGCCGCCACGAATCGACGGCAAGTACGAGGGCTAACTACCGTGTACCAAAGTCAGATCACGAGACTTCACACTACATCGAACGGGCAAGCGAGGGCTAACTACTGTGCCAAGGCCGAATCAGCCACGTGACGGCAAGTACGAAGCCACCACCGTGTACCAAGGCCGAACAAGAAGAAACCTCATGGAGAGCTAGTCCATGGAATAACACTATCAATGCGAGCGCACTGCGGAATTCTCCACATCACGCCAGACGCCCAAGTAAGTTCTCAACAAGTCAACCGGCCCTCCATCGAGAGACGCGGTAGTATAGAAACACAATTCTTGCACAACAAAGGCTATCACAACAAGCATAGGCAAGTTTCACAACAACAAGCATAGGCAAGTTATACACAACTCAAGGTACTTTCATTTTATGTCAAAGTCCGGGTTTTAACCCTAAAGTACTACGTGCGTTAAATTCCTTTTAAGAGATCCATTCCTTTTATAAAAGTCACCCGATACCCTTAGTATAAAAATAGAGTGACTTACATCTTTTTAAGTAAACCAAAACAACTTCCATACTTTCCTTTTTAAAACCAAATTAAGGCAATACCATGCCTTCTTTTTGGACCAAAACACTTCTCTTTTTATAGTCAAGTTACCACATTAAAACCATTGATAAAACCCTTCTTTTGTTCTCATAAAGTCGTTATAACTAACTTCACATAAAGGTGTTATAACACTTTATGTTTTAAACCAATTTAAGACAAAACAATGCCTTTCTTTTCCCTAAAGTTCCAGTTTGCCTAATTTCAATTACTCAAGTCTCCTTATTTTAGAAAAGTTTCATAGTTCAATGTCTTAATCTCTTTTAAAACAATTGAGTAACATATGCCATATGTGTGAGCAGTTTTATTCTTGTTTATAACCATCTTATTAAAGCAACCATGATCTAGAAAATGTAATATCATTTTGTCTCATCTTAGCTTCTATGCAGATGGAGGTTTCTACTGGTTTTAATAATACTTCATTAGTCATTACATTTCCCTTTATTAACGCTGCAGTGGTTTGTCGATACTCATTATGATTTCCGAAATCAGTAAAACATTATTCCTTTTTAAAAACCAAGTACTCATTACTCACGAATGAGGTTTCACACAAAATTCATATTAATTTATTTAAGTCAAGTCTCTTATCTTTTAAGATCAAGTCTCTTAACTTTTAAAATCATTAAACCATTCATTTTACCTCCCTTAAAACGTTATACCTAACTTCCCATAAAGCTAGTATAACTCTGTTGTTTTCAAAACCAAGTATTACTCTTCTTTCAAAAAGGATTCTTAATTCTTTGGAAATACTTCAAGATTCTTATTATTCGTGCTTAAGTCAAAAGACATTGCCGATAACTACGCTCGCTTAGCACACGACGCTCACCGCATCATATATATATATATTATTTAGGCTTAAGTCAAAAGACATTGACGCATAACCACGCTCGCTTAACACGACGCTCACCGTACTATATATATATATTCTTTTAAAATATCATGCTCAAGAGTATAGGAAGAATCACATACCTCGCGACGATTATCGACTATTAGCAAAACGCCTCCTGGCTATAACCCTACTAGCCTTGTCCACCTTCCAAGTAGTACATGCTACTCGCAGAATACCAACCAATAAAGGTTATAAGACTCATCAGAATACGGCCCCATGTAAGTACGCTTTAATCTTCTACTTAAATATTCTTCCGATGCGATTTCACTCAAGTCTTATCTGTAATATCCTTCTATTACAGCTTCAATCTCTTCTATGAATCATATATTCATTTCAATACAACTACAGTATGTAATTTCCAATTACAATAGAAGGATAGGATTATTTACCTCGGTAAGCCCCAAAATATCCAAGTTTAAAGTCGATCCTGAGCAAGGTTTAGCTCCTACTCCGTGCGCTCCACCCGCCTCCAAGAAACCCTTAGAAGTTCTACACAACTTCTACTTAGTACTCCAACCAATTATGGAGATTTTTCCATAGGGTTTCGTTTAGTGGCTAAAGGAAGTATAATAGTATTTTCCGGCTTTTCAGAAAGAGGTACTGGAAATACTACAAAGGTTTTGGGCTAGAGTATTTTGGCATTATAACAATACTGAGAAGTATTTCTATACCACAAAGGGGCAGTGTATTTCCGGCTAGCACACCTAAGCTAGGGGGGGTTGGTGGCAGCTAAAGCTCACAAGGGGGAGGGGTTTCGGCCAAGGTCTCTCCAAGGGTTGGACGAGAACCTTTCTAAGAGGGGGGGGGGGGGAGGATTTTAACACTTAGAAACTATTTTGTGGATAAAGAAGTTCATCAACTAAGGGGGTATTTATAGGTCAAGCAATGACCAACCAATGGCCAAGATGAAGACAAGTGTGGTGCAAGTGTAAGGCCAAGATTTACCCAAGTACACCTAATCCATCTACCACCAAAATATCCTACCAACTATTGACCAAACTTTAGGCACAAAAACGTGCTAAGCTTGCCTTTGCCGCCCACTTTTGAGGTGACACATGTCACCCTCCCGCTGGTCCAAAATATTTCATCTCTCGGAAAATCCGCAAAAATAATAAATGATATAGCCGAATTTTCCTTTGCAAAGTTTGTAAAATGTTTCATTTGAAACGACTCTTTCTGCACTTGTGAACAAAATTTTCTGACTAGCCTACTTTAAGGCTCAAACTTTTCTACGACGCCCTCACGCATATACTCAGAAATATGGGGTATAACATTTTTATACAACTACAGTATGTAATTTCCAATTACAATAGAAGGACAAGAGTATTTACCTCGATAAGCCCAAAATTATCCAAGTTTAAATATCGATCCTGAGCAACGTTTAGCTCCTAATTTGCACGCTCTGAAAGCTCCGAGAAACCCTTAGAAGTCTCCAAACAACTTCTACATAGCACTTCAACCAACTATGAAGATTTTCCTTAGGGTTTCGTTTTGAGACTAAAAGGACATAAGGTAGTATTTTCGGGCTCTACGTATAGAGGTAACTTTGGAATACTACAAGGTATAAGGCTAAGGTATTTGGAATTGTAACAATACTTGGAGAGTATTTTTCTACCAAGGGGGGGGGGGGTATTTTACGAGAACAACACTCAAGAGGGGGTACTTTCTACCAGCACCACTAGAAAAGTGGTATTTCTACCAAAGGCCTCACAAAGGGGAGGAGGCTTGACGAAACTATAGAGAGGGAAGGAGTTTTCATGACTTGGAAGTTGTGTTGTGGATGAAGAAGTCTTCAACTAAGGGGGGTATTTATAGGGCCTTCAATGGCCAAGATCAAGACAAGTGGTGGGCAAGTGGAGGGTGAAGATTTGCACAAGTGCACCCTAGCCATCTACTCCACAAATCACTCCGAACATTGACCCAAGTTTTTTGCCACAAAACATGCCAAGAAACATGCTCACCAATCGGCCACATGACCGCCCACTTGAGGGTGACAAGTTGTTATACCCCGTATTTTCAGAGTATGTACGTAAGGACGTACGTAGAAAAATTTGAACTTGAGAATAGGCTTGGCCGATTTATTCTTTGTGCACAACACCCGGTTAGAGTCGTTTTTGACTAAACGCTTCCACGGCTTCGTAGGAAAATTCGCTATGTCATTTTTAATTTTGCGGATTTTTCCGAGGGACGAAACATTTTGGACCAACGAGAGGGCACACTTGTCACCCTCTCATCAGCACGCTACAGAATGGTGGACGAATTGCTTGGCTATTTTGTCAAGTAGTAGGTGGGATATTTTGGTGGTAGATGGATAAGGTGCACTTGGCATGATAATGGCCCTACACTTGCCTTGCACTTGGCATGATCTTGGCCATTGGTTGGCCTTTGCTAGACCTATAAATACCCCCTCTTTGATGACTTCTTCATCCATTCCACAAAGTTTCTAAGTCTTGAAAGCTTTCCTCCTTGTTGTGTTTCATCCAAACACCCTCCCCTCATGTGAGGCCCTCTCGCCGAGCCCCTCCCTTGGCCGAGTACCCCTAGTGGCAGGTAGGCCGAGGTATACACCCCCTAGCCTAGTTGTTTTCAGATAAATACCCTCCTCTTGGTAGAAATACTCTCAAAAGTATTGTTACATTATACCCAAATTACCTTAGCCAGATACCTTGTAGTATTCTAAGGTTATACCTATACGAAAGCCCCGTTATACTATTATACTTCCTTCCGTCACAAAACCGAAACCCTAAGGAAAATCTCCATAGTTGGTTGGAGTATTAAGTAGAAGTTGGTTAGAACTTCTAAGGGTCAGTGGAGCGCCTGAGCGCGAGTAGAGCTAAACCTTGCTCAGATCGACATTTAAACTCGGATAATTTTGGGCTTATCGAGGTAAACACTCTTGACCTTCTATTGTAATTGGAAATTACATGTTGTTAGAATATATAGTTGAAGTATACTATATATAGAAATGAACGTAGTTAGCGGCAATGTCTTTTGACTTAAGCTAATAATTAGAAACCTTTTCAAAGAAGAGTACCGAATCAGAATTACATAGGACTATTACATGAGACTTGTGTAGCTTTTCGTGAGGTAGAATTGTGCACGTCGGATTAGACGATAACCCCCGGTTGGCTTGGTAGCCTACCCGATAGAGGAGGAGATTTACGCTGTTCTGGGGAGGTCGCCGAATTTTCTCAGAATGTTCTACGATTAGACCTAGATGTTAATAAAGCTGTGGCCTTATAGGTTGAAGTACCACGCGTGGCGCGATCTACTGGCTTAAGGAGTAGCCGACGGTTTGAGGTACTTGGAGCGCTTTTGCTATTAGTCGATAATCGCCGCGAGGTATGTGAACCTCTTCCTACCTTTTCTAGCATGATATGTGTATAACTATGTAGTACGGTAGACGCATACGTGTGTTAAACGTATTTGTTTGGTTTGAAACATAAAGTGTTATAACGGCTTTATGGGAAGTTGGTTATAACAGCTTTATGTAAGTAAGAAAATGCCTTATGGTTTTAAAAGGTAACTGATTTGACTTATAATTGACTTAATGTGTAATAATAAAGAATCTTGAAGTATTTCAAAAGAATGCTGAATCATTTTTTTAGCAGAAGAATAATACTTGGTTTTCAAAACATAAGAGTTATACTAGCTTTATGGGAAGTTAGGTATAACGTCTTAAGAATGGTAAAATGAATGGTTTATTGATTTTAAAAGTTAAGAGACTTGATCTTAAAAGATAAGAGACTTTACTTGTTTTACTTGGTAATTAGCATTATGTTAAAATGTTGTAAAACCTCATTCGCAAGTAATGAGTACTTGATTTTAAAAGCAATAATGTTTTACCGATTTCTAAATCGAACGAGTATCGAACAAACCACAAAGAAATACTTAATAAAGGGAAATGTTTTGACTAATAATGCATTAGTAAAACCAAGAGAAACTTCCATCCGCATAGAAACTAAGATGAGACAAAATGATGTTACATTTCCTAGATCATGGTCGCTAAGTAAGATTGTTATAAACAAAATAACCTACTCACATATCGTACATATGTTTCTCAAATTGCTTTTAAAGGAGAATTATATCATTAAGTGATTAAAATTACGAACTACGAAACCTTTCAAAACGAAACTTGAGTAATTGAAATTAGGCAAACTTGAAACATTTGGAAAAGAATGTTGTTACTTGATTTTACGAAGAGAAGTGTTTTGATTTACTTCAAAGGATAATCACTCTATTTTCATATACTACGTATTGTGTGACTTTCAGAACGTAACGTATCTTTTAAAAGATAATGTATGAAGTACTTTGGGAATAGATACTGATCTTGTTAATCATATAATAGAATGTACCTTGTGTGTATAACTTGATTGTGTTGGCCTTGTAATACTTTCTTGTTGATTTGATAAGTAGACGTGATATGATGCTACGTGTGTTAGTGTCTTGTAACGCTTGTGAAAGAGAGTATTCTTGTTGTGCTTATGTTGTTTAACGATAAGTCGTTATGTTAGTATGATATCACTCACCTCTTGACATTTTACCGGGGTTGTCGCCTCCGACGCGGTAGACTCAGCGGTCCAGGACCATGATTCGAGAATACCTCACGCGGGTCCGGGACCTATGCAGAGCTACGGAGTTCCGTGTTAGTGACGCGGGTTATACCTCACGCGGCCTACGTGGCCATGCGACTACGAGTCCAGACGACGCCGAGGAGTAGCTACCTCGACGCGGGTTACGTACCCTATGCGGGCCTATGTGAGTGGCCTACGCGGTCTACGAGAGTCCGTGATTAGGCTTGCATGGTGATACTACGCAATTGGCCCCGCTCGATCATTCGCAGCCTAGAAAAGACTCTGCGCTTACCTATCGCTGCTCTTGTTTATGATATGGCACTATGCGCGGTTACTCGTTGTTTCATACATACTTGCAAAACTGATTTTAAAATGATATGTTTTCATTTAAGTACTTTACGCTTCACATACTTGGTACCGTTGTAATCGACTCCTTCGGGCCGCGTCATGCCGCAGTTGAGGTACACCGCCGTTGATCCTAGTTCTCGGTCACGCCAACAGATGGAAGCTCCGCTTTCCGAGGCTTATCGGTGGTATAGTCCTCGCCGTTGTAGGTATTTACATTCAGGTATGGCGGCCCCGCCCCGCCATTATTGTCGATCATTCTTGAGGTCCGTAGATCGCCAGGCGAGTTGTAATGGATGTAATCGCTCGGCTTTAAAAATTGATTTATATATATGCCGTAAGGCAAGTTTTCTCCGACATCGCTTTCTTACTTCTTAATATTTTCATGTCTTATTTTATGTTCCGCTGATTACTCTGATGATGTATCACTAGGGTGCCCGGGGTAAGGCACCAGTCACGGGCCCGGGTTCGGGTCGTGACAAAAGTGGTATCAGAGCAGTTAATCCTCGGAAAGTGTCTACGCATCAGATCCAAGAGAGTCTTGATTATCGTGTTGTGCACCACACCAATAATCGTGAGGTCAGAGGATATTTAGGATTGGTTTCATTCTTCTCACCGAGATCGTGCCTTAGAGTTGTGTTGTAAGTCGACCCTCTCACGCATTTCTTTCCCTTACCGCTATGCCTCCGCTGGGCAACCCGCCCGTGAGGCGCACCGGCGGAGCTGCGAGTAGAGTACAGAGGGTTACGAGGGCACAGGCCCAACCATCACATGAGTTAGGTGCTTCGTTCGGGAAGTTATGCTACGTCACCAGCCCCAGCAGAGTTTAGCACAAGCAGCAGCCTCATCGCGCCACGACATTTGAACCTTCGCCCACGACAGGAAACAGAGAATATAGAGTGTGAAAAGACCACCCTGTTACTAGCTATGGATTTGGCTACCAGAGTGTATACCGATGTACCGCGAGTCGTGATGAATATCTTAGAAGGGGTTGTGCGAGAGTAATTCTTCAGTTAGGCTTGAGCATGGCCTGTACAGGCTTATGCGCAGCAGGCCAAGAAACGTAGAGATCAACGGGTTAACGAAGGACAGCAGAAGAGGGCCAGAGCAAGGTCCTTTGGTAACTTTCGAGTCGAGTCACCTCACCAGCAGATTAAATTATGCACATCCACCGCAGCGAAAGGTCCTCCACAGGATTCGTGACGCTCGGTACGCAGGAGTTGGTCGAGCTCCAAAGCTTCCGCTCACGCTACACGTAGGTTCCAAACACCGATTCAGTTTTTCCCCAAGTTCACATACACGATGCACGTCATCCCGGGAAATGTCATCTTTTAGTTAGTACTTGTTTTACCTACGACCGTCAGGGTCTGATGTCGAAAGAGTGTCCTCAGGAGGACTTAGCCTTCAGGATCGATGGGTAGTCGTCACCTTCCTTAGCTATGCGCCCTACGGGGCAGGTTTGATTAGAACGACTTAAGGGAGTGGAGCAGTAGATACAGGTTTATCCTTAACCCTCTAGAGATTAGTACGTATGATGAGATGAGTATATCTTAAGTGCTATGTTCTGATAGCAGTGTGTAATTTGTGATTAGGAATCATGGTTAGTAACCGGGGAAGATTGGGGGATAGAGAAAGTGTGAGCCTTAGAGTGTTATACGTGGAGACCTTAGAGGTAAGGCCATCTCGAGTAAAAGATGTATTGTTTATGTTTGACCCTTATAGGAGTGCATAGTGCACGTGAATTATGTTTGTGGGATAAGTCCCTGAGTAGTGTGGAATGAAAGAGGGTAGTTGAGCTAAGAAGACCGCTAGGTTTTCGTAACGTGATTAGTGAGAGTTTTCCTTCGGGGAGCTAGCGTTTAGGCGTCGGTCGGGTTGAGGCCACGTTGCGGGTCAACCCGCGGCATGTTTGGTGGTGGGGTCAGTTTGTGGTGGTCCCGCCTTATGCTAGGGTCATAAGGGTGTTTGGCCCAAGTTTAGTTAACCAGCGTACGAGTTCGTGGATGCATTCGACCAGTAGTCGGGCCGAGGAGGTCAGCCGTCTTGTCTTCTAGCAAAGACCGTTTACTCGGCAGTGTTGATTTATCGGAAAGGTTGTAAGGCTGCACGGGGTGCCTAACCTTCACCTTTGTGATGCATGGAGCCTGTGGTACTACTGTTTTTGTTTCTCGAAGTTTTACCAAGCAGGTTAAGAACTCAGAGTCTCAGACCGCATTCGCCGCCATCAGTGTGGATTTCGTGGTAGTTGTGGGATTGTTATCTCCGTTGGGAAGTGTTTTATAGCTACCATTTCGTTGTTCTGATATCGCCTGCGACGCCAGGTGGCGAAGTGTAAGTTGCCGGCCGATTGGTTCGACGCTGGCAAGGTTCGAGATAGTTGGTTCATACGCGTTCAGCAGACGTGGATAGGGCGAAGCTTGTGTCACGACCAATCTGCCCGTGGATCGTGCCTTACCCCGCACCCTAGTGATACAATCATCGAGAAAATCAGCGGAAAATAAAACATGAACATGAAATGAGAGATATTATAAATAAACAAAGCAACCAAAATATTGCCTTTCAACATATATATATAAAGACATTTGAAGCTATAATCCTTACAACCCCGCCACAACAAAGGCATGCACTTAAGATTTTATATTAACAACTATGACGGACAGTGGCCCCGCCATACCCCGAATGTACAAGAACCTCTGCACTGGGTAACATACCAAAGATAAGCCTCCAAGGAACGAGCTTCCCAACACGCTGAAAGGTGATCCTAAAATGGATCGACAAATGATGTACTTACTGCAGATGAACGCACTCCGGAGGTCAAGACAACATGTACCAAGTATGTGAAATCAGAATATCAGAATAAAATCATAATAGTCTATAAAAGCAGAGACATGTATGATGACCAAACTACGACATAACACATAACCAAGCACATCAAGTCGTGACTCACGCCCTCCAAATTATCACTCGTGCCCGTGGAATTTCTTCCTCACTGCTGGCAGTTTATGATATAACAATACCAAGGAGTATACATGAACACCAGGTCCCACCTGTGTCATAAAAACCGTACAGGACAAGTACAACTACCGGATCCGACCGCACTAATAATACAATGCAACCAAAAACACGATGCTGACACTTGGCAAGTGCGAGAGCCGACTACCAGATACCAAGGCCGGTCACGTAGCTGACCGGGGCAAGTACGAGGGCTGACCACCAGGTACCAAGGCCGTATCACGAGACTTCGCCACTACACTGAACGGGGCAAGTGCGAGGGCTAACTACCAGGTACCAAGGCCGAATCAGCCACGAGACGGGGCAAGTACGAAAGCCGACCACCAGGTACCAAGGCCGAACAATAAGAAACCTCATGGAGAGCTAGTCCATGGAATAGCACTATCAATGCGAGCATACCCGTGGAATTTTCCACACGCGCAGACGCCCAAGTAAGTCCTCAACAAGTCAACCTAAGACTCCATCGAGAGACGCTTATATAGAACACCATTTGCACAACAAAGGCTATCACCACAAGCATAAGCAAGTTACACAACAACAAGCATAGGCAAGTTACACAACAACAAGCATAGGCAAGTTACACAACTCAAGCTACTTTCATTTTTATGCCAAAGTCCGGGTTTTTAACCCTACAGTACTACGTACGTTAAATTCCTTTTTAAAGATCCATTCTCTTTTATAAAAGTCACCCGATACCCGTAGTATAAAAATAGAGTGACTTATATCTTTTAAGTAAACCAAAACAACCTCCATACTTTCCTTTTTAAAACCAAATTAAGGCAATACCATGCCTTCTTTTTAGACCAAAACACTTCTCTTATTAAAGTCAAGTTACCATATTAAAACCAATGATAAAACCTTTTCTTTTGTTTTCATAAAGTCGTTATAACCAACTTCCCATAAAGCTGTTATAACACTTTATGTTTTAAACCATTTTAAGACAACCCAATGCCTTTCCTTTCCTAACGCTCCAGCTTTGCCTAATTTCAATTACACAAGTCTCTTTTAGAAAAGTTTCATAGTTCAATGTCTTAATCTCTTTTAAAACAATCGAGTAACACATGCCATAAAGTAGTAGGTTATTCTTGTTCATAATCAATTTTATTAAGCACCATGATCTAGAAAATGTAATATCATTTTGTCTCATCTTAGCTTCTATGCAGATGGAGGTTTCTACCGTTTAATAATACTTAATTATTCAATACATTTTCCTTTATTAACGCCGCAGTTGGTTTGTCGATACACATTCCGATTTCAAATCAAGAAACATTATTCCTTTCAAAACCAAGTACTCATTACTCACGAACGAGGCTTCACACAAAATTCATATTAATTCATTCAAGTCAAGTCTCTTATATTTTAAGATCAATAAACCTATTCATTTTACTTCCTTAAGACGTTATACCTAACTTCCCATAAAGCTAGTATAACTCTTATGTTTTCAAAACCAAGTATTACTCTTCTTTCAAACAGTTCTTTTGAAATACTTCAAGTTCTTTATTATCACACATCAATTCAGTTACCTTTTAAAACCACAAAGCATTGTCTTACCTACATAAGGTTGTTATAACCAACTTCCCATAAAGCCGTTATAACACCTTATGTTTCAAACCAATCAAATACGCTTAACACATGACGCCTACCGTACTACATAGTTATACACATATCACGCTAGAACAGATATGAAGAGGTTCACATAACTCGCGACGATTTTCGACTAATATCAAATCGCTCCAAGTACCTAAAACTGTCGGCTACTCATTAAGCCTAGTAGATCACGCCACTCGTAGTACTTCATCCTATAGAGGCCACAAGGCGCCTATTAACATCAAGGTCTCCACGTATAATATTCTACGTAAAATTGGCAAAGACTCTCCCGCAATGCGTTAATCTCCTCCTTTCACGGTGCCGGCTACCAAGCCAACCAGTGGGGTTTGCACGCCTAACCGACGTGTACAATTCTACACACAAAGAATACTACACACAATTCTACCGTAATACACCCATGTAATTACAATCAGCTTCTCTTATTTAACTTCAGCTTAAGTCGCAAGACATTGCCGTAAGTATTATTCAGGCTTAAGTCAAAAGACATTGCCGCACAACTATGTTCAATTCTATATATAGTATACTTCAACTATATATTCCTACAACATGTAATTTCCAATTACAATAGAAGGTCAAGAGTGTTTACCTCGATAAGCCCAAAATTATCCGAGTTATATGTCGATCCTGAGCAAGGTTTAGCTCCTACTCCGTGCGCTCCAACCCGCTCCAAACAACCCTTAGAAGTTCTAACCAACTTCTACTTATAACTTCAACTACGGGTGAAGATTTACTTAGGGTTTCGTTTTGTGACTGAGGGAAGTATAATAGTATTTTCTGGGCTTTTGTATAAGTGTAACCTTGGGAATACTACAAGGTATATGGGCCAAGGTATTTGGGCATTATAACAATACTTGGAGAGTATTTCTATACCACCAACTGGGGGGTATGATACGAGACACCTAGGCGAGGGGGGGGGGTCCCCCACGGCTAACCACTACAAAGGAGGGGAAGCTCTCGCCAAAGGGGGTGGTGGACGAAACTCAAGAGGGAGGGAGTAGTTTGAGACTTAGATAGATTGCTCAAGTTTAGGATGAAGAATGTCTTCAACTAGAGGGGTATTTATAGGTCAAGTGAAGGCCAACCAATGGCCAAGATGAAGACAAGTGCATAGCAAGTGTAAGGCCAAGATTTAGCAATGTGCTACCTTATCCATTCCACAAAAATATCCTACCTAACCCTTGACCGCGGAAAGGCACAAAAACGCAAGCCATCCCACTTTGCCATTCAACCTCTTCCAATGTGAGGTGACACTTGTCACCCTCCCGCTGGTCCAAAATGTTTCGCCTCTGAAAAATCCGCAAAAATTATTAATGACATAGCCGAATTTTCCTTCGAAAGTCGTGGAAACGCTTTCGCCGAAAAACGACTTTTCGGGTGTTGTGTACAATTTTCGAAACTAGCCAACTTTAAGGCTTAAATTACAATACGCACGCCCACGCACATACTGGAAATACGGTATAACAAATTGTCTAGAAGAGGTTCGCACTGAGAAATCGTGCGGATAATCGACGGCCAGAGTTCGTGCCGACGGCCGGTCTTCTTGAAAGTACCACCCGGTTGGGTGTGACGAGTTTTGAGAACAGAGGAACTTAGCCCGAGTTACTTTGGGCCCTTTAAGTTCATGTGAAGAATAGGCCGGGTTGCTCTATATGTTAGCTTTTGCCGTCCGACTTGGAGGCAATACGTCCGCCTTTCGTATTGTTATGGCGGGAAAATATCGAGATTCATCCAGAGTGTTCCCGATTAATGATGACCACGTTAGAGATAGTAACCTGTAGTTTTGGAAATCAAGCGATTTAAATGTGGTAAGAGTTCGAGTGTACGATGCCTTGTGGATCGTGACGCACCGGCACCATTTGTTAGTCACGGAGTGACACTAACCTCGCGCAAAGTGACAAAAGTGGTATCACGACGAGTAAAGGAGAAGCGAGCATGTATTGCGGCGCAGATGTGACCATTTCTTTTGTATAGAGAGAGTTCAAGGAATTATATTTTAGACACTGACGGGAGCGCGTGATGTTAGAGGCGTTTCCTCGTGAACTTGGATGTAAGTATTTTCGCGCAGTGTTGTTGTGGGCCAACAGGCGGATTGTTCGTAAGTATAGTAGTGAAGACTATACCGGCGCACGCTTGGTTTGAGGTTAGAAGAACATTCGACGAATGTTTCTAAGGAGGAGAATGTTATACCCCGTATTTTCAGAGTATGTACGTAAGGACGTACGTAGAAAAATTTGAACTTGAGAATAGGCTTGGCCGATTTATTCTTTGTGCACAACACCCGGTTAGAGTCATTTATTTGACGAAACGTTTCCACAGCTTTCGTAGGGAAAATTCCGGCTATGTCATTTTTAATTTTTGCGGATTTTTCCGAGGACTAAACATTTTGACCAACGAGAGGCGACACTTGTCACCCTCTCATCGGGGAACGCTGTAATGGTGGACGAATTGCTTGGCTATTTTGTCAAGTAGTAGGTAGGATATTTTGGTGGTAGATGGATAAGGTGCACTTGGCATGATCATGGCCCTACACTTGCCTTGCACTTGGCATGATCTCGCCATTGGTCGCCTTTGCTAGACCTATAAATACCCCTCTTTGATGACTTCTTCATCCATTCCACAAAGTTTCTAAGTCTTGAAAGCTTTCCTCTCCTTGTTGTGTTTCGTCCAAACACCCCTCCCCTCATGAGGCCCTCTTGGCCGAGAGCCCTCTCCCCTCGTCGAGAGTACCCCCAGCTGGTAGGCCGAGGTATACACCCCCCCTAGCCTCGATGTTTTCGGATAAATACCCTCCACTTGGTAGAAAAACTCTCAAAAGTAAAGTTACTATACCCAAATTACCTTAGCCAGATACCTTGTAGTATTCTAAGGTTATACCTATACGAAAGCCCGTTATACTATTATACTTCCTTCCGTCACAAAACCGAAACCCTAAGGAAAATCTCCATAGTTGGTTGAGTATTAAGTAGAAGTTGGTTAGAACTTCTAAGGGTCATGTGGAGCGGCCTGAGCGCCATGAGTAGGAGCTAAACCTTGCTCAGGATCGACATTTAAACTCGGATAATTTTGGGCTTATCGAGGTAAACACTCTTGACCTTCTATTGTAATTGGAAATTACATGTTGTTAGAATATATAGTTGAAGTATACTATATATAGAAATGAACGTAGTTAGCGGCAATGTCTTTTGACTTAAGCCTGAATAATTAGAAACCTTTTCAAAAGAAGAGTACCGAATCAGTAATTACATGGGGCGTATCAGACATGAGACTTGTATAGCTTTTCGCGAGGTAGAATTGTGCACGTCCGGATTAGATGATAACCTCGGTTGGCTTGGTAGCCGGCCCCGATAGAGGAGGAGATTTACGCTGTTGCGGGGGGGGAGGTGCTGCCGAATTTTCTGTAGAATGTTCTACGATTAGACCTAGATGTTAATAAGCGCCTTGTGGCCTTATAGGTTGAAGTACCATGCGTGGCGCGATCTACTTGGCTTAAGGAGTAGCCACGGTTTGAGGTACTGAGCGCTTTGCTATTAGTCGATAATCGTCGCGAGGTATGTGAACCTCTTCCTACCTTTTCTAGCATGATATGTGTATAACTATGTAGTACGGTAGACGTACATGTGTTAAACGTATTTGATTGGTTTGAAACATAAAGTGTTATAACGGCTTTATGGGAAGTTGGTTATAACAGCTTCATGTAAGTAAGAAAATGCCTTATGGTTTTAAAAGGTAACTGATTTGACTTATAATTGACTTAATGTGTAATAATAAAGAATCTTGAAGTATTTCAAAAGAATGTTGAATCATTTTTTTTAGCAGAAGAATAATACTTGGTTTTCAAAACATAAGAGTTATACTAGCTTTATGGGAAGTTAGGTATAACGTCTTAAGAATGGTAAAATGAATGGTTTATTGATTTTAAAAGTTAAGAGACTTGATCTTAAAAGATAAGAGACAAGTTACATAGGCAAGTTACACACAACTCAAGGTACTTTCATTTTATGTCAAAGTCCGGGTTTTAACCCCAAAGTACTACATACGTTAAATTCTTTTAAAAGATCCATTTCTTTTACAAAGGTCACCCGATACCCGTAGTATTAACATAGAGTGACTAACATTTATAAGTAAACCAAAACACTTTCCTTATTAAAATCAAGTAACAACATTCTTTTCCAAAAGTTCAAGTTTGCCTAATTTCAAATGCTCAAGTCTCTTATTTTCGAAAGATTCCATAGATCATAGTCTTAATCACTTAACGTAATCTCTTTTTAAAACAATTGAGTAACATATGCCTTATGTGTGAGTAGCTTGTTCTTGCTTATAACCATCTTATTAAAGCAGCCATGATCTAGGAAATGTAATACAATTTTGTCTTATCTTAGCTTCTATGCAGATGGAGGTTTCTACTGGTTTTAATATAATTAATTAGTCAATACATTTTCCTTTACTAACGCTGCAATGGTTTGTTCGATACTTATTCTCATTTCCGAAATCAGTAAAACATCAATCTTTAAAAACCAAGTACTCATTACTCACGAATGAGGTTTCACACTTTTTAACAAAATTCATATCAAGTCAATTAAGTCAAGTCTCTTATCTTTCAAGATCAAGTCTCTTAACTTCTAAAATCAATAAACCATTCTATTACTTACATAAAGTCGTTATAACTAACTTCCCATAAAGCTATTATAACACTATATGTTTTAAACCAACCAAAACTCGTTTAGCACACGACGCTCACCGTACTACATAGTTCACAACAATCATGCTAGAAAAGATAGGAAGAGGTTCACATACCTCGCGACGATTATCGACAAATAGCAAAACGCTCCAAGTACTTCAACCCGTCGGCTACTCCTTAAGCCAAGTAGATCACGCCACACGTAGTACTCCACTTCTAAAATGGTCATAGTACTTCTATCAAACCTTTCTTACCATTGAAGACTTATACCAAAAAAAAGTCCTCTAATTCTACGGAAAATCGCAAAGACTTCCGCTTTTACTTACTTTTCCATCTTTCTCCAAGGCCCGAATAACCGTAATTATATGCCATATATAAGGCGTAATAATTTAAACAACATAAAGAAGGGGATTACACGCCCAAACGGTAACGCTGTTTACTATCACACCTTCATAATAACAATAAGTAAAGAAGGATTACGCGCCCAACCGTAACGCGTTTACTATCACGCCTTCATAACAATACAATAATTAAAAAGGGATCACACGCCAAACGAACGCGATTGAACAATCTTCCTTAACAAATGTAAATACAAATCAATGTAAATACAGTCCAAAGTAAATACAGTCCAAAGTAAATACAGTCCTTAAGTTGGGGTCCTTGGCCAATTTTTTCCATTTTACTTATCCACTTACTTTATTAGTCATCCAACTTATATTCCATCTTAATATAAGTTATAGTTACTTTGTTATTAGCTTCTTAGCAAGTAAGATACATTTTTACCATTTTGTGGCTTTCTTGCCAATTTCCATTTTAGCAACTTAACAAGATCCAAATCCTTCCAAACTTTACTCCATATATTATATACTCCATAATATACTTATAATATATGTATAATAACCAATTCACAAAGAGGTTAAGGTTCACTACCTCAAATAGCCCAAAAATATCCAAGTTCTTAAAGTCGCTCCAAGCAAGTCTTAGCTCCAAATCTTTACGTTCCAATCCGCTACAAGCAACCCATAGAAACTCCTAAGCAACTTCTCTTCAAGAATCAACTCCAAAAAGTGAAGAACACTTAGGGTTTCCAACTAGCAACTTTCGGCCAAGGCAACAAATAGAGGTTAGGGGTGTGAAATCTTTTCCAACTCTTGGTACACAATCTTCCTAACACCTTAGGGAAGAACACTTAAGAGTTTAAGAATTGTTGGACAAATTTTGCTCAAGAAATGGGGGCAAAGCCGAGAGCTCTAGGTCAAGGGAGAAGGGAGGGAATTTCTTGTCTTGAAATGTCTAAGTGTGGAAGATTTCATCAACTAAGGGTGCATAAATAGGACAACCAAGGGCTAGGATGAAGGCAAGTGTGTGGTTGAGATTGGGGACAAGTGTGTGTGGACCCCACAAGCCACTTGTCCAACTAAAATATCTTGCAAGACAAGGCCACTTGTCTTGCCACTTGTCAAGTGATTTCGGCCAAGAGCCACCTAGGGGGTGACACGTGTCGCTCTCCTATTCATCCAAAATATTTCATCTTCCGAAAATATCCATAATGGCCAAAATCTCAAAAACAAAGCGGGTTCACAAAACCAGAATTTCTCCCGTGGCCCCACGTGACCATTTCCAAAATAAAATCTCAAAATTCTAATATAATTCAAGAAGCCCAAATACCAAACTGGGAATCCAATTCCCATCAACGAACCTTTTCCTTCACAAAACCCGAAACTTTTCCGAAAAATCACATCTTTCTTTCTTTCCAAAATTTCTCAGATTCTCGCACGTGCGACGTCCTCACATACATACCCTGGAACTACGGGGTATAACATTCTTCCCCCCTTAGAAACATTCGTCCCGAATGTTCCTTCTAAGTCTCCAAACGTACTTGCGTCAGTATAGTCTCCACTACTATACTTACAAAACCGATCATGCCACCAATGGCCGTAATATAACATGCGCGCAAACTCAAATCCAAGCCAATGAGGAATCACCTCGGCGATGTAAAACAACACCAACTCTCGCTCCCGGTCCAAAGGATACTTCTTCGCACCTTCACTTCACAAAAATGATCACTTTTCAACACCCGAACTCTTTCTAGAATACGCATCACACTTCGCCATCGCCGCTTTCCAAAACTCGAGTCACTACCTCAAACTTGGTCATCTCACTAGTTTCAATCCCACAAAGGCCATCCCCGCCTTCACGATCCGATTCTGGTCGAACGCGTCCACGAACCCGCACGATGGTTACCTAAACCCGCCTGGCGCTCGTGACCTACCACCGCGGACCACCTCGAACTGACCCCACCACATTACGGGCTACGGGTTGACCCGCAAATGGTCCTCAACCCACCCATAACCGCGCCAAACTCTTGTTTCCGATCCGAACAATCTCACTATTCAAGTCACGAAAACCTAGTGGTCTTCTTAGCTCAACTACCCTCTTAATTCACACCACTCAGGGACTTATCACAAAATTATACCCCCCGTACTATGCTCTCCGACAAAGGTCAATCGTAAACAAAATCTTTTACCCAACTTCCCTTACTAACCCGGCCTCTAAATCATCATTTAACAAAACGCTATTGGAACATAATACATAGCACATCATTATATCAACAACGATACCGATCTGAGGGTAAGAATATACCAGATCAACCGCTTCGCTTCTTCGCTCGCCAAATCATAATCCCACTGCCGCGCATAACTATAAGGCGAGGAACTCGCCATCGACCGGTAGGCTGCGTCATTCTACTTGTATCTCTCTTCCTAGGACAGTCTCTCGTCACATAGCCCTGACGGCCGCAGGTGAAACAAGCACCAGTAAAAAGACGACACTCGGGACGACGCTGCACGATCGCGTACACCGAGGAAACATGAACCCGATCGCTAGAACCCATGTATACCGTGAACTAAGCCCTGGAGCTCGATCGCCTCCGAATACCGAACGCCCCAAGATCGCGGAGGACCACTCTGTACTGGCGAATGTGCATAACTAGCCTGCTGCTGAGGCGGTCCGCCTCGGAAGTTACCAAAGGACCCTGCTGTTCTGGCCTTCTTCTGCTGATCCCGGTCATTCCGTCGACCTCTCCGTGCCTCACATCCTAGTGCATGAGCTCGCATGCGGCAATGTCCATGCCCAACAAGAGCTACACCCGAACAAGCCTCGCCAAGTAATCATCGAGCCCGTGGCGTGGCGGTGCACTCGCCCTCCATATCGCTACTAAAGCGGGACATACCGAGCCAACAAGTCAAACTCCACGTTGTACTCCCTAACCGACGCCGGTCCGCTTTAACGCCAAAAACTGCGGCCCGAGCCCTCCTCATCCGCGAGGCAAGAAATGTGCAAGAAATTCCCTTGAGAACTCGTCCCAACTCTTTGGCCGAGCGCGTGCTCTCCTCGAGACAGCCCATGAATCAAACCAACGACCGCCAGACGCGCAGCCGATGTGAACCTAGATCACCGACTCGGTCTCAAGCTCGATCACTCTCATGATCCGTCAGAATCGCTTGATGAACTCCTGCGGATCATCCTCGTGCCTCGACCAGAAACTCGCGGCTGCAACTCGTAAAGTCCCGCATCTCAAACTATCCGATCTCGTGAACTACGCGTACTACAGATCGAAATTGCCGTGATCCTATCCTCGTGCCTTGCCACTATCCCCGCCAATAACTGGTCATCTCCTTGTAACCCATCTCCTCTCGCATTTGCCGTGGTCCGACGTCTCGTGCATCGTGGCCTCAGTAGAGACCGCCGATACTCCACTCGCATCTCCCTCTCGCCGCTTGCCTCCCGGGCCCCGATTGCCTCATGCGCGAGGCATAATCGCACATAAGAATACGTCGGAGGAGTCCAACTTACAACACGGCTCTAAGGCACGATCTCGTAATGAGAAGAATGGAAACCAATCCTAAATATCCTGTAGACTGACATAGATGTGGTGCACAACACACCGATAATCAAGACTCTACTAGATACGGCTCAGACACTTTCCGAGGATTAATCGCTCGATACCACTTTTGTCACGACCCAAACCGGGGCCAGTGACTGGTGCCTTACCCCGGGCATCCTAGTGATACAACATCAGAGAAAATCAGCGGAAATAAAAACATGAACATGAAACAAGAGATATGATAAAAACAAAGCCAACCAAAATATTTTTCTTGCATATATACAGACCGAGCAAGTTACATCCTTTACAACCCCGCCTACAACAAGATTACACGGACTTCTAAGAAAGTGATAACAACTATGACGGACAGGGCCCCGCCATACCCCGAATGTACAAGAACCTACAGACTCGTGGTAACATACCACAAGATAAGCCTCCGAGAAACGGGGCTTCCAATACGAATGTGATCCTATGAGCGAGGATCCACAACCGATGACGTCTACTGCGGCGTTAACGCAGCCCCGAAGGAGGTCGATAACAGTACCAAGTATGTGGAAATCAATATCAGAATGAAATCATGATACTATATAAAACAGAGACATGTATGATAACCAAACTACGATTTACAACATAAAAGTAGTCATGTCAAGTCGTGGACTCACACCTCAAGTCATCCTCACGCCCGTGGAACTCCTTCCTCATCACAGCCTAGGTATAAATCTTATGATACGTATAACATGTCTCGCCCATCCCACGGACTCGATAAGAATCGTGGAATACGTGTCTCGCCCATCTCGTGGGACTCGATAGGAATCGTATGGAATACATGTCTACCATCTCATGGGACTCGATAGAATCGTATGGAATACATGTCTCGCCCATCTCACGATTCGATAGGAATCGTATGGAATACATGTCTCGCCCATCTCATGGGACTCGATAGTAATCGTTCACAACCAATCAGCCACCCTCCATCGAGACGCCATGCAGATAAAAATACAAGATTTGCACAACAAGGCTATCACATGCAAACATAGACAAGTTACACACAACTCAAGGTACTTTCATTTTATGTCAAAGTCCGAGTTTTAACCCCAAAGTACTACATACGTTAAATTCTTTTAAAAGATCCATTTCTTTTACAAAGGTCACCCGATACCCGTAGTATTAACATAGAGTGACTAACATTTATAAGTAAACCAAAACACTTTCCTTATTAATATCAAGTAACAACATTCTTTTCCAAAAGTTCAAGTTTGCCTAATTTCAAATGCTCAAGTCTCTTATTTTCGAAAGATTCCATAGATCATAGTCTTAATCACTTAACGTAATCTCCTTTTAAAACAATTGAGTAACATATGCCTTATATGTGAGTAGCTTGTTCTTGCTTATAACCATCTTATTAAAGCAGCCATGATCTAGGAAATGTAATACAATTTTGTCTTATCTTAGCTTCTATGCAGATGGAGGTTTCTACTGGTTTTAATATAATTAATTAGTCAATACATTTTCCTTTACTAACGCTGCAATGGTTTGTTCGATACTTATTCTCATTTCCGAAATCAGTAAAACATCAATCTTTAAAACCAAGTACTCATTACTCACGAATGAGGTTTCACACTTTTTAACAAAATTCATATCAAGTCAATTAAGTCAAGTCTCTTATCTTTCAAGATCAAGTCTCTTAACTTCTAAAATCAATAAACCATTCTATTACTTACATAAAGTCGTTATAACTAACTTCCCATAAAGCTATTATAACACTATATGTTTTAAACCAACCAAAACTCATTTAGCACACGTACGTCTACCGTACTACATAGTTCACAACAATCATGCTAGAAAAGATAGGAAGAGGTTCACATACCTCGCGACGATTATCGACAAATAGCAAAACGCTCCAAGTACTTCAACCCGTCGGCTACTCCTTAAGCCAAGTAGATCACGCCACACGTAGTACTCCACTCCTAAAATGGTCATAGTACTTCTATCAAACCTTTCTTACCATTGAAGACTTATACCAAAAAAAAGTCCTCTAATTCTACGGAAAATTGGGCAGCACTTCCCCCGTTTTTACTTACTTTTCCATCATTCTCCAAGGCCCGAATAACCGTAATTATATGCCATATATAAGGCATAATAATTTAAACAACATAAAGAAGGGGATTACACGCCCAAACGGTAACGCGGTTTACTATCACGCCTTCATAATAACAATAAGTAAAAGAAGGGGATTACGCGCCCAACCGGTAACGCGGTTTACTATCACGCCTTCATAACAATACAATAATTAAAAAGGGGATCACACGCCCAAACGGAACGCGATTGAACAATCTTCCCCTTAACAGAAATGTAAATACAGTCCAAAGTAAATACAGTCCAAAGTAAATACAGTCCTTAAGTCAGTCCTTGGCCAACTTTTTCCATTTTACTTATCCACTTACTTTATTAGTCATCCAACTTATATTCCATCTTAATATAAGTTATAGTTACTTTATTATTAGCTTCTTAGCAAGTAAGATACGTTTTTACCATTTTGTGGCTTTCTTGCCAATTTCCATTTTAGCAACTTAACAAGATCCAAATCCTTCCAAACTTTACTCCATATATTATATACTCCATAATATACTTATAATATATGTATAATAACCAATTCACAAAGAGGTTAAGGTTCACTACCTCAAATAGCCCAAAAATATCCAAGTTCTTAAAGTCGCTCCAAGCAAGTCTTAGCTCCAAATCTTTACGTTCCAATCCGCTACAAGAAACCCATAGAATCTCCTAACCAACTTCTCTTCAAGAATCAACTCCAAAAAGTGAAGAACACTTAGGGTTTCCAACTAGCAACTTTCGGCCAAGGCAACAAATAGAGGTTAGGGGTGTGAAATCTTTTCCAACTCTTGGTACACAATCTTCCTAACACCTTAGGGAAGAACACTTAAGAGTTTAAGAATTGTTGGACAAATTTTGCTCAAGAAATGGGGGCACAGCCGAGAGCTCTGTGTCAGGGAGAAGGAGGGAATTTCTTGTCTCAAATGTCTAAGTGTGGAAGATTTCATCAACTAAGGGTGCATAAATAGGACAACCAAGGGCTAGGATGAAGGCAAGTGTGTGGTTGATATTGGGGACAAGTGTGTGTGGACCCCACAAGCCACTTGTCCAACTAAAAATATCTTGCAAGACAAGGCCACTTGTCTCGCCACTGTCAAGTGATTTCGCCAAGAGCCACCTAGGGGTGACACGTGTCGCCTCCTATTCGTCCAAAATAT
Organism: Przewalskia tangutica; assembly: GCA_029844215.1. Classification (NCBI taxonomy): domain Eukaryota; kingdom Viridiplantae; phylum Streptophyta; class Magnoliopsida; order Solanales; family Solanaceae; genus Przewalskia; species Przewalskia tangutica. Next base: position 40,271,691 of record CM056720.1, on the reverse strand, counting down.
TTCATCTTCCAAAATATCCATAATGGCCAAAATCTCAAAACAAAGCCCCCTACAAACCAGAATTTCTCCCGTGGGCCCCACGTGACCATTTCCAAAATAAAATCTCAAAATTCTAATATAATTCAAGAAGCCCAAATACCAAATCTGGGAATCCAATTCCCATCAACGAACCTTTTCCTTCACAAAACCCTAAACTTTTCCGAAAAATCACATCTTTCTTTCTTTCCAAAATTTCTGTCGTATTCTCGTACGTACGTCCTCACATACATACCCTGGAACTACGGGGTATAACATAATCCTCGGAAAGTGTCTACAGACCGTGTCTAGTAGAGTCTTGATTATCGGTGTGTTGTTCACCACATCTATAATCGTGAGGTCGCAGACATTTAGGATCGTTTCGCTCTTCTCACTCTGAGATCGTGCCTTAGAGCTATGTTATAAGTTGAACCCCTCTGAAGAGTCTCTTTCGTTACCAGTTATGCCTCCACGTAAGGCAACCCGGGCCTAGAAGGGCAAGGCAGCCGAGGGAGCTGCAAGTAGAACACAGAGGAGTACGAGGGCACATGCCCAACCTTTACCCGAGGTGATACCCCAGACGGCAAGTTCCACGACGTCGCCGGCCCCAGCAGAGTTTAGTACAGCAATAGCTCCATCGCGCCATGATATATGAGCCTTCGCCCACGACCGAACAGGAATATGGATTACAAAGGATGGCTCGCCATTAGCTAGGATTTTAGCAAACAGAGAGTATATAGTGCGCCGATATATCACGGGTCTAGACGATTATCTAGTAAAGGGGTGTACAAGAGTAGCTCTTCAGTCAGGCATGGACATTGCCCGCATACAGGCTTATGCGCAGCAGACTGAGGAACATAAAGATCGACGAATTAAGCAAGACCAGCAGAAGAGGGCCAGGACAACAGGGTACTTTGGTGACTTTCGAGGCAGGCCTTTCAAGAAGAGACTAGTTATGCCCTCCTTGCTCAGAGTAGTCCTCCACAGGCTTCAGGACATTCGGAGTATGCAGGAGTTGGTTAGAGCTCCAGGGTTTTTTGTTCACAGATTTACATAGGTTCTAGCCAGCCAGATTCAGTTTTCCCTCAGTGTTCACTATGTGGTAGGCATCATTCTAGGAAATGTCATCTTTTTACCAATGCTTGTTTTACCTGCGGCCGGCAGGGCCATGTGAGGAGAGAATGTCCTAGTAGGAGGGATACAGGTGGGATGACTCACCTACCGTGCCTGGCATGGATTCATGGTTCGAGAGAAAGGGTGTTAGCTGTAGAGGCCACCCCACCTCGGTGCCGATGTGGTAGGTGTCATCAGGGGAGTGTCGTGCTACTTCGACAGTTTGTTATGCTTGCGGACAGCAAGGCCATTTTGTGAGAAATTGTCCAACCAGAGGTGGCGCGGATGTTACGACTCAGCCTTCAGGATCAGTGGCTGGTTCATCACCTTCTATAACTATGCGCCCAGAAGAGCAGGATTTTGATTAAGAGCGACAAAGGGAAGTGAAGCAGTAGTTGCAGGTATATCCTTAACCTCTGAGACTAGTATGCGTAATAGAAAGATTATATTTTAAGTGTTATGTTCGAGAACATGGTGTTAATTGTGATTGGAAAACACGGTGGTTAAAAAGGTAAGTTTGAGGACAAGTAAATTGCGAACCTTAGAAATTATAACAATGAGACTTTAGATGTAAGGCCGACTTAAGTAAAAGATTTTACGCTTTGATCCTTGTCGAGATACATTGTATACGCGGTGTATTCATGTGATAAATCCATGGGTAGTTTGAGATGTAAGTGGTAGCTTTCATGACGTGAATTAGTAAGATTGTTCGGATCGGGAACGAGAGAGTTTGGCGCGATAATGGGTCGGTTTGAGGCCGGGACGGGTTAACCCGCAGCCGAATGAAGTGAGGTAAATTTGAGCGGTCCCGCTAGGTGATAGGATCACGAGGGTGTTAGGCCCAGGTTTAGGTAACAATCGTACGAGTTCGTGGATGCGTTCGACCCATCCTATCTTGTCTTTCACCGTGATCATTTACTCAATGGAGGTTATGCGAGATGTTATATATCGTAGGTTGTAAGGCTGCACGGTTCCTACTTTTATTTTATGACAGCAAGAGAGCCCGCCATTTACGCTATTTTCTTTTCTCGAGGTTTTACCAAAGTGATAGGAACTCAAAGTAGTCTCAGATTGCATTCACCTCGGCCGACGGACAAACAGCGCGTTACAGATATTCGAGGATAGGTTACGCCTGTTTTGATTTCAAGGGAGTGGTGAGGATTATTTGCCTCGTGTTGAGTAGGTATTATAATATCTACCATTTCGTGTTCGAACGGCGCTTACGGCCTTGTATGGGCGGAAATATAGGTTGCACGGCCGATTGGTCTGATGTTGGCAAGGTTCAGATAGTTGGTCCATACTTGATTCAGAGAATGAGGATAAGGCGGCTTATCCGATGAGGTTATTAGCACCGTAGTCAACATAAGTCTTGCAGATAATCGGCATCAACACTTGGAGTTCAGTCGACGGTGGGCCTTCAAGGTACCACCCTGGCGGTGTGACGAGATTTGGAAAGCAAGGGAAACTTAGCCCGGTGTACTTTGGGCCTTTTCGCATCGCTTGTAGAATAGGCCATGTTGCCTATAAGTTAGCACTGCCGTCCGACTTAGGAGGCAGTACGTCCGGTCTTTCATGTTGCTATAATTCGGAAGAGTATCGGAGATCCATCCAAAGTGTTCCCGCTAATGACGCACTTAAGGATAGTAACCTAGATTTTAAAATCAAGTAATGGCGTAAATGTGATACGTATATTAGGAAGAGTTCGAGTGTACGACGAGGGTACGACGAGTAAGAAAAGAGGCGAAGATGTGTTAAGAAGATGGAAGTGTTCTTTTTATAAGTAAGGATGTGGAGAAAGTATCCTTTGGACCACTGGAGCTAATAGTGTTGTATACGCTGTAGAGATGATTCTTCGTTGGCTCGGATATGAGTTTTTCAGACGTGGTATTATGGCCATGAGTGGCATAATTGATTTCGTAAGAATAAAGGGAAGACTATACCGGCACAGGTATGTTTTGAGACTTAGAAGGAACATTCGGGACGAATGTTTCTAAGGGGGGGAGAATGTTATGCCCCGTAGTTCCGGTGTATGTATGTGAGGACGTACGTACGAATGTATACACCCTAATTAGGGTAAGATTGATAGAATTGTTTTCCGACGAAAATTATTCCGAACCTTGTGAAGGAAATTTTACGTTTTCAATAATATTTTTACGATTATGGAATTGTTCCGAGAGATAAAATATTTTGGACCAATAGGAGGGCGACAAGTGTCACCCCTAGATTGGGCCATGTGGGACGAAATTGAGTGGACAAGTAGGCAAGACAAGTGGCCAAAAGTCTTGCATGGCTAGTCTTGGCTTGGACAAATTTTGGCTAAGTTTAGTGGGCAAGTCTTGCATGGTCAAGGTCTTGCATGGCTTTAGTAAGACAAGTGTGGGAAGGAACCTTCACATATGATCTCTACCTTAAACATGTGTTAATCTCAACCCTTGGTTGTGCTATATAAACCCCCTTAGTGGATGAAAATCAGCCACACTTAACATATTACAAGACTTGAAAAACATTTCCTCTCCCTCCTTCACTATCTTGATTTCGTCCAACCCCCCCCCCCCCCCCTCCCCTAACCAAATGTTGTCCAAAAATTCTTAAACTTATAAGTGTTCTTCCTTAATGTGTTAGGAAGATTATTAACCAAGAGTTAGACAAGATTTCACACCCCTAGCCTCAAAACCTTCCCTTGGCCGAGTAGGCAGATTTTCGAAACTGTTTTGGGCAGATTCTTAGTCAAGTTTGGAAGGGAATATCTCCTACCATATAAAGAGTTTTTGGGAGTTTCAAAAGCCTAAAATGAAGTTTGTCGAGTCTAATTTCCAACGCAACCAACCACTCGTCGATAGGAAACTGGAGTAGAGAGTTATCGACGTTGCAAGTTCAGCTGACGAAGCAGTAGCTAAAAATCAGGACAGTCACGTTTTTTTTGGACTATCTTGAGGTAATGAACCTTAACCTCTTTGTGAATTTGATTATTATGTATATATGGATATTATACATATATTGTAAGTATATTATGGACTATAAGATGTAAAGAAAGATTTGGATCTTGCTAAGAAGTTAACAACAAAGAAACCGTTATACCCTCGTAGTTGCGTGGTATGTATGTGAGGACGCACGCATTTGGAGTACGCGGAAAATTTTGAAAAGAAATAAAGATGTGAGTTTTCGACTTAAAAGTTTCCGGTTATTTGTTCAGAAAAAGGTTCTTTAATGTGAATTGGATTCCCAGATTTGGTATTTGGACTTCATAGATTATATTAGAATTTTGAGATTTTATTTTCTGAATGGTCACGCTGGGCCCACTGAGAAATTTACTGGCTTTGTGGGGCCCACTTTGTTTTCGAGATTTTGGCCATTGTGGATATTTTCGAAGACGTTTTAATGGGCCAATAGGAGGGTGACACGTGTCACCCCGCCAGGTGGCTTGGCCGAAATGACATTTGTGCACAACACCCTGCTAGAGTCATTTTTGACTAAACGCTTGCGTAGTTTGCGGGAAAATTCCGCTATGTCATTTAGTATTTTTATGATTTTTCCGAGAGACGAAATGTTTTGGACCAACGAGAGGGCAACACTTGGCACCCTCTCAGCGGACTTGAGGCGGAATTAGCCGAATGGACGGGCAAGTCAGGTAGATATTTGTGTAGATATTTGTGAGGGTTTTGTGGAGTAGGGTTAGGTGCACTTGGCTTGATTCGCCTTACACTTGCCTTGCACATGGCTTGATCTTGGCCATTGGTTGGCTTTTGGTTTTGCTATAAATACCCCTTGGCTCAAGACTTCATTCATCCAAAATGTTCCAAGTCTTGCTATCCTTCCTCTCCTCTTGTTTGACTCTCGCCCAAGAGCCCTCCCTAGTAAAGGCCCTTCGCCGAGAAACCCTCCCCTTTGTGGTGCCTTCGCCGCAAGTACCCTCCCCTAGCCTAGTTGTTTTCAGATAATACCCTTGTTGTGGTATAGAAATACTCCTAGTATTGTTATAATGCCCAAAATACCTTAGCCTTGTACCTTGTAGTATTCCAAAGATACCTCTTTACGAGAGTCCTAAATACTACCTTTTGTCCTTTTAGTCTCAAACCGAAACCCTAAGGAAATCTTCAGTTGGTCAAGTATTTGAGCAGAAGTTGGTTAGAACTTCTAAGGGTTGTTTGGAGTGGTTTGGAGCGCACTGAGCGAGCTAAACCTTGCTCAGGATCGACATTATAACTTGGATAATTTTGGGCTTGTCGAGGTAATTATCTTGTCCCTCTATTGTAATTGGAAATTACATGTTTGTTAGAATATATAGTTGAAGTATACTATATATGGAACTATGCTTAGTATTCGGCAATGTCTTTTGACTTAAGCCCAAGAATAAAGAATCGAATCGAATCAGATTTACATAGGATCAGATTGCAGAGACTTGTGTAGAATTGTACACGCCCGTTAGACGTGTAAACCCCCGGTTGGCTTGGTAGCCTCGATAGAGGAGGAGATTTACGCTGCATGTGAGAGGTGCCGAATTTTCTATAGGAAGATAGAAACTTGTGTTTTGGGGTTAATAGACGTTTGTGACCTTTATAGGTGAAAGTACTAAGAGTAGCGTATTCTACTCGAGGAGTGGAAAGGGCCAGTGCGTTGTAGTACTTGGAGCATTTTGCTTATTGTCGATAAATCGTCGCGAGGTATGTGAACCTCTTCCTATCTTTTCTAGCATGATTGTTGTGAACTATGTAGTACGGTGAGACGCATACGCTAAGTGATTTGTTGGTTTAAAACATGTGGTGTTATAATAGCTTTACGGGAAGTTAGTTATAACGACCTTATGTAAGTGAAAATGGTTTATCGATGTTAGAAGTTAAGAGACTTGATCTTATAAGATAAGAGACTTAACTTATTTGTTTAAACGTGGATGTTTGTGTGAAACCTCATTCTGAGTAATGAGTACTTGGTTTTTAAAGGGATAATGTTTTACCGATTTCGGAATCGTAATGTATCGGCTGCACCACCGCAGCTGCTAATAAAGGAAAATGTATTGAATAATGATGTGTTGTATTAAAACCAGAGAAACCTCCATCCGCATGAAGCTAAGATGAGACAAAATGATATTACATTTTCTAGATCATGGTCACGTAATAAGATCGCTATAAACAAGAATAAACTACTCACATATATGACATATGTTACTCAATTGTTCTAAAAGGAATCAAGTGATTAAGTTTGGGAACTATGAAACCATTTGAAACGAAGCTTGAGTAATCAAACTAGGCAAACCGACTTAGGAAAAGAATGTCATACTTGATTTTGAAAAGGAAGGTGGGTTGGTCATTCTAATACTACGTATCGGGTGACTTTTATAAAAGTAATGGATCTCTTTAAAAGAACTTAACGATGTAGTACTTTGGGGTTAAAACCCGACTTTGGCATAAAATGAAAGTACTTTGAGTCAGGTGAAACTTGCCTATGATTGTTGTTGTGAAACTTGCCTATGCTTGTTGTCGTGATGATAGCCTTTATTGTACAAGCGTTGTGTTTCGTGTTACCGCTCTCGATAGAGGTCGGTTGATCGTTGAGAACTTACTTCGACGCGCGTCAGCCGACGAGAAATTCCACGTACGCCTCGCTGATAGTATTATTGTTGTTAATCGCTGACATACCGACACGACGCGTAGCGCACGTATGCTTCCATTTTGGTTAAGGTCTGTAGTTAATCGCTGGATATATCGGCACACGACGCGTAGCGCACGTATGTTTCCATTTTGATTATCGCCGTGATTTCCTGGACATATCGACACGATGCGTAGCGCACGCATGCGCCCATTTGGAAAGTTGTCTTATTGTTTCCTTTGGACATACCGACACGATGCGTAGCGCACGTATGCTTCCATTTGGATTGCTGTTGTTGTTATCATATCATCGATCACGGCAGCTGGCGGGAAGGTATTCCACGCATGATTGATGTTGTGGCGCGAGACCGACTTGATATAATCATATATGTGATGCGGTCGTAGTTTGGCTATCATACATGTCTCCCGCTTGTATAGATCGTTATGATTTCATTTACGATTGTACGCCACATACTGTACCGTTGCATCGACCTCCTTCGGGCCGCGTCACGCCGCAGTAGAGGTACATCGGCCGTGGATCCTCGCCATGGATCACCGTCAACAGATGGGAAGCTCCGCTTCTCCCGAGGCTTATCTTTTGCATGTGTTCCCGAGTTGTAGGTTCTTGTACATTCGGGGTATGGCGGGCCCCGCCCCGCCATAGTCGTGTAAATCTTAGAGGTGCAGTAGTACTGCTGTGCGTGGTTGTAAAAGGATTAAACTGCTCGTTTTATGTTTATACCAAGGCAATCGCTTTGTTGGCCTGCTTATTTATTATATCTCTTGTTTAATGACTCATGTTTTATGTTCCGCTGATTTTCTCGATGTATGTATCGCTAGGTGCTCGGTAAGGCACTACCACGCCCGACGGGGCGTGACATAGTGGTATCGTGAGCGCGATCCTCGTAGTGTCTACGCATCGTGTCTAGTAGAGTCTCGATTATCTGTTGTGCACCACATCTATAATCGTGAGGCTATAAGACATTTAGGATTGGTTTCATTTCTTCTCATTCGAGATCGTGCCTTAGAGTCAGAGTTATGAGTCGACCCTCCGACGATCTCGCTTACCGCTTATGCCTCCGCGCAAGGCAACCAGAGCCTGGAAGGGCAAGGCACCGAGGAGCCGCTAGTGAGATACAGAGGAGTTCGAGGCGCAGCCCTGGCCAAGACTGAGACAAAGCTTCCGACGGCGAAGTTTCGCGACGCCGCCAAAGACCAAAGAGAGTTTAGAGCCGCAGCAAGGTCACGAGACTACAAGACCGAGCCTCCACCCCACACCGAGCAGGAGACGGGTCACGCGAGATGGCCCGCGATTGGCCGTGGTCGTGGGCCGATATGAGATAGCCGGATGCAGCAGCCCAGCCCAGAGCACCAGTGGTTCACCCCGAGCAGATAGTTTGAGGCTACTGACTTTCTCGAGTTGTAGCCCGCCGTAGTTTTACGGTCGAGGCTCGAGGATGATCCGCAGGAGTTCATCCGGCAGCTACGCCGATCACGCGGTGATCAAGGCTTCGAGACCGAAGTCTGTGACCTTTGGTTCGTGACGGCCGCGTGATACCGCAATCGATTGGTTTGATTCATGAGCTTTCCGGGAGAGCATGCACTCAGCAAGATGGGATGAGTTTTCGGGGCTTTCTCACGCACTTCTTGCCTCCGCAGATGAGAGGGCACGCCGGTGATTTTTGTTACCGAGACAGAGGGCGACCGCCGTGAGTACAATGTCGAAGTTCGATTCTGGCTCGATATGTCCTCGCGAAGTTGCAGATATGGAGGATAGGTGCATCGCCACGCCACCGCTAGATGATTATATGGCCGAAGTCTTGCGGTGTTTTCTTCACCGCATGGACATTGCCCGCACGCAGCTCACGCACCAGATGCGAGGCACGGAGGGTCGGGGAACGACCGGATCGCCAGAAGAGGCCGTGACAGCAGGTCCTTTGGTGACTTTCGAGGCGGACCGCCAAAGAAAGGCTAGCTATATACCCCCACCAAGATGCAGTGGTCCTCCACCGCCTCCGCACGCAGTCGTGGCTCCAAGGGTTCAGATTTTCGGAGAGCGGGTGTTAACCACCAAGCCACCCCTACCTCGTTGTGACCGCTGTGGTAGACTCCATTTTGGAGAGTGTCGTGCTAGATTGGGAGTTTGTTTTGCATGACAGCAGGCCATTTTGCGAGGAACTGTCCGACCAAGGGAAGCGGATGTTACGACTCACCTTCGTGATTTGTGGGTGGTTCATCACCTTCATACATGCACTGCAGGCAGCCTATGATTAGAGTGAGCGGTAACTTCGTGTATATCCTTAACCTCTAGAGTTTTGGTATGCTTGTTATGATGATCTCATTATTGTGTGCTATGTACGGATAGCATTGTGATATGTGAGTTAGAATACATGGTTAGTTGGAAGGTTACGATGGGGCATGGTAAGTGAACCTTAGACTATTTCACGATCGAGACCTTAGAGGTAAGGTCATCTTGAGTATAAGATTCGTTTTATGTTTGACCTTTATAAGGCGTGAGTAGTATACGGGATTTATCCGTGATGAGTCCATGGGTAGTGTGAGATGGAAGTGGTAGCTTTCATGATGTGAATTGGTATGATTGTTCCGCATCGGGAACAAGAGTTTGGCGCAGTGGGGTCCGTTGAGGACCATTTATGGTCAACCCAGAACCCGCTTTGTGGCGGGGTCCTGGGTGGTCCCGCCAGTGGTAGGGTCACGAGGATGCTAGGCCCAAGTTTGTATGATCATCGATGAGTTCGTGGACGCGCTCAATTGAGCCGTTCAGAAGGCCGAATGGCCTTAAGGAAGTTTCGAGGTTAGTAAGATGACCAAGTTTGGAGGTAGTGACTCGCAGATTTTCGAACGGAAGTAATGACCGGCGTATGGTACGCATCGAGAGTTCAAGTGTTCGGAAGGGCACGACGAGTAAGGAAGGAAGATAACGTGTGATATTTCGCGCTGCCGCGTGGCGCTGATAACTTGTTAGAGGAACTTCATCGATATCCGTTTGAGAAGGAACATTCGGACGAATGTTTCTAAGGAGGGATAATGTTATACCCGTAGTTGCAGGGTATGTATGTGAGGACGACGCATGCGAGAGTACGCAGAAAATTTTGAAAAGAAAGAAAGATGTGAGTTTTCACTAAAAGTTTCCTGTTATTTGTGAAGAAAAAGGTTCGTTAACGGGAATTGATTCCCGATTTGGTATTTGGACTTCATAGATTATATTAGAATTTTGAGATTTTATTTTGAATGGTCACGTGGGCCCACGGAGAAATTTACTGGCTTTGTGGGGCCCACTTTGTTTTCTAGATTTTGGCCATTGTGGATATTTTCGAAGACGTTTTTGGGCTAATAGGAGGGTGACACGTGTCACCCCGCCAGTGGCTTGGCCGAAATGACATTTGTGCACAACACCCTGCTAGAGTCGTTGACGCAAACGCTTGCAGAAGCTTCATGGAAGGAAAATTCCGGCTATGTCATTTAGTATTTTTATGGATTTTTCCGAGAGACGAAATGTTTTGGACCAACGAGAGGCAACACTTGGCACCCTCTCATTGGTGGACTTGAGGCGGAATTAGAATGGACGGGCAAGTTGTGGTAGATATTTGTGTAGATATTTGTGAGGGTTTTGTGGAGTAGGTTAGGGTGCACTTGGCTTGATCTTGGCCTTACACTTGCCTTGCACATGGCTTGATCTTGGCCATTGGTTGGCTTTTGGTTTTGCTATAAATACCTTGGCTCAAGACTTCATTCATCCAAAAATGTTCCAAGTCTTGCTATCCTTCCCTCTCCTCTTGTTTGACTCTCGCCCAAGAGCCCTCCCTAGTAAAGGCCCTGGCCGAGAAACCCTCCCCTTTGGTGCCTTTCGCCATGGGTACCCCTCCCCTAGCCTAGTTGTTTTCAGATAATACCCTTGTTGTGGTATAGAAATACTCCCTAGTATTGTTATAATGCCCAAAATACCTTAGCCTTGTACCTTGTAGTATTCCAAAGATACCTCTTTACGAGAGTCCTGAAATACTACCTTTTGTCCTTTTAGTCTCAAACCAAACCCTAAGGAAATCTTCATAGTTGGTCAAGATTTGAGTGGTTGGTTAGAACTTCTGGGGTTGTTTGGAGTGGTTTGAGCGCACTGAATGGAGCTAAACCTTGCTCAGATCGACATTATAACTTGGATAATTTTGGGCTTGTCGAGGTAATTATCTTGTCCTCTATTGTAATTGGAAATTACATGTTTGTTAGAATATATAGTTGAAGTATACTATATATGGAACTATGCTTAGTATTCGCAATGTCTTTTGACTTAAGCTCAAGAATAAAGAACCGAATCGAATCAGATTTACATGTGATCAGATTGAGACTTGTAGAATTGTACACGTCCGGTTAGACGTGTAAACCCCACAGTTGGCTTGGTAGCCTCGATAGAGAGAGGAGATTTACGCCATGTGGAGGTCTGCCAATTTTCTATAGGAAGATAGAAACTTGTGTTTTGGGGTTAATAGACGTTTGTGACCTTTATAGGTGAAAGTACTAAGAGTAGCGTATTCTACTCGAGGAGTGGAAAGGGCCAGTGCGTTGTAGTACTTGGAGCATTTTGCTTATTGTCGATAAATCGTCGCGAGGTATGTGAACCTCTTCCTATCTTTTCTAGCATGATTGTTGTGAACTATGTAGCACGGTAGACGCATACGTATGCTAAGTGATTTGGTTGGTTTAAAACATGTGGTGTTATAATAGCTTTACGGGAAGTTAGTTATAACGACCTTATGTAAGTGAAAATGGTTTATCGATGTTAGAAGTTAAGAGACTTGATCTTATAAGATAAGAGACTTAACTTATTTGTTTAAATGTGGATGTTTGTGTGAAACCTCATTCGTGAGTAATGAGTACTTGGTTTTTAAAGGGATAATGTTTTACTGATTTCGGGAATCGTAACGTGTATCGGCTGCACCACCGCAGTTAATAAAGGAAAATGTATCAATAATGATGTGTTGTATTAAAACCAAGAGAAACCTCCATCCGCATGAAGCTAAGACGAGACAAAATGATATTACATTTTCTAGATCATGGTCAGTAATAAGATCGTTATAAACAAGAATAAACTACTCACATATATGACATATGTTACTCAATTGTTCTAAAAAGGAATCAAGTGATTAAGTTTGGGAACTATGAAACCATTTGAAAATGAGAAGCTTGAGTAATCAAACTAGGCAACCGACTTAGGAAAAGAATGTTGTTACTTGATTTTGAAAAGGAAGGTGGTTGGTCATTCTAATACTACTGCATCGGGTGACTTTTATAAAAGTAATGGATCTCTTTAAAAGAACTTAACGATGTAGTACTTTGGGGTTAAAACCCGACTTTGGCATAAAATGAAAGTACTTTGAGTTGTGTGAAACTTGCCTATGATTGTTGTTGTGAAACTTGCCTATGCTTGTTGTTGTGAAACTTGCCTATGCTTGTGATGATAGCCTTTATTGTACAAGCGTTGTGTTTCTGTGGTTACCGCGCCTCTCGATAGAGGTCGGTTGATCGTTGAGAACTTACTTGGACGTGCCGGCAGTGACGGAGAAATTCCACGGGTACGTTCCTGTTGATAGTATTATTGTTGTTAATCGCTTTGGACATACTGACACGATGCGTAGCGCACGGGTATGCTTCCATTTTGTTAAGGTCTTGTAGTTAATCGCTTTGATATATCGACACGATGCGTAGCGCACGTATGTTTCCATTTTGATTATCGCCAGTGATTTCCTTTTGGACATACCGACACGATCGTAGCGCACGCATGCGCGCCCATTTGGAAAGTTGTCTTATTGTTTCTTCGACATACCGACACGATGCGTAGCGCATCGCATGCTTCCATTTGGATTGTGTCTTGTTGTTATCATATCATCGATCACGGCATGGCGAAGGTATTCCACGCATGATTGATGTGGGCGTGAGACCGACTTGATATAATCATATGTGATGGATGTAGTTTGGCTATCATACATGTCTCCTCGCTTGTATAGATCGTTATGATTTCATTTACAAAGATTGTACGCTTTCACATACTGTACTGCCAGATCGACCTCCTTCGGGGCCGTTCACGCCGCAGGTAGGTACATCGGCCGTGGATCCTCGCCATGGATCACCGTCAACAGACGGGAAGCTCCGCTTCTCGAGGCTTATCTTTGTATGTGTTCTCGAGTTGTAGGTTCTTGTACATTCGGGGTATGGCGGGGCCCCCCCCGTCATAGTCGTTGTAAATCTTAGAGGTCTGTAGTACCGCTAAGTGTGGTTGTAAAAGGATTAAACTGCTCGTGTTTTATGTTTATACCGGCAATCGCTTTGGTTGGCTGCTTATTTATTATATCTCTTGTTTAATGACTCATGTTTTATGTTCCGCTGATTTTCTCGATGTATGTATCGCTAGGGTGCCCGGTAAGGCACTACCACGCCCGATTTTCGCGTGATGTAAACTATAACTTATATAAAGATTGGAATATAAGTTGAAGGACTAATGAAGTAATTGGATAAGTATTATTGTAAAAGTTGGCCAAGGACCCCAACTTAAGGACCGTATCTACTTTGGACTTTTTACTTTGGACTTCTTTACTTATTGTTATTATGAAGGGAGATAGTAAACCGCGTATCGTTGGCGTGTTATCCCTTCTTTACTTATTGTTATTATGAAGGAGATAGTAAACCGCTGCTATCATTGGGCGTGTTATCCCCTTCTTTACTTATTATTATTATGAAGGAGAGATAGTAAACCGCGTTACCGTTTGGGCGTGTTATACCCTTTGTTACACCCCGTAATTATAGGACTTGTTTTAAGAACGTACGAAAGAACTCACAAGTGTTAAGATTTGAGACTTGTAAAAATTTATCGGAATTATGGAATTGTCGGAAAACGAATTCTTGTGACGAATGGGAGGGCGACACGTGTCACCCCCCTTAGAAAGGCCTTGGACGAAATTGCAAGGGCTTAAGGGTCATCGACCTTTGTTGGCAAGACAAGTCTTGCAACTTGAGCTTGAGTTTCTTGACCAAGTCAACGGACCCACAAAGGCTTGATATTTGCTTAGACCTCATCCTAGCCACCCAATTGTACACATCTTGACCTCCATGTCCCTATATAATACTACTAGTAGTGACAAGCTTCCATACTTAGCAAAATTTCAAGAAAATTGGATGAACTCTTCCAAGAGCTCTCGTTCACCTAGAAAGGAAAAGAAAAATTTCGCTTGTTCTTAAGCTCCACACTTTAAACCAAGGTTCATGAGTGTATTGTAAGTGTATCTAAATAGAAAAATCTCGGAAAAAGATAGTTTTCGTATTAGTCGCAAAGTGAAAACCTTGTTGCTTTCTAGGTTTTGGATTGGAAGTTTGAAGGAAAGTTGTTGGTATGGTTCTAAGGGTCTCAAGTAGCGGATTGAAGTATCTTGAAAAGGCTCTAGGTTGCTAAGGAACGACTTCGGATTTGGAGTTGGATTAGGATTCGTTGAGGTATAATCTTGTTCTTTGAAAGTGTTACAAGATTATTTATATTGTTGTTAGCTATACTTGTTGCTAGCATGAAGTATATATGTTGAAGTTTGTAAGGATTATGGATTGATTGTGGCCTTGGAAATCCGAAATGTAATGTGAGCCATGTTAAGTTAGATTACAATTTGGTCGTTATTAGAATAGTCGCATGTTATTGACTTGAAGATTATAGTAGTTATTATTGGTTGCGACTTGATATCATGTTAGGCTAATAACTTGGATTGATATGGAAATTGGATAAGAATTGATTGTTGTAGCACTTCAAGTTAGCCGAATTGGCCTAGTAAGTTGTAGTAATTTGATATCGTTGTGGGGCGGAATTTTACACGTCTAGTAGGCGTGTAATCCCCTATTGTTGATTTCATTGATTGGGCCTTAAATGTGGCGTGTTTGGTTATTGTATTCGGCCTTGAAAAAGGTGGCAAAGTAAGTAAACACAAAGGAAGTCATCCGATTTTCCGTAGAATTTGGCGACTTAGCACTTAGAATATTCTACGTTTGAAGAGGTTAATGGACGACAGACCATTATAGGTTGAAATACTAAGTATAGCGTATCCTACTTGAAGGATGGATTAGCTATCAAGATTGAAGTACTTTGGAGCATTTTGCTACTTGTCGATAATCGTCGCAAGGTATGTGAACCTCTTCCTTACTTTGGCATGCTTCTATGTATGGAATATACCTGTGGTATCATTTCATGTTTCCTTCTACTCTTGGAAGTTAAGAGGTAGTTGTGTGATTTACACTATGTAGAACTCTTCCTATCTTTGAGCATGTCTAGTTGCACGATGTAGTACTGAGAGACGACAACACCTGATATCCTTTACTAGTTTTATGAATAGCCAAGTCGGGTGAGTTAGGAGATTTACTCACTTTGAAAGTTAATAAGGGATGTCTTAAGTTTTATTTAAGTTAAGGGACTTGAAGATTTTTAAAGTATGTGATACTTGTTCCGCTTTAAACGATAAGTCCCTTGGATAGGAAATTGTGTGGCTAAGGCATAAAGTGAATATAACGACTTTATGGGGAGTTGGTTATATTTGCTTTATGGAAAGATAAATGACTTGGTTTTAGTGAAAATGCAACTTGATTTTAAGGCATCAATTGCCTAAGGTTTTATAAATAAAGGAGTCACTTGAGTTCTAATAGGTTAAGGACTAATTGTATTTGAAAGTTAAGAGAATTGATTTGAAAGTATTTAATACTTGGTTTCAAAAGTAGAAGTCTTTGGTCATAAAAAGGAATGAGTTGGTCTAAAACCATAAAGGGTTATAACGACTTTATGGGAAGTTGGTTATAACGCTTTATGGAAGGTTAAGAGAATGGTTTTCTAATAATGTACGCAAAGAAATGATTTGAAATAAAGAAGGGCAAATTGTTTTAAAGGTACCAATTGCGTAAGGTTTTATTAAAGAAGTCACTTGATTTAGAAGCGGTAATCGTATTTCTAAAAAGGTATCGTGACTTGTCTTGAAAGGTGGTAGGACTTGATACTATAGTTGTTAGTATCCGGGAAGTTTTATTTGAAAAAGAGTCTTTCTAAAGCGAGTAGAGGTCGAGTACGTTAGGTTAAATTCCGGTTTTATATGACATTATCGACCAGAACGGGTCGCAATATACCTTTACGCGCACTATATGACATTATCGACCCAGAACGGGCGGGCAAAGATACCTTACGCGCAGACTATATGACATTATCGACCGAGAACGGGCGCAAGATACCTTTACGCGCACTATATGACATTATCGACCAGAACGGGCCGCGATACCTTTACGCGCACTATATGACATTATCGACCCGTGAACGGGCGCAAGATACCTTACGCGCACTATATGACATTATCGACCCAGAACGGGCCGGGCAGATACCTACGCGCACTATATGACATTATCGACCCGTGAACGGGCGGCAAGATACCTTTACGCGCACTATATGACATTATCGACCAGAACGGGCGTAGTATACCTTTACGCGCACTATATGACATTATCGACCCAGAACGGGCCGCAAAGATACCTTTACGCGCACTATATGACATTATCGCACCGTGAACGGGCCGCAAGATACCTTTACGCGCACTACGTGACTTGATCGCCCCGCATCGGCGGGTAGTATAGCGCCTCCTTAAAGTCGGATTGTACTTATGAAAGATAAGTAAGTTATATAGAAATGAACTTAATGATTTTTCCTAATCATGCGTAAGAACGTGGCTATAACCTTTATTGAAAATGGGAAAAGATATTGATGTGAAATTAAGTTCATAAGTGGTAATGACACGCAGATCCGTATGTATTCTTTATACTTGTCCTTGTCATTCTTTGGTACAGTTATGATATGTTTCATCGACGTTATTTCGCTCCATATTCGTATTGTAATCGACTTTCTGAGGCTGCGTTCATGCCCGCAGTTTTAGGTACCTGTTGGTGATCCTTGCTCTTAGGATCTCGGTTGATTGGGAAAAAGCTCCATTTGCTCCGAGGCTTATCTCTTGGTACAGTTTTCCCGAGGTAGTAGATTCTTGTATATTCGTGGTATGGCGGGCCCCGTCCCGCCACTGCTTGTTATGTTAAAAATTCCTAGAGGTCTGTAGTCACATGTTGTGGGTCAGTTTGTAAAGGAAAGGAGGCAACTGCTTCGGTTGTATATATTTATGTCCAGGAAGGTAGCCCTATCGGCTAACCTGTTATTTTACTTCTGTTGTTCATTTTTTAAAGTTTCATGTATGTTCCGCTGATTATCTCTGATGTATACCTGTAAGGGTGCCCAGGTAGGGCACCAGTCGCGAGCCCGGGGTCGGGTCGTGACAAAAGTGGTATCAGAGCCAGGTTAGTCCTCGGAAAGTGTCTACAGACCGTGTCTAGTAGACTCTTGATTATCGGTGTGTTGTGCACCACATCTATAATCAGGAGGTTGCAGGACATTTAGGATTGGTTTCCATTCTTCTCACTCGGAGATCGTGCGATAGAGCTGTGTTGTTAGGGTCGTCTCTCCCTAACGAGTTATGATTGATTGCAGCTACGAGAAAGAGCGATGACCTGAAGGACTCGTGATCGGATTGCGTATCCAGGTTGGTAATGATTATAGTATAGTTGGTATTGTGACATACATCTATACGGAGTTATGTATGAGGGTCATTTATGGGTTGCCTAGAATGGTTTTAGATTTACCAAGAGTGGTAAAGACTAACTAGATACCGGGAAGGTATGGAATAGTTAATGAATTTTCGCCAAGGTCTTGAGTTTTATTTTGAGATAATTGGGAAAGGATGAGTTGTCTGATAGGGTAGTGAACCCTTAAGAAGCCATGTTAAGGAATTTATCGGAATGTCATGTTAATAGCTTAAGCTGCGTAGTAGGCTTAAGAGAATTGTACGGATGAAGTCTGTATAGAGCAAGTAATGGTCGTTGTGATCGAGACAACATGGTTATGGTATTATGAGACGTTTTTGTACCCGTTTACGGGGGGAACTGATAAGGTAGGCTTGGAGCATGGAAATTGCGAGCCTAAGAAAGTTGAAGACCGCTGAGACCTTAGATGTACAAGCTCTTCTCGGGTAGAAAGATTTATTATAGACCAAGAATAAGAGTTAAGTGCGACGCTTGCGGTGAGGACTCGCACGTCTCCCATGGCCGGAATGGAGTGGGATCAGTTGGTAGTTCCGCTATGTGACAAGGTCACGAGGTGCAAGGCCCAAGTCTAGTTAATTGTTTTACGTTCGTGGACGCGTTCCACCTAACCAGCCGCGAGTCGGAAATGGCCGTATATTGTTTTATAAAGTGACTCCAAAGATTTGAGGCCGAATCGGTATGGAATTTATGTATGTATGCTAGAAGGAGTTGGAAGTACGAAAGATAATCTCTTTTGGGCTTATGATGGACGGATATATGCGTGCGAGGTATTAGGGCCATGTGTGGCATTGTTGGTATGTCGGGGTTGTGAAAGGAAACTGTGTCGCTAATTATAAGTTTGACTCCGAAAGAACATTCGAGGACGAATGTTTCTAAGGGGGGAAGAATGTTACACCCCGTAATTATAGGACTTGTTTTAAGAACGTACGAAAGAACTCACAAGTGTTAAGATTTGAGACTTGTAAAAATTATCTAATTATGGAATTGTCTGAAACGAATTTCAGGATTTAATGGGAGGCGACACGTGTCACCCCCTTAGAAAGGCCTTGGACGAAATTGCAAGGGCTTAAGGGTCATCGACCTTTGTTGGCAAGACAAGTCTTGCAACTTGAGCTTGAGTTTCTTGACCAAGTCAACGGACCCACAAAGGCGTGATATTTGCTTAGACCTCATCCTAGCCACCCAATTGTACACATCTTGACCCTCCATGTCCCTATATAATACTACTAGTAGTGAGACACGCTTCCATACTTAGCAAAATTTCAAGAAAATTGGATGAACTCTTCCAAGAGCTCTGTTCACCTAGAAAGGAAAAGAAAATTTTCGTTTCTTGTTCTTTAAGCTCCACACTTTAAACCAAGGTTCATGAGTGTATTGTAAGTGTATCTCAATAGAAAAATCTCGGAAAAAGATAGTTTTCGTATTAGTCGCAAAGTGAAAACCTTGTTGCTTTCTAGGTTTTGGATTGGAAGTTTGAAGGAAAGTTGTTGGTATGGTTCTAAGGGTCTCAAGTAGCGGATTGAAGTATCTTGAAGAGGCCCTAGGTTGCTAAGGAGCGACTTCGGATTTGGAGTTGGATTAGGATTCGTTGATGTATAATCTTGTTCTTTGTAAGTGTTACAAGATTATTTATATTGTTGTTAGCTATACTTGTTGCTAGCATGAAATATATATGTTGAAGTTTGTAAGGATTATGGATTGATTGTGGCCTTGGAAATCCGAAATGTAATGTGAGCCATGTTAAGTTAGATTACAATTTGGTCGTTATTAGAATCGTCGCATGTTATTGACTTGAAGATTATAGTAGTTATTATTGGTTGTGACTTGATATCATGTTAGGCTAATAACTTGGATTGATATGGAAATTGGATAAGAATTGATTGTTGTAGCACTTCAAGTTAGCCGAATTGGCCTAGTATGTTGTAGTAATTTGATATCGTTGTGGGGCGGAATTTTACACGTCTAGTAGGCGTGTAATCCCCTATTGTTGATTTCATTGATTGGGCCTTAAATGTGGCGTGTTTGGTTATTGTATTCGGCCTTGAAAAAGGTGGCAAAGTAAGTAAACACAAAGGAAGTGCTGTCCGATTTTCCGTAGAATTTGGCGACTTAGCACTTAGAATATTCTACGTTTGAAGTAAGAGGTTAATGGACGTATTGTGACCATTATAGGTTGAAATACTAATTATAGTGTATCCTACTTGAAGGATGGATTAGCTATCAAGATTGAAGTACTTTGGAGCATTTTGCTACTTGTCGATAATCGTCGCAAGGTATGTGAACCTCTTCCTTCCTTTGGCATGCTTCTATGTATGGAATATACCTGTGGTATCATTTCATGTTTCCTTCTACTCTTGGAAGTTAAGAGGTAGTTGTGTGATTTACTCTATGTAGAACTTTTCCTATCTTTTGAGCATGTCTAGTTGCACGTATGTAGTACGGTAGACGTACAACACCTTGATATCCTTTACTAGTTTTATGAATAGCCATGTCGGGTGAGTTAGGAGATTTACTCACTTCTTTGAAAGAATAAGGGATGTCTTAAGTTTTATTTAAGTTAAGGGACTTGAAGATTTTTAAAGTATGTGATACTTGTTCCGTTTTAAACGTATAAGTCCCTTGGATAGGAAATTGTTGTGGCTAAGGTATAAAGTGAATATAACGACTTTATGGGGAGTTGGTTATATTTGCTTTATGGAAAGATAAATGACTTGATTTTAGTGAAAAGGCAACTTGATTTTAAGGCATCAATTGCCTAAGGTTTTATAAATAAATGAGTCACTTGAGTTCTAAAGGTTAAGGGACTAATTGTATTTCTGAAAGTTAAGAGAATTGATTTGAAAGTATTTAATACTTGGTTTCAAAAAGTAGAAGTCTCTTGGTCAAAAAAAGGAATGAGTTGGTCTAAAACCA
The DNA here is from genome assembly GCA_029844215.1 of Przewalskia tangutica. NCBI lineage: Eukaryota > Viridiplantae > Streptophyta > Magnoliopsida > Solanales > Solanaceae > Przewalskia > Przewalskia tangutica. The sequence goes on along the minus strand of CM056720.1, from coordinate 40,251,400 downwards.
TAAAGGGTTATAACGGCTTTATGGGAAGTTGGTTATAACGGCTTTATGGAAGGTTAAGAGAATGGTTTTCTCTAATAATGTACGCAAAGAAATGATTTGAAATAAAGAAGGGCAAATTGTTTTAAAGGTACCAATTGCGTAAGGTTTTTATTAAAGAAGTCACTTGATTTAGAAGCCGGTAATTGTATTTCTAAAAAGGTATTGTGACTTGTCTTGAAAGGTGGGTAGGACTTGATACTATAGTTGTTAGTATCCGGAAGTTTTATTTGAAAAAGAGTCTTTCTAAAAGAGTAGAGGTCGTGAACGTTGGGTTAAATTCGGGTTTTATATGACATTATCGACCAGAACGGGCCGCAAGATACCTTACGCGCACTATATGACATTATCGACCAGAACGGGCCGTAGTATACCTTTACGCGCACTATATGGCATTATCGACCCGTGAACGGGCCGCAAGATACCTACGCGCACTATATGACATTATCGACCAGAACGGGCCGCGATACCTTTACGCGCACTATATGACATTATCGACCAGAACGGGCCGGCGATACCTTACGCGCACTATATGATATTATCGACCCAGAATGGGCCGGGCGATACCTTCACGCGCACTATATGACATTATCGACCAGAACGGGCCGCAAGATACCTTACGCGCACTATATGACATTATCGACCCGTGAACGGGCCGCAAGATACCTTTACGCGCACTATATGACATTATCGACCAGAACGGGCCGGCAAGATACCTTACGCGACTATATGACATTATCGACCCAGAACGGGCCGGCGATACCTTTACGCGCACTACGTGACCTGATCGCGTCCCGTCGGGTCGGGTAGTATAAGTGCCCTCCCAAAGGGCGGATTGTACTTATGAAAGATAAGTAAGTTATATAGAAATGAACTTAATGATTTTTCCTAATCACGTATGTAAGAACGTGGCTATAACCTTTATTGAAAATGGGAAAAGATATTGATGTGAAATTAAGTTCATAAGTGGTAATGACACGCAGTGATCCGCATGTATTCTTTATACTTGTCCTCGTCATTCTTTGGTACGATTATGACCGCTTATCAGACGTTATTTCTGCTCCATATTCGCACTGTTGTATCGACTTCTGGGGCCGATTCATGCCCGCAGGTTTTAGGTACCTGGTTGGTGATCCTTGCTCTTGGATCTCGGCCGATTGGGGAAAAAGCTCCATTTGCTCCGAGGCTTATCTCGTACGGTTTTCCCTGATGTAGTAGATTCATGTATATTCATGGGTATGGCGGGGCCCTGTCCCGCCACAGTTGTTATGTTAAAAATTCCTAGAGGTCTGTAGTCACATGTTGTGGGTCAGTTTGTAAAGGAAAGGAGGCAACTGCTTCGGTTGTATATATTTATGTCCAGGAAGGTAGCCCTATCGGCTAACCTGTTATTTTACTTATGTTGTTCATTTTTTAAAGTTTCATGTATGTTCAATGATTATCTCTCGATGTATAATCGTAGCGGTGCCTGTGTAGGGCACCATACGGCCCTGGTCGTCGTGACACCCTTTCTTTACTTATTATTATTACGGAGAGATTGTTAATCGCGTTCGCTGGGCGTGTTATCGCCTTCTTTAGTTATTATTGTTATCAAGGAGAGATTGTTAATCGTGTTCCGTTTGGGCGTGTTATCCCCTTCTTTAGATTTCAGTATTATTGCACCTTAATTATAGTAGGTTAATCACGGTTATCGGGCCTTGGAAAAGGTGGGAAATTGAGTAGAAATGGGGAGAGTCTTGCAATTTTCCGTAGGATATGGAACTTGTTCTTAGAAATATCCTACGAAGAGATATAGAGGTTAATGGACGCCGTGGCCATTATAGGTGGAAGTACAACGAGTAGCGTATTCTACTAAGGGTGGAAAAGGCTAGCAAGGTTATAGTACTTGGGAGCGTTTGCTAATAGTCGATAATCGTCGCGAGGTATGTGAACCTCTTCCTATCCTTTCTAGCATGATTATTTTAAACTATGTAGTACGGTAGATGTACGTGTGCTAAACGAATTTGGTTGGTTTAAAACATAAAGTGTTATAATGTCTTTTTGGGAAGTTAATTATAACAACTTTATGTAGGTAAAGGAATGGTTTATTGATTTTTAAAAAGATAAGAGACTTGACTTATATTTGACTTGATTTGATATGTGAAGAACTTGAATTGTGTGGAAAGTTGTGAAACCTCATTAAATGAGTAATGAGTACTTGGTTTCAATAATAATGTTATATTGATTTCGAAATGAGAATAAGTATCGAACAAACCAACTGCGCGTTAATAAAGGAAAAGTAACGACAATTAATTATATTGAGTAATGAGTACTTGGTTTGAATAATAATGTTATATTGATTTCGAAATGAGAATAAGTATCGAACAACCCATCGCGTTAATAAAGGAAAATATATTGACAAATAATTAATATTATTAAAACAAGTAGAAACCTCCATCCGCATGTAAGATAAGATAAGACAAAATTGTATTACATTTCCTAGATCATGGTTGCTTTAATAAAGTCATTAATAACAAGTATTGATTTTTCTTAAATTCCAAAGTAAGGAACTTGATTTCTAAAAGAAAAGAGACTTGAGGAATTGAAGTGTTTTTGGTTTAAAAGAAAGGCATGGTTTTGTCTTAAATGGGTTTAAAAAGAAGGTATGGAAATTGTTTTGGTTTACTTAAAGATGATAGTTACTCTATGTTGATACTACGGGTATCGTGTGACCTTCGTAAAAGAAATGGATCTTTTTGAAAGAATTAAAGTACGTAGTACCTTGGGGTTAAAACCCGGTTTTGTTGTAATAAAATGAAAGTCTATGAGTACGTTGAACTTGCTTATGATTGTTGTGATAGCCTTTGTTGTGCAAGTGTTTTGATTCTGTGCTACCGAGTCTCTCGATGGAGGGCCGGCTATCTGGTTGATTGATGGACATACTGACACGATGGGTGGCCCACGGGTATGATTCCACTATGAGTGTTATCTTGTTATTTCCTTTTGGACATACTGACATGATGGGTGGCCCACAGGTATGCTTCTGTCACAACCCGAACCTGGGCCCGCGACTGGTGCCTTACCCCGGGCACCCAAGTAGACATACATCAGAGTAATCAGCGAAATATAAAACAAGACATGAAATATGAAACAGTTATCTGAGAAAAGTTGCCTTTCGGCATATACATATAAAAACTTAAATCCGAACAGTTACATCCCTTTGACAACTCTGCCCACAACAGTACTACAGACCTCTAAGAATGATATGACAACAATGACGGGACAGGGCCCCGCCATACCCCTGAATATAAATGCCTACAACGCCAGGGGACTATACCACTGATAAGCCTCCGGAGAAACGGAGCTTCCCAAAACGCTGAACTGTGATCCTAAGAGCGACGATCGACGACTGGTGTACCTCTACCTGCGGCATGAACGCAGCCCCCCGAAGGTGGTCGATAACAGTGCGGTATGTGAAATCGTAAATCATGAAATGAAATCAAGTATCTAAAACCATTTGTAAATACAATCAGTTAAACTGCACATAGTGCCACAACATAAACAAGAGCAAAACAGATATACTGTAACAGGTCTTTTCTAGGCCGCTAATGATCGAAGCAAGGCCAATCGCCCATAGTATCATTATGCGTGCCTAATCCTGGACTTCCCGCAGCCCGCATAGGTCACACATAGACCAAGATCGGTGTCACGACTGCCCGGCTCGTGGATCGTGTCTTACCCGGACACCCAAGTAGTCATACATCAGAGTAATCAGCGGAATATAAAAACACAAGACATGAAACAATTGTAAATGAGACACGTTTATCTCGAAAGTGGTCGCTTTCGGCATATATATATATAACCAAAATCTGGCAGTTACATCCCAACTGTACAATAGGACTACAGACCTCTAAGAAGATAAACAACTATGGCGGGACAGGGCCCCGCCATACCCTGAATGTACAAACTATCTACAACAACAGGGAGATCATACCCAAAAGTCGAGCCTCCGGAGAAGATGGAGCTCCTGACACCAAAGCAAAAGATCCTAAGGATGCGGATCTAGCACCTGCTTTCCCTTACCTGCGGCATGAACGCAGCCCCGGCGATGTCGATCAACATGTACCAAGTATGTGAAACTGTAAAGTACTTAAATGAAATCATATCATTTTAAAACCAATTTTACAAATATGTACGAAACAACCAAGGTAACCGCACATAGTGCCACATCATAAACAAGAGCAACAATAGGTAAACTGTAACAGGTCTTTTCTAGGCTGCGAATGATCGAAGCAAGGCCAATCGCCCATAGTATCATTATGCATGCCTAATCCTGGACTCCCGCAGTCCGCATAGGCCACTCACATAGGCCCGCATGGGGTATTCCCCGCATCGAGGGTAGCTACTCCTCGGCATCGTCCTGGACTCGTAGTCCGCATGGCCACATAGACCGCATGGCCACAAGGACCGCACACTAACCTGGAACTCTCGTAGCTCCGCATAGGTCCCCTGGACCCGCATGAGGTATTCTCGAATCATAGTCACACAGACTGCCTGAGGTATACCCCGCATCGGAGGGCAGCTTAACCCCCGGTATCGTGTCAAGAGGTGAGTGATGTAATACTAACATAACGGCTTACCGTTAAACAACATAAGCACAATAAGAATAACCTCTTACACAAACGTTACAAGACACTAACACACATAGCATCATAATATGTCTACTCATCAAACCATCTTATTATACTTTCCAGAAATCAATACAAGTCTTTCATAAACACATAAGTAAACTGTTCCTTTTCTCTTTCTTAAGTCGTTATACCTAACTTCCCATAAAGCTAGTATAACTCTTAAGCTTTTGTTTTAAAAACAAATATTCTTCTTCTATCAAAAATGATTTATAATTCTTTTGAAAGACTTCAAGATTCTTATTATTTAGACTTAAGTAAAATCATGTTCAGTTAACACACGTACGTCTACCGTACTATATATATACTTTAAAATATCATGCTCTAGAGGTTAGGAAGAATCACATACCTTCTCGGCGAAATCCACCTGCCAAGTCGAATATGTCGCGCGCAGAGTATCAACCTATAATAGTCAAATACGTCTATCAACATCTAGACTACTCTGTAGGATAATCTAAGCAGAGGGTTCTCTATTCTACGAAAAATCGGGCAGCACTTCCCTACCCGGTAATCTATACAAGTCTCAGAATACGATCCCATGTAAGTACAGTTCAATCTTCTTTAATACTTCTGATGTGATTTCAGTTCAATTCTCTTCTTTAATATCCTTCTATGTATTTTATACTTATTTCTATACTTCTACAGTATGCATTCTCCAATTATAATAGAAGGATAAGATTATTATTTACCTCGCTAAGCCCAAAATTATCCAAGATAAAAGTCGATCCTGAGCAAGGTTTAGCTCTGTCTGAATGCTCCAATCCGCTCCAAGAAACCCTTAGAAGTTTCTACACAACTTCTACCTTCTACTTCAACCTACTATGAAGTTTCCCCTAGGGTTTCGTTTAGTGACTAATGGATATAAGATAGTATTTCCGGACTCTACGTATATAGATAACTTTGGAAATACTATAAGGGATTGGCTAAGGTATTTTGGGGATAGTAACAATACTTGGAGAGTATTTCTACCAAGAGGGGGGGTACTTTGCCGAGACTACAAGGAAAAGAGGGAGGGAGAAGGGTGTTTCGGCTAGGGCTTCCTTTAGAGGGGGGGGAGGGGGGAGATGGTGTTTGGACGAGAAGCTCTCTCAAAGGGGGGGAAGTTTTGAGACTTGGAAGAATGATTTGTGGATGAAGAGTTCATCAACTCAAGAGGGGTATTTATAGGGCTTTCAAGGGCTAAGATGAGGGCAAGTGGAGGGCACGTGGATGGTGGGGATTTGCACAAGTGCCCCTAACCCTACTCCACAATTCACTCACAAAACATTGACCCATGGTTTAAGCCTCAATTTCATGCCAACCGTGGCCTCCCTTTGCAGTCCAAATGAGGGTGACAAGTGTCACCCTCTCGTTGGTCCAAAATGTTTCATCTCTCGAAAAAATCCGCAAAAATTATAAATGGCATAGCCGTAATTTTCCCTACGCAAGTTTTGGAAAACGTTTCGTCGGAAAAACCATTCGTTTCGTGAGTTGTGCCCAAATTTCGTCCAAAGCCTTAACTTTAAGGTTGAACTTTTGTACGTACGCCCTCACGTACATACTCTGGAAATACGGGGTATAACAGGGGGTAGCTAACTGTTACACCCCGTAAGTCCAGAACATGTATAAGAGAATGTACGAAAGGAAACAAGACTTGGAAATTAGTACGAAAGGACGAATTGTTTTTCCGACGGAAAGGAAAAATGTTCGTTGTTGAGAGTTGGATTCTCTAAAGGCATTATTTGAAGATTATGGAACTTATTAAAATTATGGAAATTTATTTTTACGGATTTGGTCACGTGGGGCCCACCCGAGGAATTTTACATTTTTGTGGGGCCCACGAGGGTTACGGAATTTTATGGACGAATGGGAGGGCGACACGTGGCACCTCCCCCACTTGATGTTGGACGAAATTGCAAGGGTGTTATGGTCATTTGACCTATGTAGATGATAAGTCTTCTAAGCTTGATATTGTTGACAAGTCAACTTGTCCACCTAGGCTTGATCCAAGTGAAACCCATCCTAACCACTCATGTGTTGCAATCTAAACCCTCCAATGTGTTATATATATCATGCTAGTGCAAGACTTGGCTTTTTACACTTAGAAAAAATTAGAGAAACTTGTTCTTGTTCATCATAGCTCTCGGGTTCACTATAAGTCCCACACAAAATTTTTATAGTTTTGATCCATTAGCCACAAGACATTAACCCAATGTCCCTAAGGGTATTTTAAGGATATCTCAATAGAAAGATTTCGGAAAAAATGTATTTTTACGTTAGTCGCAAGGCGGAAACTAAGTGAGTTCTTCAACTTTGAAGATGGAACTTGAAGATGGGTTCTTCATAGGCCTCTAAGGAGTTCTTGGAGCGGATTGGAACTTAAGGAAAGGAGCTAAGAATTGCTAAGGCGCGACTTTGAATCTTGGAAATTTTTAAGGGCTTTGAAAGGTATAATCTTGTCGTTTTAGTAATTAAGTTTACTTATCATTGTAGCTATGGATATTAGCAAGCATGTGTTATATAGTATGAATTTTGATAATTATATTGGCTATTGGAACCCTAATCCGAAAACTAGCATGTTTAGCTTTAAGATTGGAATTCAAGTTGATTATTAGTTTAAGTCGTCGCATGTTGAATAAAGAAGGAAATTGTAGTTGTTGAAGTTGTTTATGACTTAATAACATGTTGACCTAATAACTTGGAATTGGAAAAAGTTGTAGAGACTTTGAATTGTTAGTTGTAGTTGTCGAGAATGGCTTGGAGTTTTAAACTACTTGGTATGAAGTGTGGGGCGGAATTTTACACGTATTGTAAGGCGTGTAATCCCCTTTGGTTGGTTGTTGTTTGGAGCCTTAAATGTGGCATGTTTGGTTATTGTGTTCGGCCTTGAAAAAGGTGGCAAAGTGAGTAGAAACAAAGGAAGTCTTTGCCCGATTTTTCGTAGAATTAGAGACCGTATACTTAGTATTATTCTCGTTAGAGGCTAGAAGTTGATAGTCTTGTTGTGACCATTATAGGTTGACACTTCTACGTGTATTCGGCTTAGCTTGTGGATATTAGCGAAAGGTATGTGAACTATCTCATCTTCTAGCATGATTCCTTAAGATTAAGAAAGTATGTTCTACTCTTAAATGATTCATTCCTTGGTTGTATTTGGATTGCCTAGAATAGAATTTGTTCTATGTACTTCATGATTGTACTTTGATGTTTAAATTGTAAGTTGTGAAATCCATTTTCTTAGTGAAGTTTGGATTCTTAAAAGTGAAAGAAATTTACTTAAAGTACATAGAGTCTTGAAAAGGAAGTGGTTTCCAAATCTTTTGGGGCTAGTGCCTTAGTCCCAAAATCCTAAAGGTCATTATAATGACTTTAGTGGAGTCAAAGGAGTGATGTACTTAATTGTTTTAAAAGAGGAGAAATGACATGATTTAAGAGAAGTAACTTGTTTTAAAGGAGTGAGTTACTTGAGGTTTAAAAGTAGAAGAAACTTGTTTTCTATATATTAAGAGACTTGAAGTGTTTTGAAAGTTAAGAACTTGATTTGTAAGTATGTGATACTTGGTTTTAATAGTATAAGTCTCTTGGTTATAAAAGGAATGGATATGTCTAAAACCATAAAGGGTTATAACGACTTTATAGGAAGTTGGTTATAACGGCTTTATGGAAGGTTTAGAAAGTTGTCTATTTTGATTAAAGGGCATAAGTTGCCTAGATTGTGAAAATTTGAAGTTACTTGATTTCAAACCTTGAAATGAGTTTTCTAAACGTGTAGTAACTTACTTTGAAAAATAGACATGCCTTGATACTACGGTGTTAGTATCTTGGGATTTTACACAAAAAGAGTCTTTTGAAAAGAATGTCGTCGTAGTACTGACTGTTTAATTGAGAATAATTCTATGTGATGCCTTGATTAGTACTTTGGCTTGATAAATTGAGAATTTGTCTAAGAGTACCTTGATAAGTACTTTGGCTTGTTAAATGAGAATTATTCTATTTGTGCCCTGATAAGTACTTTGGCACATTAAATGAGAATTATTCTATTTGTGCCTTGATAAGTACTTTGGCGATAAATTGAGAACTTGTCTAAGTGTGCCTTGATAAGTACTTTGGCTTGATTAATTGAGAATTATTCTATGTGTGCCTGGATAAGTACTTTGGCTTGTTTAGTTGAGAATTGCCTATGTGTCTTTGGAAATAGCGGTTGTGTGCTATTGGTATATCGGTCGTTTAGGTCATTCCGGGTTTGTGGCATTCGCGGTCCGTGGAATTGCTACCCACGATCGAGGAATACATCATGCGGGTCGTAAGGACTTATGCGGAGTGAAATAGTCCCGTGCGGGCGGGTCCGACCTATCACGAGAATACCTCATGCGAGTCGTAAGGGCTTATGCGGGTGAAATAGTCCCATGCGAGAATACCTCACGCGGGTCCACGCGGCCTATCACGGGTGAAATAGTCCCGAGTAGGATGGTTAAATGATCTGCGGGCGGATGGTCTGTTTGATCATGAGCTTCCTATTTTATATTGTAAGGATACTCCATTTACTCTCATTGTTAGTAAGGCACAATGTGTTGTAATTTGATTATCATATATGTCCCGAATTTGGTTGTGTTACCCACATGGTCATGCTTTTACGATGTGGGATTAGGGCATGAGACCACGAGGCATTTAGGACACGGGTGGGACTTGGTGTTCATGTATCCTTATTGGTGTTATTACATCATGATGTAGGCGGTGAGGAAGGATTCACGGCATGATTGATATTATAGGCGTGAGACCCATAGTTATATTTGAGTAGTGACTTTGAGGGCTGCGTCACGACTTGATATATTTGCTTATGTGTTATATGCGTAGGTTGGCTATCGGACATGTCTCTGTTTGTTTAGATCTTATGATTTTATTACGATACTACTGTTCACATACTTGGTACATTCTTCGTCTTGACCTCCTTGAGGCTGCGTTAAATCGCATGTTTAGGTGCGTTGTTTGGTGATCGGCGGTGTAGGACCTGCTCGAGTTTTGGATAGCTCCTTACGTTCGGAGTTATCTTTTTGTATAAGTTCTTTCGATGAGCTTTTATACGATTATGGATGCACGGGGCCTTGTCCGTCATATTTGATAAAACTCTTAAGTCTGTATTCATATGTGGGATTGGACTCGTATGCAGTGTAGTGTCTTCTATTATGTATATTACATGGCAGCCTTGTCGGCTTTGCCTTGCACGTACGATTGGTATGGTAATAAAAAAAGGTGTTATTTAATTTCCGCAGTTTACTTGTGTTGTTAAGGTAGCAGTGTGCCCAGGTAGGGCACGATCCACGAGCACAGGGTTCGAGGTATGAGTGGTACGAGCGATCGATCCTCGGAATGTCTGAGGCCGTGTCTAGTAGAATCTTGATTATCGGTGTGTTGCGCGCCACACCCATAAGCGAGAGGCTACAGGACATTTAGGAGTTGGTTTCTATTCTTCTCACTCTAAGATCGTGCCCTAGAGCTGTGTTAGTAAGATAATTCCTCTCTGACGTATTGCTGTGTTCTGATTATGCCTCGAGGAGAACAGCCGCCGAAGGGCAAAGGAGTAGCGAGCTACTAGTCGGACTCGAGAGTTGATAGGGCTTATGCCCGGGGCATACTGGATGTGGTTCCACGATCGTGAGTTCTTCTTCACGAGTTTTGAGGCCCCAGCACCAGAGCCTCCAGTTTCTCAGTTAAGGGAAGACTTTAGGGTCATGAAGGAAGCCATTATGTTATTGACCAAGATAGCGGTGCTGCAGTTTCGTCAGCAGGAGGTTATTCGGCGGTCTGAGCAGTGTCACAGGGGGTAGAGGGCCAGAGCGGAGATCTGCGTAAGAGGGCTAGACCGGTTGGTTATTCCGGTGAGTTTTTGGACGAGCTGCCTCAGCAGCGAGTGAGATATTCGTCCCAGCCTACCCAGTACATACCCCGCAGCTCACAGGTGGGAGATTTGACCCCACAAGGTATTTAGGAGCCGGTACAAACTCCAGGGGTCGAGGTTCTCAGAGGAGCCAAGGATTTTCTCAGTCGAGGCCACCTATTCCTCAGTGTTTCAGATGTGGTAAGCGTCATTCGGGGAAATGCCATTATGGCACAGGTGTTTGTTTTTATTGTGGCCGTCCGGGCCATATTGCGGTATGTCCTTTTAGAAGAACCAGGTGAGTGGCTCGGCTATGAGGCGGTAGTTGGTTCCCTTTCCTCGCGGTGTCGTCCCGGCGGTGTTCAGATGTCAGCCAGCCGTGGTGGAAGTGAGGGTGGAGTTTATAGTTCTGGCGGTCCTTGAACCGCGAAATGTCGTGACTCTTGGCGAGGATCGAGGCGACATCGCGAGGTTCTGAGTATATCTCGATTCCTTTGAATCATGCGTGCATTGATAGATTTAGATTTCGCCCTAGCGTATATGTTTTCCCTTTGTTGCTAGCAGTTGTAAGTGATAGTACCCCAGAGGTAGGGATACCTTGATTAGTAAAGTGAAAAGTTAAGAATGTTGACAAGAATGATAAGTGAACCGAGACTATAGTTGTGTAGAGTTCACGTAGTAATTACCAAATGATGTAAGGCCAGATAGGGAAGGATGTACAATAGAAATACTTTGACTTATGTGACGGACCTCTAGTGAATAGGGGATAAGGTCAAGTACCTTGAGATAAGAGAGATTTATTTCGGACTAGGAACGAGAAGTTAAGTGTGACGATGAGTGGGTTGTAGACTCATTTCGGGTCAACCGATTGTATGGAATCGGGTGATGTCGATTAGAAATGGTCCGTTATGTGGTAGGGTCAGGATGCAGGCCCAAGTTTAGTTAAATCGTTATGCGAGTTGGTGGATCGTTCCACGGAACTAGGTCGTGGGACCGAGATGAGCCTTAGCGAGAAAAATTGAAGTAGCATAATGGCCAAGTTTGGTTAGTAACTCAAGGATTGGAGAAGCGAAAGCAATTTGAGATTTTGTCGTGTACTAGATGAGTTTGAAAATCGAGAAAGTATGACAAGTAAGGAAAGAAAGGAACCTCTAAGGATCCGTGTTTTAGAAAATGTAACCTTGAGTTTTGGGAGAAGAATTCGCGGACGGAAGGTCCATTGATATGTTTACGTATGTTAGGCGATGGCGGTGTGGCATCGTTAGTCTTGTGGAGCATTGATTGATAGACATAGTATAGAGATTGTCTTGGGGTTTGTATAAGCGTGACAACCAGACTAAGAACATTCGGGGGCGAATGTTTTTAAGGGAAGAATGTTACACCAGTAAGTCGTAACATGTATAAGAGAATGTACGAAAGGAAACAAGACTTGGAAATTAGTACGAAAGGAAGAATTGTTTTTAGACGGAAAATCTTAGGACGACGGAAAGGAAAAATGTTCGTTGTTGAGAGTTGGATTCTCAAAAGGCATTATTTGAAGATTATGGAACTTATTAAAATTATGGAAATTTATTTTTCTGGTTTGGTCACGTGGGGCCCACAGAAATTTTACATTTTGTGGGGCCACGAGATTCTGAATTTTATGGACGAATGGGAGGGCGACACGTGGCACCTCCCCCACTTGATGTTGGACGAAATTGCAAGGGTGTTATGGTCATTTGACCTATGTAGATGATAAGTCTTCTAAGCTTGATATTGTTGACAAGTCAACTTGTCCACTAAAGGCTTGATCCAAGTGAAACCCATCCTAACCACTCATGTGTTGCAATCTAAACCCTCCAATGTGTTATATATATCATGCTAGTGCAAGACTTGGCTTTTTACACTTAGAAAAAATTAGAGAAACTTGTTCTTGTTCATCATAGCTCTCGGGTTCACTATAAGTCCCACACAAAATTTTTATAGTTTTGATCCATTAGCCACAAGACATTAACCCAATGTCCCTAAGGGTATTTTAAGGATATCTCAATAGAAAGATTTCGGAAAAAATGTATTTTTACGTTAGTCGCAAGGCGGAAACTAAGTGAGTTCTTCAACTTTGAAGATGGAACTTGAAGATGGGTTCTTCATAGGCCTCTAAGGAGTTCTTGGAGCGGATTGGAACTTAAGGAAAGGAGCTAAGAATTGCTAAGGCGCGACTTTGAATCTTGGAAATTTTTAAGGGCTTTGAAAGGTATAATCTTGTCGTTTTAGTAATTAAGTTTACTTATCATTGTAGCTATGGATATTAGCAAGCATGTGTTATATAGTATGAATTTTGATAATTATATTGGCTATTGGAACCCTAATCCGAAAACTAGCATGTTTAGCTTTAAGATTGGAATTCAAGTTGATTATTAGTTTAAGTCGTCGCATGTTGAATAAAGAAGGAAATTGTAGTTGTTGAAGTTGTTTATGACTTAATAACATGTTGACCTAATAACTTGGAATTGGAAAAGGATTGTAAGAGACTTTGAATTGTTAGTTGTAGTTGGCCGAGAATGGCTTGGAGTTTTAAACTACTTGGTATGAATTGTGGGGCGGAATTTTACACGTATTGTAAGGCGTGTAATCCCCTTTGGTTGGTTGTTGTTTGGAGCCTTAAATGTGGCATGTTTGGTTATTGTGTTAGGCCTTGAAAAGGTGGCAAAGTGAGTAGAAACAAAGGAAGTGCTGCCCGATTTTCCGTAGAATTAGAGGCGTATACTTAGTATTATTCTCGTTAGAGGCTAGAAGTTGATAGTCTTGTTGTGACCATTATAGGTTGACACTTCTCGTCTGGCGTATTCGGCAGCTTGTGGATATTAGCGAAAGGTATGTGAACTATCTCCTCTTCTAGCATGATTCCTTAAGATTAAGAAAGTATGTTCTACTCGTAAATGATCCATTCCTTGGTTGTATTTGGATTGCATAGAATAGAATTTGTTCTATGTACTTAAGATTGTACTTTGATGTTTAAATTGTAAGTTGTGAAATCCATTTTCTTAGTGAAGTTTGGATTCTTAAAAGTGAAAGAAATTTACTTAAAGTACATAGAGTCTTGAAAAGGAAGTGGTTTCCAAATCTTTTGGGGCTAGTGCCTTAGTCCCAAAATCCTAAAGGTCATTATAATGACTTTAGGGGAGTCAAAGGAGTGATGTACTTAATTGTTTTAAAAGATGAGAAATGACATGATTTAAGAGAAGTAACTTATTTTAAAGGAGTGAGTTACTTGAGGTTTAAAAGTAGAAGAAACTTGTTTTCTATATATTAAGAGACTTGAAGTGTTTTGAAAGTTAAGAACTTGATTTGTAAGTATGTGATACTTGGTTTTAATAGTATAAGTCTCTTGGTTATAAAAGGAATGGATATGTCTAAAACCATAAAGGGTTATAACGACTTTATGGGAAGTTGGTTATAACGGCTTTATGGAAGGTTTAGAAAGTTGTCTATTTTGATTAAAGGGCATAAGTTGCCTAGTGTCACGACCCGAACCCGGGCCCGTGGCTGGTGCCTTACCCCGGGCACCCAAGTAGACATACATCAGAGTAATCAGTGAACATAAAGACAATACATGAAACGATTGTAATAAGGCGGTGAAATAAGAAAGGCGGGCTAACAAGCGGTTACGCCGGTATATATAAATAGCAACCTTTCAACATGAGCAGTTAATCCTTTTACAAACCACGCCTGGCGATTACTACAGACCTCAGAATGATACGACAACAATGGCGGGCGGGTTCGCCAAACCACGAATGTAAACACTTACGGCGGCGAGGACTATACCACTGATAAGCCTCGGAGAAGCGGAGCTTCCCAGCTGGCGTGACCACGAGCTAGGATCAACGGCGGTGTACCTCGACTGCGGCATGAGCGCGGCCCCGAAGGAGTCGATCTGGCCAGTCTGAGTATGTGAAATCGAAAATACATCAGTAAATGAAATCATAGCGATCGTATAAAGCGGAGACATGTATGATAACCAAACTCTGATTCTGACAAAGCGATCATGTCAAGTCGGGGACTCGCGCCCTCAGTCATCACTCAAGTATAACAATGGGTCTCGGGCCACAACATCAATCATGCGTGGAATACCTTCCGCCAGCTGGCGATCTATGATATAAAAGCACCAAGGAACACACATGAACACGGGTCCGCTGTGTCATGATAAAGCTGTGCGGGGTAAATGCGAAGGCATAGCCGACTACTAAAAACCCACGGTACCAAGGTCGTGAAGCGTATCATAAGACACTGTCTGGGCCGTCACGTGATCAAAGGCGGCCACTTGCGCGATGTCGATGTGCAGCGTCTAACCACTGGAACTCCATGACTCGCGTAGGCCAATCTCATCGGCCGCGTGAGGTATTCCCGCATCGAGGTAGCTACTCCCGGCGTCGTCACGGACTTAGTCGCGTAGCGCGAGACGCGTGCCCGTAAAGGGCGACGCTAACACGGAACTCTCGTAGCTCGCGTAGGCCCCGGGACCGCGTGAGGTATTCTCGAATCATGGTCCCGGACGCTGATCTACCCGCGTGGAGGCGGCTTAACCCGGAATCATCTCGAGATGAATGCCACAATACTATCATAACGATCGATAGTTAATAAGCACAATCAGAAACCCCTTTACACAAACATCACAAGATACTAACACGTAGCATCCTAACACGTTTACTTATCAAAGCAACAAGAAAGTATTACAAAGCTATCACAAACCAATACAATCAAGTTGTTCACACAAGGTACTTCCTACTATATGATTAACAAGATCGGGTTTTATCCCCAAAGTACTTCATACATTAACTCTTTATAAGATATCGTTACTTTCACAAAAGTCACACAATACGTAGTATATGAAAATAGAGTGATTATCTTTTTAAAGCAAATAAATTACTTCTCTTTGGAAAATAAAGTAGCAACATTCTCTGGAAAATTAGCGACCTCCCACACATGACAGCGTAAATCTCTCCTCTATCGAGTGGCTACGAAGCCAACCGGGTTATACATCTAACCTAACTGTGCAATTCTACTCACGGTACTACTACACAAGTCTCTCATGTCTGACCCTAAGTAATTACAGTTCGATGTCTTCTTTAATTTGGGCTTAAGTCGCGAGCATTGCAGTAAGTATTATTCAGGCTTAAGTCAAATGACATTGCCGATACTCCGTTCAGGTCTATATATAGTATACTTCACCTATAGATTCTAACAATATGTAATATCGATTACAATAGAGGACAAGATAATTACCTCGATAAGCCCATAATTATCCTAGTTAAAGTCGATCTGGAAAATCGTTTAGCTCGACTCAGAAGCGCTCGACCCAGCTCTAAACCACCCTTAGAAGTTCTAACCAACTTCTACACAATACTCAACGGACCATGGAGATTTTCCTAGGGTTTCGGTTTTGTATTGTGAAGTATAATAGTATTTTCTGGGCTTTTCGTATTGTTATAACCTTAGAATACAACAAGGTATATGGCTAAGGTAATTTGGGCATTATAAAAAGACCATTGAGAGTATTTCTACACCACAAGGGGGTATTATATGAAAGCAACAAGGCTAGGGGTACCCGCGGCCACACTACTAGGAGGGTGAATACCCTCGCTACCACTGGGGGTACTCGACGAGGGAAGGGTGCTCTCGGCTAAGCCTCACAAGGGGGGAAAACACAACAAGGGAGGAGAGTTTAACACTTAAAGATTTGTGGAAAGGATGAATTCATCAAAGGGAGAGGTATTTATAGGTCAAGGGATGGCCAACCAAAGGCCAAGATCAATCCGTGTGTTTAGGCAAGTGTAGGGCTAGGATTTGCAAACACAAATATCCTACCTACCACGGACTTTGTCAAGGCACAAAAACGTGCCTTACTTGCCCAATTCGTCCAAGTTGGGCGATTTCAAGCCACCAATTGGAGGTGCCAAGTGGCGCCCTCTTGTTGATCCAAAATGTTTCGTCTCTCGGAAAAATCCAAAAATTAAAAATGACATAGCGGAAATTCCCTACGAAAGCGTGGAAAGCGTTTGTAGAAAACGACTCTAGCCGTGTTGTGCACAAAATTAAATTCGCCAAGCACTTTAAGGCACAAACTTTTCTCGCACGTCCCGTACATACTACTGGAAATCACGGTATAACATTCTCCCCTCCTTAGAAACATTCGTCCCGAATGTTCCTTCTAAGTCTCAAAACAAACGCGCGCCAGTATAGTCTTCACTACTATACTTACGAGAACAAACTTGCCACACATGGCCACAGAAACAACTGCGCAAAATACTTATATCCAAGTCCACGAGGAAACACCTCTAACATCACCACAACCACCTCTCTCCAGGGTCTAAAATATACTTCCTTCGTACCTTCTCTCTACAAAAGAAATGATCACATCTATGCTCGCCATACATGCTCGCTTCTCTCTTTACTCGTCGTAGATACCACTTTGTCACTTTGTCGCGAGCCTTGCTCCGACGACCCAACAAATGGTACCGGGCTGCTTGCGATCCCGGAGGATGTCGTATACTCGAACTCTTTCCACATTTCTGATACTGCTTCAGTTTCCAAAACTCGGGGCTACTATCTCTAACGTGGTCATCATTAAGTGGAAACACTCTGGATGGATCTCCGATACTTTTCCCGATCATAACAATACGAAAGACCGGACGTACAGCCTCCTAAGTCGGACGGCAAAAGCCAATCATATAGGCAACCTGGCCTATTCTTCACATGAACTCAAAAGGCCCAAAGTAACTCGGGTTAAGTTCCCTCTGTTTTCCAAAACTCGTCGCACCCAAACCCGGGGTGGTACTTTCAAGAAGACCGACCGTCAACCTGAACTCTAAGCGTCGTCGCCGATTATCTGCACGATTCCTCTGAGCTGCCAGAACCTCTTCTAGACAAGCTTCTCACTATCCACAGTCTGCTGGAACAAGCCTGAACCATTTATGCGAACCTTGCCAACATCGAACCAATCGGCCGACAACTTACACTTCCGCCTTACAAGGCTTCATAAGGCGATATCAGAACAACGAAATGGTAGATCAAACACTACCTCCACAGGAGACAACAATCCCCACAACTATCCGAAATCCAAACACGGCCCGAGGCGAATGCGGTCTGAGACTACTTTGAGTTCCTAACCCTGCTGGTAAACTTTTAGAAAGCGAAAATAGCCACAACACGGGCTTCATCGCTGACATAAGGTGAAGGTAGGCACCGTGCAACCTTTCAACCGCTTCGGATAACTCAACACACCGGTAAACGGTCGAGCGAAGAACACGATGGGCTGCCCCATCGACCCGACCACCGGTCGAACGATCCACGAACTCAAACGTGGTTAAGCGAACATGGGCCTAACACCCTCGTGACCCTACCACAAGGCGGGACCACCACAACCGACCCCACCACCAAAATCGCCGCGGGTTGACCCGCAACGTGGCCTCAACCCGACCCGCAACGCGCGTCATACTAGCTCCCGAACCGGAACAATCTCGCTAATCACGTTACGAAAACCTGGCGGTCTTCTTAGCTCAACTACCCTCTTTCATTCCACGCTACTAGGGACCTGTCCCAACATAACTCACGTGCACTATGCACTCTGATAAGGGTCAAACATAACATTACACCTTTTTCTCGAGATGGCCTCACCTCTAAGGTCTCTACGTATAAAGCTCTAAGGCTCACACTTCTCTATCCCCCAAAATCTTACTCGGTTAACTAACCAAGATTTCTAATCACAACTAACACACTGCTATCAGAACATAGCACTTAAGGTATACTCACCTTATCACATAAACAAAACTCTAGAGGGTTAAAGATATATCTATATCTACTGCTTCACTCCCCTTAGTCGTTCTAATCAAACCTGCCCCGTAGGCGATGGAGGAGATGACAAACTACCCACCGATCCTGAAGGCTAAGTCCTCCTACAAGGACACTCTTCGACACCAGACCCTGACGGTCATAGGTACAACAAGTACCAACCTAAAAGATGACATTCCCCGGGATGACGTCTGTCACACTGTTAACCGGAAGCCCTGGAGTTCTGACCAACTCCTGCACACCCCGAACGTCCTGAAATTTGTAGAAGACCACTCTGCACTGGCGGAGGTGCATATCTAACCTGCTGGGGAGGCGACTCGCCTCGAAAGTTACCAAAGGACCTTGCTGTTCTGGCCCTCTTCTGCTGTCCTTGGTTAACCCGTCGATCTCTACGTTTCTCGGCCTGCTGTGTATAAGCTCGTACACAGGCCATGCTCAAGCCTAACTGAAGAACTACTCTTGCACAACCCTCTCGTTGATATTCATCAAGATTCGCGGTACATCGGTATACTCTCTGGTAGTTAAATCCATAGCTAGTAATAGGGTCGCCTCTTTGCAATCCATATTCTCTGCATTCTGATTGGGCGAAGGTTCAAATACCATGGCGCGAGGAGGCCGCGCCGTGCTAAACTTTCTTTGGGGCTAGTGACGTCGCAGAACTCCCCGAATGAAGCACCACCCCAGGTGATGATTGGGCCTGTGCCCACGTAACCCTCTGTACTCTACTCGCTCCTCACGGCCTTGCCCTCACAGGCCCGGGTTGCCTACTGCGGAGGCATAATGATAAGGAAAGAATTTACGTTAGAGGTCCAACTTACAACACGACTCTAAGGCACGATCTCAGTGAGAAGAATAGAAACCAATCCTAAATATCCTATAGCCTCACGATTATTGGTGTGGTGCACAACACACGATAATCAAGACTCTTGGATACGGTGCATAGACACTTTCAGAGGATTAAGCGCTCTGATACCACTTTTGTCACGACCGAACCGGGCGTGGTGATGCCTTACCGGGCACCCAAGTAGACATACATCGAGTAATCGGCGGAACATAAAGACAATACATGAAACGATTGTAATAAGGCAGTGAAATAAGAAAGGCAGGCTAACCAAAAGCGGTTACGCCCGGTATATATAAATAGCAACCTTTCAACATGAACAGATTAATCCTTTTTACAAACCACACTTGCCAGCGGTACTCTGGACCTCTAAGAATGATCGACAACAATGGCGGGGCGGGGCCCGCCAAACCTGAATGTAAACACTTACGGCGGGGACTATACGTGATAAGCCTCGGAGAAAGCGGAGCTTCCCAAATGAAAGCTGTGACCACGAGCTAGGATCAACGGCGGTGGTGTACCTCAACTGCGGCATGAACGCGGCCGAAAGGTCGATTACAACAGTACCAGTATGTGGCGAAAATACATCGTAAATGAAATCATAGCGATCATATAAAGCGGAGACATGTATGATAACCAAACTACGATTTATGACAAAGCGATCGTATGTCAAGTCGAGGACTCGCCCTCAGTCATCACTCAAGTATAACAATGGGTCTCGGGCCCACAACATCAATCATGCCGTGGAATACCTTCCTCCGCCGGCGATCTATGATATAAAAGCACGAGAACACATGAACACGAGTCCACTGTCATGATAAACTGCGGGGTAAGAAATGCGAAGGCATAGCGAGCTACTAAAAACCCAGTACCAACAAGGTCATGAAGCGTATCATAAGACTGTCTAGACCGTCACATGATCAAAGGCCGCCACTTGCGCGATATCGATGTGGCGTCTAACCACTGGAACTCCGCGACTCGCGTAGGCCAATCTCGTCGGCGCAGGTATTCCCGCGTCGAGGGTAGCTACTCCCGGCATCGTCACGGACTTCCGAGTCCGCATGGCGCCTGAGGACGCGTGCCCATAAGGGCACGCTAACACGGAACTCGTAGCTCGCATAGGCCCCGGGACCGCGAGGTATTCTCGAATCATGGTCCCGGACGCTGAGTCTACCCGCGTCGGAGGCGGCTTAACCCGGAATCATCTCAAGAGATGAATGCCACAATACTATCATAACGATAGTTAATAAGCACAATCAAGGGAAACCCCTTTACACAAACATCACGAGATACTAACACACGTAGCATCCTAACACGTTTACTTATCAAAGCAACAAGAAAGTATTACAAGGCTATCACAAACCAATACAATCAAGTTGTTCACACAAGGTACTTCCTATATGATTAACAAGATCGGGTTTTATCCCCAAAGTACTTCATACATTAACTCTTTATAAGATACGTTACTTTCACAAAAGTCACACAATACGTAGTATATGAAAATAGAGTGATTATCTTTTTAAAGCAAATCAATTACTTCTCTTTGGAAAATCAAGTAGCAACATTCTACGTGAAAATTCGCGACACCTCACACCCAATGGCGTAAATCTCCTCTCTATCGAGGCGGCTGCAAGCCAACCAGCGGGGTTATACATCTAACCTAACAGTACAATTCTACTCGGTACTACTACACAAGTCTCGTATGTCGACCTAAGTAATTCTGATTCGGTAATCTTCTTTAATTTGGGCTTAAGTCGAGACATTGCGTAAGTATTAATCGGGCTTAAGTCAAAAGACATTGCGATACTACGTTCAGTTCTATATATAGTATACTTCAACTATATATTCTAACAATATGTAATATCCAATTACAATAGAGGACAAGATAATTACCTCGATAAGCCCATAATTATCCTAGTTAAAGTCGATCTGGAAAATCGTTTAGCTCAACTCCGGCGCTCAACCGCTCTAAACCACCCTTAGAAGTTCTAACCAACTTCTGCACAATACTCAACGGACCATGGAGATTTTCCTAGGGTTTCGGTTTTGTGGTAAGTATAATAGTATTTTACTGGCTTTTCGTATAGGTATAACCTTAGAATACAACAAGGTATATGGCTAAGGTAATTTGGGCATTATAACAATACTTTTGAGAGTATTTCTACACCACAAAGGGGGGGGGTATTATATGAAAGCAACAAGGCTAGGGGGGGGGTACCCCACGGCCACACTACTAGGAGGGGGGTGAATACCCCTCGGCCTACCCCACTAGGGGGGGTACTCTCGGCCAAGGGGGGGAAGGGTGCTCTCGGCTAAGCCTCACAAGGGGGGGGACGAAAACACAACAAGGGAGGGGGAGAGTTTAACACTTAAAGATTTGTGGAAAGGATGATGAATTCATCAAAGGGAGAGGGGTATTTATAGGTCAAGGGATGGCCAACCAAAGGCCAAGATCAATCCATGTGTTTAGGCAAGTGTAGGGCTAGGATTTACCAAACACAAATATCCTACCTACCCTTGACTTTGTCAAGGCACAAAAAACGTGCCTTACTTGCCCAATTCGTCCAAGTTGGACGATTTCAAGCCACCAATTGGAGGGTGCCAAGTGGCGCCCTCTTGTTGGTCCAAAATGTTTCGTCTCTCGGAAAAATCCGCAAAAATTAAAAATGACATAGCCGGAAATTCCCCTACGAAAGCCGTGGAAAGCGTTTACAAAAACGACTCTAACCGGGTGTTGTGCACAAAATTAAATTCGGCCAAGCACTTTAAGGCACAAACTTTTCTACGTACGTCCCCGCGTACATACTCTGGAAATACGGGGTATAACACCTAGATTGTGAAAATTTGAAGTTACTTGATTTCAAACCTTGAAATGAGTTTTCTAAACGTGTAGTAACTTACTTTGAAAAATAGACATGCCTTGATACTACGGGTGTTAGTATCTTGGGATTTTACACAAAAAAGAGTCTTTTGAAAAGAATGTACGTACGTAGTACTTTGACCTGTTTAATTGAGAATAATTCTATGTGATGCCTTGATTAGTACTTTGGCTTGATAAATTGAGAATTTGTCTAAGAGTACCTTGATAAGTACTTTGGCTTGTTAAATGAGAATTATTCTATTTGTGCCCTGATAAGTACTTTGGCCTGTTAAATGAGAATTATTCTATTTGTGCCTTGATAAGTACTTTGGCCTGATAAATTGAGAACTTGTCTAAGTGTGCCTTGATAAGTACTTTGGCTTGATTAATTGAGAATTATTCTATGTGTGCCTTGATAAGTACTTTGGCTTGTTTAGTTGAGAATTGCCTATGTGTGCTGGAAATAGCCGGTTGTGTGCTATTGGTATATCAGTCGTTTCGGGGTCATTCCCCGGGTTTGTGGCATTTGCAGATTCCGTGGAATTGCTACCCACGATCTGAGAATACCTGCATGCGGTCCGTAAGGACTTATGCAGTGAAATAGTTCCATGCGGGCGGGTCCGACCTATGCGAGAATACCTCACGCGAGTCGTAAGGGCTTATGCGGGTGAAATAGTCCCATGCGAGGAATACCTCACGCGGGTCCACGCGGCTTTATCACGCGTGAAATAGTCCAAAGAGTAGGATGGTTAAATGATACTGCGGGCGGATGGTCCTGTTTTGATCATGAGCTTCCTATTTTATATTGTAAGGATACTACTGTTTACTCTCATTGTTAGTAAGGCACAATGTGTTGTAATTTGATTATCATATATGTCCCCGGATTTGGTTGTGTTACCCTATGGTCATGCTTTTACGATGTGGGATTCCGGGGCATGAGACCACGAGGCATTTAGGACACAGGTGGGACTTGGTGTTCATGTATCCTTATTGGTGTTATTACATCATGGACTGCCGGCAGTGAGGAAGGATTCCACGGGCATGATTGATATTATGGGCGTGAGACCCATAGTTATATTTGAGTAGTGACTTTGAGGGCCTGCGTCCCTGACTTGATATGACTGCTTATGTGTTATGTACTGTAGGTTGGCTATCAGACATGTCTCCTGTTTTGTTTAGACTGTTATGATTTTATTACGCATGCTACATTGCTCACATACTTGTACATTCTTACGTCTTGACCTCCTTCCGGGCAGAAGTGCGTTCATGCCGCAGGTTTAGGTACGTTGTTTGGTGATCGACAGGTGTAGGACCCTGCTCAGAGTTTTTGGATAGCTCCTTCTGTTCGGGAGTTATCTTTTTGGTATAAGTTCTTTCAGTACAGGCTTTTGTAAAGTTATGGGTACGGCGGGGCCTTGTCCCGTCATATTTCAGTAAAACTCTTAGAGGTTTGTATTCATATGTGGGATTGGACTCATGTACAGTGTAGTGTCTTCTATTATGTATATTACATGGCAGCCTTGTCGGCTTTGCCTTGCACGTACGATTGGTATGGTAATAAAAAAAAAAAGGTGTTATTTAATTTCCGCAGTTTACTTGTGTTGTTAAGGTAGCAGTGTGCCCAGGTAGGGCACCAGTCACGGGCCTGGGGTTCGGGGTATGACAGAGTGGTAACAGAGCAGTCAGTCCTCGGAATGTCTACAGACCGTGTCTAGTAGAGTCTTGATTATCGGTGTGTTGCGCGCCACACCCATAAACAGGAGGCTACAGGACATTTAGGAGTTGGTTTCTATTCTTCTCACTCTAAGATCGTGCCCTAGAGCTATGTTAGTAAGATAATTCCTCTCTGACGTATTGTTGTATTCTGATTATGCCTCGAGAGGGCAACGGCCGCCTGAGAAGGGCAAAGGAGTAGCGAGCTACTAGTCGGACTCAGAGAGTTGATAGGGCTTATGCCGGGCATACCGGATGTGGTTCCACGATCGCGAGTTCTTCGCGCGAGTTTTGAGGCCCACACGAGCCTTGATTTCTCGATTAAGGAAGACTTTAGGGTCATGAAGGAAGCCATTATGTTATTGACCAAGATAAGCGGTGCTGCAGTTTCGTCGGCGGGAGGTTATTCGGCGATGCAGGCAGTGTCTGAGAGGTAGAGGCGGTAGCGGAGATCTGCGTAGAGGGCTAGACCGGTTGGTTATTCGGTGAGTTTTGGACGAGCCGCCTCGGCGAGTGAGATATTCGTCGGCCTACCCAAGACATACCCGGCTCACAGGTGGGAGATTTGACCCCACAAGGTATTTAGGAGCCGGTCCAAACTCCAGGGATCGAGGTTCTCAGAGGAGCAGAGGATTTTCTCAGTCGAGGCCACCTATTCCTCAGTGTTTCAGATGTGGTAAGCGTCATTCGGGGAAATGCCGTTATGGCATGGGTCTTTGTATTTATTGTGGCCGTCCGGGCCATATTCTGAGGGTATGTCCTTTTAGAAGGAGCACCGGTGAGGTGGCTCAGCCTATGAGGCCGGTAGTTGGTTCCCTTTCCTCCACAGCTGTGCGTCCCCCGGGGCAGGGTGTTCAGATGTCAGCCAGCCGTGGTGGAAGTCAGGGTGGAGTTTATAGTTCTGGCGGTCCTTCGAACCGCAGAAATGACGTGACTACTGGGCAGGATCAGGAGGCGACATCGCACGGGGTTACAGGTATATCTCGATTCTTTTGAATCATGCGTGCATTGATAGATTCAGATTTCGCCCTAGCGTATATGTTTTCCCTTTGTTGCTAGCAGTTGTAAGTGATAGTACCCCAGAGGTAGGGATACCTTGATTAGTAAAGTGAAAAGTTAAGAATGTTGACAAGAATGATAAGTGAACTGAGACTATAGTTGTGTAGAGTTCACACGTAGTAATTACCCCGTAACAGTGTAAGACCGATAGGGAAGGATGTACAGTAGAAATACTTTGACTTATGTGACGGACCTCTAGTGAATAGGGGGATAAGGTAAGAAGTACCTTGAGATAAGAGAGAGATTTATTTCAGACTAGGAACGAGAAGTTAAGTGTGACGATGAGTCGGGTTGTAGACTCATTTCGGGTCAACCGATTGTATGGAATCGGGTGATGTCAGTTAGAAATGGTCCCGTTATGTGGTAGGGTCCCGAGGATGCCAGGCCCAAGTTTAGTTAAATCGTTGTACGAGTTGGTGGATGCGTTCCACCGGAACTAGGTCGTAAGGACCGAGATGAGCCTTAGCAGAAAATTCAAGTAGCATAATGGCCAAGTTTGGTTAGTAACTCCAAGGATTGGAGAAACGAAATGCAATTTGAGATTTTCAGACGTACTAGATGAGTTTGAAAGTACGAAAGTATGACAAGTAAGGAAAGAAAGGAACCTCTAAGGATCCCGTGTTTTAGAAGATCAGAACCTTCGAGTTTTGGGAGAAGCGGGTCGCGACGGAAGGTCCATTGATATGTTTACGTATGTTAGGCGATGGCAGTGTGGCATCGTTAGTCTTGTGAGCATTTATTGATAGACATAGTATAGATTGTCCGGGGTTTGTATAAGCGTGACAACCGACTAAGAACATTCGGGCGAATGTTTCTAAGGGGAAGAATGTTACACCCCGTAAGTCCAGAACATGTATAAGAGAATGTACGAAAGGAAACAAGACTTGGAAATTAGTACGAAAGGAAGAATTGTTTTTCCGACGGAAAGGAAAAATGTTCGTTGTTGAGAGTTGGATTCTCTAAAGGCATTATTTGAAGATTATGGAACTTATTAAAATTATGTAAATTTATTTTTACTGATTTGTACACGTTGCGCCCACACGAGGAATTTTACAATTTTGTGGGGCCCACGAGGGTTACGGAATTTTATGGACGAATGGGAGGGCGACACGTGGCACCTCCCCCACTTGATGTTGGACGAAATTGCAAGGGTGTTATGGTCATTTGACCTATGTAGATGATAAGTCTTCTAAGCTTGATATTGTTGACAAGTCAACTTGTCCACCTAGGCTTGATCCAAGTGAAACCCATCCTAACCACTCATGTGTTGCAATCTAAACCCTCCAATGTGTTATATATATCATGCTAGTGCAAGACTTGGCTTTTTACACTTAGAAAAAATTAGAGAAACTTGTTCTTGTTCATCATACTCGGGTTCACTATAAGTCCCACACAAAATTTTTATAGTTTTGATCCATTAGCCACAAGACTTTAACCCAATGTCCCTAAGGGTATTGTAAGGATATCTCAATAGAAAGATTTCAGAAAAAACGTATTTTTACGTTAGTCGCAAGTGAAACTAAGTGAGTTCTTCAACTTTGAAGATGGAACTTGAAGATGGGTTCTTCATAGGCCTCAAGGAGTTCTTGAGCCGATTGGAACTTAAGAAAATGAGCTAAGAATTGCTAAGGCGACTTTGAATCTTGGAAATTTTTAAGGGCTTTGAAAGGTATAATCTTGTCGTTTTAGTAATTAAATTTACTTATCATCAGAGCTATGGATATTAGCAAGCATGTGTTATATAGTATGAAGTTTGATAATTATATCGCTATTGGAACCCTAATCCAAAACTAGCATGTTTAGCTTTAAGATTGGAATTCAAGTTGATTATTAGTTTAAGTCGCATGTTGAATAAAGAAGGAAATTGTAGTTGTTGAAGTTGTTTATGACTTAATAACATGTTGACCTAAGAACTTGGAATTGGAAAAGGATTGGAAAAGACTTTGAATTGTTAGTTGTAGTCGTCGAGAATGGCTTGGAGTTTTAAACTACTTGGTATGAATTGTGGGGCGGAATTTTACACGATTGTAGCGTGTAATCCCCTTTGGTTGGTTGTTGTTGGAGCCTTAAATGTGGCATGTTTGGTTATTGTATTCGCCTTGAAAAAGGTGGCAAAGTGAGTAGAAACAAAGGAAGTGCCCGATTTTCCGTAGAATTAGAGACCGTATACTTAGTATTATTCTCGTTAGAGGCTAGAAGTCGATAGTCTTGTTGTGACCATTATAGGTTGACACTTCTACGCGTGTGATTCGCTTGTGGATATTAGCCGAAAAGGTATGTGAACTATCTCCTCTTCTAGCATGATTCCTTAAGATTAAGAAAGTATGTTCTACTCCTTAAATGATCCATTCCTTGGTTGTATTTGGATTGCATAGAATAGAATTTGTTCTATGTACTTCCTTGATTGTACTTTGATGTTTAAATTGTAAGTTGTGAAATCCATTTTCTTAGTGAAGTTTGGATTCTTAAAAGTGAAAGAAATTTACTTAAAGTACATGTAGTCTTGAAAAGTTGGTTTCCAAATCTTTTGTGGATAGTGCCTTAGTCCCAAAATCCTAAAGGTCATTATAATGACTTTAGGGGAGTCAAAGGAGTGATGTACTTAATTGTTTTAAAAGATGAGAAATGACATGATTTAAGAGAAGTAACTTGTTTTAAAGGAGTGAGTTACTTGAGGTTTAAAAGTAGAAGAAACTTGTTTTCTATATATTAAGAGACTTGAAGTGTTTTGAAAGTTAAGAACTTGATTTGTAAGTATGTGATACTTGGTTTTAATAGTATAAGTCTCTTGGTTATAAAAGGAATGGATATGTCTAAAACTACAAAGCGGTTATAACGACTTTACGGGAAGTTGGTTATAACGACTTTATGGAAGGTTTAGAAAGTTGTCTATTTTGATTAAAGGGCATAAGTTGCCTAGATTGTGAAAATTTGAAGTTACTTGATTTCAAACCTTGAAATGAGTTTTCTAAACGTGTAGTAACTTACTTTGAAAAATAGACATGCCTTGATACTACGGGTGTTAGTATCTTGGGATTTTACACAAAAAGGAGTCTTTTGAAAAGAATGTACGTACGTAGTACTTTGACCTGTTTAATTGAGAATAATTCTATGTGATGCCTTGATTAGTACTTTGGCTTGATAAATTGAGAATTTGTCTAAGAGTACCTTGATAAGTACTTTGACTTGTTAAATGAGAATTATTCTATTTGTGCCCTGATAAGTACTTTGGCCTGTTAAATGAGAATTATTCTATTTGTGCCTTGATAAGTACTTTGGCCTGATAAATTGAGAACTTGTCTAAGTGTGCCTTGATAAGTACTTTGGCCTGATTAAATGAGAATTATTCTATGTGTGCCTTGATAAGTACTTTGGCTTGTTTAGTTGAGAATTGCCTATGTGTCGGAAATAGCCGCCAGTGTTATTGGTATATCGCGTTCTGGTCATTCCGGGTTTGTGGCATTTGCAGATTCTGGAATTGCTACCCACGACGCGAGGAATACCTCACGCGGTCCGTAAGGACTTATGCAGTGAAATAGTTCCACGCGGCGGTCCACCTATGCGAGGAATACCTCACGCGAGTCCGTAGGGCTTACGCGGTGAAATAGTCCCATGCGAGAATACCACGCGGTCCACGCGCCTATGCGGGTGAAATAGTCCCGCGAGTAGGATGGTTAAATGATATCGCGCGGATGGTCCTGCTTTGATCATGAGCTTCCTATTTTATATTGTAAGGATACCATCGCTTACTCTCATTGTTAGTAAGGCACAATGCGTTGTAATTTGATTATCATATATGTCCCCTGATTTGGTTGGTTACCCTATGGTCATGCTTTTACGATGTGGAATTCCGGCATGAGACCACGAGGCATTTAGGACACAGTGGGACTTGGTGTTCATGTATCCTTATCGTGTTATTACATCATGGATCGCGGTGAGGAAGGATTCCACGCATGATTGATATTACGGGCGTGAGACCCATAGTTATATTTGAGTAAGGACTTTGGTGGCCCGCGCCCCCGACTTGATATGACCGCTTATGTGTTATGTATCGTAGGTTGGCTATCGACATGTCTCCTGCTTTGTTTAGATCATTATGATTTTATTACGCATTTCATCGCTCACATACTTGGTACATTCTTCGCATCGACCTCCTTCGGCCGCGCTCATGCCGCAGGTTTAGGTACGCTGTTTTGTTATCGGCAGGTGTAGGACCCTGCTAAGAGTATTTGTATAGCTCCTTTTTTTCGTGAGTTATCTTTTTGGTAGAAGTACTTTCAAAGCATGTGCTTTTGTACGCATGGTACGGCGGGCCTTGTCCCGCCATATTTCAAGAAACTCTTAGAGGTCCAGTATTCATATGTGGATTGGACTCATGTACAATGTAGTGTCTTCTATTATGTATATTACATGGCAGCCTTGTCGGCTTTGCCTTGCACGTACGATTGGTATGGTAATAAAAAATAAAAAGAGGTGTTATTTAATTTCCGCAGTTTACTTGTGTTGTTAAGGTAGCAGGGTGCCTAGGTAGGGCACCGCCACGCCCGGGTTCGGGCGTGACACTAACCCCGCATTCTCCTGGACTCCCGCAGTCCGCATAGTCACATAGACCGCATAGTCACACAGACCGCATAAGGCACTCCTCGCGACGGATAATACACCCTAATGATCAATCTCGAGCATACCGCTGCTCCGCATAGTCACACGCATCGCATAGCCGATAGACCCGCATCAAGGTGGCAAGCCCTGTATAACAAGTCGGGCGGTATGTGATATAATAACAAGATAACGCTTAACGCTTAACAACGTAAGCACAACAAGAATAACCCCTTACACAACATCACAAGATACTAACACACGTAGATCCTAACATGTTTACTTATCAAATCAACAAGAAAGTATTACAAGGCTATCACAAACCAACACAATCAAGTTATTCACACAAGGTACTTTCTACTTTATGCTAACAAGTTCGGTTTTTATCCCCAAAGTACTTCATACATTAACTCTTTAAAAGATCCGCTTTCACAAAAGTCACACAATACCCGTAGTATAAAAATAGAGTGACTATCTTTTAAGTAAACAAAACACTTCTCTTTGTAAAATCAAGTAGCAACATAATTTTCCAAACGTTCAAGTTTGACTAATATCAAATACACAAGATTCACATTTTCGAAATGTTTCGAACTTCATAGTCTTAATCACTTAATAATATATTTCTCTTTTAAAACAATTTGAGAAACACATGCCTTATGTGTGAGTAGGTTATTCTTGTTCATAACAATTTTATTAAAGCAGTCATGATCTAGGAAATGTAATATCATTTTGTCTCATCTTAGCTTCTATGCAGATGGAGGTTTCTACTGGTTTTAATAATACTTAATTAGTCAATACATTTCTCTCTATTAACGTCGCAGTGGTTTGTTCGATACTTATTCTGATTTCCGAAATCAGTAAAACATTATTCCTTTTAAAAACCAAGTACTCATTACTCACGAATGAGGTTTCACACTTTTTAACAAAATTCATATTAATTCAATTAAGTCAAGTCTCTTATCTTTTAAGATAAAGTCTCTTAACTTCTAAAATCAGTAAACCATTCTTTTTACCTCTCTTAAGTCGTTATACCTAACTTCCCATAAAGTTAGTATAACTCTTAAGCTTTTAAAACCAAGTATTACTCTTCTTTCAAAAACGATTCTTAATTCTTTTGAAATACTTCAAGATTCTTATTATTCAGGCTTAAGTCAAAAGACATTGCCGTAAAACTACGTTCAGTTAACCCACGTACGTCTACCGTACTAAATATATTCCTTTTAAAATATCATGCTCAAGAGGATAGGAAGAATCACATACCTCGCGACGATTTATCGACTATTAGCAAATAGCTCCAAAGATCGTAATCCTCGCTAGCTTTTTCCACCCTTCGAGTAATACGCCACTCAAGTACTTCAACCTATAACGGTTATACAAGTCTATCAATGTCTAGACTACTCCTGAGAATAAATCTAGATACAAGATTCTACTAAAATTGGGCAAAGACTTCCTACCCACAAACTTCACAAGTCTCATCACAAAACAAATTCTATGTAAGTACAATTCAATTCCCTTCTTATATACTTTCCTCAGATATACCTTATACTTAATTCTTATACTTCAAAGATGTAACTCTAATTACAATAGGTGACAAGATATTTACCTCGATAAGCCCATAATTATCCAAGTTTAAATGTCGATCCCGAGCAAGGTTTAGCTCCTACTCCGCACTCCAACCCGCTCCAAACAACCCTTAGAAGTTCTACGCAACTTCTTCTTACTACTTCAACCAAGTATGAAGATTTTCCTTAGGGTTTCATTTTGTGACTGAAGGGAAGTATAATAGTATTTCTGGGCTTTTAGTATAGGTGTAACCTTGGAATACTACAAGGTATTTGGGCCAAGGTATTTTGGAATAGTAACAATACTTGGAGAATACTTTTCTACCAAGGGGGGGGTGTATTTACGAAAACAACTCAAGGAAAGGGTACTTTCTGGCTAGCACCATTTAGGAAGGGAGGGTATTTCTCTACCAAGGCCTCACAAAGGAGGGTTTCGCTAGCACAACTAGGAAGGGAGGGGAAGGGATTTCAAGACTTAAAAATGATTTAAGGGATGAAGAAAACCTTCAAGTTAGGGGGGGTATTTATAGGGAAATCAATGGCCAAGATCAAGCCAAGTGGTAGGCAAGTGTAGGGTCAAGATTTTCACAAGTGCACCCTAGCCATCTACTCCTCAAATCAGTCCAAACATTGACCCATGGTTTAGGCCTCAAAACATGGCCAAAAAACGTGCACCATTCGGCCAACTTGACCGCCCACTAGAGGGTGACAAGTGTCGCCCTCTCGTTGGTCCAAAATATTTCATCTCTCGGAAATATCCGCAAAAATAATAAATGACATAGCCGTAATTTTCCCTTCGCAAAGTCCTAAAACGCTTCGCCGAAAACGATTCTTTTCGCTAGTCAGGCCCAAAATTTTCTGGCCCTTGCCTAACTTAAGGCTTAAACTTTTATACGTACGCCCTCACGTACATACTCTGGAAATACGGGGTATAACATTCTCCCCTCCTTAGAAACATTCATCCCGAATGTTCCTTCTAAGTCTCAAAACATACATGCGCCAAAGATAGTCTTCACTACTATGCTTCGAAAACAATCATGCCACACCGCCATAAAATAACACACGCGCAAATACTTAATTCAAGTCCACGAGGAATTACCTTTAACATCACAAAAACTCCCACCCAAGGGCTAAAAGATACTCCCTTCGCACCTTCACTTTACAAAAGAAATGATCACATCTATGTTCTTAACACATGCTCGCTTCTTCCTTACTGTCACTTTCTCGCATACACTCGAACTCTTTCTCATAACTTATCACATTTCGCATCGCTTCGCTTTCCAAAATCTCCGTTACTACCTCCAACTTGATCATCATTAATCGGAACACTGGATGGATCTCCGATACTTTGCCAACATAACAACATGAAAGACCTGACGCATCGCCTCCTAAGTCGACGGCAATGCTAACCTATAGGCAACTTGGCCTATTTTCCAAATGATCCAAAAGGCCCAAAGTAACTCGCTAAGTTTCCTCTCGCTTTCCAAAACTCGCCACACCCTTTCCGGTGGTACCTTCAAGAATATCGACCGCCAACTCGATCTTGCCGCCGCCGACACCGCACGACTTCGCTGACTCGAGTCAATAACCTCTTTGGATAAGCTTCACCCTATCCACATCCTCGCCAAACAAGTATGAACCAACTATCCGAACCTTGCCAACATCGAACCAATCGACCGACAACTTACACTTCGCCTACAAGGCGCCATAAGGCGATATCCGAATACTGAAATGGTAGCTATAAAACATTCCCTCAACAGGAGGCAACAATCCTCTCAGCTACCCCTGAAATCTAAACACTGGCTCGAGGGCGAATGTGATACTGAGACTCACCTGAGTTCCTAACCCTGCCTGGTAAAACCTCCAGAAAAGAAATGGCCAGAACCGGCTCCATCGCTCATCATAAGGTGAAAGTAGGCACCTCGTGCAGCCTTACAACCTTCCCCGATATAACCTCTCGCATAACCTCTCGCCGAGTAAACGGCCCCGATCAAAGACAAGATGGCTGACTCATCGCCCGACCATCGGTCGAACGATCCACGAACTCAGACGCGTTAACTAAACTGGGCCTAACACCCTCGTGACCTACCACCGCGGACCACCCCGAACTGACCCCACCACAAACAAAGCCGCGGATGACCCGCGATCGGTCCTCAACCCGACCCGCTATCGCGAAACTCTTGTTCCCGATCCGAACAATCTCACCATCGAGTCACGAAACCTAGTGGTCTTCTTAGCTCAACTACCCTCTTTCATTTCCACTACTCAGGACTTATTACACAAATATATCCCACGATACTATGCACTCGATAAGGGTCAAACATAAATATAAATCCTTTACTCAAGATGACCTCAGATCTAATGTATCTATAATATTCAAAGGCTCACAATTTCCCTGACCCCAAAAATACCCTTTTAACTAACCATGATTTCTAATCACAAATAACATAATGCTATCTGAAAATAAAACTAAAGATATACTCATCTTATCACACATACAAATCTCTGTAGGTTAAGGATATACCAGATCTACCGCTTCACTCCCTTTGTCGTCTAATCAATCCTCGCCTCTGGGCGATAGCTAGGGAAGGTGATGAATCGCCATCGATCCCGGCGTCGAGTCTATATCCGCGCCACCTGATCGGACAATTTCGCAAATGGCCTCGCTGGCCGCAAGCATAACAAATCGCCGGGAAGCACGACACTTCTACAATGACATCTACCACAACGCCACACCGGCGGGTGGCCTCTCGCTAGCACCCCTTCCTCTCCGAACCATCAATCCGCTGGCTGGAACCGACGTATCTGCGGAATCGGCCCCGAGCTCGACCAACTCCCGCATACCCCGGACGCCCCGAACCCCGCGGGGACCATTCTCGCTCGGGCCGAGGCGCATATCTGGTCATTGGCCGAGGCGATTCGCCGGCGTTACCAAAGGACCCCGCTGCTCGCCTCTTCGCGATCTTGGTTAATCCGCCGATCTCACGCCTCGCGTGCGCATAAGCTCGCACGCTGGCAATATCCATGCTCGATCAAGAGCTACTTGCACAACCTTTCTTTAGATAGTCATCAAGACCCGTGATATATCGCGCACTCTATATTCCCCGGCCGCTAAAATCCTAGCTAGTAATGTGTCCATTCCTTTGTAATCCATGTTCTCTGCTCCCGGCCGGAACCAAGGCTCATATATCATGGCCGCAGAGTAATCGCCGTGCTAAACTTTGCTGGGCCGTGACGAGCGTAACTCCCCGAACGGCACCACCCAGTGATGATCGGGCTCGTGCCCTAGTAACCTCTCAGGTTTCTACTCGCAGCCTCCTCGCCGCTTTACCCTTCGCCCGGTTGCCTTACGCGGAGGCATAACTGGTAAGGGAAAGAAATTTACGTTAGAGGGGTCCAACTTATAACACAACTCTAAGGCACGATCTCAGAGTAAGAAGAATGGAAACCAATCCTAAATATCCTATAGCCTCGACATCGGGTGCACAACACACCGATAATCAAGACTTACTAGATACGGTTCAGACACTTTCCGAGGATTATCTCGCTTCGATACCACTTTTGTCACGACACTAACCTGCCCGCGATCGTGCCTTACCCCGGGCACCCAAGTAGACATACATCAGAGTAATCAGCGGAATATAAAACAAGACATGAAATATGAAACAGTTATCTGAGAAAAGTTGTCTTTCGGCATATACATATAAAAACTTAAATCCGAACAGCATATCTCTTTGACAACTCGCCACAACAAGCATTTCATGCACTTAATAATGATATGACAACAATGACGGACAGTATTCGCCATACCCCGAATGTAAATACCTACAACGCCAGGACTATACCATCGATAATCCTCCGAGAAACGGAGCTTCCCAAAACGCGAATCAGATCCAAGAGCGAGGATCGACGATCGTGTACTCTACTCGCGGCATGAACGCAGCCTCAAGGAGGTCAAGACAACAGTACCAAGTATGTGAAATCAGTAGTATCAAATGAAATCAAGTATCTAAAACCATTTGTAAATACAATCGCTTAAACCGCACATAGTGCCACAACATAAACAAGAGAAAATGATATATTGTAATCGGTCTTTTCTAGGCCGCTTAATGATCGAGCAAGGCCAATCGCCCATAGTATCATTATGCGTGCCTAATCCCGACTTCCGCAGCCCGCATAGTCACACATAGACCGCATAGGTCGATAGACGCGACGGTAGCTAACCCTGCATTCTCCTAGACTCCCGCAGTCCGCATAGTCATATAGACCGTATAGTCACAGCATCGCATAAGGCACTCCTCGACGGATAATACACCGAATGATCAACTCGAGCATACCGCTGCTCCGCATAGTCACACAGACCGCATAGCCGTGATAGATCCGCATCAAGGGTGGCAAGCCCTGTGATAACAAGTCGGGGGTATGTGATATAATAACAAGAAACGGGCTTAACGCTTAACAACGTAAGCACAACAAGAATAACCCCTTACACAACATCACAAGATACTAACACACGAGCATCCTAACATGTTTACTTATCAAATCAACAAGAAAGTATTACAAGGCTATCACAAACCAACACAATCAAGTTATTCACACAAGGTACTTTCTACTTTATGCTAACAAGTTCTTTTTATCCCCAAAGTACTTCATACATTAACTCTTTAAAAGATCCGCTTTTTCACAAAAGTCACACAATACCCGTAGTATAAAAATAGAGTGACTATCTTTTAAGTAAACAAAACACTTCTCTTGTAAAATCAAGTAGCAACATTATTTTCCAAACGCTCAGGTTTGCCTAATTTCAAATACTCAAGTTTCTCATTTTCGAAAGGTTTCGTAGTTCATAGTCTTAATCACTTAATAATATATTTCTTTAAAACAATTTGAGAAACACATGCCTTACGTGTGAGTAGGTTATTCTTGTTCATAACAATCTTATTAAAGCAAAACATGATCTAGGAAATGTAATATCATTTTGTCTCATCTTAGCTTCTATGCAGATGGAGGTTTCACCGGTTTTAATAATACTTAATTAGTCAATACATTTCCTCTATTAACGCCGCAGTGGTTTGTTCGATACTTATTCCGATTTCAAATCAAGAAACATTATTCCTTTTAAAACCAAGTACTCATTACTCACGAACGAGGTTTCACACTTTTTAACAAAATTCATATTAATTCAATTAAGTCAAGTCTCTTATCTTTTAAGATAAAGTCTCTTAACTTCTAAAATCAGTAAACCATTCTTTTTACCTCTCTTAAGTCGTTATACCTAACTTCCCATAAAGTTAGTATAACTCTTAAGCTTTTAAAACCAAGTATTACTCTTCTTTCAAAAACGATTCTTAATTCTTTTGAAATACTTCAAGATTCTTATTATTCAGGCTTAAGTCAAAAGACATTGCCGTAAAACTACGCTCGCTTAACCCACGCACGCTCACCGTACTAAATATATTCCTTTTAAAATATCATGCTCAAGAGGATAGGAAGAATCACATACCGCGACGATTTATCGACTATTAGCAAATAGCTCCAAAGCATCAGAATCCCGCTTAGCCTTTTCCACCCTTCGAGTAATACGCCACTCGCAAAGATTTCAACCTATAACTGTTATACAAGTCTATCAATGTCTAGACTACTCGTAGAATAAATCTAGATACAAGATTCTACTAAAATTGGGCAAGACTTCCCACCCACAAACTTCACAAGTCTATCACAAAACAAATTCCATGTAAGTACAATTCAATTCCCTTCTTATATACTTTCCTCAGATATACCTTATACTTAATTCTTATACTTCAAAGAAGATGTAACTCTAATTACAATAGGGTGACAAGATATTTACCTCGATAAGCCCATAATTATCCAAGTTTAAACGTCGATCCCGAGCAAGGTTTAGCTCCCATCACAAGACTCCAACCCGCTCCAAATAACCCTTAGAAGTTCTACGCAACTTCTTCTTACTACTTCAACCAAGTATGAAGATTTTCCTTAGGTTTCGCTTGGATCAAGGAAGTATAATAGTATTTCTGGCTTTTAGTATAGGTGTAACCTTGGAATACTACAAGGTATTTGGGCTAAGGTATTTTGAATAGTAACAATACTGAGAATACTTTTCTACCAAGGGGGTGTATTTACGAAACAACTCAAGGAAAGCGGGTACTTTCGGCTAGCACCATTTAGGAAGGGGGAGGGTATTTCTCGGCCAAGGCCTCACAAAGGGGGAGGGGTTTCGGCTAGCACAACTAGGAAGGGAGGGGAAGGGATTTCAAGACTTAGAAATGATTTAAGGGATGAAGAAAACCTTCAAGTTAGGGGGGGTATTTATAGGGAAATCAATGGCCAAGATCAAGCCAAGTGGTAGGCAAGTGTAGGGTCAAGATTTTCACAAGTGCACCCTAGCCATCTACTCCTCAAATCACTCCAAACATTGACCCATGGTTTAGGCCTCAAAACATGGCCAAAAAACGTGCACCATTTGGCCAACTTGACCGCCCACTAGAGGGTGACAAATGTCTCCCTCTCGTTGGTCCAAAATATTTCATCTCTCGGAAAAATCCGCAAAAATAATAAATGACATAGCCGTAATTTTCCCTTGGCAAAGTCCGGAAAATGTTTCGCTGAAACGATTCTTTCGCTAACAGGCCCAAAATTTTCGGTCCTTGCCTAACTTAAGGCTTAAACTTTTATACGTACGCCCTCACGTACATAC
This sequence comes from Przewalskia tangutica, assembly GCA_029844215.1. Lineage (NCBI taxonomy): Eukaryota > Viridiplantae > Streptophyta > Magnoliopsida > Solanales > Solanaceae > Przewalskia > Przewalskia tangutica. The sequence goes on along the minus strand of CM056720.1, from coordinate 40,213,670 downwards.
TCTGGAAATACGGGGTATAACAGCTTCCACTAGGAGTGTTATCTTGTTATTTCCTTTGGACATACTGACACGCTGGGGGGCACACGTGTATGCTTCCACTACGAATGTTATCTTGTTATTTCCTTTGGACATACTGACACGATGGGTGGCCCACGTACGCTTCCACTGGAGTGTTATCTTGTTATTTGCTTTCGACATACCGACACGACGGGTGGCCCACTGTATGCTTCCACCATGAGTGTTATCTTGTTATTTCCTTGGACATACCGACACGATGGGTGGCCCACATGTACGCTTTCACTGGGAGTGTTATCTTGTTATTTGCTTTGGACATACCGACACGACGGGTGGCCCACGTATGCTTCCACTATGAGTGTTATCTTGTTATTTCCTTTGACATACCGACACGACGGGGTGGCCCACGCATGCTTCCACTAGGAGTGTTATCTTGTTATTTGCTTTGGACATACCGACACGCCATGGCCCACTGTATGCTTCCATTACGGGTGTTGTTTTACATCACGCATCGCCGGAAGGAGAAAGGATGTCACGACCAACTCGGCCCGTGATCGTGCCTTACCCGCACCTAAGTACATACATCGAGTAACCAACGGAATATAAAAACAAGACATGAAACAATTATGAAATGAGAAACAGCTTTATCCAAGAAAAGATTGTCTTTCGCATTTATATATACATCAAGAGTGAACAGCTACATCCCAACTTTACAACAGACTATGCACTTTAGAATGTAAACCACTATGGCGGGACAGGCCCGCCATACCCCGAATGTACAAAATATTTACAACACAGGAGAGCCGCATCAAAAGTCGAGCCTCCGAGAAATGGGCTCGACACTGCAGTAAGGATCCTAAGAACGAGGATCTACCACCGCTTCTCTTACTCATGACGAACGCACTCAAGGAGGTCGATAACAGTACCAAGTATGTGAAATCGTAGCATCAAATGAAATCAAAGCATTTTAAAACCACTTACAAATACAACTAATTCAACCGCATATAGTGCCACAACATAAACAAGAGAAAATAGATATAATGTAATCGGTCTTTTCTAGGCCGCTAATGATCGGGCAAGGCCAATCGCCTATAGTATCATTATGCGAGCCTATTCTCGACTCCCGCACCGCATAGACCACCTAGGTCCGCATGAGGTATTCTCGTGACGGTAGCTAACCCTGATCAACTCGACTCGCAATCCGCATAGTCACACGCATCGCATGCAGGTATTCTCGTGACGGGTAACACACCGAGTGATCATCCTCGAACTCCCGCAGCCCGCATAGGTCACATGCACACGCATGAGGTATTCCTCGTGACGGAGGCTAACCTCGACATAACAAGTCGTGTAAGTGATATAATATCAAAGATAACCGCTATCGTTAAACAACATAAGCACAACAAGGAACCCCTTTACACAAACGTTACAAGACACTAACACACGTAGCATCATAATATGTCTACTTATCAAACTAACTTACCACACCTTCGTAAATCATTTATAAGGCTTTTATAAACAAACAAGTAAACCGCTTTCTCTTATCTTTCTTAAGTCGTTATACCTAACTTCCCATAAAGCTAGTATAACACTTAAGCTTGTACAACCTAGTATTTCTTTTCTTACAGAAATGATTCATAACAATTTTTAATTAATTCAAGTTTCTTATTATTTAAAACTCAAGTCATAAGACATCAGAGTAAAACCATTTTTTGTTAACACACGCACGCTCACCGCACTAAATATATATCAAAAATATCATGCCCAAGAGGATAGGAAGAATCACATACCTCCTACAAATCCACCGCCAAGTCGAATATGTCGCGCAGTTGTATCAACCTATAATAGTCAAATACATCTATCAACGCCTAGACTACTCAGAGAATATTCTAAGCAGAGGGTTCTCTATTCTACGAAAAATCAAGCATTTCTCTACCCTCCAAACTACACAAGTTCATCAGAATACAAATTCTATGTAAGTACAGTTCAATTCTCTTCTTTATACCATCCTTCTATATAACTTATACTTAATTCTAAACTACTACGATATGTAATCTCCAATTACAATAGAAGGACAAAGATATTTACCTCGATAAGCCCAAAATTATCAAAGATTATATGTCGATCCTGAGCAACGTTTAGCTCCTATTCTGCACGCTCCGATAGCTCCAAGAAACCCTCCGAAGTTTCTAAACAACTTCTACTTAATACTTCAACCAACTATGAAGATTTTCCCTAGGGTTTCGCTTTGTGACTAAAGGAAATATAGTAGTATTTCCGGCTTTTAGTATAGAGGTAACTTTGGAATACTACAAGGATGTAGGCTAAGGCATTTTGACTTGTAACAATACTAGGTGAGATTTTTCTACCAGGGGGGGTGTTGTTTCGGACGAGAGCTAGGGAAAGGGGGGGTTCTTTTGGACGAGAACTAGCAACTAAAGGGGAGGGATTTTGTGACTTGGAAATGATAAGTGAATGAAGAAGTCTTGCACTAGAGGGGGGTATTTATAGAACCTTCAATGGCCAAGATTAAAGCAAGTGGAGGGTGTAGATTAGGTAGCTTGTGTGAGTGGAGTCTTCCACCAAGTTTCCACCACAACATTGGGACATATGTCCACCACAACAATGAGCCATGTGGCCATCCACTTGCTCAAGAAAACCGTCCAATAAGGCCTCCCCCACTTGCCCACAAAAAACATCCACCTACTCCCACTATCCCAAAGAAATATCTTGCAAGACTTGACTTATTGACTTGGCCACTTGCCCACCATTTCCGTCCAACCAATGCCACCTAAGGGTGACACATGTCTCCCTCCTATTGGTCCAAAATATTTCATCTCTCGGAAAAATCCGAAATCGGTTAAAATATTAAAAGCGTAAAATTTCCTTCACAAGGTTCGGAATCTTTTCCGTTGGAAGTTCACATTTCCATCCTTAACCTAATTAGGGTTTGTACAAATATACGTACATCCTCACATACATACTCTAGAACTACGGGGTATAACATTCTCCCCTACTTAGAAACATTCGTCCCGAATGTTCCTTCTAGATTCAATTAAATCAGAAATGCCATAGCTCCCCACAACTTAAACAGTTTGCAAATGCCACACATGGCCACAATACAAACTTAAGCACATATGAAAAATTAAAACCAAGTAGGAAAGTGAGTTACCTGGAGGTGTGGGGAATAGGTGAGGATACTTCTGCCTCATGTCCTCCTCTGCTTCCCACGTCATCTCCTCTCTGTGCTCGTTCCGCCATAAGACCTTGACGGAAGCCACATCCTTTGTCCGTAGTCGCCTAACCTGACGATCGAGTATCGCTATGGGAATCTCCTCATACGATAACCCCTCGATCACCTGGACATCGTCAATCGGGTGCACTCTAGATGGATCTCCGATACATCTCCTCAAAGATAGAAACATGGAAAACCTGATGATCGCTCCCGCACGGACGCAGATCCAACTCATAGGAAACCTTGCCTACCTTGCGGACAACTGATAAGGCCCAATGTACCTTGGGCTGAAGTTTCCTTCTTCCGAATCTCATCACACCCTTCATGGGTGATACCTTCAGAAAACCCAATCAAGAACTCAAACTCCAAATGTCGACGCCGATGATCCGTGATACGACTTATATCGACTCATACGCCAAGAATCGCCTCGATAAGCTTCACCATATACACCGCCTCGTCGATCAAGTCCGCCCAACCAATCGAACTCGCCACATCAAACCAACCCATCGCGATCCGCACTTCCTCTCATATAAGGCCTCATAAGGCGCCATCCGATACTGAATGGTAGCTATTATACGCAAACTCTACTAGCGGCAAATGATCCTCAATACCTCGAATCAATAACACAGCTCGCAGATATCCTCAAGAGTCCGGATAGTACGCTCACCGTCCGTCTCCGAGGATGGAATGCAGATTGAGGCTCACTCGCCCCTAATCCCTTCTCGAAAGACCTCTGAGTTAGCCGAACCGGGCTCCGTCTGATATGATAGAAATAGGGACTCTATGCAGTTTCACGATCTCTGATGTAAAGTCTAGCATAATCCTCACCAAAAAGTGGTCCCGACGGGAAGAAAGTAGGCCGATTTCGTCACCGTCGATGATAACCCGATAGAATCACGCTTCCTCCGAGTGCGAGGTAATCCCGCGATAAAGTCCATGCTGATCACCTCCCACTTCCGTGTCGGGATCTCTATCGTCTGCAATAATCCACCATGCCTCCGTGCTCTACCTTACCGCCGACAACACGCACCGAGCAACAAACTCGCAACGCCCTCTTCGTGCCATCCCACCAATACACGCATCCGAGGTCGTGGTACATCTTTTCGACTCTGATGGATAGAGTAACGCGCTACGCAGTGCTTCCCCTAGAACTCGCGATGAAGTCCTCGCAATATCCGGAACACACAACTCGCTCTCAAACCTTAGCACCCCATCAGGTGCTACCTCGAAAGGACCCTTCCCCTCACGAAGAGTCATATCACGATACCGTGTCAAAATCGGATCCTCAAACTGTTTCCTCTTCACCTCCTCGACGATGGAAGACTCGGCAACCTCTCGAACTCGAACCCCACTACTATCAGAATCAATCAATCTGACTCCAAGGCTCGCTAGCCGATGCAACTCGCGACCATGCCCCTCCTCTCGCCGCACATCCGATAGACTCCCATCGACCTACGACTAAGGGCATCCGCCACAACATCGCCTTCCCGTGGTACAGATATCGACATCATAATCCTCGAGTAACTCTAACCACCGTCTCTGTCGTATGTTCAGCTCCCTCTGGCTGAAGATATACTGGAGGCTCTTGTGGTCTATGTAAATATCCACATGAACTCCATACAAATAGTGCCTCCAGATCTTCAAGGCGTGAATCACCGCTGCCAACTCCAAATCATGCGGGTAATTCTTCTCATGTTTCTTGAGTCGCCGAGACGCTGACGCTATAACCTTACCCCGCCGCATCAACACACATCCAAGCCCGACGCCGACACATCACAATACACCACATAACCGTCTGACCTCTAAGAGTAAGAATCAAGGCCGCCAATCTCTCCTTCAGAGCCGCAAACCCGCTCACAAGCATCACCCATCAAACTTAGCCGCTCCGAGTCACCTTAGTCAATGGTGCGTAAATAAAAGCAAACTTCTCCACGAACCGAGCACAACTCGCAAGGCCCGTAAAGTCGCAGATTGCCGAGTAGTAGGTCTAGGCCAACTCGATCGCTTCGATCTCGTCAGATCCACCAATACCATCACTCACAATGCGCCCAAGGAAAGCCACCGAATCCAACCAAAACTCACATTTGGAAAACTTGCATAACCGCTGGTCTCGAGAACTCTCAAGACAGCCTCAAATGCCCGCATGCTCCCGCCCGAGCGAATAAACCAAGATGTCATCAATGAATACTATCACAAACGATTCAAAATGGCTTGAACACTCGCTTATCAAATCCATAAATACCGCCGAGCATCGTCAAACCGAAAGACATAACCTCAACTCATAGTGCCCGCACGTCCGAATGCACCCTAGGGACATCCGCCTCTAACTCGCACTGATGATAGCCCGATCGCAAATCAATCTTTGAGAAACATCTCGCACTCGCAATCGGGTCAAGAAATCATCAACTCGGAAGCGGGGTATTCGTTTAATAGTCACCTTGTTCACCTTCCCCGTAATCAACACACATGCGCAACGCCCCGCCCTTCTTCTTCACGAACAATACCGCGCTCCTGTGGAGAAACACTAGGCCCGATGGTTCTTCTCCGTAAAATCTCTCACCGTCCTTCAAATCTCTCAACTCGGCAAAGCATTCAGATGGCGGAATGGATATAGGCCAAGTGTCCGGCAAGCACATCGATACAAAACTCTATCTCCTCTCGAGGGATACCCGGAGGTCGCTCAGAACACATCCGGGAACTCTCGACTACCGAATCATCAAAATCTGCATCGCAGCCTCAGATCAAACACCCGAATGAGACGGTAGATATACCTCTTACGCACCATTTTCCTAGCCTCGAGGTAAGAAATAAACCTACCCCTACACACGTTGTTCCTCCCACTAATAACCGGCCTCAGAAATCGGAACCGCATTCACTTTCCTCGCAGCTTACATTGGCGTAGTGAAGCCAGCCAATCTATACCTATGATCACATCGAAATCGTCATATCCAACTCTATCAAGTCGCTAGGTCCGACGATCGCATAAAGTCACCGGCAAGCCCTATATACTCGCCGAGCTACCACCGAATCACCCATCGCGTAGCTACCTCGAAAGCGGTCCATGGACTCGTGCTTTATCCCTATCCTACCGGCAATGTCGAGATATATAGGACAGAGTAGAACCCGTGATCTATCAAGGCATACACGCTACAACAAGAAACTGATAAAGTACTGCGGATTTATCCGCGACGCCTCCGTCCCGGGCGGCCGGACAGGCATAAATGTGGTTCCGAGGACCATCGAATCGGGACCCGTACACGACCTCCGCGATCGGATGGTCCACGAGTACCCCGCCCGGGCGAGTAAATCAGGAGATGAAGACCAAGAAACCTCGTAGGCCGACTCTACCATCTCGCGCGCTCTTGGCCTGACAAATTCTCGCAGTGACCCTTCCGACCACAAGCATAACAAACTCCCGGCAGACCACAACTCCCGTGAATGGGATCTACCGTGACGGCCACACCGGCAGTGGGCGGTCTCGACGGTTAGCACCTCGCTACCCGAAGTTCAACTCGGGCCCCGACTTGCCCCGAATACTGATCAGACCAAGATGGTGTAGGAGTGCTCGAGCCGGGCCGTGGTGCAAATCTAGTCTCGCCAGACCGCCCACCCGAGTTACCAAAGATCCTCGCCGCCCCGCCTTCTTCGCTGATATCTGCCGACCCGCCGCCTTACGCCTCACACCTGCGCATGAGCCGCACGCGGCAATGTCCATGCCCGCCAAGAGCTACACCCAGCAAGACTTCGCCAAATAATCATCTAGCCCGCGACGAGCGGTGCACTCGCCCTCCATATTCGCTACCAATGCAGTGGACATATCGAGCCAACGAGTCGTAACTCACGCCAGACTTCCAATCAGGCGCCTCTCTCGCCAAAGATCAAAAATATGTCGCCCGCGTTTCCTCATCCGTGGCGGCAAGAAATGAGTGAGAAATGCCTCGTAGAACTCGCCCCATACCGGAGGCGCATGCTTCCCCGATAGCTCCCACGACCAAACCCGATCATGTATCACGCAAACGATGCAAACCTAAGACCACCGACTGGTCTCCGGCTTGATCACTCACGATCCACAGAATCGCTTGATGAACTCCTCGCGATCATCCTCGTGCCTCAACCATAGAACTCAAAGTGGCTACAACTCAAAAATCCCGTAGCCTCGTTATCCGATCGAGGTGAACCACGTGCTATCGAATCGCCGTGATCCAACCATCTCATGTTCGCCACGATCCCGCTAGTAGCCGGGCTATCTCCTCAGAACCCATCTCCTCTCGCTCCTGTGTGGGACTCGAGGCGCAGTACCGTGGTCTCGGCTGGGCCGGCGCGTGGAACTCGCCGTCGAGGTATCGCCGTATAGACGGGCTCGCCTCGTGACCCTCTGTGTCCTACTAGCGCCTCCTCGCCGCTTTGCCCTTCGGGCTCGGCTGCCTTGCGCGAGGCATAATCGTACAAAAAGAAATACGTTAGAGGGCTCCAACTTATAACACATTTCTAAGGCACGATCTCGCAGTGAGAAGAATGGAAACCAATCCTAAATATCCTATAGCCTCTCGACATTAAGTGGTGCACAATACACCGATAATCAAGACTTTACTAGATACGGTTATAGACACTTTCCGAGATTAATCGCTCGATACACTTTTGTCACGACCAACTCTTCGTGATCGTGCCTTACTGCACCTAAGTAGACATACATCGAGTAACCAACGGAATATAAAAACAAGACATGAAACAATTATGAAATGAGAAATAGCTTTATCCAAGAAAAATTGTCTTTCGGCATGTATATATACATCAAGAGTGAATACACATCCCAACTTTACAACAAGATTACTGCACTCTGTGAATGTAGCCATCATGGCGGACAGACCCGCCATACTCGAATGTACAAAATATCTACAACACAGGAGAGCCATACCAAAAGTCGAGCTCTCCGAGAAACGGGGCTCCGACACTGCAGTAAGGATCCTAAGAACGAGGATCTACCACCGCTTCTTACCTACTGCATGAACGCAACCTCGGGCGAGGTCAAGACAACAAGTACCAAGTATGTGAAATCAGAAGCATCAAATGAAATCAAAGCATTTTAAAACCACTTACAAATACAACTAATTCAACCGCACATAGTGCCACAAAGATAAACAAGAGCAAAATAGATATAATGTAATCGTCTTTTCTAGGCCGCTAATGATCAAGCAAGGCCACCGCTTATAAGATCATTATGCGAGCCTATTCTCGACTCCCGCAGTCCGCATAGACCACCTAGGTCCGCATGAGGTATTCTCGTGACGGGGTAGCTAACCTCGATCAACCTGGACTCCCGCAGTCCGCATAGTCACACAAACCGCATGAGGTATTCTCGCGACGGTAACACACCGAGTGATCATCCCGAACTCCCGCAGCCCGCATAGGTCACAGCACTGCACGAGGTATTCCTCGTGACGGGGCGCTAACCTCTGCATAACAAGTCGTGTAAGTGATATAATATCAAAGATAATCGCTATCGTTAAACAACATAAGCACAACAAGTGGAACCCCTTTACACAAACGTTACAAGACACTAACACACGAGCATCATAATATGTCTACTTATCAAACTAACTTACCACACCTTCGTAAATCATTTATAAGTTGTCACGACCAACCTGCCCGTGGATCGTGCCTTACCCCGGCACCCTAGTGATATAACATCGAGAAAAACCAATGAAATGAAAACTTAAACATATAAATAGATATAGATCAAGATGAAGAAAATAGGCCAACCAAAACGGTTGCCTTTCAAAGATTTATATATATATCGACCTTGAACGCCATAATCCTTACAACCCCGCCTACAACAAGGCATGCACTCTAAGATTTTTATAACAACTATGACGGACAGGCCCCGCCATACCCCGAATGTACAAGAACCTACTGCACTGTGGTAACATACCAAAGATAAGCCTCCAAGGAACTGAGCTTCCCAATACGCTGAAATGTGATCCTAAAATGGATCGATACCACGTAGCTCTACCCGCCAGATGAACGCACTTCAAGCGAGGTCGCATAACAGTACTAAGTATGTGAAATCAGAATATCAGAAATGAAATCATAATAGTCTATATAAAGCAGAGACATGTATGATAACCAAACTACAAGACACATATAACGCTTATATCAAGTCGTGACTCACGCCTCCAAGTCATTACTCAAATATAACGACGGGTCTCACGCCCATAACATCAATCATGCCCGTGGAATACCTTTCTTCACCGCAGCCTATGATATGATAACACCAAGAAGTACACCGAAACCAAGTCCTACTCACGCCAAAGCCGCACTAACAATACAATACAACCAAACCACGGTCGACACGGCAAGTACGAAGCCGACTACCGATACTCAAGGTCGCCACGTAGTCGACCGGCAAGTACGAGGGCTAACTACTGTGTACCAAGGTCAGATCACGAGACTTCGCTACTACATCGAACGGGCAAGTGCGAGGGCTAACTACCGTACCAAGGCCGAATCAGCCACCAGACGGAAAGTACGAAGCCACCACCGTGTACCAAGGCCGAACAAGAAGAAACCTCACGGAGAGCTAGTCCACGGAATAACACTATCAACGCGAGCGCACTGCGGAATTCTCCGCCACACGCCAGACGTCCAAGTAAGTTCTCAACAAGTCAACCGGCCCTCCACCGAGAGACGCGTAGTATAGAAACACAATTCTCGCACAACAAAGGCTATCACAACAAGCATAGGCAAGTTATACACAACTCAAGGTACTTTCATTTTATGTCAAAGTCTGGGTTTTAACCCTAAAGTACTACATACGTTAAACTTCTTTTAAAGATCCATTCCTTTTATAAAAGTCACCCGATACCCGTAGTATAAAAATAGAGTGACTCACGTCTTTTAGGTAAACCAAAACAACTTCCATACTTTCCTTTTTAAAACCAAAATTAAGGCAATACCATGCCTTCTTTTTAGACCAAAACACTTCTCTTTTTAAAGTCAAGTTACCACATTAAAACCAATGATAAAACCCTTCTTTTGTTTTCATAAAGTCGTTATAACTAACTTCCCATAAAGCTGTTATAACACTTTATGTTTTAAACCAATTTAAGACAACACAATGCCTTTCTTTTCCCTAAAGTTCCAGTTTGCCTAATTTCAATTACTCAAGTCTCTTTATTTAGAAAAGTTTCATAGCTTTCAATGTCTTAATCTCTTTTTAAACAATCGAGTAACATATGCCATAAAGCGAGCGCTTATTCTTGTTTATAACCATCTTATTAAAGAAGCCATGATCTAGAAAATGAAATATCATTTTGTCTCATCTTAGTTTCTATGCAGATGGAGGTTTCTACTGGTTTTAATAATACTTCATTATTCAATACATTTTCCTTTATTAGCGCTGCAGTGGTTGGTTCGATACTCACTCTGATTTCCGAAATCAGTAAAACATTATTCCATTTAAAACCAAGTACTCATTACTCACGAATGAGGTTTCACACTTTTAACAAAATTCATATCAATACAATTAAGTCAAGTCTCTTATCTTCTAAATCAGTAAACCATTCTTTTTATCTCTCTTAAGACGTTATACCTAACTTCCCATAAAGCTAGTATAACCCTTATGTTTTCAAAACCAAGTATTACTCTTCTTTCAAAAAGGTTTCTTAATATTTTTGAAATACATCAAGATTCTTTATTATTCATGCTTAAGTCAAAAGACATTGCCGTAACACTACATTCAGTTAACACGCGTACGTCTACCGTACTATATATATATATTCCTTTTAAAATATTTCAAGGTTCTTATTATTCAGGCTTAAGTCAAAAGACATTGCCGTACAACTATATTCAGTTAGCACACGTACGTCTACCATATTATATATTCATATTATTCAGGCTTAAGTCAAAAGACATTGCCACACGACGCTTCACCGCATCATATATATATTCTTTTAAAATACTTCATGCTCAAGAGTATAGAAGAATCACATACCTCGCGACGATTATCGACTATAAGCAAAACGCTCCATCGCTTATAACCCGCTTAGCCTTGTCCACCTTCTAAGTAGCACATGCTACTCGCAGAACATTCAACCAATAAAGGTTATCACCATCAGAATACAAATTCTATGTAAGTAGCCCATCTTCTACTTATATATTCTTCTGATGTGATTTCAGTTCAAGTCTTTTCTGTAATATCCTTCTATTACAGTTCAATTCTCTTCTATGAATCTTATATTCATTTCTATACAACTACAGTATGTAATTCCCAATTACAATAGAATGACATTAGTATTTACCTCGATGAGCCCAAAATTATCCAAGTTTAATGTCGCTCCTGAGCAACGTTAAGCTCCTACTCCGTGCGCCCCAACCCGCTCCAAACAACCTTAGAAGTTCTACGCAACTTCTACTTAACACTTCAACCGACTACGGTTTTCCTGTGGTTTCGCTTAGTGGCTAAAGGAAGTATAATAGTATTTTCCTGGCTCTACGATAGAGGTAACTTTTGGAAAGTACTACAAGGTATTTGGGCTAAAGTATTTGGGCATTATAACAATACTTGAGAGTATTTCTATACCACAAATGGTATTATACGAAACAACTAGGCAAGTGGGTGTATTCTCACCACCACTGTGAGTGGGGAGCACCCTCTCGCCAAGGCTTCTCAAGGGGAGGGGAAGGCTTTGGACGAAATATCAAGAGGAGGGAGTATTTTGAGACTTAGAAAGAATGCTCAAGTTTGGATGAAATAACTCTTCAACAAGCGGTATTTATAGTCAAGAAACGGCCAACCAACGGCCAAGATCCATCCAAGTGTAAGGCAAGTGTAGGCTAGATTTTAACCATGGACCTTATCCATCTACCACAACAACTTGCACAAAATATCCTACCAACTCCCTCGACCCAATCGCCCATCTTGCCGCCCAACCTTCTTCCAATGCGAGGTGACACGCCACCCTCCCGCTGGTCCAAAATGTTTCGCCTCTAAAAATCCGCAAAAATTATAAATGACATAGCCGAATTTTCCTTCGCAAGTCTTGTAAAATGTTTCGCCGAAAACGACTTTTTCGCACTTGTGTACAATTTTCAAACTTGCCAAATCTTTAAGGCTCAAATTTTTATACATACGCCTCACGCATACTGAAATACGGTATAACATTCTCCTCTCCTTAGAAACATTCGTCCCGAATGTTCCTTCTCAAGACTGACAACGATGAAGTTCTTCTTAACAAGTTGCCAATGCCACACCGCCACAAAATAACACACGCTCTCTTCCTTCCTTACTTGTCGCACTTTCTAACACTTTGAACTCTTTAGTATACGCATCACACTTTAGTCATCGCTTAGTTTCCAAAACTTTGAGTCACCACCTCCAAACTTGGTCCTCTTACTAGCCTCAATCTCCCTTAAGGCTATTCCCCTTCACGATCCGCTCGGTCGAACATATCCACGAACTCATACGACGGTCATCTAAACTGGCCTAGCACCCTCGTGACTTACCACCGGGCGACCACCCAGAGCTGACTCCCACTCGAACAGCCGCTGGTTGGCCCGCAACATGGCCCCAACCCGACCCACTTAACGCAGAAGCTCTTGTTTCCGATCCGAACAATCTTACCTATACAGTCATGAAAGCTACCACTTCCATTTTACACCACCCAAGGAATTTCCCACAATTACTCCACGTATACTTATACATTCTGACAAAGATCACCCGCAAAAATCTTGTACTTAAGACGGCCTTACATCTAAGGTCTCAACTGTAATGTTCTAAGGTTCATCATTTTCTCACCCCCAGGCTTACCCTTTTTTACTAACCAGGCTTCTAAATCACATTTAAGCACAAAGCTATCCGAACATAACACTAAACACATTATCATAACATCAATACATACAAGTCTCTAGAGGGTTAAGGATATACCTGAAAATAGGCGGTTAAAAGGACCGCTAAAACTGGGAACTTCCACCGTGACCTCGCTGGCTCACGCGTATGAACATCCCGCTAGCTAAGGAAGGTGAAGAACCCGCAATCGATCTCAGAGTTCAGGTTATCCTACCATACTTCGCTCTGACAAGCCGCCGATGGCCCCGCTGGTCGCAAGAATAACAATCTCCCAAGTTAGTACGACACTCTCCTTATGAAGTTTTCCACAACGGCCACACCGAGATAAGGGCACTCATCCGCGAGCACTTACTCCCGAAAATCTGAAACCCGAGCCCCGACCGCTCCCGAATACCCCGGCGTCCCAAAGGTCGCGAGGACCACTCAGATCGGGCGGAGGTACATAACTAGTTCACACGAGGCGGTCCGCCTCGAAGTCACCAAAGCGACCTCGCTGCCCGCCCTCTTCGCCGATTCGTCATTCCGCCGATTTCTCCGCCTCACATCCAAGTGCATAAGCTCGCATGCGGCAATGTCTATGCCCGCTGAAAAGCTACACCGAACAACTCGCTAGGTAATCATCGAGCCTCAGAACATATCGTGCACTCGATCCTCCATACTAGCTACTAACGCGGGACGCATCGCCAATGAGTCGAACTCACATCAGACTTCCGAACAGACGCCTGCTCGCCGCAACACCAAAAATATGTCGCCGAGCCCTCTCATCCGCGAGGCAAGAAATGTGCAAGAAATGCCTCAGAACTCGCTCCATACCGCTGGAAGTGCATTCTCTCCCGACAGCTCCACGACCAAACCACGATCATGATCACGCAGCCGACGTAACCTAGACCACCGACTCGGCTCCGATGCCTTGATCACTCTACGATCCAGAATCGCTTGATGAACTCCTCGCGATCATCCTCGTGCCTCACCCATAAAACTCGCGCCTACAACTCAAAAAAATCCGTGAGCCTTGAACTATCTGATCTAGGTGAACCATCGGTGCATCGAACCGCCGCCCACCTATCCTCAAGTCTGCCACAACCCCGCCATTAATCGCCCACTTGTAACCCATCTCCTCTCGCCCGCATCGCGGACCGAGGCTCGTGCATCGTGGTCTCGAGAGACCGCCACGCTTCTACTCGCAGCCTTCGCTGCCTTGCCTTCTTCGGGCCCGGTTGCCTTACGCGAGGCATAATCGTAAACACGGCACGCCGTAGGTCCAACTTATCACACTTTCTAAGGCACGATCTCGTAACGAGAAGAATGGAAACTAATCCTAAATGTCTCAGCCTCTCGACATAGATGTGGTGCACAACACATCGATAATCAAGACTCTACTAGACACGGTTCAGACACTTTCCGAGGACTAATCGCTCGATACCACTTTTGTCACGACCAACCTGCCCGTGGATCGTGCCTTACCCCGCACCCTAGTGATACAACATCGTAGAAAACCAATGGAAATGAAAACTTAAACATATAAATAGATATAGATCAAGATGAAGAAAATAGGCCAACCAAAACGGCTGCTTTTCAAAGATTTATATATATATCGACCTTGAACAAGCATAATCCTTACAACCCCGCCACAACAAAGGCATGCACTTAAGATATTTACAACAAATATGACGGACAGGCCCCGCCATACCCCGAATGTACAAGAACCTACTGCACTCGTGGTAACATACCAAAGATAAGCCTCCAAGGAACGCTTCCAACACGCTGAAATGTGATCCTAAAAGTGATCGACAATGACGTACTTCACCATGCAGATGAACGCAAATTTCAAGGAGGTCGCATAACAGTACCAAGTATGTGAAATCAGAATACCAAATGAAATCATAATAGTCTATATAAAGCAGAGACACGATGATAACCAAACTACAAGACACATATACGCTTATATCAAGTCGTGACTCAAGCCCTCCAAGTCATTACTCAAATATAACTATGGGTCTCACGCCCATAACATCAATCATGCCCGTGGAATACCTTCCTCACTGCCGGCAGTCTATGATATGATAACACCAATAAGTACACCTGAACACCAAGTCCCACCGATGCCAAATCCGCACTAACAATACAATACAACCAAACCACGGCCGACATACTGGCAAGTACGAAAGCCGACTACCAGATACTGGCCGCCACGAGCCGACCGGCAAGTACGAGGCTAACTACTGTGTACTAAGGTCAGATCACGAGACTTCGCCACTACACCGAACGGCAAGTGCGAGGGCTAACTACTGTGTACCAAGGCCGAATCAGCCACTTAGATCGGCAAGCACGAAAGCCACCACCGTGTACCAATGCCGAACAAGAAGAAACCTCGGAGAGCTAGTCCATGGAATAACACTATCAATGTGAGCGCACTGCGGAATTCTCCGCCACCGCAGACGCCCAAGTAAGTTCTCAACAAGTCAACCTACTCCACCGAGACGCCAGAGTATAGAAACACAATTCTCGCACAACAAAGGCTATCACAACAAGCATAGGTAAGTTATACACAACTCAAGGTACTTTCATTTTATGTCAAAGTCCGGTTTTAACCCTAAAGTACTACATACGTTAAAACTTCTTTAAAGATTCATTCCTTTTATAAAAGTCACCCGACAATTCGTGAGTATAAAAATAGAGTGACTCACGCCTTTTAGGTAAACCAAAACAACTTCCATACTTTCCTTTTTAAAACCAAAATTAAGGCAATACCATGCCTTCTTTTTAGACCAAAACACTTCTCTTTTTAAAGTCAAGTTACCACATTAAAACTAATGATAAAACCCTTCTTTGTTTTCATAAAGTCGTTATAACTAACTTCCCATAAAGTCATATAACACTTTATGTTTTAAACCAATTTAAGATAACACAATGCCTTTCTTTTCCCTAAAGTTCCAGTTTGCCTAATTTCAATTACTCAAGTCTCTTTATTTAGAAAAGTTTCATAGCTTTCAATGTCTTAATCTCTTTTTAAACAATCGAGTAACATATGCCATAAAGTGTAGCGCTTATTCTTGTTTATAACCATCTTATTAAAGCAGCCATGATCTAGAAAATGAAATATCATTTTGTCTCATCTTAGTTTCTATGCAGATGGAGGTTTCTACTGGTTTTAATAATACTTCATTATTCAATACATTTTCCTTTATTAGCGCTGCAGTGGTTGGTTCGATACTCACTCTGATTTCCGAAATCAGTAAAACATTATTCCATTTAAAACCAAGTACTCATTACTCACGAATGAGGTTTCACACTTTTAACAAAATTCATATCAATACAATTAAGTCAAGTCTTTTATCTTCTAAATCAGTAAACCATTCTTTTTATCTCTCTTAAGACGTTATACCTAACTTCCCATAAAGCTAGTATAACCCTTATGTTTTCAAAACCAAGTATTACTCTTCTTTCAAAAAGGTTTCTTAATATTTTTGAAATACATCAAGATTCTTTATTATTCAAAGCTTAAGTCAAAAGACATTGCCGTAACACTACATTCGCTAACACACGACGCCTACCGCACTATATATATATTCCTTTAAAATATTTCATGTTCTTATTATTCAGCTTAAGTCAAAAGACATTGCATAACTATATTCGCTAGCACACGACGCCTACCATATTATATATTCATATTATTCAAAGCTTAAGTCAAAAGACATTGCCACACGACGCCTACCGCATCATATATATATTCTTTTAAAATACTTCATGCTCAAGAGTATAGAAGAATCACATACCGCGACGATTATCGACTATAAGCAAAACGCTTCCACGGCTTATAACCCGCTTAGCCTTGTCCACCTTCTAAGTAGCACATGCTACTCGCAGAACATTCAAC
Organism: Przewalskia tangutica; assembly: GCA_029844215.1. Lineage (NCBI taxonomy): Eukaryota > Viridiplantae > Streptophyta > Magnoliopsida > Solanales > Solanaceae > Przewalskia > Przewalskia tangutica. The sequence continues at coordinate 40,196,699 of CM056720.1, read as the reverse complement.
CAATAAAGGTTATCACCATCAGAATACAAATCCCATGTAAGTACGCTCCATCTTCTACTTATATATTCTTCCTGATGTGATTTCAGCTTCAAGTCTTTTTCAGAATATCCTTCTATTACAGCTCAATTCTCTTCTATGAATCTTATATTCATTTCTATACAACTACAAGATGTAATTCCCAATTACAATAAGGATGAGTATTTACCTCACGAGCCCAAAATTATCCAAGTTTAATGTCGCCCCGAGCAACGTTAAGCTCCTACTCCGCGCGCTCCAACCCGCTCCAAACAACCCTTGTAGTTCTACGCAACTTCTACTTAACACTTCAACCGACTACATGGTTTTCCTTAGGGTTTCGCTAGTGGCTAAAGGAAGTATAATAGTATTTTCCTGCTCTACGATGAGGTAACTTTGGAAAGTACTACAAGGTATTTGGGCTAAAGTATTTGGGCATTATAACAATACTGAGAGTATTTCTATACCACAAAGTGGGTATTATACGAAACAACTAGGCAAGGTGAGGGTGTATTCTCACACCACTAGAGAGGGAGAGCACCCTCTCGCCAAGGCTTCTCAAGGGGGGAAGGCTTTGGACGAAATATCAAGAGGAGGAGTATTTTGAGACTTAGAAAGAATGCTCAAGTTTGGATGAACTCTTCAACAAGCGGGTATTTATAGTCAAGAAATGGCCAACCAACGTCCAAGATCCATCCAAGTGTAAGGCAAGTGTAGGGCTAGATTTTAACCATGTGGACCTTATCCATCTACCACAACAACTTGCACAAAATATCCTACCAACTCCTTGACCCAATCGTCCATCTTGCCGCCTCAACCTTCTTCCAATGCGAGGGTGACACATGTCACCCTCCCGTTGGTCCAACATGTTTCGCCTCTAAAATCCGCAAAAATTATAAATGACATAGCCGAATTTTCCTTCGCAAGTCTTGTAAAACGTCAAAAAACGACTTTTTCGCACTTGTGTACAATTTTCAAACTTGCCAAATCTTTAAGGCTCAAATTTTTATACGCACGCCTCACGCATACTGTGAATACTGGTATAACAATAAGGCTTTTATAAACAAACAAGTAAACTGCTTCTCTTATCTTTCTTAAGTCGTTATACCTAACTTCCCATAAAGCTAGTATAACACTTAAGCTTGAAAACCAAGCATTACTTTTCTTTCAAAATGATTCATAACTCTTTTGAAATACTTCAAGATTCTTATTATTTAAAACTCAAGTCAAAAGACATCGAGTAAAACCAATTTTTGTTAACACACGCACGCTCACCGCACTATATATATATCAAAAATATCATGCTCAAGAGGATAGGAAGAATCACATTCTCCTCTACAAATCCACCGCCAAGTCGAATATGTCGCCAAGCAGAGTATCAACCTATAATAGTCAAATACGCCTATCAACGCCTAGACTACTCAGAGAATATTCTAAGCGTAGGGTTCTCTATTCTACTAAAATCAACAGATTTCTCTACCCGCCAAACTACACAAGTCTAGTGTAAATACAAATTCTATGTAAGTACACCAATTCTCTTCTTTATACCATCCTTCTATATAACTTATACTTAATTCTAAACTACTACGATATGTAATCTCCAATTACAATAGAAGGACAAAGATATTTACCTCGATAAGCCCAAAATTATCCAAGATTATATGTCGATCCTGAGCAACGTTTAGCTTCTATTCTGCACGCTCCGATAGCTCCAAGAAACCCTCAGAAGTTTCTAAACAACTTCTACTTAATACTTCAACCAACTATGAAGATTTTCCCTAGAGTTTCGTTTTGTGACTAAAGGAAATATAGTATTATTTCCGGGCTTTTAGTATAAAGGTAACTTTGGAATACTACAAGGGATGTAGGCTAAGTGTCACGACCCGAATCGCCTGGATCAGCCTTACCCCGCACCCTAGTGACACAACATCGAGTAATCACAACATAAAACAACAAATGAGATAAATGTAAATATAAAACAATAATCAGGAAAACTTGCCCGTCTGCATATATATAACCATCAACTCTTTTACAAATGAACAAATTTTAATCCTTTTACCAACCCCGCCTACAACAAGATTACATGCACTTCTAAGAATGATACGACCACAACGGCGACAGGTTCCCGCCAAACCCTCAATGTAAACACTTACTACGACAGGACTATACCATCGATAAGCCTCCGAGAAACGAGCTTCCCAAACGCTGAATCGCGACTCGAGAGCTAGGATCAACGCATCGATGTACTCAACTCGCGGCATGAACGCACTTCAAGCGAGGTCAAGATAACAAAAAAGTACGTGAAACTAAAAATAACATCAGAAATGAAATCATAGTAGTCTATACCAAGCAGAGACATGAGTGATAACCAAACTACGCTTCACCACAAATAAGCAATATGTCAAGTCGTGGACTCACACCTCAAGTCATCACTCAATTTTAACAACGGGTCTCACGCCCACAACATCAATCGTGCCGGAATACCTTCCTCATCACGCCAGCTTTACGATATACAAGCACCAAGGAATACATACGAACACCGTGTCCCACTCCGTGTCCTAATAAACCGCATGGTAAGCACGTAAGGCATAGCCGACTACTAACACCTACAAGCATCAACAAGGTCATAAATCAGATTATAAGATCCGCTCTGCATCATTACATGATCAAAGCCGCCACTTGCCCGCAGATCTAATGCGCGCGCCTAGTCTCGAACTTCCCGCAGCCCAAGATAGGCCAATCTCATCGCCCGCATGCAGGTATTCCCGCATCGAGGGTAGCTACTCCCTAAGATCGCCCCGACTTTCGAGTCCGCATGGCCACGCGACCGCATGCCCATAAAGGACGATACTAACTCGAACTCTCGTAGCCCGCATAGGCCCTCAGACCCGCATGAGGTATTCTCGAATCACGGTCCTGCATCACCGAGTCTACCCCGTGACGGAGGGCGCCTAACCCTAATCATCTCAAGAGATTAACGCCACAATACTATCATAACGATCGATAGTTAATAAGCACAACCAAGGGAAACCCTTACACAAACATCACAAGATACTAACACATCGTAGCATCCTAACACTTTTACTTATCAAAGCAACAAGAAAGTATTACAAGGCTATCACAAACCAATACAATCAAGTTATTCACACAAGGTACTTTCTACTAACAAGTTCTATATCTATCCCCAAAGCACTTCACACATTAAAATCTTAAAAAAGATCTGCTTTTTCACATAAGTCACACAATACCCGTAGTATAAAATAGAATGATCGCCCTTTTAAGAAAACCAAAACTCTTACCTTTGTAAAATCAAGTAACAACATTATTTTCCAAACGCCCAAGTTTGCCTAATTTCAAATGTTCACGCTTTCTTATTTTAGAAAGGTTTCAGCTTCATAGTCTTATTCATTTAAGAATATAATTCTTTAAACAACTGAGAAACATAAGCCTTATATGAGTAGATATTCTTGTTTATAACAATCTTTATTACAGAACATGATCTAGGAAATATCATTTTGTCTCATCTAGCTTCTATGCATGAAGTTTCTAATGGTTTTAATAATACTTAATTGTTCAAAACATTTCCTTTTATTAACGCCGCAGTTGGTTTGTCGATACACATCCCGATTTCCAAAATCAAGAAACGTTTAAGCCGTTATACCTAACTTCCCATAAAGCTAGTATAACTCTTAAGTTCTCAAAACCAAGTATTACTCTTCAAACGATTTCTAAATCTTTGAAATACTTCAAGTTCTTTATAATCACACATCAAGCCGCTTATAAACAAATCATTTACCTTTAAAACCACAAAGTGTTTTCTTATCTACATAAAGTCGTTATAACTAACTTCCCATAAAGCCGTTATAACACTTTATGTTTTAAACCCATCGAATACATTTAGCACACGCACGCTCACCGCACTACATAGTTCACACATATCATGCTAGAAGAGATAGGAAGAGGTTCACATACCTCGCGACGTATCGACTAATAGCAAAACGCCCAAACAAATTACTCCTTAAGTCAAGCCGATCATTCCACACGTAGCATTTCAACCTATAAGGCCACAAGGCGCTTATTAACATCGTAGAACATTCTACGTAAAATTCGCAAAGACTCTCCCGCAACAAACAGAAATCTCCTCCTCTAATCTGGGCCGCCACTAAGCCAACTAGTGGGTTATACATCTAACCCGAACGGTACAATTCTACTTCACAAGATTACTACACAAGTTCATCAGAATACCCTATGTAAAAACAATGGGCTTCTTCAGCTTAAGTCCAAGGACATTGCCACAAGCTATGTTCAGCTTATATACATAGTAAACTTCAACTATAATTTCCTACAACACGTAACATCCAATTACAATACAGTGTGGACAAGATATTTACTCGATAAGCCCATAATTATCCAAGTATAAAGTCGATCCCTGCAATCGCTTAGCTCCAACTCCGAGCGCCCAACCCGCTCTAAACCACCCTTAGAAGTTCTAACTAACTTCTACACAACACTCCAACTGACTATGGAGATTTTCCTGTGGTTTTGCCAGGACTCGACGGAAGTATAATAGTATTTCGGCTTTTCAGATAGTATAACCTTAGAATACAACAAGGTATACTACTAAGGTAATTGGGCATTATAACAATACTTTGAGAGTATTTCTACCAAGATGGTATTATATGAAAACAAACTAGCAGTGGGTACCCTACGCCACACCACAGCGAGTGGGTGGCTACCTCTACTACCCCACTATGGGGAACTCTCGCCAAGGGCCTCACGGTGCCAGGGGGAAGGCTCTCAAGACTTAGGCATTTTGGACGGTTAAGTCTTCAACCCAGAGTGGTATTTATAAGACAAGCCAAGGCCAACCAACGGCCAAGATCTAGCCAAGTGTTAGTGCAGGTAGGCCAAGATATGCCCAAGTGCCCCCTAGTCCCTACTCCTTAAAACCCTCACAAATATCTACACAAATATCTACCCACAACTTGCCCAATTCCCCTAAGCCGCCCACTGCTTTCCACGCGAGGTGACACATGCCACCCTCCCGTTGGTCCAAAATGTTTCGCTTTCTAAAATCCGCAAAAATAAGAAAAGACATAGCCTAATTTTCCCTCGCAGTTATGTAAAACGCTTCATTTAAAACGACTTAACCAAAGGCTAGTGACAAAGTGCTATTCCAAGCCACCTAGTGGGTGACACGTGTCACCCACCTATTGGCCCAAAATAAAACATCTTCCAAAATATCCATAATGGCCAAAATCTCAAACAAAGCTGGCCCCACAAAATCAGAATTTCTCCCGTGGCCCCACGTGACCATTTTCAAAAATAAAATTCCATAATTTCTAATATTCCGCGAAGTCCGACACCAAACCGGGAATCCAATTCCCATTAACGAACCTTTTTCCTTCACAAAACCGAAACTTTTCCGTGGAAAATCGCTCTTTCTTCCTTTCTTCCAATCTTTCTTCGTCAGATCCTCGCACGCACGCCCTCGCATACATACCCTAGAACTACTGGTATAACATTCTCCTCTCTTAGAAACATTCGCCCCATGTTCCTTCTAAGTCTCAAAACAAACGCGGCGCTAATATAGTCTTCACTACTATACTTACGAACAATCCCGCCATACCGCCATGGAAACACTTCAAAAACTTACATCTAAGTCCACGAAACACCTCTACATCACCACAAATACCTCTTCCCGGTCAAAATATACTTCCTTAGTCATCGATACCACTTTTGTCACTTTGTCGCGAGCCTTGCCTGACGACCAACAAATGGTACGCTGCCATGATCCCGAGATCTCGTGACACTCGAACTCTTACCACATTTCGATACGGCCGCTTCAAAACTGGTTACTATCTCTAACGCAGTCATCATTAATCGGGGACATTCTCGACGGATCTTCGATACTTTCCGATCATAACAATACGAAGATCGACGCCCTTCCTCCTAAGTCGACAAGAATGCTAACATATAAAGCAACCCGCCTATTCTTCACACGAACTAAAAAGTGGCCCCAAGTAACTGCTAAGTTCCTTTGTTTCAAAACTCGCCACACCTAACCGGGTGGTACTTTCAAGACCGATCAACTCGAACTCTGGTTGCCGCCATTATCCGCACGATTTCTCCGAGTCGCGTAACTTCTTCTAGACAAGTTTCACTATCCACATCACTGGAACAAGCTCAACCAACTAATCAACCTTGCCAACCTCAACCAATCGATCGTAACCTACACTTCCGCCTACAAGGCTTCAAAAGGCGACATCCGAACACCGAATGGTAGCTTAAACACTACTTCCACAGAGACAACAATCCTCACTACCCTCGAAATCAAAACACCGCCCGGTGGCGAACGCGATACGAGACCACCAGTTCCTAGCCCCGCCTGTACAAACTCCGTAGAGAAACAGCTGCACTCGCCCCACTGTCCATAAGGAAGCGTAGGCACCCCGCAACCTCACAACCTTTTCGTGATAACATCAACACCGCCGAGGAACGACTCGATCAAGAACACGATAGGCTGCTCCCCATCGCCCGACCACCGTCGAACGCATCCACGAACTTCTGCACGCTAACTAAACACGGGCCTAACACCCTCACGACCCTAACACAAAGAGGACCACCACAAACTGACCCCACCACCAAAACCTACCGCGGTTGACCCGCACGTAGCCTCAACCCGACCCAAGCGCAAATACCATCTCCCGAAGGAACAATCTTACTAAACACGCTACTTAAAACCTAGCGGTCTTCTTAGCTCAACTACCCTCTTTCATTTCATACTACATGTGACTTATCCCAAACACGACTCACGCGGCACTATGCACTCCATAAGGGTCAAACATAAACATACGCCTCCTACCCGAGACGGCCTTACTCTCTGCGTTCGCAGATAAAGCTCTAAGGCTCACACTTTCTCTATCCTCCAAAATCTTACTCGCTAACTCCACCATGATTTCTAATCACACTAACACATCGCTATCGTAACATAGCACTTAAGGTATACTCACCTTGAAAGTTACCAAGGACCTCGCCGCCCGCCCTCTTCTCGCCCTCGTTAACCTCGATCTCTACGCTTTCGCCAGGCATAAGCCCGCATAACGTGCCATGCTCAAGCCTCAATCAAGGATTACTCTCGCACAACCTTCTCTTAGGTAGTCATCAAGACTCGCGATACATCAGATACTCTCCGCAGCCAAATCCATAGCTAGTAACAAGCGTTGTCTCGCATCTATATTCTCGCTCCTGGCCGTGGAACCGGCGTTCACATATCACGCCGCAGAACCGCCGTCGCCATGCTTAAACTCGGGCTAGTGACGCCGCAGAAACCCCGAACGATCACTACCCTAGGTAATGATTCGCCTCGCCTCGCCACCCTCGAACTCTACTGCAGCCTCCTCGCTTGGCGCCTCCCGGGCCCGGTTGCCTACGCGAGGCATAACGAGCAGGAAAATAATTTCGCCGTAGGTCCAACTTACAACACAGCTCTAAGGCACGATCTCAGAGTGAGAAGAATAGAAACTAATCCTAAATATCCTATAGCCTCCTCGATTATGGCGCACAACACTCGATAATCAAGACTTCTATCGATACGGTCAGACACTTTCCGAGGATTAATCGCTCGATACCACTTTTGTCACGACTGAATCGCCCGTGATCGGTGCCTTACCCCGCACCCTAGTGACACAACATCGCAGTAATCACGAACATAAACAACAACATGAGATAATGTAAATATAAAACAATAATCATGAAACTTGCTCACGCATATATATAACCATCAACTCTTTTACAAATGAATTTAATCCTTTTACCAACCCCGCCACACAAAGACTACAGGCACTTAAGAATGATACGACCACAACGGCGACAGGCCCCGCCAAACCCCCGAATGTAAACACTTACTACACAGGACTATACCACTCGATAAGCCTCCGAGAAACGGAGCTTCAAACGCTGAACAGGACTCGGAGCTAGGATCAACGATCGACGTACCTCAACTCAGCAAGATGAACGCACTCGGGCGAGGTCGCATAACAAAAATTTGTATGTGAAACTAAAAATAAATCAGAATGAAATCATAGTAGTCTATACCAAGCGTGAGACATGTATGATAAATCCAAACTACGCTCACCACAAATAAGCCATGTCAAGTCGTGACTCACACCTCAAGTCATCACTCAATTTTAACAACGGGTCTCACGCCACAACATCAATCGTGCCCGTGGAATACCTTCCTCACCGCCAGCTTTATGATATACAAGCACCAAGGAATACACAGAACACCGTGTCCCACCTGTCCTAATAAACCGCAGCTGTAAGTACGGCGCATAGCCGACTACTAACACCTACGCATCAACAAGTGTCATAAATCAGATTATAAGATCTCGCCTGCATCACATGATCAAAGCCGCCACTTGCCCGCAGATCTAACGCGCTGCCTAGTCCTCGAACTTCCCGCAGCTCGATAGGCCAATCTCATCGCCCGCATTAGGTATTTCCTCGCATCGAGGGTAGCTACTCCCTAAGATCGCCCCGACTCGAGTCCGCATACAAGCGACCGCATGCCCATAAAGGACGATACTAACCGAACTCTCAGAGCTCGCATAGGCCCTCGTGACCCGCATGAGGTATTCTCGATCACGGTCCTGCATCACCGAGTCTACCCCGCGACGGAGGCGCAATAACCCCTAATCATCTCAAGAGATTTAATGCCACAATACTATCATAACGACCGATAGTTAATAAGCACAATCAAGGGAAACCCTTACACAAACATCACAAGATACTAACACACGAGATCCTAACACTTTTACTTATCAAAGCAACAAGAAAGTATTACAAGGCTATCACAAACCAATACAATCAAGTTATTCACACAAGGTACTTTCTACTAACAAGTTCGTATCTATCCCCAAAGTATCACACATTAAAATCTTAAAAAGATCTGCTTTCTTTCACATAAGTCACACAATACCCGTAGTATAAAATAGAGCGATCATTCTTTTAAGAAAACTAAAACTCTTACCTTGTAAAATCAAGTAACAACATTATTTTCCAAACGCCCAAGTTTGCCTAATTTCAAATGTTCACGCTTTCTTATTTTAGAAAGGTTTCATAGCCATAGTCTTATTCATTTAAGAATATAATTCTCTTTAAACAACTGAGAAACATAAGCCTTATATGAGTAGATATTCTTGTTTATAACAATCTTTATTACAAAGTTATGATCTAGGAAATATCATTTTGTCTCATCTTAGCTTCTACGCAGACGGAAGTTTCTAATCGTTTTAATAATACTTAATTGTTCAAAACATTTTTTATTAACGCCGCAGTTGGTTTGTCGATACACATCCCGATTTCCAAAATCAAGAAACGTTTAAGCCGCTATACCTAACTTCCCATAAAGCTAGTATAACTCTTAAGTTCTCAAAACTAAGTATTACTTCTTTCAAAACGATTTCGTAAATCTTTTGAAATACTTCAAGTTCTTTATAATCACACATCGCCGCTTATAAACAAATCATTTACCTTTAAAACCACAAAGTGTTTTCTTATCTACATAAAGTCGTTATAACTAACTTCCCATAAAGCCGTTATAACACTTTATGTTTTAAAACCCATCGAATACATTTAGCACACGTGACGCTCATCGTACTACATAGTTCACACATATCACGCTGTAAGAGATAGTAAGAGGTTCACATACTCGCGACGAGTATCGACTAATAGCAAAACGCTCCAAACAATGGCCATTCCTTAAGTCGCCGGATCATTCCACACGTAGCATTTCAACCTATAAGGCCACAAGCGCTTTATTAACATCGTAGAACATTCTACGTAAAATTCGCAAAGACTCTCCCCGCAACAGCGCAAATCTCCTCCTCTAACTGGCCGCTACCAAGCCAACCAGGGGTTATACATCTAACCCGAACGCACAATTTACTTCACAAGATTACTACACAAGTCTCATCAGAATACACCCCTATGTAAAAATGGGCCAGCTCAGCTTCTTCGTGCTTAAGTCCAAGGACATTCACACAAGCTATGTTCGCTATATACATAGTAAACTTCAACTATAATTTCCTACAACATGTAACATCCAATTACAATAGGACAAGATATTTACCTCGATAAGCCCATAATTATCCAAGTATAAAGTCGATCCTCGGCAATCGCTTAGCTCCAACTCCGAGCCCAACCCGCTTCTAAACCACCCTTAGAAGTTCTAACCAACTTCTACACAACACTCCAACTGACTATGGAGATTTTCCTAGTGTTTCGGTTTTGTGACCGACTGAAGTATAATAGTATTTCTGGCCAGATATGCATAACCTTAGAATACAACAAGGTATACTGCCAAGGTAATTGGGCATTATAACAATACTTTTGAGAGTATTTCTACCAAGATGGGGTATTATATGAAACAAACTAGCAGTGGGGTACCCTAATGCCACACCACAGCGAGGGGTGGCTACCCTCTACCCCACTGGGGAACTCTCGCGGGGCCTCACGGTGAGCCGGGAAGGCTCTCAAGACTTAGGCATTTTGACGGTTGTCTTCAACCTTAGAGTGGTATTTATAAGACAAGCCAAGGCCAACCAACGGCCAAGATCTAGCTGCAAGTGCTAGGCAAGTGTAGGCCAAGATATGCCCAAGTGCCCCTAGTCCCTACTCCATAAAACCCAAACAAATATATACACAAATATCTACCCACAACTTCCCCACCAATCACCCTAAGCCGCCCACTTGTTTCAATGCGGCGGGTGACACGCCACCTCCCGCTGGTCCAAAATGTTTCGCTTCTAAAATCCGCAAAAATAAGAAAAGACATAGCCTAATTTTCCTCGCAGTTATAAAACGCTTCGCCGAAAACGACTCTAACCGCAAACAGGCACAAAGTGCCATTCTACTACACCTAGGCAAGTGACACGTGTCACCCACCTATCGCCCAAAATAAAACATCTTCCAAAATATCCATAATGGCCAAAATTCAAAACAAAGCTGGCCCCACAAAACCAGAATTTCTCCCGGGCCCCACGTGACCATTTTCAAAATAAAATTCCATAATTCTCTAATATTCCAGAAGTCCGACACCAAACTGGGAATCCAATTCCCATTAACGAACCTTTTTCCTTCACAAAACCTAAACTTTTCCGTGGAAAATCGCTCTTTCTTCCTTTCCCATCTTTCGGTCGTATCCTCGTACGTACGTCCTCGCATACATACCCTACAACTACGGGGTATAACACTAAGGCATTTGGAATAGTAACAATCCTAGGAGAGATTTTTCTACCTGCCGTGTGGTGTCGTTTGTTTTCGAGAGCTGTGGAAAGCGGGCTTCTTTCGACGAGAACTAGCAACCAAGGAATGATTTTGGTGACTCGAAATGATGTTGTTATACTCGTATTTCCAGAGTATGTACGTGGTATGCACGTGATAAAAATTTTAGCCTTAAAGTTAGGCTGTTCGAATTTGCACAAGGTCGGCAAGAGTCGCTTTCCGACTAAACGCTTCCACAAATTTTACGTAGGAAAATTCCGCCATGTCATTTATAATTTTTCCGATTTTTCGAGAGATCGAACATTTTGGACCAACGGGAGGGTGACAAGCGTCACCCTCACATTGGCCTGGAGCGACGCAAAGGACGCAACAGCGGTCATGGAGTCGGGCAGGATATTCGCGCAAGTTGGCGCGTAGACGGATAGTGCATATGGCTTGATCCTAGCCCTACACTTGCCTAACACTTGGCTTGATCTTCGCCATTGGTTGGCCTTTGTTAGCCTATAAATACCCTCTAGTTGAAGACTTTCTTCATCCAAAACTTGAGCAATCTTTCTAAGTCTCAAATCCTCCCTCTCCTCGCGAAGTTTTCATCCACCACCCCTCCCCTTTCAGAGCCCTTCGCCGAGAGCCTCCCCTCCTCATAGGTACAATGGTACCCCAAAATTAGTTGTCTCGTATAAATACCCTCAGGGTATTGAAATACTCTCCAAGTATCGTTATAATGCCCAAATACTCGCCCAAATACCAGAGTATTCCAAGGTTACACTTATACAAAAGCCCGTAAAATACTATTATACTTCCTCACCACAAAAACGAAAACCTAAGTAAATCTTCACCGTAGTCAAGTTATAAGTAGTTGGTTAGAACTTCTAAGGTTGGTCGAAATGGCCTGAGCGCACTGAGTAAGAGCTAAACTCGCTCAGATCGACATTTAAACTCGATACTTTGGGCTTATCGAGGTAAACACTTGACCTTCTATTGTAATTGAAATTACACGCTGTTGGAATATATAGTTGAAGATACTATATATAGAATTGAACATAGTCAAGGCAATGTCTTTCGACTAAGCTCAATAATACTTACGACAATGTCTCGCGACTTAAGCCCAATTTTAAATAAGAACCGAATCAGAATTGCATAGATTGTATTACAGACTTCATAGCATTACCGTAGTAGAGTTGACACGCCCTGCTAGACGGTAAACCCCGTCAGTTTCGCAAACTACCGATAGAGAGGAAATTTACGCTGGCATGGCATATTGTCAATTTTCTGCAGAATATTCTACATTAAGATCTGTGATGTTAATAGGCGCTGCGGCCTCTAGGTTGGAAGTTGTTATACCCGTATTTCCGCAGTATGCAACGTAAGACGACGTAGAAAATTTGAACTTGAGAAAGAGTTTCGCCGAAATTTATTTGTGCACAACACCCGACAGAGTCATTTTTCGACTAAACGCTACTTTCGTAGGGAATTTCCGCTATGTCATTTTTAATTTTATGATTTTTCCGGTAGACGAACATTTTGGATTCAACGGAGGGCGACACTTGTCACCCTCCAATCACGGACGCGAGGCGTTATCAGGGCCGATTGAAATGGCTTTAATGGTAGGATATTTGTGTGTTAGTTGGTTATGGGCACTTGGCAAGATTCGCCCTACACTTGCCTTGCACTGGCAAGATTCGCCATCGTCGCCATTGGTTGGCCTATAAATACCACCCTATGTCAAGACTTTCTTCATCCTAAAAATCTTCTAAGTGTTAAAATCCTCCTCTCCCTTCTCGTGGTTCTCGCCCAAAGCCTTCCCCTCCTCGTCGAGTTCCCCAATGGGTAGGCCGAGGGCAGCCACCCTCCTCGGGTTAGAATGGGCACCCCAGCTCAGTTGTTTTTCATATAATACCCCTCGTAGAAATACTCAAAGTATCATATAATGCCCAAATTACCTTAGCCAGATACCTTGTTGTATTCTAAGGTTATACCTATACGAAATGCCCGTAAATACTATTATACTCCGTCAATACAAAACCAAAACCCTAGGAAAATTTCCATAGTCCGTCTGGAGTATCAGGTGTAAGGTTAGAACTTCTGGCTGGTTTAGCCGGTCGAGCGCCTGAGTCGAGCTAAACGATTGCCCAGATCGACTTTAACTAGATAATTACGGGCTTATCGAGGTAATTATCTTGTCCTCTATCAGAATCGAAGTTGCATATTGTTAGAATATATAGTTGAAGCATACTGTATATGTAATCGAACGTAGTTATCGCAATGCCTTTGACTTAAGCTCGACAATACTTACAGAATGCTCGCGACTTAAGCCTCAATTTAAAGAACATCGAATCAGAATTACATAGTATTGTATTACACGCAGACTTGTAGAGTACCGCGGGAGTGTAATTGTACCAAGTAGGGTTAGACGATAACCCCTCGTTGGCTTGCAGCCACTCGATGGGAGTGAGATTTACGCTGTCATGTGGTGAGCGGCACAATTTTCTTAGAATGTTCTACGATGAGATCTAAATGTTAATGTCATTTGGCCTTATAGTCAAGTACTACGGTGGCGCGATCTACTTGGCTTAAGGAGTACCACTATTGGAAGTACTTTGAGGCTTTTGCTATTAGTCGATACTGCCGCGGTACGTGAACCCTTCCTATCTCTTCTAGCATGATATGTGGAACTATGTAGTACCAGACGCATACGTGCTAAATGTATTTGATTGTTTAAAACATAAAGTTGTTATAACAATTTTAAGGTTTCAAGTTATAATACTTTACGTTGGTAAGAAAATACTGTGGTTTTTAAAAAGGTAATCGATTTGAACTATAATCAAGCGGTAATGGTTAATAAAGAACTTCAAGTATTTCAAAAGATTTTTGAATCATTTCGAAAAGAATAAGTAATACTTGATTTTGTTTGAAAACTTAAGAGTTATGCTAGCTTTTACGAAAGTTAGGTATAACGCCTTAAGAATGTTTTACCATTTTGGAAATCGAACGTATCGACAAACCATCGCAGCGCTTATAAGAGGAAATGTTTTTAATAATTAAGTATTATTAAAACCAAGAGAAACTTCCATCCGCATGTGTTGACGAGACAAAATGATATTTCCTGCATCACGGTCATTGTAATAAGATTGTTATAAACAAGAATATCCTACTCACATATAAGACTTATGTTTCTCGATAGTTTAAAGGAGAATTATATTCTTAAACGAATAAGACTATGAACTACTTAAACCTTTCTAAAATGAGAAACTTCAACATCGAAATTAGGCAAACTTGATCATCGAAAAGAACGTTGCTACTTGATTTTACAAAGAGAAGTAATTGATTTACTTTTAAAAGCGATAGTCACTCTATTTTATACTACTGTATTGTGCGACATCGCTGAAAGTAACGATCTTTAAAGAGTTAATGTGATGAAGTACTTGGGATAAAACCCGAACTTGTTGGCATATAGCAGAAAGTACCTCGTGTATAACTTGATCGGCAGGTATTCGCGATAGTCGTAATACTTTCTTGTCATTGATAAGTAAACACGCCAGATGCTACGCAGGTTAAGATTCGTGACGCTGTAAAGCCGGTTTTGTTGTGCTTTGTTGTTTAACGATAAGTCATTGCGGTTAGTATTTTACATCACCATCTCGAGATGATTCCGGGTTGTCGCCTCCGACGCGGGTGACTCAAAGCGTCGACGGACCTATGATTCGAGAATACCTCACGCAGTCCTGCGGCCTATGCGAGCCAAGAGTTCCGTGTTAGCGCGCCCTTTACGGGCACGCGTCCATGCGGGCTACGCGGATCGCGCAAGTCCGTGATCTACGCCGGAGCAATGCACCTCGACGCGGAATACCTCACGCGACGCATTTAGATCGCCTACGCGAGTCGCGGAGTTCCGTGGTTAGACGCACATCGACATCGGGCGCGTGGCCGCCTTGATCATGCGACTGGCCTGCACGCATCTTATGATACGCTTCATGACTGTTGGTACCGTGGGTTTTTAGTAGCCTGGCTACGCCTTCGCACTACCCCGCACGCTTTATTATGACACAGCGGACCTCGTGTTCATGCTGTTCCTCGGTGCTTTTATATCATGCATCGCCAGCAAATGCGAAGGTATTCCACGCATGATTGATGGGCCCGAGACCCATTGTTATACTTCTGAGTGACGACTGAGGGCGCGAGTCCTCGACTCGATATGATCGCTTTGTAGAATCGTAGTTCGTTATCATACATGTTCCCGCTTTATACGATCAAGCTATGATTTCATTTACGCTTGTATTTTTAGTTTCACATACTCTGCACTGCTGTACCGACTCTCTGGGCCGCGCTCACGCCGCAGTCGAGGTACACCAATGCCGATCCTAGCTCGTGGTCACAGCCAGCTGGAAGCTCCGCTTCTCCTGAGGCTTATCACGTATAGTCCCCGTCAGAAGTGTTTACATTCGTGGTTCATGTGGCCCCGTCCCGCCACGGTTGTCATATCATTCGTAGAGTTCAGAGTAATCGCTTAGGCGTGGTTTGTAAAAGGATTAAACTGCTCATGCTAAAAAGTTGTCATTTTTATATACGCCGTAAAGGCAAGTTTTTCTCAGATTATTGTTTCATATTTCATAATATGTCTCAGATCGCTTTATGTTCACCGACATCGATGTTGTATCACCAGGGTGCCCGGTAGGCACTGGGCCACGTCTTAACGTCGTGACAAAAGTGGTATCAAAGCGCTTAATCCTGAAAGGTCTACAGACCGTATCCGCAGGAGTTCTTGATTATCGCTGTCACGCACCACACCAATAATCGTGAGGCTATGGTATTTAGGATCGTTTCTATTCTTCTCACTCGAGATCGTGCCTTAGAGCCGTTGTAAGTCGACCTCTAATGTATTTCTTTCCCTTACCGCTATGCTCCCGCAGTAGGCAACCCGCCCAGAGGCGCAGCGTATGAGGAGCCGCGAGTCGAGTACGCAGGGTTACGCAGGCACGAGCCCACCTTTACCTAGGGTAAGGCTTCATTCGGGAGTTCTGCACGCCACTAGCCCCAGAAGTTTAGCACGCTTACCGGGCAAATTCTCAGCCATGACATTGAACCTTCGCCCACATCGAACAGAATTTAGATTGCAAAGAGCGACCATGTTACTAGCTATAGATTTGGCTACCGCAGAGTATACCGATGCACCGCGAGTCTGAGGACTATCTAAGAGAGGTTGTGCAAAGAGTAATTTTTAGTTAGGGGCTTCGAGCATGGCCTCGTGTACGGGCTTATGCGCGTGCCGAGAAGCGTGCGAGATCGACCGTTAACCAAGCGACGCTGGTAAGAGGCCAGAGCAGGTCCTTTCGTAAC
This sequence comes from Przewalskia tangutica, assembly GCA_029844215.1. Taxonomy (NCBI): domain Eukaryota; kingdom Viridiplantae; phylum Streptophyta; class Magnoliopsida; order Solanales; family Solanaceae; genus Przewalskia; species Przewalskia tangutica. The sequence goes on along the minus strand of CM056720.1, from coordinate 40,180,061 downwards.
TTTCGAGGCGAAATACCCACCGCCAGATTTGATTATGCACATCCACCGCCGTTGCTTGAGTGGTCTTCCACTGATTTCGTGACATTCGGGTGTGCAGGGGGGTCAACTCCGTGGCTTCCGTCATTAGACAGACGCCATCCCGGAATGTCGTTTTTAGTCGGGCACTTGTTGCACTCACGACCGCCGTGGTCCGATGTCGATGTGAGTGTCCTTGTGTAGGAGGACTTAGCCTTCGTGATCCGGGTAGTTTGTCACCTCCTTAGCTACGCACTACTACGCAGGTTTGATTAGAAACGACTTGGAGTGCGGAGCAAGAGATATAGATATATCCTTAACCTCTGTAGATCAGATGTGATAAGGTGAGTATACCTTAAGTGTTATGTTCCTGATAGCAGAAATGTTAGTTGTGATTAGAAATCTGGTTGTTTAACCAAGTAGGATTTTGGGGGATAGTGGATAAAAGCGAGCCTTAGAGTTTTATACGTAGAGACCTGTGAGAGCAGGCCATCTCGAGAAAGGTGTAGCTATGTTTGACCACTCATCTAAGGTGCATAGCGAACGCGAGTTATGTTGGGATAGTCCCTAGTAGCGTGGAATGAAAGGGGGTAGTTGAGCTAAGAAGACCGCTAGGTTTTCGTAACGTGTTTAGTGAGTTTTCCTTCGCGAGCTAGCGCTTTGGCGCATCGCCGTGTCGGGTCGAGGACACGCCATGGTCAACCCGCGCATGTCCGTGGGCGGGCCTGGTGGCGGTCCCGCCTGTGGTAGGTCACGAGGGTGTTAGGCCCAAGATTAGTTGACCAACGACGTATTCACGGACGATTCGACCGCAGGTCGCCGAGGAGGTCAATGCCTTGTTTTCTAGCAGCACCGCTTACTGCAAAGCATTGTTTTATCGTAAAGGTTGTAAGGTCAGCCGCACGGGTGCCTACCTTCACCTTATGACAGATGGAGCCTGTGAAGGTCGTTGTTGTTTCGGAAGTTTTACCAAACAGGTTAAGAACTCGCGAGTCTCGACCGCATTCGCCGCCAGCTGATTTCGTGGTAGTTGTGGGATTGTTGTCTCCTCGTAGAGGAGCGCTAAGCCTACCATTTCAGTATTCTGATGTCGCCAGCCTTAGGAGGAAGTGTAAGTTGCCGGCCGATTGGTTCGACGCTGGCAAGGTTCGGCATTGTCGTTCAAAGCTTGTTCCAAAGCAGACCGCGGATGTAGTAAAGCTTGTCTGTAAGAGGTTCCGCACCGTGAGGAATCGTATGGGATAATCCGCGACGACGCTTGAGTTCAAAGCCGACGGCCGGTCTTTCAGTACCACCCCGGCGGGTGTGACGAAGTTTTGGAAGACAGGGAACTTAGCCCAGTTACTTTGGGCCTGAGTCCATGTGGAAGAATAGGCCGTCGCTTATACGTTAGCTTTGCCGTCCGACTTAGAGGCAAGATGACCGGTCTTCGTATTGTTATGATCGGAAAGTACCGAGATCCATCCAGAGTGTTCCCGCATGATGACCACGTTAGAGATAGTAACCCCGAAGTTTTGAAATCAAGCGACGTAAATGGGTAAGAGTTCGAAAGTGTACGCACTCGTGGATCGCATGTAGTCCGGCATCATTTGTCGGTCGCCGAGTGACACTAGAACCTCGCGCAAAGTGACAAAAGTGGTATCGGAAGAAGCGAGCATGTATGGCGCAGCATTGATGTGACCATTTCTTTTGTTTGGAAAAGTGTGGAAGAAGATATTTTAGCACTCGAGAGGTGGTTTTGGTGATGTTAGAGGTGATTCCTCAACTTGATGTAAGTAGTCGCCAGCTTGTTTCGTGGGCTATCAGGCAGGATTGTTTCGTAAGTACGGTAGTGAAGACTATATCAAGACGCTTGTTTTGAGATTCTTAGAAGGAACATTCGACGAATGTTTCTAGCGAGGGAGAATGTTATACCGTATTTTAGTATGTACGCAAGATCGCACGTAGAAAATTTGAACTTGAGAAAGTAGCTCGAAATTTATTTGTGCACAACACCCGATTAGAGTCATTTTTCGACTAAACGCTTTCGCCTTTCGTAGGGAATTTCCTATGTCATTTTTAATTTTTGCGGATTTTTCCGAGAGACGAAACATTTTGACCAACGAGGCGACACTTGTCACCCTCCAATTGATGGATGTGAGGCGTTATTGGCCGATTGGAATGGCTTTAGTTGGTAGGATATTTGTGTGTTAGTTGGTTAAGCGGCACTGGCAAGATCTGCCCACACTTGCCTTGCACTTGGCAAGATCTTCGCCATTGTTGGCCATTGGTCGCCTATAAATACCACCCTATGTTAAGACTTTCTTCATCCTAAAATCTTCTAAGTGTTAAAATCCCTCCCTCTCCCTTCGTGGTTCTCGCCCAAAATCCTTCCTCCCCTCGTCGAGAGTTCCCCAATGGGCAGGCAGGGTAGCCACCCCCTCCTCAGGTATTAGCCGGGTACCCCTAGCCTAGTTGTTTTTCATATAATACCCCCCCTCTTGGTAGAAATACTCTCAAAAGTATTGTTATAATGCCCAAATTACCTTAGTCAGATACCTTGTTGTATTCTAAGGTTATACCTATACGAAATGCCCGTAAATACTATTATACTTTCGCTACCACAAAACCAAACCCTAGGAAAATCTCCATAGTCCGTCGAGTATTGTGTAGAAGTTGGTTAGAACTTCTGGCGGTGGCTTTAGAGCCGGTCGAGCGCTGAGTCGAGCTAAACGATTGCCCGATCGACTTTAACTAGGATAATTACGGGCTTATCGAGGTAATTATCTTGTCCTCTATTGTAATTCGAAGTTGCATATTGTTAGAATATATAGTTGAAGTATACAGATATAGAATCAACGTAGTTATCGGCAATGTCTTTGACTTAAGCTCAATAATACTTACTGCAAATGTCTTCGCGACTTAAGCCCAATTTAAAGAAGATCACCGAATCGTAATTACATGGGTCAGACATAAGAGACTTGTGTAGTACCGCGAGTAGAATTGTACCGCTAGTGGTTAGACGTATAACCCCCGTTGGCTTGCAGCCACCTCGATGGCGAGGAGATTTACGCCGGCTGTGGAGGCGCGAATTTTCTAGAATGTTCTACGACGAGATCTAAATGTTAATGTCACCGCTGCCTTATAGGTCAAGTACTAACGCCAGCGCGATCTACTGGCTTACGAGTAGCCGACTCAAGTACTGAGCGCTTTGATGCTATTAGTCGATACTGCCGCGAGGTATGTGAACCTCTTCCTATCTCTTCTAGTACGATATGGAACTATGTAGTACGGTAGACGACACGTGCATAAATGTATTTGATTATTTAAAACATAAAGTGTTATAACTTTTTACGGAAAGTGGTTATAATTTTTTACGTTGCAAGAAAATACTGTGGTTTTTAAAAAGGTAATCGATTTGAACTATAATCATGTTATGTGGTTAATAAAGAATCAAGTATTTCAAAAGATTTTTGAATCATTTCGAAAGCAGTTAAGTAATACTTGATTTTGTTTTGAAAACTTAAGAGTTATGCTAGCTTTACGGAAAGTTAGTATAACGCCTTAAGAATGTTTTAATGATTTTGAAATCGTAATGTGTATCGACAAACCATCAGCTGCTTATAAGAGGAAATGTTTTTAATAATTAAGTATTATTAAAACCAAGAGAAACTTCCATCTGCATGTAAGCTAAGATGAGACAAAATGATATTTCCTGCATCATGGTCAGAATAAGATTGTTATAAACAAGAATATCCTACTCACATATAAGACTTATGTTTCTCGATAGTTTAAAGGAGAATTATATTCTTAAATGAATAAGACTATGAACTACTAAACCTTTCTAAAATGAGAAACTCGAACATTGGAAATTAGGCAAACTTGATCATCGGAAAAGAACGTTGCTACTTGATTTTACAAAGAGAAGTAATTGATTTACTTTAAAAGGATAGTCACTCTATTTTATACTACGTATTGTGTGACATCGTGAAAGTAACGATCTTTTAAAGAGTTAATGTATGAAGTACTTCGGGATAAAACCCGAACTTGTTGGCATATAGTAGAAAGTACCTCGTATAACTTGATTGTGTTGGCTTGTGATAGCCCGTAATACTTCTTGCTGATTGATAAGTAAACATGCCAGATGCCACGTGTGTTAGTATTCGTGACGTTGTGTGCCGGTTTCCTTTGTTGCGCTTTATGCTGCTTAACGATAAGTCATTGTGTTAGTATTTTACATCACTCATCTCGAGATGATTCCCGGTTAAGCCGCCTCCGACGCGGGTAGACTCAGTGGTCGACGGACCTATGATTCGAGAATACCTCACGCAGTCCTGCGGCCTACGCGGAGCTACGAGTTCCGTGTTGCGGCGCCCTTATGGGCACGCGGCCCACGCGCTACGCGGATCCGGGCGTCCGTGACGACGCCGGAGAAGCACCGACGCGGGAATACCGCCGCGGGCCGACGAGATTGGCCTACGCGAGTCAAGGGAGTTCCGTGGTTAGACACGCATATCGATACCGCGGCAAGTGGCCGCCTTTGATCATGTGACGGCCTAGACGCATCTTATGATACGCCACGACCTGCTGCACCGTGGGTTTTTAGTAGCTGGCCATGCCTTCGCATTTACCCGCACGCTTATTATGACACGTGGGACCTCGTGTTTATGTTGTTCCTTCGTGCTTTTATATCATGCATCGCCACAGCCGGCGGTATTCCACGCATGATTGATGTCAGGCCCGAGACCCATTGTTATACTTGAGTGACGACTCAGGCGCGAGTCCCCGACTTGACATACGATCGCTTTGTAAATCAGAGTTTCGTTATCATACATGTCTCCCCGCTTTATATGACTCGCTATGATTTCATTTACGCTGTATTTTCGGGCCACATACTTGCACTGTTGTCGACTCTTCGGGCCGCGCTCATGCCGCAGTCGAGGTACACCGCCGTTGATCCTAGCTCGTGGTCACCGTCAATTGCGCTGGGAAGCCCGCTTTCCCTGAGGCTTATCACGTATAGTCCTCGTCGTAGTAAGTGTTTACATTCGTGGTTTCGCGGCCCCGTCCCGCCACGGTTGTCATATCATTCGTAGAGGTTCAGAATCGCCAAGCGTGGCTTGTAAAAAGGATTAAATTGTTCATGTTGAAAAAGTTGTCATTTTTATATACGCCAAAGGCAAGTTTTTCTCGCATTATTGTTTCATATTTCATAATATGTCTTGTATCGCTTTATGTTCCGACACTGACGTTGTATCACTGTGGTGCCCGGTAAGGCACTACCACGCCCTTAATCGGTCGTGACAAAAGTGGTATCGTGAGCGCTTAATCCTCTGAAAGTGTCTATGCACCGTGATCCAAGAGAGTTCGACATTATCGCGCGCGCACCACACCAATAATCGTGAGGCTATGTGGTATTTAGGATTGGTTTTATTCTTCTCACTCGAGATCGTGCCTAGAGCCGTTGTAAGTCGACCTCTAATGTATTTCTTTCCCTTACCGCTATGCCTCCGCGTAGTGGCAACCCGGCCCAGAGGCGCAAAGGCACCAGGGAGCCGCGAGTTGAGTACGAGGGTTACGAGGGCACGAGCCCACCTTTACCTAGGTAGTTCTTCATTCGGGAGTTCTGCGACGCCACTAGCCCCACAGAGCTTAGCACGCCGCGCAAATTCCATCGCGCCATGACATTTGAACCTTCGCCCACGACCTGAACAGAGAATTTAGATCGCAAAGAGGCGCACCATGTTACTAGCTATGATTTGGCTACCGAGAGTATACCGATGTACCGCGAGTCTGAGGACTATCTAAGAGGGTTGTGCAAGAGTAATTTTTAGTTAGTTCGAGCATGGCCGTACGCCATACGCAGGTCGGTGCGTAGAGATCGACGGTTAACCAAGGACGATGCCAGGCAGGCCGTGAGCAAATGAGGTCCTTTGGTAACTTTCGAGGCGAGTCACCTCACCAAATAGATTTGATTATGCACATCCACCAGCCGCAGTGGTCTTCCACGGATTTCGTGACATTCGGGCGCAGGGTTGGTCGAACCCGTGGCTTCCGGCTCATTGCGATGCACGCCATCCCGGAATGTCGCTTTTTAGTCGGGTACTTGTTGCATCACGACCGCCGTGGTCCGATGTCGATAGAGTGTCCTCAGGAGGACTTAGCCTTCAGATCGGTGCGGGTAGTTTGTCACCTCCCTTAGCTTGCGCTCTACTGTAAGGTGTTTGATTAGAACGACTAAGGAGTGAGCAAAGAGATATAGATATATCCTTAACCTCTGTAGATCAGATGTGTGATAAGGCAGTATACCTAAGTGTTATGTTCGATAGCAAAGGTGTTAGTTGATTAGAAATCTTCGTTGTTTAACCAAGTAGGATTTTGGGGATACTAAGGCGCGAGCCTTAGAGTTTTATACGCAGAGACCTTAGAGGTGAGGCCATCTCGAGAAAAGGTGTAGTGTTATGTTTGACTTATCTAAGGCATAGCGCACGGAGTTATGTTTGGGATGTGTCCCAGTAGTGTGGAAAGGGGTAGTCGAGCTAAGACCGCTAGGTTTTCGTGAACGGTTTAGCGAGAGTTTTCCTTCGCGAGCTAGCGCTGCGCATTGCCTGTGTCGGGTTGAGGCCACGCCAGCGTCAACCCGCGCATGTCCGCGGCCGGGTCATTGTGGTGGTCCCGCCGCGTAGGGTCACGAGGTGTTAGGCCCAAGATTAGTCGACCAACGACGTATTCACGGACGATTCGACCAAGAGTCGCCGGCGAGGTCACCGCCTTGTTTTCTAGCAAAGACCGCTTACTCAGCATTGTTTTATCGTAAAGGTTGTAAGGCTACACGGTGCCTACCTTCACCTTATGATGCTGGAGCCCGTGAGGTCGTTGTTGTTTCGGAAGTTTTACCAAACAGGTTAAGAACTCAAAGCAGTCTCAGACCGCATTCGCCTTCGCCAGTGTGGATTTCGCGGGTAGTTGCGGGATTGTTGTCTCCTCAGAGGAGCGCTTAGCTCATTTCAAGATTCTGATGTCGCTGAAGCCTCAGAAGCGGCGAAGCTGCCGCCGATTGGTTCGACGCTGGCGTTCGATTGTTGTTCAGCTTGTTCCAAACAGATCGTGGATGTAGTAAAGCTTGTCTAGAAGAGGTTCGCAATGCAGGAATCGCATGGATAATCGACGACGCCAGAGTTCAGTCGACGGCTCTTCAGTACCACCCTGTAAAGGGCGGACGAAGTTTTCGAAGACAGAGGAACTTAGCCCGAGTTACTGGGCCTTGAGTCCATGTGAAGAATAGGCCAGTTGCTTATATGTTAGCTTTTGCCGTCCGACGAGGCAAGATGACCGGCCTTTTCAGATTGTTATGATCGAAAGTACCGAGATCCATCCGTAGTGTTCCCGCTAATGATGACCACGTTAGAGATAGTAACCCCGAAGTTTTGAAATCCAAGATCGTAAATGTGGTAAGAGTTCGAGTGTACGACACCTCGTGGATCGACGTAGTCCCACTATTTGTCGGGTCGCCGAGCGACACTAACCTCGCGCAAAGTGACAAAGTGGTATCGGAAGAAGCAGCATGTATGGCAGCATTGATGCGACCATTTCTTTTGTTTGGAAAAGTACGGAAGTATATTTTAGACACTCGAGAGAGGTGGTTTTGGTGATGTTAGAGGTGATTCTCGTGGACTTTGACGTAAGTAGTTGCCAGCTTGTTTCGTGGCTATCTGGGCGTGATTGTTTCGTAAGTACGGTAGTGAAGACTATACCGGGCGACGCTTGTTTTGAGATTTTGTATGAACATTCGACGCAATGTTTCTAGCGAGGAGAATGTTATACCGCATTTCCGCAGTATATACGCAAGATCGACGAGAAAATTTGAACTTGAGAAAGTAGTCGCCGAAATTTATTTGTGCACAACACCCGATTAGAGTCATTTTTCGATTTAAACGCTTTCACAAATTTTCGTAGGGAATTTCCGCTATGTCATTTTTAATTTTTATGATTTTTCCGAGAGACTAAACATTTTGGGACCAACGGGAGGGCTTACACTTGTCACCCTCCAATTGATGGACGCGAGGCGTTATTGTGGCCGATTGGAATGGCTTTAGTTGGTAGGATATTTGTGTGTTAGTTGGTTAAGGGCACTTGGCAAGATTCGCCCTACACTTGCCTTGCACTTGGCAAGATCTTCGCCATTGGTCGCCATCGGCCTATAAATACCACCCTATGTCAAGACTTTCTTCATCCTAAAATCTTCTAAGTGTTAAAATCCTCCTCTCCCTTGTGGTTCTCGCCCAAAAGCCTTCCCCTCCCCTTGGCCTGTAGAGTTCCCCAGTGGTAGGCCGGCGGTAGCCACCCCTCCTCAGATACGCGTGGGTACCCCAGCCTAGTTGTTTTTCATATAATACCCCCCCTCCTGGTAGAAATACTCTCAAAAGTATTGTTATAATGCCCAAATTACCTTAGCCGTATACCTTGTTGTATTCTAAGGTTATACCTATACGAAAATGCCCAGAAATACTATTATACTTCCGCTACCAAAACCAAAACCCTAGGAAAATTCCATAGTCCGTTGAGTATTGTGTGTTTGGTTAGAACTTCTAAGCGGTGGTTTAGAATGGTCGAGCGCTGAGTCGAGCTAAACGATTGCCGTGATCGACTTTAACTAGGATAATTACGGGCTTATCGAGGTAATTATCTTGTCCTCTATTGTAATCGAAGTTGCATATTGTTAGAATATATAGTTGAAGATACTGTATATAGAATCAACGTAGTTATCGCAATGTCTTTGACTTAAGCTCGACAATACTTACTGAATGTCTTCGCGACTTAAGCCCCAATTTAAAGAAGACATCGAACCAGAATTACATAGGCTGTATTACAAGAGACTTGTAGTAGTACCGTGAGTAGAATTGTACCCGCTAGGTTAGACGATAACCCCCGTTGGCTTCGTAGCCGACCGATGAGAGAGAGATTTACGCTGTCATGTGGAGGTGTCACCAATTTTCTGAGAATGTTCTACGATGAGATCTAAATGTTAATAAAGCCTGTGGCCTTATAGGTCAAGACCACGCAGGGCGCGATCTACTCGCTTAGGAGTAATCACTGGAAGTACTGAGCGCTGCTATTAGTCGATACTGCCGCGAGGTATGTGAACCTCTTCCTATCTCTTCTAGCATGATACGTGTGAACTATGTAGTACCAGACGCATACGTGCTAAATGTATTTGATTGTTTAAAACATAAAAGGTTATAATGTTTTACGGGAAGGGTTATAATAAATTTACGTTGGTAAGAAAATACTTGTGGTTTTTAAAAGGTAATCGATTTGAACTATAATCGGCGTGTAATGTGTTAATAAAGAACTTCAAGTATTTCAAAAGATTTTTGAATCATTTCAAAGAAGAAGTAATACTTGATTTTGTTTTGAAAACTTAAGAGTTATGCTAGCTTTATGGAAAGTTAGGTATAACGCCTTAAGAATGTTTTATCGATTTTGGAAATCGAACGTATCGACAAACCATCAGCAGCTTATAAGAGGAAATGTTTTTAATAATTAAGTATTATTAAAACCAAGAGAAACTTCCATCCGCATGTAAGCTAAGATTTAGACAAAATGATATTTCCTGTATCATGGTCGTAATAAGATTGTTATAAACAAGAATATCCTACTACATATAAGACTTATGTTTCTATAGTTTAAAGGAGAATTATATTCTTAAATGAATAAGACTATGAACTACTAAACCTTTCTAAAATGAGAAACTTGAACATTGGAAATTAGGCAAACTTGATCATTGAAAAGAATGTTGCTACTTGATTTTACAAAGAGAAGTAATCGATTTACTTTAAAAGGATAGTCACTCTATTTTATACTACGTATTGTGTGACATCGTGAAAGTAACGATCTTTTAAAGAGTTAATGTATGAAGTACTTCGGGATAAAACCCCGAACTTGTTGGCATATAGTAGAAAGTACCTCAGGTATAACTCGATTGTGTTGGTTTGTGATAGCCGTAATACTTTCTGTTGATTGATAAGTAAACATGCTAGGATGCTACGCTGTTAGTATCTTGTGACGTGTAAAGGGGTTTCCTTTGTTGTGCTTATGTTGCTTAACGATAAGTCATTGTGTTAGTATTTTACATCACTCATCTCGAGATGATTCCGGTTAAGCCGCCTCCGACGCGGGTAGACTCAAAGCGGTCGACGGACCTATGATTCGAGAATACCTACGCAGTCCTGTGGCCTACGCGAGCTACGAGTTCCGTGTTAGCGCGGCCCTTACGGGCACGCGTCCACGCGGCCACGCGATCGCGTTCGTGACGACGCCGGGAGAAGCTACCGACGCGGGAATACCTCACGCGGATCGATGAGATTGGCCTACGCGAGTCGCGGAGTTCCGTGGTTAGACGCAGACATCGATATCGGGCAAGCGGCCGCCTTTGATCATGTGACGGCCTAGACAAATCTTATGATACGCCATGACCTTGTTGGTACTGGGTTTTTAGTAGTCGGCCATGCCTTCGCATTTACCCCGCATAGCTTTATTATGACACAGCGGACCCGTGTTCATGCGTGTTCCTCGTGCTTTTATATCATAGCATCGCCAGCAGCGGGCGTATTCCACGCATGATTGACGTTGTGGGCCCGAGACCCATTGTTATACTTCGAGTGATGACTGAGGGCGTGAGTCCCCGACTTGACACGATCGCTTTGTAAATCGTAGTTTCGTTATCATACATGTCTCCCGCTTATACGATCGCTATGATTTCATTTACGCTTGTATTTTCGCCATACTCTTGCACTATTGCATCGACCTCCTCCGGGCCGCTCGCCGCAGTCGAGGTACACCGCCGCTGATCCTAGCTCGTGGTCACGCTTTCGTTGGAAGCTCCGCTTCTCCGAGGCTTATCACGTATAGTTCCGTCGTAGTAAGTGTTTACATTCGTGGGTTTGGGGCCCCGTCCCGCCATGGTTGTCATATCATTCGTAGAGGTCAGTAGTATCGTTGCAAGGTGGTTTGTAAAAAGGATTAAACTGCTCATGTTGAAAAAGTTGTCATTTTTATATACGCCGAAGGCAAGTTTTTCTCGATTATTGTTTCATATTTCATAATATGTCTTGTATCGCTTTTATGTTCCACGACACTGATGTTGTATCACTAGGTGCCCGGTAGGCACCAACACGCCCGAATCGGTCGTGATGTATACTACGTATGGCGCGATCTACTTGGCTTACGAGAGCCGACGCTTGAGGTACTTGGAGCATTTTGTTATTAGTCGATAATCGTCGCGAGGTATGTGAACCTATTCCAACTGTTTCTAGCATGATATGTGTATAACTATGTAGTACGGTAGACGCATACGTGTTTAATGTATTTGATTGGTTTGAAACATAAAGTGTTAAAACGGCTTTATGGGAAGTCAAGTTATAACAACTTTATGTAGGTAAGAAAATGCTTGTGGTTTCAAAGGTAATCGATTTGACTTATAACGATTTGATGTGTAGTAATAAAGAATTTCAAGTGTTTCAAAAAGACCTTTTTGAAAGAAGAGTAATACTTGGCTTTGAAAACATAAGAGTTGTACTAGCTTTACGGAAGTTAGGTATAACGCCTTAAGAGTGATAAAAAGAATGGTTTATCGATTTTTAAGATAAGAGACTTGACTTAATGGTATTGATATGAATTTTGTTAAAAGTGTGAAACCTCATTCGTGAGTAATGAGTACTTGGTTTTAAAAGGAATAATGTTTTACCGATTTCTAAATCGAATTTAGTATCGACAAACCATCGCAGCGTTAATAAAGGAAAATGTATTGAATAATGAAGTATGGTATTAAAACCAAGAGAAACCTCCATCCGCATGTAAGCTAAGATTTAGACAAAATGATATTACATTTCCTAGATCATGGTCGCTTAATAAGATTGATTATAAACAACAATAACCTACTCACATATAAGACATATGTTTCTCAAAACGCTTAAAGGAGAATTATGTTTTAAAGGATTAAAACTATGAACTACTAAACCTTTTCTAAAATGAGAAACTTGAGCATTTGAAATTAGGCAAACTTCAACGCTTGGAAAATAAGGTTGTTACTTGATTTTACAAAGGAAAGCATTTTGGTTTACTTAACAATGTTAGTCACTCTATTTTTATACTACGGTATCGGTGACCTTTGTAAAAGAAATGGATCTTTAAAAGGAATTTAACGACGTAGTACTTTAGTGGTTAAAACCCGACTTTGGCATAAAATGAAAGTACTTTGAGTTGTGTATAACTCGCCTATGCTTGTTGTTGTGAAACTTGCCTATGCTTGTTGTGATAGCCTTTGTTGTATTTGCACTCGCCTCTCGATGGAGGGCCGCTGATTTGTTATGAACGATTCTACACCGAGTCCCACGAGACGGGCAGGACACGATTTCATTTGATTATACACCGAGTCCCACGATACGGGCAGGCACGATTCCATCCGATTATACACCGAGTCCCACGAGACGGGCAGTGACACGTATTCCATCCGATTATACACCGAGTCCCACGACGGGCGTGGACACGATTTCATCCGATTATACACCGAGTCCCACGAGATGGGCAGTGACACGATTCCATCCGATTATTCACCGAGTCCCACGGACGGGCCGACACGATTTCATCCGGGTTATCATACACGCCTCCCGCTTTATATAGACTATTATGATTTCATTTACGCCTTACAGCTTCACATACTTGTACCTTGATCGACTCCTTCGGGCCGCGCTCATGCCGCAGTGGAAGTACATCGGCCAGGATCCTCGCCATGTGATCACAAGCCAAAGGCTCGAAGCCCCATTTCTTCTGAGGCTTATCTTTTGCATGTTACTCGAGTCCAGAGATTCTTATACATTCGTGGTATGGCGGCCCCGTCCCGCCATAGTCTCTAAAAATCTTAGAGGTCTCAGAGTAATCACAAGTGTGGTTTGTAAAAAGATAACTGTCGGTATTTATGTATATACGACAAGGCAACTGCTTTGCTGGCCTGCTTATTTATCTTGTCTCTTAATTCATGTTCATGTTTTTATTTCCGCTGATTTTCTCTCGACGTTGTATCACTAGGTGCCCGGTAGGCACCACCACGCCCGGTTCGGTCGTGACAAAAGTGGTATCGAGCGCTTAGTCCTCGAACGTGTCTACGCACTGCGTCTAGTAGTCTTGATTATCTGCCGCGCACCACATCTATAATCGTGAGGCTATAGGACATTTAGGATTGGTTTCCATTCTTCTCATTCCGAGATCGCGCCTAGAGTCGTGTGATAAGTCGACCCTCCGACGTATTCCTTTCTTTTACCGCTATGCCTCCGCTGCAGGCAACCTGTGCCCACGGCAAGGCAATGAGGAGTTAGTGAGATACAGGAGTACGGTGGCGCAGCCCTGGCCAGTCGAGACAAGTGCTCCGACGGCGAAGCCGCGACGCCGCCAACACCAAAGAGAGTTAGAGTCGCAGCAGTCGGGCCGAGACTACGCACTGAAGCTTCCTGGCCCCACACCGAGCGTATGAGATGGGGTACAAGGAGATGGCCCGCCATCGCCAGGTCGCGGCCGATATGAGGATAGGTCGACGCAGCAGCCCATTTCAGAGAGCACCCGTAGTTCACCCCGAGCGCATGGGCTGAGGCTACGGACTTTCTCGAGTCAGAGCCCGCCGTTGTTCTATGGATCGAGCCGAGACGACCTCAAGAGTTTATCAGACAGATACAGCGGATCATGAGAGTGATCAGATTTTCGCAGGCGCAGTCGGTGGTATTAGGTTCGCATCACCGCGTGATACCGCAGCTGATCGTTTGATTCGGAGTTGTCCCGGAAGAGCATGCACTTCCACCGTGGGACGAAGTTCTCAAGGGCTTTTCTTGCACATTTCTTGCCCCCACAAACGGCGAGGGCTCGCCGGCGATTTTTGACGCCGAGGCGTGACGCGACGCCAGAGAGTACAATGTGGAGTTCGACTCATTAGCTCAGATGTTCCCACCGTGGTAGCCGATATGGAGGATGAGTACACCGCTACGCCACCGGCCGATGATTACTTGGCGTAGGCTTGTACGGTAGCTCTTCACCGCACGGACATTGCCCGCATGCAAGCTCACGACCAGGATGCGAGGCACGGAGAGGTCGACGAATGACCGAGATCAGCAGGTAAGAGGGCCGTAACAGCAGGTCCTTTGGTAACTTTCGAGGCGACCGCCAAAGAAGAGCCTAGTTATGTACCTCCACCAAGATGCAGTGGTCCCCATAGTCGCCGCCGACGCTCAGGTATTCGAGCCGGTCGAGCTCCGTGGCTTCGTTCACGATATACGGGTTCTAGCCACGTTCAGTTTTCTCACAGACGATGCGCGCACGCCATCCCGGAATGTCGCTTTTTATCGGTGCTTGTTTTTCCCGCGTCGCCGTGGCCATATGACGAAACCGCCCTAGTAGGAAGGATGCAAACAGAATGACTCACCACCGGTCAAGCGTGTTCATCGCTTTCATACATGCATACTGCAGTGTGCTTATGATTAGAGCTGAGCAGATTCGTGCATATCCTTAACCTCTAGAGATTTGTATGCATGATATAATGACCTTCTTATTGTGTGCTACGCTCGATAGCATGCTGTTATGAAGAAAGCATGGTTAGTTGAAAGGATATGTATGGGGCATGGAAAGTGTGAACCTTAAAATATTTCGTGTCGAGACCTTGAGGTAAGGTCATCTTGAATAAAAGATTTTACTGCTAGTCTTTGTTGAAATACTTGGTTTATGATAAATGTGTTCGATAATTCGTAGTGTAAAATGGAAGTGGTAGCTTTCATGACTTCAGATAGGTAAGATTGTTCCGGATCGGAAACAAGAGCGTGACGCGTTGCTGGTCGGGTGGGCTATGTTGCGCCAACCCGCGCCCGCTTTCGGCGGGTCACCGTGGTCCCGCCAGTGGTAGGGTCACGCGGTGCTAGGCCCAAGTTTAGTTGACCATCGATGAAGTTCGGGCGTGTTCGACCGTATAGATCGTGAAGGCCGAATGGCCTTAAGGAAGATCGAGGCTAGTAAGATAACCAAGTCGAGGCGGTGACTCCAAGGTTTTGAAAATCGCCGATGAAGTGTGCTGCACGATACTAGAAGAGTTCGAGTGTTCGGTAGAATACGACGAGTAGCGGAAGTGAACTTGCGAATGATGGAAGAAATCATTTTTGAGAAATGAATGCGGGCGAGTGTCCTCGACGCAAGAGCGAGAGTTGGTATTGTTTTGCATCATCGAGGTGGTTCCTCGCTGGCCGGATTTAAGAAATTGCGCGCACGTGTTATTTCGCGACCAGGGCGCTGGCAACTTGTTAGAAGAACTTTATCGTTATCCGCTCAGAAGGAACATTCGACGAATGTTTCTGGCGAGGGGAGAATGTTATACCCCGTATTTCCAGAGTATGTACGTAAGGGCGTACGTATAAAAATTTTAGCCTTAAATTTAGGCTAAGTTCGAAATTTAGGCACAAGTGCCGAAAAGAGTCGTTTTCCGACGAAACGCTTCCACGCTTACGAGGAAAATACCGCTATGTAATTTATAATTTTTGCGGATTTTTCCGAGAGACGAACATTTTGGACCAACGAGGGTGACAAGTGTCACCTCACATTGGCCTCGAGTGGACTCGCAAAGGGACGAACAAGTCGGGCGGAGTCGTAGGATATTTGTGCGTTGGCGTGGTAGATGGATAAGGTGCACATGGCTTGATCCTAGCCCTACACTTGCCTAACACTTCGCTTGATCTTCGCCATTGGTTGGCCTTTGGTTAGCCTATAAATACCCTCTAGTTGAAGACTTTCTTCATCCAAAACTTGAGCAATCTTTCTAAGTCTCAAATCCTCCCTCTCCTCATGAGTTTCGTCCACCACCACCCCTCCCCTCAGAGCCCTCGCCGAGAGCCTCCTCCCCTCAGGTGTTTAGCCGCGGTACCCCAGCCTAGTTGTCTCGTATAAATACCCTCCTTTGTGGTATTGAAATACTCTCAAGTATTGTTATAATGCCCAAATACTCGCCCAAATACCTTGTAGTATTCCCAAGGTTACACTTATACAAAAGCCCGTAAAATACTATTATACTTCCTCACCACAAAAACGAAACCTAAGTAAATCTTCACCCGTAGTTGAAGTTATAAGTAGAAGTTGGTTAGAACTTCTAAGGGTTGGTCGAGCGGTCTGAGCGCACTGAGTAGAGCTAAACCTTGCTCAGATCGACATTTAAACTCTGATAATTTTGGGCTTATCGAGGTAAACACTTGACCTTCTATTGTAATTGGAAATTACATGTTGTTGGAATATATAGTTGAAGTATACTATATATAGAATTGAACATAGTCGCGTGGCAATGTCTTTTGAATTAAGCTGAAATACTTACGCAATGCTTCATGACTTAAGCCTCAATTTAAATAAGAGAATCGAATCAGAATTGCATAGATCAGACATGAGACTTGTGTAGCATTACCGTAGTAGAGTTGTACACGCCCGTTAGACGGTAAACCCCCCTCGGTTGGCTTGTAGCCCGATAGAGATGAGATTTACGCTGCCATGAGTGGGAGGTGTCGAATTTTCGTAATATTCTACATTAAGATCTAGGATGTTAATAGGCGCCTTGTGGCCTCTATAGGTTCAAGTACTACGTATGGCGTGATCTACTTGGCTTGGGAGTAGCCGACGGTTTGAGGTACTTGGAGCATTTTGCTATTAGTCGATAATCGTCCGCGAGGTATGTGAACCTCTTCATATCTGCTCTAGCATGATATGTGTATAACTATGTAGTACGGTAGAAGCATACGTGTTTAATGTATTTGATTATTTGAAACATGTGTTATAACCGCTTTATGAGAAGTTGGTTATAATGACTTTACGTAGGTAAGAAAATGCTTTGTGGTTTCAAAGTAACCGATTTGACTTATAATCGGATTTGATGTGTAGTAATAAAGAACTTGAAGTGTTTCAAAAGACCTTTTTGAAAGAAGAGTAATACTTGGCTTTGAAAACATAAGAGTTGTACTAGCTTTACGGGAAGTTAGGTATAACGCCTTAAGAGTGATAAAAGAATGGTTTACTGATTTTTAGAAGATAAGAGACTTGACTTAATAGTATTGATATGAATTTTGTTAAAAGTGTGAAACCTCATTCGTGAGTAATGAGTACTGGGTTTTAAAAGGAATAATGTTTTACTGATTTCGGAAATCGAATGGGTATCGACAAACCACCGCAAATGCTAATAAAGGAAAATGTATTGAATAATGAAGTATGGTATTAAAACCAAGAGAAACCTCCATCCGCATAAGCTAAGACGAGACAAAATGATATTACATTTCCTAGATCATGGTCGCTTAATAAGATTGATTATAAACAAGAATAACCTACTCACATATAAGACATATGTTTCTCAAAACGCTTAAAGGAGAATTATGTTTTAAAGGATTAAAACTATGAACTACGAAACATTTTCTAAAATGAGAAACTCGAGCATTTGAAATTAGGCAAACTTGAACGTTTGGAAAATAAGGTTGTTACTTGATTTTACAAAGGAAAGCATGTTGGTTTACTTAACACTGTTAGTCACTCTATTTTTATACTACGGTATCGGTGACCTTTGTAAAAGAAATGGATCTTTAAAAGGAATTTAACGCACGTAGTACTTAGTGGTTAAAACCCGACTTTGGCATAAAATGAAAGTACTTTGAGTTGTGTATAACTTGCCTACGCTTGTTGTTGTGAAACTTGCCTATGCTTGTTGTGATAGCCTTTGTTGTATTTCTGCACCCGCCTCTCGATGGAGGGCCGTTGATTTGTTATGAACGATTATACACCGAGTCCCACGAGACGGGCAGGACACGTATTTCATTTGATTATACACCGAGTCCCACGAGACGGGCAAGGGCACGATTTCATCCGATTATACACCGAGTCCCACGAGACGGGCAGGACACGATTCCATCCGATTATACACCGAGTCCCACGAGACGGGCAGACACGTATTTCATCCGATTATACAACGAGTCCCACGAGACGGGCGGTGACACGTATTCCATCCGATTATTCACCGAGTCCCACTGACGGGCCGACACGTGTTTCATCCGTTATCATACATGTCTCCCGCTTTATATAGACTATTATGATTTCATTTACGCCTTTACGCTTCACATACTTGGTAATTGCCAGATCGACCTCCTGGGCCGCTCATGCCGCAGTGGAAGTACATCGGTCAGGATCCTCGCCATGTGATCACGCCAGCGTGTCTGAAGCCCCATTTCTTCTGAGGCTTATCTTTTGGTATGTTACACCGAGTCCGTAGATTCTTATACATTCGTGGGTATGGCGGCCCTATCCCGCCATAGCATGTAAAAATCTTAGAGGTCTGTAGCAATCAAGCAAGTGTGGTTTGTAAAAAGATAATTGTTCGTATTTATGTATATACGATGAAGGCAACTGCTTTGGTTGACTGCTTATTTATCTTGTCTCTTAATTCATGTTCATGTTTTTATTTCCGCTGATTTTCTCTCGATGTTGTATCACCAGGTGCCCGGTAAGGCACTACCACGGCCCGGTTCGGTCGTGACAATAAGTGAATGAAGAAGTCTTGCACTGTGGGGGTATTTATAGAACCTTCAACGGCCAAGATTAAAGCAAGTGGAGGGTGTAGATTAGGTAGCTTGTGGAGTGAGTCTTCCACCAAGTGTCCATCATTAACATTGGGACATATGTCCACCACAACATTGGGACATATGTCCCCCACAACAATGAGCCATGTGGCCCTCCACTTGCTCAAGAAACCGTCCAACAAGGCCTCCCCCACTAGCCCAAAAAAACGCCCACCTACTTCCACTATCCCAAAGAAATATCTTGCAAGACTTGACTTATTGACTTGGCCACTTGCCCACCATTTTCGCCCAACCAATGCCACCTAAGGGTGACACATGTCGCCTCCTATTGGTCCAAAATATTTCATCTCTCGTAAAAATCCGAAATCGGTTAAAATATTAAAAGCGTAAAATTTCCTTCACAAGTGTTCTAATCTTTTCCGCTGGAAGTTCACATTTCCATCCTTAACCTAATTAGGTTTGTACAAATGCACGCACGCCCTCACATACATACCGGAACTACTGGTATAACAAAGGAATTCCACCGCATGATTGATATTGTGGCATGATACCCATGGTTATATTTGAGTGATGACTTTGAGGCGCGAGTCCCGACTTGACACGATCGCTACATATCAGATATCGTAAATTGGTTATCATATATTTCTCTGCTTTATATAGACTATTATGATTTCACTTACATATTTTCGCCACATACCTGCACTGTTGTAATCGAATTTCTTCGGGGCCGCTCATGCCGCAGTCAGGTACGTAGCTTGGTCGATCCGCACTCAGATCACTGCTCACTTCGAAAGCTCCATTTCTCCGAGGCTTTGTCTTTCGTATAGTCCCCTCATCAGAGGTACTTGTACATTCGGGGTAGGCGGCCCCGTCCCATAGTTGTGGTTACATTCTTAGAGGTTTGTAGTAATCGCTACAAGGTGGTTCGTAAAGGATGAAACTGTTCAAGTTTTGGTTTATATATACATGCCGAAAGGCGATATTTTCTTGGTTAGACTGTTCTTACTCTTTATTGTTTCATGTCTTGTTTTTATATTTCGCTGGTTACTCTGATGTATATCTACTTGGGTGCCCGGGTAAGGCACCAGTCACGGGCCCGGGATCGGGTCGTGACAGGATGCATTTCAATAAAGTAAAGCCAAGTGGACAAGTTGACTTGGTCAATATTCTCAAGCTTGAAGACTTATCATCCACAATGGTCAAATGACCATCCTATCCTTGCATCTTCGTCCAAGGCTAAGTGGGGGAGGTGCCACGTGTCGCCCTCCCATTCGTCCATAAAATTCCGTAACCCTCGTGGGCCCCACAAAACGTAAAATTCCTCGGGTGGGCCCCACACGACCAAATCCGTAAAATATAAATTCCATAATTCTTATAAGTTCTTAAAGTCTTAAATACCAAAATTGAGAATCCAATTCTCAATAATAAACCTCTTTCCTTCACGTAGTTCGGAAACTTTTCCGTCGAAAAATCACATCTTTCTTCCTTTCCAATATTACTGTCGTATTCTCGTACGTACGTCCTCACATACATACCCTGGAACTACGGGGTGTAACATTCTTCCCCCCTTAGAAACATTCGTCCCGAATGTTCCTTCTAAGTCTCAAAACATACACGCGCTGGTATAGTCTTCACTACTATACTTACAAAACCAATTATGCCACACCTGGCCATAATATAACACATGTGCAAAACTCGAATCCAAGACAACGAGGAATCATCTCTAGCGTCACAAAAGCTTTCACCCATGGTCTAAAGGATACTTTCTTCACCTCGTTACTTCACAAAATGATCACTTCCTTTCTCTTAACACATGTTCACTCCTTCCCTTACTCGCCAGACCTTTCTAACACCGAACTCTTTCTAGTACACGTACCGTACTTCCGTCATTGCTTCAGTTTCCAACACCTTGGAGTTTCTACCTCCAACCTTGGTCATCTTACTAGCCTCACATTCCTTTAAGGCCAATCCCGGCCTTCATGATCCGATTATGGTCGAACGCGTCTAAGAACTCGTACGATGGTTACTTGAACTTGGGCCTTGCACCCTCGTGACCCTACCACCTAGCGGGACCATCTCAAACTGACCCTACCTCATTCCGGGCTGCGGGTTGACCCGCGACCTGGCCTCAACCCGACCCATTATCGCGCCAAACTCTCTCGTTCCCCGATCCGGAACAATCTTACTAATTCACGTCATGAAAGCTACCACGTCTATCCCATACTACCCATGGAATTATCACACAAATACTCCACGTATACTATGCACTTCGACAAAGATTAACCGTAAAATCTTTTACTTAATACGGCCTTACCTCTAAGGTCTCAACTGTTATAAATTCTAAGGCTCAAAATTTTCTCATCCCCAGACTTACCCTTTTCACTAACCAGGCTTTTAAATCATATTTTAACATAATGCCATCCGGACATAACACTAAACACATCATCATAACATCAATACATACTAGTCTCTAGAGGGTTAAGGATATACCTGTAACTACTGCTTCACTTTCCCTTTGTCGCGCTACCTCTGGTCGGACACTCCTTCGCAAAATGGCCCTGCCGGCCGCAAGTATAACAATCTCCCAAACTAGTACGACACTCCCCCCTATGGTTTTTACCACAACGGCCACACTGAGATACGGGTGGCCTCATCCGGCGAGTACTCCTACTCCCGTAAAATTGAAACACGGGAGCTCGACCGCCTCCCGAATACCTGGATGCCACTCAAGACATGGAGGACCACTCTATACTGGCGGAGGTGAATAACTAGCTCGCTTCTTTGAGGCGGTCTCTCTCATACCGAAGGACCCTGCTATTCTGGCCCTCTTATGTTGATCTTGGTCTCTACGTCGGTATCTACGTTCCTCCATCCCCTGTGCATAAGCCTGTATAAGGGAAATGTCCATGCCCGGCTTGTCACGACCCGATCCCGGACACGTGACTGGTGCCTTACCCGGGCACCCCAGTAGGCATATATCAGAGTAACCATCGGAATATAAAAACAAGACATGAAACAATATGAAATGAGAAACAGTTTATCTGAGAAAAAGTTGTTTTTCGGCATATATATATACATAAAGAGCGAACAGTTATGTTATACCCCGTGGTTCGGTCCGACCGCTGATCGGGCCTCATGCCGGGCGCCAGAGCGAGCGCGCGCCAAGGCGGGTGATTGTAGGCCGGCGCGGAAGATCCGAGGGTCGCTGGTTTCAGGCCATGGCCGGAAAAGTCCTTAGAAGCGCGGCAGAGTTTCAGCGCCGCGCCGATCGCAGGCCAGCACGAGGCGGATCTGCGAGTTAGTGGAAATTTCTGCACCGCTTTGTTTTAAAAGAGGTCACGGGTGGGTGACAAGTGTCCCCATCCGAAATGTTGCATGTTTTATATTGACCAAGTCTTGAAGACTTGGTCATCTTTCATCTTTCATCTCTCTCTCTGTCTCTCTCTCTAAGCTAAAAAGCTCTCCCTTCTCTCTAGAAAATCAAGAGAAACTCCAAGCTTAAGGAAAATCTGAAAAGGGTGTTAAGAAGGAAAGTTATTTGCAAGCTTGTGGAGGTTATTGTGGTGGTATTCTTGAAAAGGAGGCTAGCAAAAATTGTTGGAATAGTTTTGGCTAAAGCCCTAAGGTAATGATTCTTCCTTTATAATTAGTTTTTAGTGTTGCATGTTAAGAAGAAAGAACTTGTGGTAGTAAATAATGCTCTTAGAGTCATTGCATACAAGAAATGTGGTTTGGGTATGAAGGATTTGGCTAAAGAGGTTATGTGAGCATGTTGTAGCCTAAAAATTACCTTAAACTTGTTAAGATTAATTGTTATAACTTTTGGGGCAGAATTTTACACACCCAAGTTTAGGTGTGTAATCCCCTTTGTGTTGGTTGGATGTTGGGCCTTAAACGTATGCGTTTGAGTGTTAAAATCGGCCTTTGAAAAGGTGGAAAAGTGAGTAGAAACAAAGGAAATGCTGCCCAATGTTCCATAGGAATTAGTAGCCTTGAACTTGGAAATATTCTACTTTGAAACTAGAAGTTAATAAACGACATGGTCATTATAAGTTGACGTATTACGCGCGATAGTTGGAATTAACAAGTGGATTGACCAAGAGGTATGTGGAACTTTCCTATCTCTTGAGCATGAGTAGTTGTACCTATGTAGTACGGTAGACGACAAGATTTGATATCTTTCACTTGTTTTAAAGATATGATACTTGTTTCATTTCAAAAGTATAAGTCCCTTGGATTTAGGGAAAATGTATTTGACAAAGGGATAACGCTAATATAATGACTTTATGGGAAGTTGGTTATATTAGTTTTCATGAAAGGTTCACAAAGAAAGTGTTACACCGTAGTTCCAGGGTATGTATGTGAGGACGTACGTACGAGAATACGACAGAAATTTTTGAAAGAAAGTAAGATGTGATTTTTCGACGGAAAAGTTTCCGGTTTTTGTAAAGGAAAAATGTTCGTTAAAGGGAATTGGATACCCAGATTTGGTATTCGGACTTTTTGGAATATTGGAGACTTATGGAATTTTATTTCCTGAATGGTCACGTAGGCCCACTGGAGAAATTTACGATTTGTGGGGCCCACTTTATTTTCGGATTTTTGGCATTACGGATATTTTCTAAGATGAAATATTTTGGACGAGTAGGAGGCGACACACGGCACCCACGTGGCCCTATGGCCGAAATGGGGCCACTGACGTTTCTTGTGGTGGACAAGTGGCAAGCCACTTGTCCCCTTTTTGTGGTAGACATATGGTTGGTTAAATTCATACACACATGTCCCAAGATCTCACCACACACTTGCCTTGATCTTGGCCATTTATTTCTCTATAAATAGACCCTTAAGCTTGCAAGACTTCATTCATTCCACACTTAGATATTTCAAGTCTTGAAAATTCCCTCCCTTCCCTTGTTGTGAGCTCTCGGTTTTGAGCCTCCCCCTTGACCTAAAGTTGTCCAAAAATTCTTAAACCTTTGAGTGTTCTTCCTTAGGGTGTTAGGAAGATTGTAAACCAAGAGTTGGAAAAGATTTCACACCCCTAGCCTTAGATATACACCTTGGCCGAAACTTGCCATAGTTTGAGCCTAAGTGTTCTTCACTTTTTGGAGTTGGATCTTGAAGAGAAGTTGTTTAGAAACTTCTAAGGGTTGCTTGGAGCGGGTTGGAGCGTAAGGATTTGGAGCAAAACGTTGCTCAGGATCGACATATAATCTTGGATAATTTTGGGCTTATCGAGGTAATGATCTATGTCCCCCTATTGTAATTGGATATTACATATTGTAGTAATTATACTTGAGTATATTATATGAGGATAGAAGATTGATAGAATTAAACTGTATTTACATTGGACTGTATTTACAGTAGACTTGTAGTATTATCATGCACGTGTTGTACACGCCCTGTTAGACGGTAACCCCTCGTGTTGTTGGCTTGGTAGCGGGCCATGTTAGAAGAGGAGATTTATGTGGTTGCGGGGGGGAGGTGCTGCCGAATTTGCTGTAGAATAAGGAATCTTGTATTTAGAAATGTTCTACGATGTGATCTAGAAGTTGATAGACGTTCTATGACCATTTTAGGAGTGAAGTACTACGTGTGGCATGACCTACTTGGCTTAAGGAGTAGCCGGCGGGTTGAAGTGCTTGGAGCGTTTTGCTATTTGCGATAATCGTCGCGAGGTATGTGAACCTCTTCCTATCTTTTCTAGCATGATGTTGTGAACTATGTAGTACGGTAGACGTACGTGTGCTAAACGAATTTTGGTTGATTTAAAACATAAAGTGTTATAATAGCTTTATGGGAAGTTAGTTATAACAACTTTATGTAGGTAAAAGAATGGTTTATTGATTTTAGAAGTTACGAGACTTGATCTTAAAAGATAAGAGACTTAATTTATAAAGGACGTTTTATGAAATGTTAAGGACTTGAATTTTGTTAAAAAGTTGTGAAACCTCATTCGTGAGTAATGAGTACTTGGCTTTTAAAGAATAATGTTTTACTGATTTCGGAAATGAGAAAGTATCGAACAACCACTGCAGCGTTAATAAAGGAAAATGTATTGACAAATAATTAATTATTATTAAAACCAGTAGAAAGCTCCATCTGTATAGAAGCTAAGATAAGACAAAATTGTATTACATTTCCTAGATCACGGCATTTAATAAGAATTATTATAATCAAGTTTTGATTTTCTTAAAGTTCCAAAGTAATGAACTCGATTTCTAAAAGAAAAGAGACTTAAGAATTTGAAGTGTTTTGGTTTAAAAGAAAGGCATGGTTTTGTCTTAAATTGGTTTAAAACATAAAGTGTTATAATAACTTTATGGGAAGTTAGTTATAACGACTTTATGGAAACAAAAGAATGGTTTTATTATTGGATTTTAAATGGTAACTTGATTTTGGGAAAAGAGAAGTAACTTGGGTTTAAAAGTATAAGTAACTTATTTTCAAATATCGAACTTTTCTTGATGAGAAAATATAAGTGACTTGGTTTTAAAAGGTAGAGTACTGATCTTAAAAGAGTTGGTTACTTGGGTTTTTAAATGTATACTTGACGTTGTTTTAAAAGTGTAAGCCACTTGGTTTAAAAAGTATAAAGTACTTGATTTAAACATGAACGTGTTTGGTACTACGGATAATAGTATCGAGTTGTTTTTACGTAAAAAGAGATCTTTTTGAAAAGAGTTAAAATACGTAGTACCTTGGGATTAAAATCCGGTTTTTGTTGTCATAAAAAGAATGTCTAAAAATATGTTGAACTTGCCTATGCTTGTGGTGATAGCCTTTGTTGTGCAAGTGTTGTATTTCCGTGCTACCGCGTCTCTCGTTGGAGGGCCAGCTATCTGGTTGATTGATGGACATACTGACATGATGGGTGGCCCACGAGTATGCTTCCACTTTGATTGTTACTTTGTTATTTCCTTTGGACATACTGACACGATGAGTGGCCCACGGATATGCTTCCATTAGGATTATTCCATGGACTAGCTCTCCATGAGGTTTTACTTATTTGGCTTGGTATCTGGTAGTTGGCTCTCGTACTTGCCCCGAAGTCGTGGCTGATTTGGCTTGGTATCTGGTAGTTAGCATTCGTACTTGCCCCGTTCAGTTTTGTGACGAAGTCTCGTGATTCCGCCTTGGTATCGGTAGTTAGTCTTAGATTAGCCCCGCCACCTACGCGCGCAGCTTGGTATCCGTAGTTGGCCAGATTCTGCCCCGGTCGCCTTCGTGGTATGGTTATGTAGATTTGTTGGTACGGCTTTGGTATCCGTAGTTGGCTTTCGTCTTGCCCGGTCGATTGACGACGCGCTTTGGTATCCAGTAGTTAGCCTTCGTATTTGCCCCAGACGGTTTTATGACACGTGGGACCCGTGTTCATGTGTACTTCTTGGTGTTATTATATCATAGATCGCCGTGAGGAAGGTATTCCACGCATGATTGATGTTGGGCGTGAGACCCATTGTTATATTTTGAGTGACGACTTTGGCGTGAGTCCCCGACTTGACATTGCTCATATATCAGGTATCGTAGTTTGGTTATCATACATGTCTCCAGCTTTATATAGACTATTATGATTTCATTACAGTATTTTCACATACTTGGTACTTGTATCGACCTCCTGGGCTGCGTTTATGCCGCAGTAGAGGTACATCGGCCAGGATCCTCGCCATGGATCACAGCGTTTTGGGAAGCTCCGCTTCTCGAGGCTTATCTTTGGTATAGTCCCCGTCGGTGTAGTTACTTGTACATTCGTGGTATGGCGAGCCCTGTCCGTCATAGTTATGGTTACATTCTTAGAGGTCTCAGTAATCAAGGCAAGTGTGGTTTGTAAAAGGATTTAACTGCTCAGCTTTGATATATATATGTATATATTCAGGAAGGTGACCGTTTTGGTTAGCCTGTTTCATACTTTATGTCTTGTCTCATGTTTTAGTTTTTATTTCCGCTGATTTTCTCTGATGTTGTATCACTAGGGTGCCCGGGGTAAGGCACCAGTCGCAGGCCCGAGGTCGGGTCGTGACAAAAGTGGTATCAGAGCAGTTAATTCTCGGAAAGTGTCTACAGACCGTGTCTAGTAGATTCTTGATTATCGGTGTGTTGTGCACCACATCTATAATCAGGAGGCTACAGGATATTTAGGATTGGTTTCCATTCTTCTCACTCTAAGATTGTGCCTTAAAGCTATGTTATAAGTTGGACTCCCTCTGGCGTATTCTTATGTACCCGTTACGCCTATACGCAAGGCAACCAGGGCCCAGAAGGGCAAGGCAGCAGAGGGAGCTACGAGTAGAACACAGAGGGTTACGAGGGCACATGCCTGGTCATTACCTGAGATAGTACTTCAGATGACGAGTTTTATGACGCCGCTAGCCCCAGCAGAGTTTAGAGCGGCAGTTAGCTTTCACGGAGGCCACGATACTGAGCCTCCGCCCACGACCGAGCCGAGGATATGAGTTCGAGATGGCCCGATTACTAGTGAGGTGGTAGTGGAATGAGGATGGACGGAGCCGGTGGTTCCGACAAGATGCGATGATTCACCCTAGATCCAATAGTCGAGACTTCGAGATTTCTTGAGTTGCGATTCGCGAGTTCTATGGATAGAGTGAGATGATCCTCAGGGTGTCGTGCTAGTTTGGGAGATTGTTATGCTTACGGCCAGCAGGGCCATTTGGTGAGAGTTGGTCCGATTAGCGGTAGCACAGATGTAGAGACTCAGCCTTCGGGATCGGTGGCTGGTTTATCGCCTTATATAGCTAGGCGCCCTGCAGGGCAGGATTATGATTAGAGCGACAAAGGGAAAGTGAGGCAGTAGTTGCAGAGATATCTTTAGCCCTTAAGAGACTTGTTTATGTTTTTATGATGGGTACATGTTAAGTGCTATGTACGGATAGCATTGTGTTAAGTGTGAATTAGAAAACATGGGTAGTTGAGAAAGGGTAAGTCTGGAGACGAGACGATTGTGTGCCTTAGAATTTATAACAGTTAGGACCTTGGATGCAAGGCCTCCTTGAGTGGATGATTTTACGGTTGGTCTTTGTCAAAGTACTTGGTATGCGTAAAATATATTGTGGGATAATTCCATGGGTAGTGTGAGATGGAAGTGGTAGCTTTCATGACGTAAATTAGTAAGATTGTTCCGGATCGGAACGAGAGTTTGGGCGATACGGTCGGGTTGAGGCCGGTCGCGGGTCAACCCGCGGCCGGAGCGAGGTGGGGTCGATTCGAGGTGGTCCCGCCAGGTGGTAGGATCACGAGGGTGCTAGGCCCAAGTTTAGGTAATCGTTGTACGAGTTCGTGGATGTGTTCGACCAGAATCGGATCGTGAAGGCCGGCAAGGGCCTTAAAGGAATTTGAGGCTAGTAAAATGACCAAGTTTGGAGGTAGTGACTCCAAGGTTTTGGAAACTGAAGCGATGACTGAAATATGGTACGTGTAATAGAAATAGTTCGGGTGTACGAGAAGTGTACGACGAGTAAGGAAAGAAGTGAACATGGGTTAAGAGAAGGGGAGTGATCATTTTGTGAAGTAACGAGGTGAAGAAAGTATCCTTTAGACCATGGGTGGAAGCTGTAGTGTTGTTATACACGTTAGAGGTGAGTCCTCGTTGGCTTGGATTGGAGTTTTGCGCATGTATTGTTATGGCCATTGGTGGCATGATTGGTTTGGTAAGTATAGTAGTGAAGACTATACCGGCACATGTATGTTTTGAGACTTAGAAGGAACATTCGGGACGAATGTTTCTAAGGGGGGAAGAATGTTACACCCCGTAGTTCCAGGGTATGTATGTGAGGACGTACGTACGAGAATACGACAGAAAATTTGGAAAGAAAGAAAGATGTGATTTTTCGACGGAAAATTTTCCGGTTTTTATAAAGGAAAAATGTTCGTTAAAGGGAATTGGATTCCCAGATTTGGTATTCGGACTTTTTGGAATATTTGAGAATTATGGAATTTTATTTCCGGAATTGGTCACGTAGGGCCCACGGGAGAAATTTACGGTTTGTGGGGCCCACTTTATTTTCGGATTTTTGGCATTACGGATATTTTCGGAAGATGAAATATTTTGGACGAGTAGGAGAGCGACACATGGCACCCCCATGTGGCCCTATGGCCGAAATTAGGGCCACTTGACGTTTTTGTGGTGGACAAGTGGCAAGCCACTGTCCCCTTTTGTGGTAGACATATGGTTGGTTAAATTCATACACACATGTCACAAGATCTCACCACACAATTGGGTTGATCTTTTGCTTTTATTTCTCTATAAATAGACCCTTAAGCTTGCAAGTCTTTATTCATTCCTCACTTAGATATTTCATGTCTTGAAAATTACCTACCTTGCCTTGTTGTGAGCTCGGTTTGAGCCTCCCTTGACCTAAAGTTGTCCAAAAATTCTTAAACCTTTGAGTGTTTTTCCTTAGGGTGTTAGGAAGATTGTAAACCAAGATTTGGAAAAGATTTCACACCCCTAGCCTTAGATATACACCTTGGCCGAAACTTGCCATAGTTTGAGCCTAAGTGTTCTTTACTTTTGGAGTCGATCTGAAGAGAAGTTGGTTAGAAACTTCTAAGGGTTGCTTGGAGCGGGTTGGAGCGTAAGGATTTGGAGCAAAACGTTGCTCAGGATCGACATATAATCTTGGATAATTTTGGGCTTATCGAGGTAATGATCTATGTCCCCCTATTGTAATTGGATATTACATATTGTAGTAATTATACTTGAGTATATTATATGAGGATAGAAGATTGATAGAATTAAACTGTATTTACATTGACCTGTATGAGACTTGTAGTATTATCACATGTTGTTGTACACGTCCGGTTAGGCGTGTAACCCCCTCGAGTTGTTGGCTTGCGGCCGTGTTAGAAGAGGAGATTTATGTGGTTGCGGGGGGGAGGTGCTGCCGAATTTGCTGTAGAATAAGGAATCTTGTATTTAGAAATGTTATACGATGTTAACTAGAAGTTGATAGACGATCTATGACCATTTTAAGAGAGAAGTACTAAGTGTGGCATGACATACAAAGCTTAAGGAGAAGACGGCGGGTTGAAGTGCTTGGAGCGTTTTGCTATTTGTCGATAATCGTCGCGAGGTATGTGAACCGCTTCATCTTTTCTAGCATGATGTTGTGAACTATGTAGTACGGTAGACGTACGTGTGCTAAACGAATTTTGGTTGATTTAAAACATAAAGTGTTATAATAGCTTTATGGGAAGTTAGTTATAACAACTTTATGTAGGTAAAAGAATGGTTTATTGATTTTATAAGTTACGAGACTTGATCTTAAAAGATAAGAGACTTAACTTATAAAGGACGTTTTATGAAATGTTAAGGACTTGAATTTTGTTAAAAAGTTGTGAAACCTCATTCGTGAGTAATGAGTACTTGGCTTTTAAAGAATAATGTTTTACTGATTTCGGAAATGAGAAAGTATCGAACAACCACTGCAGCGTTAATAAAGGAAAATGTATTGACAAATAATTAATTATTATTAAAACCAGTAGAAACCTCCATCTGCATAGAAGCTAAGATAAGACAAAATTGTATTACATTTCCTAGATCATGGTCATTTAATAAGAATTATTATAATCAAGTTTTGATTTTCTTAAAGTTCCAAAGTAAGGAACTCGATTTCTAAAAGAAAAGAGACTTAAGAATTTGAAGTGTTTTGGTTTAAAAGAAAGGCATGGTTTTGTCTTAAATTGGTTTAAAACATAAAGTGTTATAATAGCTTTATGGGAAGTTAGTTATAACGACTTTATGGAAACAAAAGAATGGTTTTATTATTGGATTTTAAATGGTAACTTGATTTTGGGAAAAGAGAAGTAACTTGGGTTTAAAAGTATAAGTAACTTATTTTCAAATATCGAACTTTTCTTGATGAGAAAATATAAGTGACTTGGTTTTAAAAGGTAGGAGTACCTTGATATTAAAAGAGTTGGTTACTGGTTTTAAATGTATACTTGACGTTGTTTTAAAAGTGTAAGCCACTTGGTTTAAAAAGTATAAAGTACTTGATTTAAACATGAACGTGTTTGGTACTACGGATAATAGTATCGAGTTGTTTTTATGTAAAAAGAGATCTTTTTGAAAAGAGTTAAAATACGTAGTACCTTGGGATTAAAATCCGGTTTTTGTTGTAATAAAAAGAATGTCTAAAAATATGTTGAACTTGCCTATGCTTGTCGTGATAGCCTTTGTTGTGCAAGTGTTGTATTTCCGCTCTGCGTCTCGTTGGAGGCGGCTATCCGTTGATTGATGGACATATCGACACGATGGGTGGCCCACGAGTATGCTTCCACTTTGATTGTTACTTTGTTATTTCCTTTGGACATACCGACACGATGGGTGGCCCACGTATGCTTCCATTAGGATTATTCCACGGACTAGCTCTCCATGAGGTTTTACCGATTCGGCTTGGTATCCGTAGTCGCTCGCACTTTCCCGGTCGTGGTGATTTGGCTTGGTATCCGTAGTTAGCCTTCATTTGCCCCGCTCGGTTTGTGTGACGGTCTCGTGATTCCGGCTTGGTATTCGGTAGTTAGTCTTCGATAGCCTCGCCGCCTACGCGCAGCTTCGTATCCGTAGTTGGCTTCGACTTGCCCTAGGTCGCCGTGGTATGGTTATGTAGATTTGTTGGTACGGCTTTGGTATCCGGTAGTTCGCTTTCGATTTGCCCGCCGATTGATGATGCGGCTTTGGTATCTGGTAGTTAGACTTCGTACTTGCCCCGTACGGTTTTTATGACACAGGTGGGACCTGGTGTTCATGTGTACTTCTTGGTGTTATTATATCATAGACTGTCGGCAGTGAGGAAGGTATTCCACGGGCATGATTGATGTTGTGGGCGTGAGACCCATTGTTATATTTGAGTGATGACTTTGAGGCGCGAGTCCACGACTTGACATATGCTCATATGTGTGTAATCGTAGTTTGGTTATCATACATGTCTCCTGCTTTATTGTCACGACCCGAACCCGGGCCCGTGACTGGTGCCTTACCCCGGGCACCCTAGTGATACACCAACAGAGAAAATCAGCGGAAATAAAAACTTAAAAATGAAACAAGATATATGATAAGAACAGGATAACCAAAACGGACACCTTCCAATAAAATATATATACAAATCTTTCAAACCAATAGCTTTAATCCTTTTTACAAACCCCGCCACAACAAGATTACTGCACCTTAAGAGTTTTTATACAACATGACGGACAGTGGTTCCGCCATACCCCTCAATGTACAAGTACCTACAATGACAGGACTATACTAAAATATAAGCCTCCGAGAAACGGAGCTTCCCAATACGCAGAATCGCGATCCTATGAACGAGGATCAACAATCGTGTACTTACTGCGCATAACGCGGCCCGAAGGAGGTCAAGACAACAGTACCAAGTATGTGAAATCAAAATATCAGAAATGAAATCATAGTAGTCTATATAAAGCGGGAGACATGTATGATAACCAAAACTACATCCACAATAAATAAGCGATTATGTAAGTCGGGACTCACGCCTCAAAGTCATCACTCAATATAACTACGGGTCTCATGCCCTCAACATCAATCATGCCCGTGGAATACCTTCCTCATCACGGCATCTATGATATAATAACACCAGAGCACACATGAACACCAAGTTCCACTGAGTCATAAAACCGTGACGGCAAGTACAAAGGCTAACTACCGTGATACCAAAGTCGCACTAACAATACTATACAACCAAACCACGGAGTGATACGGCAAGTACGAAGCCAACTACCGATACCAAGGCGCGTGTCACGATGACCGGAAGTACGAGGGCTAACTACGATACCAAGGTCAGATCGGAGACTCCGCCACGCCGAGCACGGGCAAGTACGAAAGCCAACTACGGATACCGCGCCGTGTCACGAAATGACCGGCAAGTACGGTGGCTAACTACCGGATACCAAGCGTCAGATCACGAGACTTCGCCACTAAACTGAACGGGCAAGTGCGAAGGCTAACTACCAGTACCAAGGCCGAATCACCACGAGACGGCAAGTACGAAATCCAACCACCGATACCAAGGCCGAATCAAGAAAACCCCACGGAGAGCTAGTCCATGGAATAACACTATCAATGCGAGCGCACTGCGGAATTCCCGTCACTGCCGGCACATCCAAGTAATATCTTAACAAATCAGTCGGCCCTCCATTGAGAGACGCGGCGGTGCAGAAATACAAATACTAGCACGACAAGGCTATCACACGCAAACATAGGCAAGTTACACACAACTCAAGGTACTTTCATTTTATGCCAAAGTCCGTGTTTTAACCCCAAAGTACTACGACGTTAAATTCATTTTAAAGGATCCATTTCTTTACAAAGGTCACCCGATACCCGTAGTATTAGAATAGAGTGACTAACATTTTTAAGTAAACCAAAACAACTTCCGTATTTCCTTTTAAACCAAATTAAGGCAATACCATGCCTTCTTTTTAGACCCAACACACTTCTCCTTTTAAAGTCA
Source organism: Przewalskia tangutica (assembly GCA_029844215.1). Lineage (NCBI taxonomy): Eukaryota > Viridiplantae > Streptophyta > Magnoliopsida > Solanales > Solanaceae > Przewalskia > Przewalskia tangutica. Next base: position 40,146,949 of record CM056720.1, on the reverse strand, counting down.
AGTTACCACTTTAAAACCAATGATAAAACCATTCTTTTGTTTTCATAAAGTCGTTATAACTAACTTCCCATAAAGCTGTTATAACACTTTATGTTTAAACCAATTTAAGACAAAACAATGCCTTTCTTTTAAACCAAAAACTCTTCAAGTTCCTCAAGTCTCTTTTAGAAATCAAGTTCCTTACTTTGAAAATTTAAGAAAATTAATGCTTGTTCAAACTGATTCTCATTAAAGCAGCCATGACTTAGGAAATGTAATACAATTTTGTCTTATCTTAGCTTCTGCAGATGGAGGTTTCTCTTGGTTTTAATATAATTCCTTATTTGTCAATACATTTTCCTTTATTAACGCCGCAGGGTTCGCTCGATACTTATTCTCATTTCCAAATCAAGAAACATTATTCTTTAAAACCAAGTACTCATTACTCACGAATGAGGTTTCACACTTCTTAACAACTTTCATATCAATTCAATTAAGTCAAGTCTCTTATCTTTTAAGATTAAGTCTCTTAACTTCTAAAATCAATAAACCATTCTTTTTATTTCTTAAGTCGTTATACCTAACTTCCCATAAAGCTAGTATAACTCTTAGGCTTTTAAAACTGTATTACTCTTCTTTCAAAACGATTCTTAATTCTTTTGAAATACTTCAAGATTCTTATTATTTAAAACTCAAGTCAAACGACATTGAAGTAAAACCACGCTCAGCTTAACACACGACGCTCACCGCACTATATATATTCTTTTAAAATATCATGCTCAAGAGGATAGGAAGAATCACATACCTCGCGACGATTATCGACTATTAGCAAATAGCTCCAAAGCATCAGAATCCTGTTAGCCTCTTCCACCCTTCGAGTAGAATACGCCACTCAAAGATTTCAACCTATAACGGTCATATAAGTCTATCAACATCTAGACTACTCAGAATAATTCTAGATACGCATTCCTTTATTCTACGGAAAATTGGGAAGCACTTCCTACCCGCCAATCTACACAAGTTCATCAGAATACAAATTCTATGTAAGTACAGCTCAATCTTCTTTCTTTAATATTCTTCGATGTGATTTCAATTCAATTCTCTTCTCTTATACCATCCTTCTATACGCCTTATACTCAATTCTATACAACTACGATGTAATTCCAATTACAATAGAAGGACAAGAGTATTTACCTCGATAAGCCCAAAATTATCCAAGTTTTAATGTCGATCCCGAGCAACGTTTAGCTCCTACCGGGCGCCCAACCCGCCTCCAAACAACCCTTAGAAGTTCTACACAACTTCTTCTTAATACTTCAACCCGCTATGAAGATTTTCCTGTGGTTTCGCTTAGTGGCTAAAGGAAGTATAATAGTATTTCTCGGCTTTTAGTATAGGTGTAACTCGACTACTACAAGGTATTTGGGCCAAGGTATTTTGAATAGTAACAATACTTGGAGAATACTTTTCTACCAAGGGGGTGTATTTTATGAAAACAACTCAAGGAAGTGGGGTATGTCTCGCCAACACCACTAGGAGGATATCTCGCGCGGGCCTCACAGGGGAGGGGAGCTCTTGGACGAGAGCAACAAGAAGGGAGGGAGGATTTCAAGACTTAGAAAACATTTGTGGATGAAGAAGTCTTCAACAAGGGGGGGAGGGGTATTTATAGGGAGATCAATGGCCAAGATCAAGCCAAGTGGGGGGGGCAAGTGGAGGGTCAAGATTTGCCCAAGTGCACCCTAACCCTACTCCACAAATCCCTCACAAACATTGACCTTTGTTTTAGGCCCCAAAAAATTCCAAGAAAACGCCCCACTTTCGGCCACCACAATCGGCCCACTGAGGTGACAAGTGTCGCCCTCTCGTTGGTCCAAAATATTTCATCTCACGGAAAAATCCGCAAAAATTATAAATGACATAGCCGTAATTTTCCCTTCGCAAAGTTCGAAAAACGTTTCGTCGAAAAACAATTCGTTTCGTGGGTTGTGCACAAATTTTCGTCCTATGCCTAACTTAAGGCTTAGACTTTTGTACGTACGCCCTCACGTACATATTCTGGAAATACGGGGTATAACATTCTCCCCTCCTTAGAAACATTCGTCCCGAATGTTCCTTCTTAAGACGGATAACGATAAAGTTCCTCTTAACAAGTTGTCAATGCCACACCTGGCCACCAAATAACACACGCGCAAATACTTATCCCAAGTCAACGAGGAATCACCTCTAGCATTACAAAAGCTTCCACCCAGGTCTAAGGGATACTCCCTTCACATCTTCACTTCACAACAAAATGATCTTTTTTTTTTTTTTTATTTTTTATTCAGCTAACACCCGTTCACTTCTTTCCTTACTCGTCGCACCCTTCTCGAACACTTGAACTCTTTCTAGTATACGTACCATACTTCAGTCATCACTTCAGTTTCCAAAATCTCTGGAGTCGCTACCTCACAACTTGGTCATCTTACTAGCCTCAATCCCCTTTAAGGCCATTCCCGGCTTTCACGATCCGATTCTGGTCGAACATATCCACGAACTCAGACGATGGTCATCTAACTTGGGCCTTGCACCCTCGTGACCCTACCACCGGCGACCACCTCGAACCGACCTCACCTTATTCCGGCCACGGTTGACCCGCACACGTCCTCCACCCGACCCTCCATCGTGCCGAACTCTCTTGTTTCTCGATCCGGAACAATATTACTAATTCACATCATGAAAGCTACCACTTCCCTCTCACACTACCCATGGACTTATCACACTAATACCCTCTAGGCATATAATGCACTCCGACAAGGGTCATTTGCAAAATCCTTTACTCAAGACGACCTTACATCTAAGGTCTCAATCGTGAAATAATCTAAGGTTCACACTTTCCATGCCCCCATACCTATCCTTCCAACTAACAATGTTTTCTAACTCACAAATAACACAACGCTATCCGTACATAGTACTCAACATATAATCATCATAACACGCATGCTGATCTCTAGTGGGTTAAGGATATACATGAAACATAGGCGGTTCAAAGGATCGCTAAAACTGGGAACTTCCACCGCGACCTCTGCCGTGGCCTGCCGGTGTATGAACATCCTGCCTAGCTATGGAAGGTGAAGAACCCGCAAATGATCTCGTAGTCTGTGCTATCCCACCAGTGCTACCTCTGGTCGGACAGTCTCTCGCCAAATGGCCCTGTTGGCCTCAAGAATAATGTTATACCCCGTAGTTCCAGGGTATGTATGTGAGGACGTACGTACGAGAATACGACAGAAATTTTGGAAAGAAAGAAAGATGTGATTTTTTTTCGACGGAAAAGTTTCCGGTTTTTGTGAAGAAAAATATTTGTTAATGGGAATTGGATTCCCAGATTTGGTATTTGGACTTCTTGAATTATATTAGAATATTGAGATTTTATTTTCGGAAATGGTCACGTGGGGCCCACGGGAGAAATTTACGGTTTTGTGGGGCCTGCTTTGTTTTTGAGATTTTCGGTATTTTGGATATTTTCGGAAGACGAAATATTTTGGACGAGTAGGGGGCGACACGTGTCACCCCCATGTGTCTTAAGTGGCCGATTTGGCTTGACAAGTGGCCTTGTGGCCGTTTTAGTGTGCCAAGTGGCTAGCCACTTGTCTTGCTTAGACAAGTGGCTTGTGGCACCCACACTTGTCCCAAGATCTCACCACACACTTGCCTTGATCATGACCCTTGATTGTTCTATAAATACCCCTTGATAGCAAGACATAATTTCATCCACACTTAAGAGTTTTTCCAAGCAAAATACTCCCTCCCTTCTACTTGTTCTCGTCCCCCTCCCACTTTGTGTAGTAAAATACTTTGTGTATTGTTGTAAAATCCCAAATACCTTGGCCTAGTATCCCTAGTGGTATTCCAAAGTTGTTTTAATACTAGGAGCCCGGAAATACTACTTTATTCCAATAGTCGCAAAACGAAACCCTAGAAAAACCTTCATAGCTTGGTTGAACTTGTTATACCCCGTATTTCCAGAGTATGTACGTAAGGACGTACGTAGAAAAGTTTGTGCCTTAAAGTGCTTGGCCGAAATTATTTTTGTGCACAACACCCTTAGAGTCGTTTCGACTAAACGCTTTACATAACTCGCGTAGGTAAATTCCGCTATGTCATTTTTAATTTTTGGATTTTTCCGAGAGACGAACGTGTTGGACCAACAAGAGGCGCCACTTGGCACCCTCTCATTGGTGGAGTGTGGGCGGTAAAGGGGACGAATTCCTTGACATTTTGTCAAGTAGTAGGTAGGATATTTTGTGGTAGATGGATAAGGTGCACTTGGCATGATCTTGGCCCTACACTTGCACCACATTTGGCTTGATTCGCCATTGGTTAGCCATGGCTTGACCTATAAATACCCTCCCTTTGATGAACCTCTTCATCCAAAAATTGTGCTAAGTCTAAAATCCTCCCCTCTCTTGTGGTGTTCTTCCAACACCCTCCCCTTGGCGAGGCCCTCGTCGAGAGTACCCTCCTAGTGGGGTTGGCCGAGGGTATGCACCCCCTCGTGGTGTTGTCTCGTATAAATACACCCCCACCTTGGTAGAAATACTCTCAAAAGTATTGTTACTATACCCAAAATACCTTCGCCCTTATACCTTGTAGTATTCCAAGGTTATACTTATACGAAAAGCCCGTAAATACTATTATACTTCCTTCACCACAAACCGAAACCCTAAGGAAAATCTCCATAGTTAGTTGGAGTATTAAGTAGAAGTTGGTTAGAACTTCTAAGGGTGGTTTGGAGCGGGTCGAGCGCACGGAGTTGAGCCAAACGTTGCCCAGATCGACTTTATACTTGGATAATTATGGGCTTATCGAGGTAATTATCTTGTCCCCTATTGTAATTGGAAATTACATGTTGTTAGAATATATAGTTGAAGTATACTATATATAGAATCAACGTAGTTATCGGCAATGTCTTTTGACTTAAGCCCAATAATAAGAAACCTTTTCAAAGAAGAGTATCGAATCAGAATTACATAGATCAGACATTACAGACTTGTGTAGCTTTTCGTGAGGTAGAATTGTGCACGTCCGATTAGACGATAACCCCGGTTGGCTTCGTAGCCTACCGATAGAGGAGGAGATTTTACGTTGTTGCGGGGGGGGAGGTGCTGCCGAATTTTCTGTAGAATGTTCTACAAAGAGACCTAAATGTTAATAAGCGCCTTGTGGCCTTATAGGTGGAAGTACTATGCGTGGCGCGATCTACTTGGCTTAAGGAGTAGCCGGCGGTTTGAGGTACTTGGAGCGTTTTGCTATTAGTCGATAATAGTCGCGAGGTATGTGAACCTCTTCCTATCTCTTCTAGCATGATATGTGTGTAACTATGTAGTACGGTAGACGTACATATGTTAAATGTATTTGATTGGTCTAAAACATAAAGTGTTATAACGCTTTACGGGAAGTTGGTTATAATGTTTTATGTATGTAAGAAAATACTTATGGTTTTTAAAAGGTAACTGATTTGAACTATAACTGGCTGGTTATGTGATAATAAAGAACTTGAAGTATTTCAAAAGATTTTTGAATCATTTTGAAAGAAGAGTAATACTTAGTTTTTGAAAACTTAAGAGTTATACTAGCTTTATGGAAGTTAGGTATAACGGCTTAAGAATGTTTTATCGAGTTCGAAATCGAATGTGTATCGACAAACCATCTGCTGCGTTAATAAAAGGAAATGTCTTGACAGATTAAGTATTATTAAAACCAAGAGAAACTTCCATCCGCATGTAAGCTAAGATGAGACAAAATGATATTTCCTAGATCATGGCTGCTGTAATAAGATTGTTATAAACAAGAATATCCTACTCACATATAAGGCTTATGTTTCTCAGATGGTTTAAAAGAGAATTATATTCTTAAATGAATAAGATTATGAACAACGAAACCTTTCTAAAATAAGAAACGTGAACATTTGAAATTAGGCAAACTCGACGCTTGGAAAATAATGTTGTTACTTGATTTTACAAGGGTAAGTGTTTTGATTTACTTCAAAAGATAATCACTCTATTTTCATATACTACGTATTGTGTGGTTTTGTGAAAGTAACGATCTTTTAAAGAGTTAATGTATGAAGTACTTTGGGGATAAAACCCGATCTTGTTAATAATATAGTAGAAAGTACCTTGTGTATATAACTTGATTATGTTGGTTTGTGATTGCCTTGTATTACTTTCTTGTTGATTTGTTAAGTAAACATGCTAGGATGCTACGTGTGATAGTATCTTGTGATGTTAGTGTAAAGGGTTTCCGATCGCGCTTAAAGTTGTTTGACTCTCACCGCATGTTGGTATTGTACCACTCACCTTGACTTGTTTCCGAGGTTGCCGCCTCCGACGCGGGTAGACTCAGCGTGTCCGGGACCATGATTCGAGAATACCGCACGGGTCCGTGGATCCATGCGGAACTACGGAGTTCCGTGTTAGTTCGGCGCCTCGTGGTCACGCGGTTCGCGCCACGCGATCGCGAGTCCGTGACGACGCCGGGAGTAGCTACCCGACGCGAGGAATACCTCACGCGCCTATGAGGTTGGCCTATGCGAGTCGCGGAGAGTTCTGTGGCTAGACGCACATCCGAGCATCGCAAGCAGTGACCGCCTTTGATCATGTGACGGCCTAGACAGATATCATGATACGCTTTATGACCGTTAGTACTGGGTGTTAGTAGTCGGTTATGCCTTCAGATTTACCCCGCATCGTTTATTAGGACACGTGGGACCCGGTGTTCATGTATTTCTTGGTGCTTTTATATCATAAATCGCCAAAGTGATAAGGTATTCCACGCATGATTGATGTTATGGGCTTGAGACCCATAGTTATATTTGAGTGATGACTTTTGGGCGCGAGTCCCCGACTTGACATGATCGCTATTTAATTGTAAATCGTAGTTTGGTTATCATACATGTCTCCCGCTTTATAGACTATTATGATTTCATTTACGATTTTCGCCACATACTTGGTACTGTAGATCGACCTCCTTGGGGCTACGCTCACGCCGCAGTCGAGGTACACCGCCGTTGATCCTAGCTCTCGTGGTCACAGTCGTTTGGGAAGCTCCGCTTCTCGGAGGCTTATCAGCGTATAGTTCCTCGTCGTAGTAGTGTTTACATTCGTGGTTTGGGCCCCGCCCCACCATTGTTGTCGATCATTCTTAGAGGTCCGTAGTAATCGCTGTGGCGTAGTTGTAGAAAGGGATGTAATCGTCAAATTGTTATATATTATGAAGCGTAACCGCTGGGTTAGCCTGCCTTCTTATTTCACCGCCTTATTGCATTGGTTTCATGTTATTGTTTTATGTTCCACTGACACTGATGTTGTATCACTAGGGTGCCCGGTAGGCACGATCCACGACCTTCGGTCGTGACAAAAGTGGTATCGAGCGCTTAATCTCTGGAAAGTGTCTACGCATCGTATCTAGTAGTCTTGATTATCGCTGTTGTGCACCACACCAATAATCGTGAGGCTATAGGATATTTAGGATTGGTTTCTATTCTTCTCACTCGAGATCGCGCCTTAGAGTCGTGTTGTAAGTCGGACCTCTCACGCATTTCTTTCCTCACCGCTATGCCTCCGCGCAGGCAAACCCGCCCAGTGAGGCAAGGCGCAAGGGAGCCGCGAGTAGAGTTCAGAGGGTTACGAGGCACAGCCCAATCATCACCGGGTGGTATTTCATTCGGGAGTTATGCTACGCCACCAGCCCAGAGAAGTTTAGCACGCGCAACGCCTTATCGCGCCATGATATTTGAACCCCGCCCACGACCGAACAAGTGAATTTAGATTGCAAGAAGGCGACCACATTAGCTATGGATTTGGCTACCGAGAGTATACCGATGTACCGCGAGTCTTGATGGCTATCTAAGAGAGGTTGTACAAGAGTAATTCTTCGCTTAGGCTGAGCATGGCCTCGTACGCTTATGCGCAACAATGTGCCAAGAAACGAGATCAACGGGTTAACGGCGACGCAAGAGGCCAGAGCAAGAAGGTCCTTTGGTAACTTTCGAGGCGAGTCACCTCACCAATGGATTAGATTTGCACATCCACCGCTGCAGAGGTCCTCCACGGTTCGTGAAGTTCTGTACGCAGAGTTGGTCGAGCTCCGCAGCTTCCGCTCACGCTACACGTAGGTTCCAACACCGGATTCTGTTCCTCAAGATTCACACAGGTGCACGCCATCCCGAATGTCGCCTTTTAGTTGGTACTTGTTGTACCTACGACCGCCGTGGTCCGATGTCGTAAGAGTGTCCTCAGAGGAGGACTTAGCCTTCAACATCGGTGGGTAGTTCGTCATCTTCCTTAGCTATGCGCCCTACGGGGCAGGTTTGATTAGAACGACTAAGGGGAGTGAAGCAGTAGATATAGATATATCCTTAACCCTCTAGAGAAAACGTAAGCCTTAGAGCATTATACGTGAAGACCTTGAGGTAAGGCCATCTCGAGTAAAAGACGATGTTTATGTTTGACTTATAGGAGTGCATAGTGCACGTGAGCTATGTTTGTGGGATAAGTCCCTGAGTAGTGTGGAATGAAAGAGGGTAGTTGAGCTAAGAAGACCGCTAGGTTTTCGTAACGTGATTAGTGAGAGTTTTCCGGTTCGGGGAGCTAATGTCTTGCGCGTTACCGCGTCGGGTTGAGCCACGCTGCGTCAACCCGCGCCCGTATGGTGGTGGGGTCAGGTGGTGGTCCCGCTTTGGGTTAGGTTATGAGGGTGTTAGGCCCAAGTTTAGTTAACCAAACAGACGAGTTCGTGGATGCATTCGACTAGTAGTCGGGCCGAGGAGGTCAGCCATCTTGTCTTCTAGCAAAGACCGTTTACTCGGCAGTGTTGATTTATCAGAAAGGTTGTAAGGCTGCACGGGTTGCCTACCTTCACCTTATGAAAGACAGTGGAGCCCAGGGTACGGCTGTTTTTGTTTCTGGAAGTTTTACCAAGGTGGTTAAGAACTCGTGAGTCTCGACCGCATTCGCCTCGCCGCGTGTGGATTTGAGGTGTAGTTGTGAGGATTGTTGTCTCCTGTGGAGGGAGTGTTTAAGCTACCATTTCAGTGTTCGGATGTCGCCTTATGAAGACTTGTGGGGGCGGATGTGTAAGTCGCCAGTCGATTGGTTCGATGTTGGCAAGATTCAGATAGTTGGTTCAGGCTTGTTCCAGAGATCGCGGATAGGTAAAGCTTGTCTAGAAGAGGTTCCGCTCGCAGAAACCGTGCGGATAATCGAGACGACGCTTAGAGTTCGTGCCGACGGTCGGTCTTCTTGAAAGTACCACCCGGGTTCAGTGTGACGAGTTTTGGAAAACAGAGGAACTTAGCCCAGTTACTTGGGCCCTTTGAAGTTCATGTGAAGAATAGGCCGTGTTGCCTATATGTTAGCATTTGCCGTCCGACTTAGGAGGCGATGTCCGCCTTTCGTATTGTTATGATCGGAAAGTATCGAGATCCATCCAGAGTGTTCCCGCTAATGATGACCACGTTAGAGATAGTAACCCCGAGTTTTGGAAATCAAGCAAGATTTAAACGTGGTAAGAGTTCGAGTGTACGATAACCTCGTGGATAGCAGCCCGGCACCATTTGTTAGTCGCCATAGTGACACTAGAACCTCGCGCAAAGTGACAAAAGTGGTATCACGACGAGTAAAGGGAGAAGCGAGCATGTATTGCGAAAGCGTAGATGTGACCATTTCTTTTGTATGGAGAAAGTGCGAAGGAATTATATTTTAGCACTGATGGGAGCGCTTGTGATGTTAGAGGTGTTTCCTCGTGGACTTGGATGTAAGTATTTTGCACAGTGTGTTGTCAGGCCAACAGGGCAGGATTGTTCGTGTAAGTATAGTAGTGAAGACTATAATTGGCGCACGCTTGGTTTGAGATTAGAAGGAACATTCGACGAATGTTTCGGGCGAGGAGAATGTTATACCCGTATTTCCGCAGTATGCACGTAAGGACGACGAGAAAAGTTTGTGCCTTAAAGTGCTTGGCCGAAATTATTTTTGTGCACAACACCCTGTTAGAGTCGTTTTCGACTAAACGCTTTACATAACTCGCGTAGGTAAATTCCGCTATGTCATTTTTAATTTTTGCGGATTTTTCCGAGAGACGAACGTGTTGGATCAACAAGAGGGCGCCACTTGGCACCCTCTCATGGAGTGTGGGGCGGTAAAGGGGACGAATTCCTTGACATTTTTGTCAAGTAGTAGTAGGATATTTTGTGGTAGATGGATAAGGTGCACTTGGCATGATCTTCGCCTTACACTTGCACCACACTTGGCTTGATCTTGGCCATTGGTTAGCCATGGCTTGACCTATAAATACCTCCCTTTGATGAACTTCTTCATCCAAAAATTGTGCTAAGTCTAAAATCCTCCCCTCTCTTGTGGTGTTCGCCCAACACCCCTCCCCTTGGTGAGGCCCTCGTCGAGAGTACCCTCCGAGTGGGGTTGGCCGAGGGGTATGCCCCCCCCCCCCCTCTTGTGGTGTTGTCTCGTATAAATACACCCCCACCTTGGTAGAAATACTCTCAAAAGTATTACTATACCCAAAATACCTTGGCCCTTATACCTTGTAGTATTCCAAGGTTATACTTATACTAAAAGCCCGTAAATACTATTATACTTCCTTCACTACAAAACCGAAACCCTAAGGAAAATCTCCATAGTTAGTTGGAGTATTAAGTAGAAGTTGGTTAGAACTTCTGGGTGGTTTGGAGCGGGTCGGAGCGCACTGAGTCGAGCTAAACGCTGCCCAGATCGACTTTATACTTGGATAATTATGGGCTTATCGAGGTAATTATCTTGTCCCCTATTGTAATTGGAAATTACATGTTGTTAGAATATATAGTTGAAGTATACTATATATAGAATCGAACGTAGTTATCGGCAATGTCTTTTGACTTAAGCCCAATAATAAGAAACCTTTTCGAAAGAAGAGTATCGAACTGTAATTACATAGGATCAGACAGAGACTTACGTAGCTTTTCTGCGAGGTAGAATCGTGCACGTCCGATTAGACGTATAACCCCCGGTTGGCTTGGTAGCTACCGTTAGAGGAGGAGATTTTACGCCGTTGCGGGGAGGTGTCGCGAAGTTTCTGTAGAATGTTCTACGAAGAGACCTAAATGTTAATAAGCGCCTGGTGGCCGTATAGGTGGAAGTACTATGCGTGGCGCGATCTACTTGGCTTAAGGAGTAGCCGGCGGTTTGAGGTACTTGGAGCATTTTGCTATTAGTCGATAATCGTCGCGAGGTATGTGAACCTCTTCCTATCTCTTCTAGCATGATATGTGTGTAACTATGTAGTACGGTAGACGTACATATGTTAAATGTATTTGATTGGTCTAAAACATAAAGTGTTATAACGGCTTTATGGGAAGTTGGTTATAACAGCTTTATGTATGTAAGAAAATACTTATGGTTTTTAAAAGGTAACTGATTTGAACTATAACTGGCTGGTTATGTGATAATAAAGAACTTGAAGTATTTCAAAAGATTTTTGAATCATTTTGAAAGAAGAGTAATACTTAGTTTTTGAAAACTTCAGAGTTATACTAGCTTTATGGGAAGTTAGGTATAACGGCTTAAGAATGTTTTACTGAGTTCTAAATCGAATGTGTATCGACAAACCACCGCAGCGTTAATAAAAGGAAATGTCTTGACAGATTAAGTATTATTAAAACCAGAGAAACTTCCATCCGCATGTAGCTAAGATGAGACAAAATGATATTTCCTAGATCATGGTCATTGTAATAAGATTGTTATAAACAAGAATATCCTACTCACATATAAGGCTTATGTTTCTCGGATGGTTTAAAAGAGAATTATATTCTTAAATGAATAAGATTATGAACTACTTAAACCTTTCTAAAATAAGAAACGTGAACATTTGAAATTAGGCAAACTTGGACGCTTGGAAAATAATGTTGTTACTTGATTTTACAAGGGTAAGTGTTTTGATTTACTTCAAAAGATAATCACTCTATTTTCATATACTACGTATTGTGTGGTTTTTGTGAAAGTAACGATCTTTTAAAGAGTTAATGTATGAAGTACTTTGGGGATAAAACCCGATCTTGTTAATCATATAGTAGAAAGTACCTTGTGTATATAACTTGATTATGTTGGTTTGTGATTGCCTTGTAATACTTTCTTGTTGATTTGTTAAGTAAACATGCTAGGATGCTACGTGTGATAGTATCTCGTGATGTTAGTGTAAAGGGTTTCGATCGCGCTTTTTAAAGTTGTTTGACTCTCACCGCATGTTGGTATTGTACCACCCACCTTGACTTGTTTCCGAGGTTAAGCTGCCTCCGACGCGGGTAGACTTCGGGCGTCCGGGACCATGATTCGAGAATACCTCACGCGGGTCCGTGGATCCATGCGGAACTACGGAGTTCCGTGTTAGTTTGCGGCCCTCGTGGTCACGCGGTTCGCGCTACGCGATCGCGAGTCCGTGACGATGCCGGGAGTAGCTACCGATGCGAGGAATACCTCACGCGGCCTACGAGGTTGGCCTATCGCGAGTCAGCGAGAGTTTCGTGGCTAGACGCCACATCCGATCATCGCGGCGAGTGACCGGGCTTTGATCATGTGACGGCCTAGACAGATATCATGATACGCTTTATGACCTGTTAGTACCGTGGGTGTTAGTAGTCGGTTATGCCTTCGCACTTACCTGCATCGCTTTATTAGGACACAGCGGACCTCGTGTTCATGTGTATTTCTTGGTGCTTTTATATCATAAATCACGCGATGGGAAGGTATTCCACGCATGATTGATGTTATGGGCTCGAGACCCATAGTTATATTTGAGTGATGACTTTGAGGCGCGAGCCCTCGACTTGACATGATCGCTTATTTAATTGTAAATCGTAGTTTGGTTATCATATATGTCTCCGCTTTATAGACTATTATGATTTCATTTACGATTTTCGCCACATACTTGGTACCGTTGTAATGACTTTCGGGCCGCTCACGCCGCAGTTGAGGTACACCGATCGTTGATCCTAGCTCTCGTGGTCACGCTCAGCGTTTGGGAAGCTCTGCTTTCTCCGAGGCTTATCAGCCGTATAGTCCCCGTCCGTAGTAGGTGTTTACATTCGGGGGTTGGCGGGCCCCGCCCGCCATCATTGTCGTATCATTCTTGGAAGTCCAGAGTAATCGCCGTGGCGAGTTGTAGAAGGGATGAATCGCTCAAATTGTTATATATTACGGCGTAACCGCTGGGTTAGCTTTTCTTATTTCACCGTTTTATTGCATTGGTTTCATGTTATTGTTTTATGTTCCGCCGACACTGATGTTGTATTACCAGGTGCCCGGTAAGGCACTACCACGCCCGGTTCGGTCGTGATAGAATCATAGAGAAGTTGTTTAGAAACTTATGGGTCGCTGAGCGGGTTGGAGCGTAAGGAATCGAGCTAAACGTTGCTCGTGATCGACATATAATCTTGGATAATTTTGGTCTTATCGAGGTAATAATCTATGTCCCCTATTGTAATTGGATATTACATGTCATTGTAATGTATAGTTGAGTATACTATATATAGAATGGATATTGGTAAGAATTGACTGTATTTACATCGATTGTATTTACGAGACTTGTGTAGTATTTTTGTGGCGAATTGAACACGTCCGGTTAGACGTGTAATCCCCGGAGTTGTTGCCCGTAGCTGGCCCCAGTAGAGAGATTTATGTGATAATGCGGGGAGGTTCACGAATTTTCTGTAGAATACGGAACCATGTATTTAAAATATTCTACGAAGAGATCTAGGAGTTGATAGGCGTTTTGTGGCCTTTATAGGTTGCAGTACTTCGAGTAGCGTATTCTACTTGAAGAGTGGAAAAGGCTAGCAGAGTTACAGTACTGAGGAGCGTTTTGCTAATTGTCGATAATCGTCGCGAGGTATGTGAACCTCTTCCTAGCATGATTGTTGTGAACTATGTAGTACGGTAGACGTACATGTGCTAAGTGATTTGGTTGGTTTAAAACATAGGTTGTTATAATAGCTTTATGGGAAGTTAGTTATAACGACTTTATGTAGGTAAAAGAATGGTTTATTGATTGTAAAAGTTAAGAGGCTTGATCTTCAAAGATAAGAGACTTGACTTATAAACGACTTGATTTTGAAAGTTAAGAGACTTGATCTTGAAAGATAAGAGACTTGACTTATAACGACATGTTTCTAAAAAGAGAAGTAACTTGATTTTAAGTATAGGTTACTTGTTTTGAAAAGAGTAAGTTATTTGGGTTTTAAAGAATACTTGTTGTTGTTTTAAAAGAAAAGAGACTTGTGGAATCAAGAGTTTTGGTGTAGGAACATAAAGTGTTATAACTTTTATGGGAAGTTAGTTATAACGACTTTACGAAACAAAGGAATGGTTTTATCATTGGTTTTAAAATGGTAACTTGACTTTAAAAGGAGAAGTGTTTTGGTCTAAAAAGAAGGCATGGTATTGTCTTAATTTTGTTTAAAAGGAAAGTCCGAAGTTGTTTTGGTTTAATTAAAATGTTAGTCACTTTATTTTTATACTACGTATCGTGACTTTTGTAAAAGAAATGGATCTTCTAAAAAGAATTTAACGTACGTAGTACTTTGGGGATTAAAACCTGGACTTTGTCATAAAATGAAAGTACCTTGAGTTGTGTGTAACGTGCCTATGTTTGTGTTACACCCCGTATTTACACGACATGTTTTAAGAACGACGCATTTAACTCATGTTGTCAAGATTTGAGACTTGTAAAATTTTATCGGAAATTTGGAATTGTCGAAACGATATTATTGTGACGTATGGGAGGCGACACGTGTCACCCCCTTATTTGATGTCTTGGACGAATTACATGGGCACGCGGTCATTTGACCCTTGTTATGAAGACAAGTCTTGCTAAGTAGTAGAGCTTGACATGTTTGACTTAGTCAAGGGGACCATTAGTCTTGAGATTTGTTAAGACCTCATCCAAACCACCCATTTGTTTATATTAGTTTGTTATTCATTTGTATTAGACTACCTTCTAAATTGTGAGCCAAATGGGGCTGTTTGGTTATTCATTTGTACTGGACTACCTTCTATATTGTTGTGAGCCAATTGGGGCTGTTTGGTTATTGTATTCGGCCTTGAAAAAGGTGGCAAAGTAAGTAAAAACAAAGGAGGTGCTGTCCGATTTTCCGTAGAATTTAGCGACTTAGCACCTAGAATATTCTACGTTTGAAATAAGAGGTTAATGGACGTATGGTGACCATTATAGGTTGATGTACTAAGTATAGCGTATCCTACTTGAAGAATGGAATAGCTCAAGGTTGAGGTACTTTGGAGCATTTTTCTATTTGTCGACAATCGTCGCGAAGTATGTGAACCTCTTCCTTCCTTTGGCATGATTCTATGTATGGAATATACTTATGGTATCATTTCATGTTTCCTTCTACTCTTAGAAGTTAAGAGGTAGTTGTGTGATTTACTCTATGTAGAACTTTTCCTATCTTTGAGCATGACTAGTTGCACGTATGTAGTACGTGACGCATCGACACCTTGATATCCTTTACTAGTTTTATGAATAGCCAAGTCGGGTGAGTTAGGAGATTAACTCATTTCTTTGAAAGTATTAAGGATGTCTAATGTTTTATTAAAGTTAAGGGACTTGAAGAGTTTTAAAGTATGTGATACTTGTTTCGTTTTAAACGTATAAGTCCCTTGGATAGGAAATTGTATTTTGGCTAAGGTATAACGTGAGTATAACGACTTTATGGGGAGTTGGTTATATTTGCTTTATGGAAGGATAATGACTTGATTTTAAGGCATCAATTGCCTAAGGTTTTATAATAAAATGAGTCACTTGTTTCCTAAAGGTTAAGAGACTAATTGTATTTTTTGAAAGTTATGAGAATTGATTTGAAAGTATATAATACTTGGTTTCAAAAAGTAGAAGTCTCTTGGTTATAAAAGGAACGTATTAGTCTAAACCATAAAGGGTTATAACGGCTTTATGGGAAGTTGGTTATAACGGCTTTTGTGGAAGGTTAAGAGAATGGTTTTCTCTAATAAGTAATAAAAGAATTAACTTGTGTTAAGGAAGGGCAAATTGTTTTAAAGGTACCAATTGCTTAAGGTTGTTAATAAAGAAGTCACTTGATTTAGAAGCCGGGAATTGTATTTCTAAAAAGGTATTGTGACTTGTCTTGAAATGGTGGATAGGACTTGATACTACGGTGGTTAGTATCGGGGAAGTTTTATTTGGAAAGGAGTCTTTTGAAAAGAATGTACGTACGTAGTACTTTGGCTTGATTAATTGAGAATTAGTCTAAGTGTGCCTTGATAAGTACTTTGGCTTGTTAATTGAGAATTTGCCTATGTGTGCTGGTGATAGCCTTTGAGTGCAAGTATTATGTTTTATTACGCTGCGCGACTCTCGGTGGGGTCTACCGCCTTGTTGTAAGTACTTGGGCATACCGACAAATGATGTGAGATTCCACGTATGCTTAGCTAATTGTAGTACTTGGGTTAAATTCCCGGATTTTTATAAAAAGATATGTTAGTGCCTTAGGTAAACTAAAATGAGAGTGTATATGAACAAGAATAGTAAGAAGTTAGGGGATTTCTTAACTTGCTTATATATTGTATGATAAGTCGGTAGTGCTTATGACATGTGTGCTAGCCGGATTTGTGCTAGTGGTATATTATTCGTCATGGTCATTCCCGGGTTTGTGGCATTGCATATTTCCATGGATTTGCTACCCACGACGAGGAATACCTCATGCGAGTCCGTAGGGCTTACGCGGTGAAATAGTCCCACGCAGCGGTCCACCTATGCGAGGAATACCTCACGCGAGTCCGTAAGGGCTTATGCGGGTGAAATAGTCCCATGCGAGGAATACCTCACGCGAGTCCGTAAGGGCTTACGCGGTGAAATAGTCCCACGCGAGGAATGCCTCACGGGTCCACGCGATCTACGCGGGTGAAATAGTCCCGGAAATAGATTGCTTAACGACATCGCGCGGATGGTCCCGCTTTGATCGCGAGCTTTTCCTACTTTATATTGTAAGTATACCCTATTTACTCTCATTGTTAGTAAGGCCGCAGTAATCGTTAATTGAGTTATCATACATGTCTCCGCTTTACACGCTTGATATTAGTGTGATTTAATCGCGCCCCAGGATAGGGTAGTAAATGTGCCCTCCTTTGGGCGGATTATACGTATGAAAGATAAGTAGGTTATATAGAAATGAACTTAATGATTTTTCCTAATCATGCGTAAGAATGTGCCTATAACCTTTATGGAAAATGGGAAAAGATATTGATGTGAAATTAAGTTCATAAGTGGTAATGACACGGTGATCCGTATGTATTTTTATACTTGTCTTTGTCATTCTTTTGCACGCTTATGATTTGTTTCATCAGACGTTACTGCTCCATATTCGCACTGTTGTATCGACTTCTTCGGCCGCGTCATGCCCGCAGTTTTAGGTACCTGTGTGGTGATCCTTGCTCTTAGGATCTCGGTTCAGTTTTTGAGAGAAAGCCCCATTTGCTCCGAAGGCTTAGCTCTTGGTACGGTTTTCCCTGAGGTAGTAGATTCATGTATATTCAGGGGTATGGCGGGGCCCTGTCCCGCCATAGTTGTTATGTTAAAAATTCTTAGAGGTCTGTAGTCACATATTGTGGGTCAGTTTGTAAAGGAAAGGAGGCAACTGCTTCGGTTTTATATATTATGTCCAGGAAGGTAGCCCTATCGGCTAACCTGTTATTTTATTTCTGTTGTTTATTTTTAAAGTTTCATGTATGTTCCGCTGATTTTCTCTGATGTATACCGGAAGGGTGCCTGTGTAGGGCACCGCCGCATGCCCGGTCGGTCGTGACAAAAGTGGTATCGAGCGCTTAGTCCTCGAAAGTGTCTGACGCATCGTGTCTAGTAGAGTCTTGATTATCGGTGTGTTGTGCACCACATCTATAATCGTGAGGTCGCAGGACATTTAGGATTGGTTTCCATTCTTCTCACTCGAGATCGTGCCATAGCCGTGTTGTTAGGGTCGTGTCCCCTAACGAGTTATGTTGATTGCAGCCACGGAAGCGCAAAGATGACCCGTAGCGACTACGTGGATTGCGTATCGTGTTGGTAATGATTGTAGTATAGTTGGTATTGTGATATGCATCTATACGGAGTTATGCATTTGCGGTCGACGCGTGTTGCCTAGAATGATTTTAGATGTCCAAGGATTGGTAAGGACTAACTAGATACCGGGAAGGTATGGATTAGTTAATGAATTTTCGCCAAGGTCTTGTGTTTTATTTTGAGATAATTGGGAAAGGATGAGCTGTCTGATAGGGTAGTGAACCCTTAAGAATCCATGTTAAGGAACCTAACGGAATGTCATGTTAATAGATTGTCGCTGAGTAAGCTTAAGAGAATTGTACTGATGAAGTCTCAGATAGAGTAAGCAGTGGTTGTTGTGATCGAGACAACATGGTTATGGTATTATGAGAAGTTTTTGGACCCGTTTACGGGGGGACTGATAAGATAGGCTTGGAGCATGGAAATTGCGAGCCTAATAATGTTGAAGACCGCTGAGACCTTAGATGTACAAGGTCTTCTGCAGAAAGATTTATTATAGACCAAGAATAAGAGTTAAGTCACGGCGTCGGGTGGGGACTGTTACGGTCTCCCATACCTCGGAAAGGAGTGGGATCGGTTGGTAGTAGTTCCGCCACGTGATGGGGTCACGGCGCGCAAGGCCCAAGTCTAGTTTATTGTTTTACTGTTCGTGGGACGCGTTCCACCTAACCAGTCGTGGCCGGAAATGGCCTTATATTGTTTTTTTAGAGTGACTCCAAAGATTGGAGGCCAAGATCGTATGGAAGTTATGTATACTAGTGTGAGTTGGAAATACGGAAGAGTAATGCGACCCGAAGAAAGATAACAACCAAGTGTAAAGGAATAGAGCCTGAATCCATAAGAACCTTTCGAGGTAACTACACCCGTGGGTGTGTGGGATGGTAGCTGAGCGGGGATATGAGGTTTTCCCGGTGATGATACAATCGTCAGACCCTAGTAGACCTAGTAGAGAGGATTATGACAGACTTGGAGGTCATTATAAGTATGGGCTAGTTGGCTTCGTGAGTGCCAAGGTTGACAGCTTAGAATAAATATTGTTATGTGCGCCATGGTGGCATACGCCGTAGCAAGGGTGTAGTATAAGGAGACTATGTCGCGCGTTAATCAGATTGTACTCCGAAAGAACATTCGAGGACGAATGTTTCTAAGGGGGGAAGAATGTTACACCCCGTATTTACAGGACATGTTTTAAGAACGTACGTATGAACTCATAAGTGTCAAGATTTGAGACTTGTAAAATTTTATCGGAAATTTGGAATTGTCGGAAAACGTATTATTGTGACGTATGGGAGGGCGACACGTGTCACCCCCCCTTATTTGATGTCTTGGACGAATTACATGGGCACAAGGGTCATTTGACCCTTGTTAAGAAGACAAGTCTTGCTAAGTAGTAGAGCTTGACATGTTTGACTTAGTCAAGGGGACCATTAGTCTTGAGATTTGTTAAGACCTCATCCAAACCACCCATTTGTTTATATTAGTTTGTTATTCATTTGTATTAGACTACCTTCTAAATTGTGAGCCAAATGGGGCTGTTTGGTTATTCATTTGTACTGGACTACCTTCTATATTGTTGTGAGCCAATTGGGGCTGTTTGGTTATTGTATTCGGCCTTGAAAAAGGTGGCAAAGTAAGTAAAAACAAAGGAGGTGCTGTCCGATTTTCCGTAGAATTTAGCGACTTAGCACCTAGAATATTCTACGTTTGAAATAAGAGGTTAATGGACGTATGGTGACCATTATAGGTTGATGTACTAAGTATAGCGTATCCTACTTGAAGAATGGAATAGCTCAAGGTTGAGGTACTTTGGAGCATTTTGCTATTTGTCGACAATCGTCGCGAGGTATGTGAACCTCTTCCTTCCTTTGGCATGATTCTATGTATGGAATATACTTATGGTATCATTTCATGTTTCCTTCTACTCTTAGAAGTTAAGAGGTAGTTGTGTGATTTACTCTATGTAGAACTTTTCCTATCTTTGAGCATGACTAGTTGCACGATGTAGTACTGACGACGTACGACACCTTGATATCCTTTACTAGTTTTATGAATAGCCAAGTCGGGTGAGTTAGGAGATTAACTCATTTCTTTGAAAGTATTAAGGATGTCTAATGTTTTATTAAAGTTAAGGGACTTGAAGAGTTTTAAAGTATGTGATACTTGTTTCGTTTTAAACGTATAAGTCCCTTGGATAGGAAATTGTATTTTGGCTAAGGTATAACGTGAGTATAACGACTTTATGGGGAGTTGGTTATATTTGCTTTATGGAAGGATAATGACTTGATTTTAAGGCATCAATTGCCTAAGGTTTTATAATAAAATGAGTCACTTGTTTCCTAAAGGTTAAGAGACTAATTGTATTTTTTGAAAGTTATGAGAATTGATTTGAAAGTATATAATACTTGGTTTCAAAAAGTAGAAGTCTCTTGGTTATAAAAGGAACGTATTAGTCTAAACCATAAAGGGTTATAACGACTTTATGGGAAGTTGGTTATAACGGCTTTTGTGGAAGGTTAAGAGAATGGTTTTCTCTAATAAGTAATAAAAGAATTAACTTGTGTTAAGGAAGGGCAAATTGTTTTAAAGGTACCAATTGCTTAAGGTTGTTAATAAAGAAGTCACTTGATTTAGAAGCCGGGAATTGTATTTCTAAAAAGGTATTGTGACTTGTCTTGAAATGGTGGATAGGACTTGATACTACGGTGGTTAGTATCGGGGAAGTTTTATTTGGAAAGGAGTCTTTTGAAAAGAATGTACGTACGTAGTACTTTGGCTTGATTAATTGAGAATTAGTCTAAGTGTGCCTTGATAAGTACTTTGGCTTGTTAATTGAGAATTTGCCTATGTGTGCTGGTGATAGCCTTTGAGTGCAAGTATTATGTTTTATTACGTTGCCGCGACTCTCGGTGGGAGGGCCGGCTGTCTTGTTGTAAGTACTTGGACATACCGACAGTGATGTGAGATTCCACGGGTATGCTTCCGTTAATTGTAGTACTTGGGTTAAATTCCCGGATTTTTATAAAAAGACATGTTAGTGCCTTAGGTAAACTAAAATGAGAGTGTATATGAACAAGAATAGTAAGAAGTTAGGGGATTTCTTAACTTGCTTATATATTGTATGATGTTTGGTAGTGCTTATGACACGTGTGCTAGCGGATTTGTGCTAGTGGTATATTATTCGTCATGGGTCATTCCGGGTTTGTGGCATTGCATATTTCCGTGGATTTGCTACCCACGATGCGAGGAATACCTCATGCGAGTCTGTAGGGCTTATGCGGGTGAAATAGTCCCATGCGGGCGGGTCCAGCCTATGCGAGGAATACCTCATGCGAGTCCATAAGGGCTTATGCGGGTGAAATAGTCCCATGCGAGGAATACCTCATGCGAGTCCTGTCACGACCCATTCCGGGGCCCGTGACTGGTGCCTTACCGGGGCACCCAAGTAGTCATACATCAGAGTAATCAGCGGAAATATAAAACAAGACATGAAACAGTTTATAAAATAAGACACGCTTTATGCGAGAAAACGCCGATTTCGCATATATATATAAACATGGTTTAGCGCTACATCCGATATCGCATAACATGACTACATACCTCTAAGGAAATATACAACTATGGTCGACAGGCCCCGCCATACCTCGATCAGACAAAACTATCTACAACAGGAGATCATACCCAAAAGTAGACCCTCCGAAAAGATGGAGCTCCCGACACCAACGTAGAGATCCTAAGAATGTGGATCTAGCACTGCTTGCCCTTACCGCGGCATGAACGCAGCCTCAAGGAGGTCGCAACAGTACTAAGTATATGAAATCAGAAATACTTAAATGAAAACATATCATTTTAAAATCAGTTTTGCAAGTATGTATGAAACAACGAGGACCGCATAGTGCCACATCATAAACAAGAGCAACAATAGGTAAATCAGAATGTGTCTTTTCTAGGTCGTGAATGATCGGCAGGCCAATTGCCCGTAGTATCACCATGCAAGCCTAATCTCGACTCCGTGAGTCCGCATAGGCCACTCACATAGGCCCGCATAGGGTACATAACCCCGCATCGAGGGTAGCTACTCGGCATCGCCCCGACTCGTAGTCCGCATGGCCACATAGACCGCATGAGGTATAACCCCGCATCACTAACCTGGAACTCCCGTAGCTCCGCATAGGTCCCCTGGACCCGCATGAGGTATTCTCGAATCATGGTCCCAGACCGCCTGAGTCTACCCCGCATCGGAGGGAAGCTTAACCCCCGGTAATATGTCAAGAGGTGAGTGATAGTATACTAACATAACAGCTTATCTTTAAACAACATAAGCACAACAAGAATACTTTCTTATACAAACGTTACAAGACACTAACACACATAGCATCATATCATGTCTACTTATCAAACCATCTTATTATTTTTTTCACAATTCAATATAAGTCTGTTATAAACACATAGGCAAACTGTTTCTTTTATCATTCTTAAGTGGTTATGTCACGACCCGAACCCGGGCCCGTGACTGGTGCCTTACCCCGGGCACCCTAGTGATACAACATCAGAGAAAATCAGCGGAAATAAAACATGAACATGAAATAAGAGACAAGATAAATAAACGGGCCAACCAAAACAGTTGCCTTCATCATATATACATAAATACCCGAACAGTTATCCTTTTTACAAACCTTGCCCACAACAAAGGTTACATGCACTTAAGATTTATACAACAACTATGACGACAGTGGCCCCGCCATACCCCGAATGTACAAGGACTTACGCACTCGGGTAACATACCAAAGATAAGCCTCCAAGGAACGGAGCTTCCAAGACGCTGAAATGAGATCCTAAACGCGGGATCGGCAGACGATTTCTACTCATGCAGATGAACGCAGCCGAAGGAGGTCAAGATAACAGTACCAAGTATGTGAAATCAGAAATACTATAAATGAAATCATAATAGTCTATAAAAGCAGGAGACATGTATGATAACCAAACTACAGTACACACACATAACAGTTATATCAATTCAGGGTCTCACGCCCACAACATCAATCCTGCCCGTAGAGTACCTTCCTCACTGCCGGCAGTCTATGATATGATAACAACAAGATAGAAATCCAAATGGGAGCATACCCGTGCGCTACGCATCGTGTCAGTATGTCCAAAGGGAACAAATAAGAAAACATTCCAAATGGAAGCATACCCGCAGCGCCACGATCGTGTCGAAGAGTCCAAAGGGAAACAATAAGACAAAGATTCCAAATGGAAGCATACCCGCATACGATCGTGTCGATGAGTCCAAAGTGGAAACAATAAGACAAAGATTCCAAATGGAAGCATACCCGCGCGCTACGATCGCGTGTCGATGTCCAAAGTGGAAACAATAAGACAACAAGGCGGTAATCAAAGTGGAAGCATACCCGCGCGCTTACGATCGTGTCGAGATGTCCAAAGTGATTAACAAAAGTAACACTATCAACGAACGCACTGCGTGGAATTTCTCCGCCACGCAAGACGCCCAAGTAAGTTCTCAACAAGTCAACCGACCTCCATCGAGAGACGCGGTAGTATAGAAACACAATTTTTGCACAACAAAGGCTATCCCAACAAGCATAGGCAAGTTTCACAACAACAAGCATAGGCAAGTTTCACAACAACAAGCATAGGCAAGTTATACACACTCAAAGTACTTTCATTTTATGCCAAAGTCCGGGTTTTAACCCTAAAGTACTACGACGTTAAAATTCCTTTTAAAGAGATCTAATCCTTTTATAAAAGTCACCCGATACCCGTAGTATAAAAATAGAGTGACTTATATCTTTTAAGTAAACCAAAACAACTTCCATACTTTCCTTTATAAAACCAAATTAAGGCAACACCATGCCTTCTTTCTTTGACCAAAACACTTTTCTTTTTAAAGTCAAGTTACCACATTAAAACCAATGATAAAACCTTTCTTTTGTTTTCATAAGGTCGTTATAACCAACTTCCCATAAAGTTGTTATACACCTCATGTTTTAAACCATTTTAAGACAACACAATGCCTTTCTTTTTCCTAAAGTTCCAGTTTGCCTAATTTCAATTACACAAGTCTTTTTTGAAAAGTTCATAGTTCAATGTCTTAATCTCTTTTAAAACAATTGAGTAACATATGCCTTAGTAGTAGGTTATTCTTGGTCATAATCAATCTAATTAGCAGCCATGATCTAGAAATGTAATATCATTTTGTCTCATCTTAGCTACTATGCAGATGGAGGTTTCTAATGGTTTTAATAATACTTAATTATTCAATACATTTCCTTTATTAACGCCGCAGTTGGTTTGTCGATACACATTCTGATTTCCAAATCGGAAACATTATTCCTTCCAAAACCAAGTACTCATTACTCATGTAACGCCCAACTCGCCCGCATCGTGCCTTACCCCGCACCCTAGTGATACAACATCGAGAAAACCAATGGAAAATAAAACATGAATCATTAAACAAGAGATATAATAAATAAACAGCAACCAAAACAGCTTGCCTTCAAGATATACATAAAACCCAACAGCTTTAATCCTTTTACAACCTCGCCCACAACAGCTTCTGCACACTCTAAGATTTACAACAACTATGACGGACAGGCCCCGCCATACCCCGAATGTACAAGAACCTACAACTCGTGGAACACATACCAAAAGATGAGCCTCCGGGAAACGGAGCTTCCCAACACGCCGAATGTGATCCTATAAGCGGATCGAAGCGATGATGTACCTTTACTGCAGATGAACGCACTTCCGGGCGAGGTCGAGACAACAGTACCAAGTATGTGAAATCAGAAACATCAGAATGAAATCATAATAGTCTATATAAAGCAGAGACATGTATGATAACCAAACTACGCTCACAACATAAAAGCAATCATGTCAAGTCGTGACTCACGCCTCAAAGTCATCCTCACGCCCGTGGAACTCCTTCCTCACCGCCAGCCTAGGTATAAATCATGTGATACGATAACGTGTCTCGCCCATCTTATGGACCCAATATAGAAACGTGTGGAATACATTCCCGGATGAACCGTAGTCAAGTGAAATACATTCGGATGAACCTGAGTCAAGTGAAATACATTCCTGATGAACCGGAGTCAAGTGAGATACATTCCCGTGAACGGTAATCAAGTGAGATACATTCGGATGAACCTAATCAAGTGAAATACATTCCTGGATGAACCGGCACTCAAGTGAGATACATCCGGATGAACCTAATCAAGTGAAATACATTTCGGATGAACCGGTAGTCGAGTGAACACAAGATTTGCACAACAAGGCTATCACACGTAACATGGTCAAGTTTCATAACAACAAGCATAAGCAAGTTACACACAACTCAAGGTACTTTCATTTTATGTCAAAGTCCGGTTTTAACCCTAAAGTACTACATACGTTAAGTCCTTTTAAAAGAGATACATTCCTTTTATAAAGTCACCCGATACCGTAGTATAAAACTAGAGTGATTCACATTATTAAGTAAACCGAACACTTTCTTTTTAAACTCAAGTACCAACATTCTTTTCCTAAAGTTCCGTTTGCCTAATTACAAATGCTCAAGTTTCTCATTTTTAGAAAAGGTTTCGTAGTTCGTAGTTTTAATCCTTTAAAACATAATTCTCCTTTAAACGCTTTTGAGAAAATATGTCTTATATGTGAGTAGGTTATTCTTGTTTATAATCAATCTTATTAAGCGGCCATGATCTAGGAAATGTAATATCATTTTGTCTCATCTTAGCTTCTATGCAGATGGAGGTTTCTACCGGTTTTAATACTTTAGTCAATACATTTTCCTGTTATTAACGCTACAAATGGTTTGTCGATACGCATTCGATTTCCAAATCAAGAAACATTCTTAAGCCGTTATACCTAACTTCCCATAAAGCTAGTATAACTCTTAAGCTTTCAAAACCCAAGTAATACTCATTCTTTCAAAACGATTCATAAATCTTTTGAAATACTTCAAGTTCTTTATTAACACATATCAAGCCGCTTATTATTCAAATTAGTTACCTTTTAAAACCACAAAGTATTTGCTTATCCACATAAAGCTATTATAACCGACTTCCCATAAAGCCGTTATAACACTTTATGTTTTAAACCAATCAAATACATTTAGCACATGACGCTCACCGTACTACATAGTTCACACATATCATGCTAGAAGAGATAGGAAGAGGTTCACATACCTCGCGACGATTATCGACAATAAGCAAAAAGCTCCAAGTACTACAACCTTGCTAGCCCTTTCCACTCCTCGAGTAGAATACGCTACTCTTAGTACTTTCACCTATAAAGGCCACAAACGCCTATTTAAATCCTAAACACAAGTTCCCATCTTTCTACGTAAAATTCAAAGACTCTCCCCAACAGCGTAAATCACCTCCTCTATTGATGCCGGCGACCAAGCCAACCAGGGGGGGGTTTTATACGTCAAACCGGGGGTTTACAATTTCTACTAAACAACAAGCTACACAAGTCTCATGTCTGATCCTATGTAGTTCTGGATTCTTTCTTTAAATTCAGCTTAAGTCAAAAGACATTGCATAAAGATTAAACTTAATTCTATATATAGTATACTTCAACTATATAATGAAACAACATGTAATTTCCAATTACAAAAGGGGGACAAGATTATTTACCTCGATAAGCCCAAAATTATCCGAGATAAAAGTCGATCCTGAGCAAGGTTTAGCTCCTACTCCGTGCGCTCCAAACAACCCTTAGAAGTTCTAACCAACTTCTACTTAAATACTTCAACCAACTATGAAGATTTCCTTAGGGTTTTGGTTTGAGACTTAAAGGACAAAAGGTAGTATTTCCGGGCTCTACGTATAGAGGTAACTTTGGAATACTACAAGATATGAGGCCAAGGTATTTTGGGCATTATAACAATACTTGGAGAGTATTTCAATACCACGGGGGGTACCTCACGAAAACACTCCAAGATGGGGGGGTTCTCGGCCGAAGGGCCTTGACAAGGGAGGGGGAACTCTCGGCCACTAGGCCACTCAAAGGGGGAGGGGGGGGGGAGGCTTAGGACGAGAGCAACAAGAGGAGAGGGGAAGGATTGCAAGACTTAGAACACATTTGGATGATGAAGTCTTCAACAAAGGGAGGGGTATTTATAGGGAAGCCAAGGGCCAACCAATGGACAAGATCAAGCCATGTGCAAGGCAAGTGTAAGGCCTTGATCAAGCCAAGTGCACCCTAACCCCTACTCCACAAAACATGGCACAAAACAATGCACAAAACAAGGCCAAAACAAGGCACAAAACAAGGCACCAATAAGGCACAAAAACGTGAGCCAATCGGCCACCAATCCGTCCACCATGAGGGTGACAAGTGTCACCCTCCCGTTGGTCTAAAATGTTTCGTCTCTCGGAAAAATCCGCAAAAATAGTAAATGACATAGCCGGAATTTTCCCAACGTAAGCTGTGGAAACGTTTCGTCGAAAAACGACTCAAATCGGCACTTGTGCCCAAAATTCGATCCTAGCCAATTCTTAAGGCAAAATTTAATATGTACGCCTCACGCATATATTCGAAATACGGTATAACATTCTCCTCCTTAGAAACATTCGTCCCGAATGTTCCTTCTCAAGGCGGATAAAGATGAAGTTCTTCTAACAAGTTTCCACCGCCACACATGGCCACAAACATAACACACGCTCTTCTTCCTTACTCGCCGTGCCCTCCTCGATCACTTGAACTCTTCTAGTATACTCACCATACTCCACCATCGCTTAGTTTCCAAAACTTTGGAGTCACCACCTCCAAACTTGGTCATCTACTAGTCTCAATCTTCCTTAAGACCATTCCCGGCCTTCACGATCTGCTTCTGGTCGAACATATCCACGAACTCATACGATGGTTACCAAAACTTGGGCCTAGCTCCCTCGTGACCCTACCACCGCGGGACCACCTGCAGCTGACCCCACTCGAAACAGCCGGGTTGGCCCGCAACATGGCCCCAACCCGACCCACTGTCGCGCCAACTCTTGCTCCTCGACACGGAACAATCTTGCTAAATCACATCATGGAAGATACCACTTTCATTTACCCAACCCAGGGACTTATCACACAATACTTTCTAGGCATAAAATGCACTCACAAGGATCACTCGCAAAAATCTTGTACCCAAGACGGCCTTACATCTAAGGTCTCAACTGTAATATTCTAAGGTTCATCATTCCCTCACCCCCAGGCTTACCCTTTTTCCCAAACCAGGTTCCTAAATCACACTTTAGCACAAAGCTATCCGAACATAACACCTAACACATTAACATAACATCAAAACATACAAGCCTCTAGAGGTTTAAGGATATACCTGAAGCTACCGCTCCACTCTAATCGTAAGTCCGCTCGCAGGCGCATAATCGTAGGCGCGATGAACCCGCCATCGATCCGCAGGTCGCGCTAAGTCGCCACACTCTCCTATAAGCACGCTCGTCACATGGCCCTCGACGCCGCAGTGAAGCAAGCACCAAAAAAGACGACATTCCCGATGATGTTTGCCACATCGCACACCGGCGGGACGTGAATCTCGTTGGCTAGAACCCATGTATATCCGCGGAACCGGAAGCCCTCGAGCTCGACCAGCCCCGAATACTCGAACGCCCCGACGATCGCGGGGACCACTCCGCATCGGGCGGAGGTACATAACTAGCTCACACGAGGCGGTCCGCCTTGAAAGTTACCAAAGGACCCCGCCCCCGCCCTCTTCTCGCGATCTCGGCCATTCCGTCGATCTCTCCGTGCCTCACATCCTAGTGCATGAGCTCGCATGCGGCAATGTCCATGCCTACCGGGCGGCTACACCGAACAAGCCTCGCTAAGTACTCATCCACCGGCGACGTAGCGGTGTACTCGTCTCCATATCGCCATTACAATGGGACATACCGAGCTAATGAGTCGAACTCCACATTGATTTCTAACCGCCCGCCCGCCCCGCCTCAACGCCAAAAATCTGCTTACCGAGCCTCTCATCCGCGTGGGCAAGAAATGTGCAAGAAAAGCCCTTGAGAACTCGTCCCATACGGCCGAAGTGCATGCTCTTCCCGACAACTCCCACGACCAAACTACCAATCGCAGATCACGCAATGATGCGAACTCCAATACCACCGACTCGCTCGAGACTCGATCACTCATGATCCGTCAGAGTCGCTTGATAAACTCCTCGAGGGTCGCCTCGCCTCGATCCATGTAACATCAAGTGCTACAACTCGTAAAGTCACGTAGCCTCAAACCGCTCGCCGGGGTGAACTACGGGTGCTATCGGGCCGGAATCCAGATTCAAATTTATCCTCATATTCTGCCACGACCGCCGCAATCGCCATCTCTTGTACCCATCTCATCGGCTCAGCCGCGGACCGAGGCTCAGTATCAGAGTCTCGCAGCCACCGCCGCGCTCTAAACTCGCTGGTGCCGGGCGGCCGCGAAACCCGCCGGAAGCACTGCTCAGCATCGACCGCTCGCGCTCGCATTTCTCAGATTCGCTAACGCCTCCTCGATCGCCTTGGCGATCTGGGCTCGCTGCCTTACGCGAGGCATAATCGTAAAGGAAAGGAATACGCCGGAGGGTCCAATTTATCACACAACTCTAAGGCACGATCTCGTAATGAGAAGAATGAAAACCAATCCTAAATGTCCTATAGCCTCCGATTATAGATGTGGTGCACAACACACCGATAATCAAGACTCTACTAGACACGGCCTCAGACACTTTCCGAGGACTAATCGCTCGATACCACTTTGTAACGCCCAACTCGGCCGCATCGTGCCTTACCCGCACCCTAGTGATACAACATCGAGAAAACCAGCGGAAAATAAAACATGAATCATTAAACAAGAGATATAATAAATAAATACAGCAACCAAAACAGCTTGCCTTCAAGATATACATAAAACCCGAACAGCTTTAATCCTTTTACAACCCTCGCCACAACAGCTTGCATGCACTTAAGATTTACAACAACTATGACGGACAGGCCCCGCCATACCCTCGAATGTACAAGAACCTACAACTCAGTGGAACACATACCAAAAGATGAGCCTCGGGAAACGGAGCTTCCCAACACGCCGAATGTGATCCTATAAGCGGATCGATCGATGTACCTTTACTCGCAGATGAACGCAGCCTCAAGGAGGTCAAGATAACAGTACCAAGTATGTGAAATCAGAAACATCAGAATGAAATCATAATAGTCTATATAAAGCAGAGACATGTATGATAACCAAACTACGATTCACAACATAAAAGCCATGTCAAGTCGTGACTCACGCCTCAAAGTCATCCTCATGCCCGTGGAACTCCTTCCTCACCGCCAGCCTAGGTATAAATCATGTGATACGTATAATGTGTCTCGCCCATCTTATGGACCCAATATAGAAACGTGTGGAATACATTCCCTGGATGAACCGGTAGTCAAGTGAAATACATTCTGATGAACCGTAGTCAAGTGAAATACATTCCCGGATGAACCAGTAGTCAAGTGAGATACATTCTCGTGAACCTAATCAAGTGAGATACATTCCTGATGAACCGTAATCAAGTGAAATACATTCCTGATGAACCGGACTCAAGTGAGATACATCCTGATGAACCAGAATCAAGTGAAATACATTTCCGATGAACCGTAGTCGAGTGAACACAAGACTTGCACAACAAGGCTATCACACGTAACATGGTCAAGTTTCATAACAACAAGCATAAGCAAGTTACACACAACTCAAGGTACTTTCATTTTATGTCAAAGTCCGGTTTTAACCCTAAAGTACTACATACGTTAAGTCCTTTTAAAAGAGATACATTCCTTTATAAAGTCACCCGATACGTAGTATAAAACTAGAGTGATTCACATTATTAAGTAAACTAACACTTTCTTTTAAACTCAAGTACCAACATTCTTTTCCTAAAGTTCCGGTTTGCCTAATTACAAATGCTCAAGTTTCTCATTTTTAGAAAAGGTTTCAGAGTTCGTAGTTTTAATCCTTTAAAACATAATTCTCCTTTAAACGTTTTGAGAAACATATGTCTTATATGTGAGTAGGTTATTCTTGTTTATAATCAATCTTATTAAGCACCATGATCTAGGAAATGTAATATCATTTTGTCTCATCTTAGCTTCTATGCAGATGGAGGTTTCTACCGGTTTTAATACTTCTTTAGTCAATACATTTTCCTGTTATTAACGCCACAAAGGGTTTGTCGATACGCATTCGATTTCCAAATCAAGAAACATTCTTAAGCCGTTATACCTAACTTCCCATAAAGCTAGTATAACTCTTAAGCTTTCAAAACCAAGTAATACTCATTCTTTCAAAACGATTCATAAATCTTTGAAATACTTCAAGTTCTTTATTAACACATATCAAGCCGCTTATTATTCAAATTAGTTACCTTTTAAAACCACAAAGTATTTGCTTATCCACATAAAGCTATTATAACCGACTTCCCATAAAGCCGTTATAACACTTTATGTTTTAAACCAATCAAATACATTTAGCACATGTACGCTCACCGCACTACATAGTTCACACATATCATGCTAGAAGAGATAGGAAGAGGTTCACATACCTCGCGACGATTATCGACAATAAGCAAAGCTCCAAGTACTACAACCTTGCTAGCCCTTTCCACTCCTCGAGCAGAATACGCCATCGTTAGTACTTTCACCTATAAAGGCCACAAACGCCTATTTAAATCTTGAACACAAGTTCCCATCTTTCTACGTAAAATTCGCAAAGACACCTCCCGCAACAAACAGAAATCTCCTCCTCTATCGAGGCCGCCACCAAGCCAACCGGGGGTTTTATACGCCTAACCGGCGTACAATTTCTACTACACAACAAGCTACACAAGTCTCATCAGAATACACCCTATGTAGTTACAGTTCAGTTCTTTCTTTAAATTCAGGCTTAAGTCAAAAGACATTGCCGCAGTACTAAACTTAATTCTATATATAGTATACTTCAACTATATAATGAAACAACATGTAATTTCCAATTACAAAAGGGGGACAAGATTATTTACCTCGATAAGCCCAAAATTATCCGAGATAAAAGTCGATCCTGAGCAAGGTTTAGCTCCTACTCCGTGCGCTCCAAACAACCCTTAGAAGTTCTAACCAACTTCTACTTAAATACTTCAACCAACTATGAAGATTTCCTTAGGGTTTTGGTTTGAGACTTAAAGGACAAAAGGTAGTATTTCCGGGCTCTACGTATAGAGGTAACTTTGGAATACTACAAGATATGAGGCCAAGGTATTTTGGGCATTATAACAATACTGAGAGTATTTCAATACCACAAGGGGTACCTCACGAAACACTCCAAGATGGGGTTCTCGCCAAAGTGGCCTTGATGAGGGGGAACTCTCGCCACTAGGCCACCAAAGGGGAGGGGAGGCTTAGGACGAGAGCAACAAGAGGAGAGGGAAGGATTGCAAGACTTAGAACACATTTGATGAAGTCTTCAACAAAGGAGTGGTATTTATAGGAAGCCAAGGCCAACCAACGGACAAGATCAAGCCATGCAAGGCAAGTGTAAGGCCTTGATCAAGCCAAGTGCACCCTAACCCCTACTCTACAAAACATGGCACAAAACAATGCACAAAACAAGGCCAAAACAAGGCACAAAACAAGGCACCAATAAGGCACAAAACGTGAGCCAATCGGCCATCAACTGCTCCACCATGAGGGTGACAAGTGTCACCCTCCCGTTGGTCTAAAATGTTTCGCCTCTCGAAAAATCCGCAAAAATAGTAAATGACATAGCCGGAATTTTCCCAACGTAGTCGTGGAAACGCTTCATTTAAACACGACTCAAATCGGCACTTGTGCCCAAAATTCGGTCCTAGCCAATTCTTAAGGCAAAAAAATTTAATACGTACGCCCTCACGTACATATTCTGGAAATACGGGGTATAACAACTCACGAATGAGGTTTCACACAAACATCCATATTAAGTCAAGTCTCTTAACTTCTAAACCATTAAACCATTCTTTTTATCTCTCTTAAGACGTTACACCTAACTTCTCATAAAGTCGTATAACTCTTATGTTTTCAAACCAAGTATACACTTCTTCCAAAAAGGTTTCTTAATCTTTTAGAATACTTGAGGTTCTTTATTATCACACATCAAGTCGGTTATAAGTCAAATCGCTTATCTTTTAAAAAGAAACCACAAAGCATTTCTCATTTACATAGAGTCGTTATAACACTTTATGTTTAAAAACAATCAAATACATTTAACACACGACGCCTACCGCATTACATAGTTATACACATATCATGCTAGAACCGATAAAAGAGGTTCACATACCGCGACGATTATCGACTAATAGCAAAACGCCCAAGCACCTCAAACCGCTCGGCCACTCTAAGCCAAGCGCATCACCCACACGTAGTACTTCTACCTATAGAGGCCACAAGGCGCCTATTAACATCTTTAGATCTCGACGTAGAATATTCTACAGAAAATTCGGCAGCACCTCCCCCCCCCGCAACAGCGTAAATCTCCTCCTCTATCGAGGCCGGCTACCAAGCCAACCAGGGGGGGTTAACACGTCTACCCGGACGTGTACAATTCTACACAGTAATGCTACACAAGTCTACTGTAATACATTCCTATGTAATTACAGTTCAGTTCTCTTCTTTAAATTCAGGCTTAAGTCGCAAGACATTGCCGTAAGTATTATTCAGGCTTAAGTCAAAAGACATTGCCGCACAACTATGTACTCTTCTATATATAGTATACTTTAACTATATATTCCTACAACATGTAATTCCTAATTACAATAGAAGGTCAAGAGTGTTTACCTCGATAAGCCCAAAATTATCCAAGTTATATGTCGATCCTGAACAACGTTTAGCTCCTACTCCGGGCACTCCAATCCGCTCCAACCAACCCTGAAGTTCTAACCAACTTCTACTTATAACTTCAACTACGGGTGAAGATTTACTTAGGGTTTCGTTTGTGGCTAAAGGAAGTATAATAGTATTTTCTGGGCTTTTGTATAAGTGTAACCTTGGGAATACTACAAGGTATTTGGGCCAAGGTATTTGGGCATTATAACACTACTAGGAGAGTATTTCTATACCACAAAAGGGGGTATTTATACGAGACAACAAGGCTGGGGTACCTCGGCTAGGCACCACAAAGGGAGGGAGGCCTCGGCCAAGACTCTCAAAGGAGGGGAGAGTTGGACGAACTCAACACTAAAGGGGAGGGATTTTTAACACTTAGAAAAGATTTTGGATGAAGAAAGTTCATCACTTAGAGGGTATTTATAGGTCAAGCAAAGGCCAACCAATGGCCATGATCAAGCCAAGTGTTAGGCAAGTGTAGGGCTAGGATCAAGCCATGTGCACCTTATCCATCTACCACACCAACTTGCACAAATATCCTACCTAACCCAAAGCCACCCTTTTCGTCCCATTTTGCACGCCTTCCTTCCAATTGTAGGTGACAAGTGTCGCCTCTCGTTGGTCCAAAATGTTTCGCCTCGGAAAAATCCGTAAAATAATTAATGACATAGCCGGAATTTTCCCTACGAAAGTCGTGGAAACGCTTCACGAAAAACGACTTTTGGTAGTTATGCACAAATTCAACCTATGCCTACTTTAAGGCTCAAATTGAATACGCACGCCTCACGCATACTCCGAAATACGGTATAACATTCTCCCCTCCTTAGAAACATTCGTCCCGAATGTTCCTTCTCAAGACGGATAACGATAAAGTTCCTCTTAACTTTAAACAAATTTCCAATGCCACACATGGCAACAAAGTAACACACGTTCTCTCCCTTCCTTACTCGTCGTGCCCTTCCCGAATACTTGAACTCTTCTCATATACGTACCACACTTCAGTCATCGCTTTAGTTCCAAAACTTTGGAGTCACTACCTCTAACTTGGTCATCCTACTAACCGCAATCTCCCTTAAGACCATTCCCGGCCTTCACGATCCGCTTCTGGTCGAACATAACCACGAACTCATACGACGGTCATCTAAACTTGGGCCTAGCACCCTCGTGACCCTACCACCTGGCGGGACCACCCAGAGCTGACCCCATCTCGAAACAGGCCGCGGGTTGGCCCTCAACATGGCCCGAACCCGACCCACTTAACGCATCAAGCTCTTGTTCCCCGATCCGGAACAATCTTACCTATACAGGTCATGAAAGCTACCACTTCCATTTACCCTACCCAAGGAAATTTCCCACACCCGTATACTTATACATTCAGACAAAGATTACCCGCAAGATCTTGTACTCAAGACGGCCTTACATCTAAGGTCTCAACTGTAATATATAAAGGTTCATCATTTCTCACCCCCAGGCTTACCCTTTTTCACTAACCAGGTTTCTAAATCACATTTTAGCACAAAGCTATCCGAACATAACACTTAACACATTATCATAGCATCGATACATACAAGTCTCTAGAGGGTTAAGGATATACCTGAAAGTAGGCGGTTCGAAGGACCGCTAAAACTGGGAACTTCCACCGCGACCTCTACCGTGGCCCGCCGGTGTATGAACATTCTGCCTTGCTGTGGAAGGTGAAGAACCCAATCGATCTCGTAGTCAGGCTATCCTACCAGCCACCCTCGGACAGCTCCCAAAATGGCCCCGCTGGCCGCATGTAAAACAAACTCCCGACTAGCACGACACTCCCACCGCGAGTCTACCACAAGTCACAACGAGGTAGGGTGGCTTCACCGTTAACACCCCGCTTCTCCTAAATCTGAACCTCGAGCCACCGCTCCAAAACTCGACGCTCAAGATTGTAGAGGACCACTCTGTACTGGCGTAGGCGCATAACTAGTCTGCGAGGCGGTGCGCCTCAAAATCACCAAAGGACCTGCTGCTCGCCTCTTCTCGACCTTGGTCACTTCATCGATTTCTCCGCCTCACCTCCAAGTGCATAAGCTCGCGCGGCAATGTCCATGCCCTACCGAGAGCTACACCAACTGTTATACCTCGTATTTCCGCAGTATGTACGTAAGGGAATACGCATAAAAGTCTAGCCTTAAAGTTTAGGCAAAACGCGTTTTTTTGGCACAACTCACAAACGAATAGTTTTCCGACGCAAACGCTTCCACAACTTTCGTAGGGTAAATTCCGCCATGCCATTTCTAATTTTTGCGGATTTTTCCGAGAGACGAAACATTTTGGACCAACGGAGGGCGACACTTGGCACCCTCCAATTGGTGGACTTCAAATCGCCCATTTGGACGAATTGACTAGCAATGGCACGCTTTTTTGTGCCTTGTGCACAAGTCGAGTTGGTAGGATATTTGTGTATAGTTAATCCTCACCCTACACTTGCCTTGCACTTGTCTTAATCTTGGCCATTGGTTGGCCACTTCTGACCTATAAATACCCCTTAAGATGAAGAGTTCTTCATCCACAAAGCTTTCCAAGTCTTGAAAATCCTCTCCTCCTCCTTAAGCCTTTTCGTCCAACACCTCCCCTCCCTTGTGAAGTTTGGCCGAGGCCTACCCCCTAGCCTAGCCGAAATCTACCCTCCCTTGGTAGAAAAGTTGCCTCTTGTATTGTTATAATGCCCAAAATACCCTAGCCCAAATACCTTAGTACTTAGTAGAAGTTGTGAAGAACTTCTAAGGTTTCTCGAGCATACAACTTAGAGCAAAACCTGCTCAGCGCGACTTTTCTAGGATATTATCGCTTACCGAGGTAACTAATCCTAACCCTCTTTGAATTAGAGAATATATACCGTTGTAGTATAAGAATAAGTAAATACTTAGAAGAATATCACGTAATAGAATTGAACTGTTACTACAGTAGGCGGTTTAAAAGAAGAATAATCAAATCAGATTTACATAGACTGCTTTCACAAAGAGACTTATATAGCTCACCGCAGGGAAGTGCTGCCCAACTTTCCATAGAATTGTGAACCCTCTGCTTAGAATGACCTTCAGAGTAGTCTTTGATAGATGTCTGTGACTATTATAGGTCGACTCTACACGACATATTCAACTGGCAGTGGTTTTCACTGGTATGTATGTGATTCTTCCTAAAGCATGATATTTTACAATATATAGTACGGTAGACGTACGTGTTAATCGAATAATAACTACGGCAATGTCTTTGACTTAAGCATGAATAATACTTACGGCAATGCCTCACTGGCTTAAGCCCGAATAACACTTACTAGAATGCCTCACGGCTTAAGCCCAATAATAAAGATCTCAAAGCATTTCATGTTAATATCGAATCCTTTTTAATGTAAGAGAACTAATTGGTTTTTAAACAGGCTTAAGAGTTATACTAGCTTTATGGGAAGTTAAGTATAACCACTTAAGACTGATAAAAGAAACAATTGCCTATGTGTTTATAATGCACTTATATTGAATTGTGAAGAAGAATAATAAGATGGTTTGATAAGTAGACATGATATGATGCTATGTGTGTTAGTGTTTTGTAACGCTTGTGTAAAAGAGTATTCTTGTTGTGCTTATGTTGTTAACGATAAGTCGTTAGGTTAGTGTAACATCACTCACCTCTTAACATATTACCGGGGTTAAGCGCCTCCGACGCGGGTAGACTCAGTGATGCAGGACCATGATTCGAGAATACCTCATGCGGGTCCAAGGACCTATGCGGAGCTACGGAGTTCCGTGTTAGTGTGCGGGTTATACCTCACGCGGTCTATGTGGCCATACGGACGACGAGTCCAGGGCGATGCCGAGGAGTAGCTACCCTCGACGCGGTTATATACCCTACGGGCCTATGTGATTGGCCTATGCGACTACGGAGTCCGTGATTAGGCTTGCATGGTGATACTACGGGCAATTGGCCCTGCTGATCATTCGCAGCCTAGAAAAGACTCATACGCTTTACCTATTGCGCTTCTTGTTTGTGATGTGGCACTATGCGCGTTTCTTGGTTGTTTTATACATACTTGCAAAACTGCTTTTAAAATGATATGTTTCATTTAAGTATTTTACGCTTCATATACTTAGTACCTGTATCGACTTCCTTCGGGCCGCTCATGCCGCAGTAAGGGCAAGGTGTGCTAGATCCACATTCTTAGGATCTCTACGTTGGTGTCGTGAGCTTCATCTTTTCCGAGGCTCTACTGGGTATGATCTCCCCGTTGTAGATAGTTTTGTACGATCGAGGTATGGCGGGCCCCGTCCCGCCATAGTTGTATATTTCAGAGGTCTCAGTAGTCATGTTGTACGATTGTCGGATGTAATCGCTAAACCTCGTTTGTATATATATGCCGAAAGGCGATGTTTTCTCACATAAACCGTGGTCTTATTTATAAATCGTTTCATGTCTTGCTTTATATTTCCGCCGATTACTCGATGTATGACTACTGGGTGCCCCTAAGGCACGACCACGCCCCGAACGTCGTGACAAAAGTGGTATCGTGAGCGATTAATCCTCGGAAAGTGTCTACGCATCGTATCTAGTAAGTCTTGATTATCGGTGTTGTGCACCACACCAATAATCGTGAGGCTATAAGATATTTAGGATTGGTTTCCATTCTTCTCATTCCGAGATCGTGCTTTAGAGCCGTGTTATAGGTTGGACCTCTAACGTATTCCTTTCTCAGAATAGCTTATGCCTCCACGTAAGGCAACCCGCCCGAAGGCAAGGCAAATGAGGAGTCGCTAGCGAGACACCCAGAGTCACGAGGGCTCGTGCCCGCCTATACCGAGACGGCGAGTTCTATGACGCCGCCACCAAAGAGACCACAGCACCCACACCTCCCGCCCCACACCGGGCGAGGAGTTAGGGTACAAGGAGATGGCCCATATTGGCTAAAGTTGTGGCCCGACACGAGAGAGGCCGGACGCGGTTCAGCCTCCAGCCTCCACACGGCCGCACCCGTGGTACACCCGGAGGCGTATAGTTTGAGGCTACGAGATTTCTTGAGTCAGAGCCCGCCAGAGTTTTACGGGTCGAGGCCGAGGATGATCCGCAGGAGTTCATCCGCCGCCAGAGATCATGAGGTGATCAAGGCCTCGAGACAGAGTCCGTGACTTCGGTTCGCGATCGGCCGCGTGATACCGCAATGATTGGTTTGATTCACGGAGTTATCCCGGAGAGCACGCGCCCCCGCCATTTGGGATGAGTTCTCGAGGCTTTCTCACTCACTTCTTGCCTCCACAGATGAGGAGGGCGCGGCCGATAGATTTTACCATCGAGGCGCAGAGGACGACCGCCGTGGAGTACAATGTCGAGTTTGATTCATTGGCTCGATATGTCCCAAAGATTGGTAGCAGATATGGAGGATAGGTGCACCGCTATGTCACCTGCTAGACGACTATATGGCCGAGTCATGTGCGGGGGTTTCTCCACCGTATGGACATTACCCGCACGCAGCTCATGCTCTTGGATGTGAGGAGCGTAGAGACCGCCGGTTGACAGCAAAGCAGCAGGAAGACCAGACGGCAGGTCTTTTGGTGGCTATCGTGGTGGCGGCCTCAAGCCAGCCTAGATTTGCACCACAGCCCAGAGCACTCTCGCGCCCTCAAAGACACCAGATATTCGAGGCGCACTGGCCCCGTGACTTCGACATCCGAGCAACAGAGGTTCTCGCCGACGGACCACCTCGGTGGCCGATGCGTAGATCCCACTTCGAGTTGTGGTACGGAGTTTGTTTCGATTGTGGCCAGCAGGTCACTACGCGAGGAACCGTCCGACCAAGGGCGTCTTGGCAGTGGTCACCACGTGTTCTTTCGCCGGGTCTTCATCCTCGACAGCTTACTCGCCCCGAGGGCAAGGTACTCATGGACCGCAGGTCGCGGCAGGTCGTGGCGCTGGTCCAGCTTCTAGCGGTCCTCGAACCGCATTTATGCTTTGTCCACCGATGATCGTGAGGCCTCACTTGATGTCGCCACAGTACCTTATCGGGCTGGTTTGATGTTTATGCCTTGATAGATCCGGTTCTACTGGCCCTATATATCTCCCTTGTTGCTAGTAGGATAGGGATAGAGCCCGAGTCCATAGATCCTTTCGAGGTAGCTACGCCAGCTGGTGATTCTGGTAGCTCGACGGGTATATAGAGCTTGTCCCGTGAACATTTACGCGTCGGACCCTGCCGACTTGATAGAGTTGGAGATGATTGACTTCACGTGATTATGGGACGGATTGGCTAGCTTCTTGCTACGCCAATGTAGATCGCAGAGAGAGAGTAGTGCAGTTCCAGTTTCGAGGAGCCATTGTTGAGTGAGGAGCACCAGACGCCGGTGGTAGGTTTATTTCCTACCTCAAGGCTAGGAAGATGGTGCAGGCGGTATATCTACCATCTCGTTCGTGTTTGATAATCAAGTCGCGGTACCAGATTTTCGGGCCCGAGTCACGAAGTTCCCGCACGTGTTTCCGATGACTTCCAGTATCCTCCCGAGAGGAGATCGAGTTTTGTATAGATGTGTTGCGATACTACCTATTTCCATTCCGCCATACGAATGGCACCGCCGAGTTGAGAGAGAGTCAAGGACCACCGAGGGATTTGGCCGGAGAAGCGGCTTCATCAGCCTAGTGTTTCTCCCCGGGAGCGCCGGTATTGTTCGTGAAGAAGAAGGACGGACGCCGCGCATGTGTGTTGATTACGCGGTGAACAAGGTGACCATTAAGAACGTATACCCTTCCCGTGATTGATGATTTGTTCGACCGATTGCGGTGCGAGATGTTTCTCCAAGATTGATCTGCGATCGGCTATCATCAAAGTAGTCGAGAGGTGGATGTCCCTAGATCGCATTCAGACCCAGACGCATTATGAGTTCGTGGTCATGTCTTTGGTTGACCAATGCTCCGGCGGTATTCATGGATTTGATGAACCGAGTGTTCAAACCATTTTTGGACACGTTTGTGATAGTTTTCATTGATGATATCTTGGTTTATTCTCGCTCAGAGCAGGAGCATGCGGAGCACTTGAGGATTGTGCTGACAGTTCTCCAGGACCAGCAGTTGTACGCCAAGTTTTCTAAATGTGAGTTTTGGTTGACTTCTGTGGCGTTTCTTGGGCATATTGTCGGGGCTGATGGCATTCGAGTGGATACAGCCAAGATCGAGGCAGTCAGGACTTGGCCTAGACCTACTACCGGCTGAGGTTCGCAGCTCGGGCCTTGCAGATATTATCGGTTCAGAGAAGTTTGCTTCTATCTTCGCACCATTGACTAGGTCGACTCGTAGGCACAAGTTTCAGCCGACCGATGTCATGAGCGTGGTTTCCAGCTGTCGAAAGAGAGATCGACGATCGCCTCGCTCTTACTCTTCCGCAGGTCCAGATGGTTATGTCGCGGTATGTGACGCCGTGCATCGGGTTGGGATGTGTTGATGCAGCATGGCAGGTTATAGCATACGATCCCGACATGAAGAAACACGAGGAACTACCCCACCCATGATTTGGAGTCGCCGTGATTCACGCCAAGATCCTGAGGCACTATTTGTACGGGTTCACGTGGATATTTATACAGCACCACAAGAGCCTCCAAGATATCTTCACAGAGGAGCCGAACTTACGGCGTAGACGGTGGTTAGAGTTGCTTAAGGATTACGATGTTGATATCCCGTACTACCCGGGAAGGCCAATGTCAGGCGTACGCCTAGTCGTAGGTCGATGGGAGCCTATCGATGTGCAGCTAGAGAGGAGGGACATGGTTCGTGATTTGCATCGCTTAGCGAGCCTCGTGTCCGCTTGATTGATTCCGATAGCATGGGGTTAGAGTTCGTGAGGTTGCCGAGTCTTCCATCG
This sequence comes from Przewalskia tangutica, assembly GCA_029844215.1. NCBI lineage: Eukaryota > Viridiplantae > Streptophyta > Magnoliopsida > Solanales > Solanaceae > Przewalskia > Przewalskia tangutica. The sequence goes on along the minus strand of CM056720.1, from coordinate 40,105,099 downwards.
CCGCGAGGTGAAGAGGCAATAGCTCGAGGATCCACTTTGATTTGATATCGTGATACCTCTTCGTGAGGGCGGGTCCTGAGGTAGCACCGATGGGGTGCTAAGGTTTGAGGGCGATTGTGTGTTCCGGATGTTTCAGACTTCTACAGAGTTCTTGGGAAGCACACAATACAAGCTACTCTATCCATCCGGTCGACGAAGATGTACCACGACCTTAGATCCGTGTATTGGTGGGATGGCTTGAAGAGGACGCTGCGCAGTTCGTAGCTCGCCCGTGTTGCGCAGTGAAGGTAGAGCACCGCAGGCCCGTGGTTTGTTACGCATTTATCGAGATCCCGACCGAAGTGGAGGTAATCAACATGGACTTCATCACGTGATTACCTCGCACTCGGAGGAGACATGATTCTATACGGGTTATCGTCGACAGTCGACAAATCAGCCCACTTTCTTCCCGTCAGACGACCTTTTCTACCGAGGATTATGCCAGACTTTACATCCAGAGATCGCCGATCGCATGAGTCCCTACTTCGATCATATCGCATGTGGAGCCCGCTTACGCTAACTCGAGGTCCTTCCAGAGGGGTTTAGTGGACGCAGAGCCCGAGTATCGCATTTCATCCACGCAGACGGACAGCAGAGCGCACCATCCGCACTTCGAGGATAAGTCGCGAGCCCGTATTATTGACTTCGTGGTAGTTGGGAGGATCATTTGCCTCTAGTTGAGTTCGCGATAATAATAGCTACCACCCGGATTCGATGGCGCCTTACGAGGCCTTGTATGGGAGGAAGTGCAGATCGCCTATAGGTTGGTTCGACGTGGGCGAGTGCAGCTAGTGGGACCAGATTTGGTACAGCAGGAAGTGTATAAGGTGAAGCTTATCCGAGAGCGCTATCGACAAATTTCGTAGTCGATGTAAGTCGATGCAGATCATCGTCCGTCATCTTGAGTTCGAGGTTCATGATTGGGTTTTCCTAAAGGTGTCACCCATGAAGGGTGTGATGAGATTCGGGAAGAAGGGGAAACTCATTTCTAGATACATCGGGCCGTTTGATTGTCCGCAGGCAAGGTTGCATGAGTGGATCTGCCGTCCGACCGAGGCGGCATCCGGTGTTTCACGATCTACGCCGAGGAGATGTATCGGATCCATCTAGTGGTACACCGATTGACGATGTCCAGTGACCGAGGTTATCGATGAGAGATTCCCATAGCGATAGTCGATCGCCGTGTTAGGCGCTCGCGACCAAGGACGGGCTTCCACAAAGTCTTGTGGCGAACGAGCTCGGGAGGAGATGACGTGAAGCCGGCGAGACATACGAGGCAGAAGTATCCTCACCTATTTCCCACACCTCCGTGTAATTCACTTTCCTACTTGTAAATTTTCGCTATCGCTTCGCCTAAGTGTTGTTCTGTGGCCGTGTGGCATTTGCAAACGCTTTAGTTATGAAGAATCTTATCGTTAATCGTCTTGGGAAGGAACATTCGACGAATGTTTCTAAGGGGAGAATGTTATACCTCAGATTTCCGCAGTATGTACGTAGGAATACGCATAAAAAGTCTAGCCTTAAAGTTTAGGCAAAACGCTTTTTTTGGGCACAACTCACAAAACGAATAGTTTTCCGACAAACGCTTCCACAACTTCGTAGGGTAAATTCCGCTATGCCATTTCTAATTTTTGCGGATTTTTCCGAGAGACGAAACATTTTGGACCAACGGGAGGGCGACACTTGGCACCCTCCAATTGGTGGACTTCAAATCGTCCATTTGGACGAATTGGACTAGCAATGGCACGTTTTTTGTGCCTTGCACAAGTCGAGTTGGTAGGATATTTGTGTATAGTTAATCCTCACCCTACACTTGCCTTGCACTTGTCTTAATCTTGGCCATTGGTTGGCCACTTCTTGACCTATAAATACCCCCCTTAAGATGAAGAGTTCTTCATCCACAAAGCTTTCCAAGTCTTGAAAATCCTCTCCTCTCCCTTAAGCCTTTTCGTCCAACACCTCCCCCCTCCCCTTGTGAAGTTTGGCCGAGGGCCTACCCCCCCTAGCCTAGCCGAAATCTACCCCCCTCCCTTGGTAGAAAAGTTGCCTTCTTGTATTGTTATAATGCCCAAAATACCCTAGCCCAAATACCTTAGTACTTAGTAGAAGTTGTGAAGAACTTCTAAGGTTTCTCGAGCATACAACTTAGGAGCAAAACCTTGCTCAGGCGCGACTTTTTCTAGGATATTATTGGGCTTACCGAGGTAACTAATCCTAACCCTCTTTTGAATTAGAGAATATATACTGTTGTAGTATAAGAATAAGTAAATACTTAGAAGAATATCACATAATAGAATTGAACTGCTACTACAAGTAGAAGGGTTTAAAGAAGAATAATCAAATCAGATTTACATAGGACTCTTTCACAAAGAGACTTATATAGCTCACCGGTAGGGAAGTGCTGCCCAACTTTCCATAGAATTGTGAACCCTCTGCTTAGAATGACCTTCGTAGTAGTCTTTGATAGATGTCTGACTATTATAGTCGACTCTCCAACGCGACATATTCAACTTGGCGGTGGTTTTCACGAGAAGGTATGTGATTCTTCCTAAAGCATGATATTTTACAATATATAGTACCAGACGCATACGTGTTAATCGAATAATAACCACGGCAATGTCTTTGACTTAAGCCTGAATAATACTTACGTCAATGCCTCACGGCTTAAGCCTGAATAACACTTACGGCAATGCCTCACTGCTTAAGCCTCAATAATAAAGATCTCAATGCATTTCATAAGAATACCAATCCTTTTAATGTAAGAGAACTAATTGGTTTTTAAACAGAAGCTTAAGAGTTATACTAGCTTTATGGGAAGTTAAGTATAACCACTTAAGACTGATAAAAGAAACAGTTTGCCTATGTGTTTATAATGACTTATATTGAATTGTGAAGAAGAATAATAAGATGGTTTGATAAGTAGACATGATATGACGCTATGTGTGTTAGTGTTTTGTAACGCTTGTGTAAAAGAGTATTCTTGTTGTGCTTATGTTGTTAACGATAAGTCGTTAGGTTAGTGTAACATCACTCACCTCTTGACATATTACCGGGGTTAAGCTTCCTCCGATGCGGGTAGACTCAGCGTCCAGGACCATGATTCGAGAATACCTCACGCGGTCCAAGGGACCTATACGAGCTACGGAGTTCCGTGTTAGTGTGCGGGTTATACCTCACGCGGTCTATGGGCCATGCGACGACGAGTCCGTGATTTACGCCGAGGAGTAGCTACCGATGCGGGTTATATACCCTACGCGCCTATGTGATTGGCCTACGCGACTACGGAGTCCGTGATTAGGCTTGCATGGTGATACTACGCAATTGCCCTCGCCGATCATTCGCACCTAGAAAAGACTCGCATAGCTTACCTATCACGCCTTGTTTGTGATGCGGCACTATGCGCGTTTCTGGTTGTTTTATACATACTTGCAAAACTGTTTTTAAAATTATATGTTTCATTTAAGTATTTTACGCTTTCATATACTTAGTACTTGCAGATCGACTTCCTTCGGCCGCGTTCATGCCGCAGGGGCAAGTGCAGTGCTAGATCCACATTCTTAGGATCTCTACGTTGGTGTCGAGCTCCATCTTTCCGAGGCTCTACTTGGGTATGATCTCCGCTGTAGATAGTTTTGTATAGCCAGGTATGGCGGGCCCCGTCCCGCCATAGTTGTATATTTCTGAGGTCTGTAGTCATGTTGTATGCTGTCGGATGTAATCGCTAAAACCTCATTTGTATATATATGCCAAAGGCGATGTTTTCTCACATAAATCGTGTCTTATTTATAAACTGTTTATGTCTTGCTTTATATTTCCGCTGACACTCGATGTATGACTACTGGGTGCCTTGAAGGCACTACCACGCCCGAACGTCGCGTGACCTAACAACTCGCTAGGTAATCATCGAGCCTCAGAACATATCGGCACTCGATCCTCCATACTAGCTATCAACGCTGGACGACCGCCAATGAGTCGAACTCACATTGTACTCCCAACCGTGACGCCTGCTCGCCGCAACACCAAAAATCTGTTACCGAGCCTCTCATCTCGCGAGGCAAGAAATGCAAGAAAGGCCTCGAGAACTCGTCCCATAAAGCCGGAAGTGCATGCTCTCCCGACAGCTCCACGATCAAACTACCGATCGCGGTATCACGCAGACGCGACCTAGACCACCGACCGGTCTCCGATGCCTTGATCACTCATGATCCGTCAGAATCGCTTGATGAATTCTCGCGATCATCCCCGTGCCTCGACCCATAAAACTCTGGCGCCTACAACTCGTAAAATCCCGTAGCCGAACTATTCGATCTAGGTGAACCATCGCGCATCGAACCGGGCCGGCCCTATCCTCAAGTCCGCCACAACCCCGCCATTAATCGGGCCACTCTTGTAACTCATCTCTCCGCCTGCATCGCGGACCGAGGCTCGTGTATCGTGGTCTCGCCACGCTTCTACTCGCCTCCTCGCCGCTTTGCCCTTCTCGGCCGGTTTTACGCGGAGGCATAATCGTACAAATGAAGTATGTCGGAGGGTCCAATCTTATTACATGCTCTAAGGCACGATTCTCGTAATGAGAAGAATGAAACCAACCCTAAATGTCCTGCAGCCTCCGATTATAGATGTGGTGCACAACACACCGATAATCAAGACTCTACTAGACACGGTTCAGACACTTTCCGAGGACTAATCGCTCGATACCACTTTTGTCACGACCAACCCGACCGTGATCGTGCCTTACCCCGGCACCCTAGTGATACAACATCGAGAAAATCAGAAATAAAACATGAACATGAAATAAGAGACAAGATAAATAAACGCCAACCAAAATAAAGCTTTTCATCATATATACATAAATACCAACGCTTATCCTTTTTACAAACCCCGCCCACAACAAAGGCATGCACTTAAGATTTATACAACAACTATGACGACAGGCCCCGCCATACCTCAATGTACAAGGACTTACAGCACTGGTAACATACCAAAGATAAGCCTCCAAGGAACGGAGCTTCCCAAGACGTCAAATGAGATCCTAAACGCGGATCGATACCGATGATTTACTCGCAGATGAACGCACTTCAAGGAGGTCGCATAACAGTACCAAGTATGTGAAATCAGAAAATACTGTAAATGAAATCATAATAGTCTATAAAAGGGAGACAGTATGATAACCAAACTACGACACACACATACGCTTATATCAATTCGTGGTCTCACGCCACAACATCAATCCCGCATGAGTACCTTCCTCACCGCCAGCCTATGATATGATAACAACAAGATAGAAATCCAAATGGGAGCATACCCGCGCGCTACGATCGTGTCGATATGTCCAAAGGGAACAAATAAGACAAAGATTCCAAATGGAAGCATACCCGCGCTACGATCGCGGTCGAGAGGTCCAAAGTGGAAACAATAAGACAACATTCCAAATGGAAGATACCCGGCGCTACGATCGTGTCGTGATGTCCAAAGGAAACAATAAGACAACAAGGCGGTAATCAAAGTGGAAGATACCCGCGCGCTACGATCGTCGGTCGAGATGTCCAAAGTGATTAACAAAAGTAACACTATCAACAGGAACGTACCCGTGGAATTTCTCCGTCACTGCCGGCACGTCCAAGTAAGTTCTCAACAAGTCAACCGACCCTCCATCGAGAGACGCGGTAGTATAGAAACACAATTTTTGCACAACAAAGGCTATCCCAACAAGCATAGGCAAGTTTCACAACAACAAGCATAGGCAAGTTTCACAACAACAAGCATAGGCAAGTTATACACACTCAAAGTACTTTCATTTTATGCCAAAGTCCGGGTTTTAACCCTAAAGTACTACGTACGTTAAAATTCCTTTTAAAGAGATCTAATCCTTTTATAAAAGTCACCCGATACCCGTAGTATAAAAATAGAGTGACTTATATCTTTTAAGTAAACCAAAACAACTTCCATACTTTCCTTTTTAAAACCAAATTAAGGCAACACCATGCCTTCTTTCTTTGACCAAAACACTTTTCTTTTTAAAGTCAAGTTACCACATTAAAACCAATGATAAAACCTTTCTTTTGTTTTCATAAGGTCGTTATAACCAACTTCCCATAAAGTTGTTATACACCTCATGTTTTAAACCATTTTAAGACAACACAATGCCTTTCTTTTTCCTAAAGTTCCAGTTTGCCTAATTTCAATTACACAAGTCTCTTTTTTTGAAAAGTTCATAGTTCAATGTCTTAATCTCTTTTAAAACAATTGAGTAACATATGCCTTAGGTAGTAGGTTATTCTTGTTCATAATCAATCTTATTAGCGCCATGATCTAGAAATGTAATATCATTTTGTCTCATCTTAGCTTCTATGCAGATGGAGGTTTCTACCGTTTTAATAATACTTAATTATTCAATACATTTCCCTTTATTAACGCCGCAAATGGTTTGTCGATACACATTCTCGATTTCCAAATCAAGAAACATTATTCCTTCCAAAAACCAAGTACTCATTACTCACGAATGAGGTTTCACACAAACATCCATATTAAGTCAAGTCTCTTAACTTCTAAACCATTAAACCATTCTTTTTATCTCTCTTAAGACGTTACACCTAACTTCTCATAAAGCTGGTATAACTCTTATGTTTTCAAACCAAGTATACACTTCTTCCAAAAGGTTTCTTAATCTTTTAGAATACTTCAAGGTTCTTTATTATCACACATCAAGTCGGTTATAAGTCAAATCAGTTATCTTTTTAAAAAGAAACCACAAAGCATTTCTCATTTACATAGAGTTGTTATAACACTTTATGTTTAAAAACAATCAAATACATTTAACACATGTACGCTCACCGCATTTACATAGTTATACACATATCATGCTAGAACAGATAAGAAGAGGTTCACATACCTCGCGACGATTATCGACTAATAGCAAACGCCCAAGCACCTCAAACCGCTTCGGCCACACTCTAAGCCAAGCGATCACTCCACACGTAGTACTTCAACCTATAGAGCCACAAGGCGCCTATTAACATCTTTAGATCTCGACGTAGAATATTCTACGTAAAATTCGAAGACTCTCCCCGCAACAACAGAAATCTCCTCCTCTATCGAGGCCGCTACCAAGCCAACCAGGGGTTAACACGCCTACCCGACGTACAATTCTACACATTAATGCTAACACAAGTCTCAGAATACATTCCTATGTAATTACAGTCGCTTCTTCTTTAAATTCAGCTTAAGTCGCAAGACATTGCCGTAAGTATTATTCAGCTTAAGTCAAAAGACATTGCCGCACAACTATGTACTCTTCTATATATAGTATACTTTAACTATATATTCCTACAACATGTAATTCCTAATTACAATAAGGTCAAGAGTGTTTACCTCGATAAGCCCAAAATTATCCAAGTTATATGTCGATCCCGAACAACGCTTAGCTCCTACTCCGGCGCCCAACTGCTCCAACCAACCCTTAGTTCTAACCAACTTCTACTTATAACTTCAACTACGTGAAGATTTACTTAGGGTTTCGCTTGTGGCTAAAGGAAGTATAATAGTATTTTCTAGGCTTTGTATAAGTGTAACTCGGGAATACTACAAGGTATTTGGGCTAAGGTATTTGGGCATTATAACACTACTAGAGAGTATTTCTATACCACAAAAGGGGTATTTATACGAGACAACAAGGTCAGTGGGTACCCTCGGCTAGGGCACCACAGAGAGGGGAGGCCCTCGCCAAGACTCTCAAAGGAGGGGAGGAGAGTTGGACGAACTCAACACTAAAGGGGAGGGATTTTTAACACTTAGAAAAGATTTTTGGATGAAGAAAGTTCATCACTTAGAGGGTATTTATAGGTCAAGCAAAGGCCAACCAATGGCCAAGATCAAGCCAAGTGTTAGGCAAGTGTGTAGGCTAGGATCAAGCCACGTGCACCTTATCCATCTACCACACCAACTTGCACAAATATCCTACCTAACCCAAAGCCACCCTTTTCGCCCCATTTTGCCGCCCTTCCTTCCAATTAGAGGTGACAAGTGTCGCCTCTCGTTGGTCCAAAATGTTTCGCCTCTGAAAAATCCGTAAAAATAATTAATGACATAGCCGGAATTTTCCTACGAAGTCGTGGAAACGTTTCGTCGAAAAACGACTCCTTTTGGTAGTTATGCACAAATTCGAACCTATGCCTACTTTAAGGCTCAAATTGAATACGTACGCCCTCACGTACATACTCTGGAAATACGGGGTATAACAGGTTATATTTAACTTCCCATAAAGCTAGTATAACTCTTAAGCTTCTGTTTTAAAAACCAATTAGTTCTCTTCTGTTAAAAATGATTCAGTATTCTTTTGAAATGCTTTCAGTTCTTTATTATTCGTGCTTAAGCCGAGGCATCGCCGTAAGTATTATTCGTGCTTAAGCCGAGGCATTGCCGTAAGTATTATTCAGCTTAAGTCAAAGACATTGCCGTAGTTATTATTCAGCTTAACACATGTACGCCTACCGCATTACATATATATTGTAAAATATCATGCTTTAGGAAGAATCACATACCTTCTCAAAACCACCGCCAAGTGAATATGTCGCGCAGAGAATCAATTTATAATAGTCGACACGCCTATCAACGCTCGCACTACTTTGTAACCGCCTAAACAGAGGGTTCTATATCCTACGGAAAATTGGGCGCACTTCCCTACCCTGAGCTACTCAAGTCCATCAGAAAACAAATTCTATGTAAGTACAATTTGATTATTCTTCTTTAAACACTTCATCGTGATAATTGCCAATTCTATTCTCGTGATATTCTTCTAAGTATTTAATACTTATTCTTATACTACTACGCATGTATTCTCTAATTCAAAAGAGGGTTAGGATTATTTACCCTGTAAGCCCAATAATATCCTAGAAAAGTCGCTACTGAGCAAGGTTTAGCTCCTAAGTCAGACGCCCAGAGTCTAAGAAACCTTAAGTTCTTCACAACTTCTACTAAGGACTAAGGGATTTGGGCTAGGTATTTTGGGCATTATAACAATACAAGAAGGCAACTTTTCTACCAAGGAGAGGGGGTAGGTTTTGTAGGCTAGGGGAGTGGTTGCCTGGCCAAGCTTCAAAAGTGTGGGAGTGGGGGCAGGCTTTGGAAAAGCTTTTAGAGAGGGGAGGGATTTTTCAAGACTTGAAATTGATTTGTGGATGAAGAACTCTTCATCTAAAGGGGGTATTTATAGGTCAAGAAGGCCAACCAATGGCCAAGATTAAGCCAAGTGCTGCAAGTGTAAGGCCAAGATTAGGCCAATGGACGATTTCAAGTCCACCAATCGGAGGGTGCCAAGTGTCGCCTCCCGCTGGTCCAAAATGTTTCGCCTCTCGGAAAAATCCGCAAAAATACTAAATGACATAGCCGAATTTTCCCTACGAAAGTCGTGGAAACGCTTTCGGAAAACGATTCTTTAGTGAGTTGTGCACAAATAAAAACGCCCAAGGCTTAAACTTTTAAGGCCAAACTTTCGTGACGCACGCCCATACGCATATACTCCTAAATACGGTATAACATTCTCCTCTTAGAAACATTCGTCCCGAATGTTCCTTCCCAAGACGCTTAACGATAAGATTCTTCATAACTTAAATAGCTTGCAAATGCCACACACGGCCACGTAACAACACTTAGGCATAAACGATAATGAAGATTTACAAGTAGGAAAGTGAATTACCCGAGGCGGGGAATAGGTGAGGATACTTCGCCTCATGTCTTCCTCGGCTTCCCAAGTCATCTCCTCCCCGAGCTCGTTCCGCCACGTGACTTTGACGGAAGCCACGCCCCGTCCGCAGACGCTTAACTCCGACGATCGATTATCGCCATGGAACCTCTCATACGATAACCCCTGGCCACCGGATATTGTCAATCGGTGTACCTAGATGGATCCCCGATACATCTCTCAAAGATAGATACGTGAAACACCGGATGCATCGCTTCCGACGGACGGCAGATCCAACTCATAGGCAACCTTGCCTACCTCGCGACAACCAAACGCCCAATGTACTGCCGAAGCTTCCTTCTTCCCGAATCTCATCACACCCTTCACGGGTGACACCTTCAGAAAACCCAATCATCAATCGCGAACTCGGATGCCGACGACGATGATCTCGCATACGACTTCGCCGACTCGAGCCGCCAATAGTCGCCTCGATAAGCTTCACCTTATCCATCGTCACGCACCAACCGTCCCACTAGCCGCACTCGCCCACATCGAACCAACCTATAGGCGACCGCACTTCCTCCCATACAAGGCCTCATAAGGCGCCATCCAATACCGGAGTGGTAGCTATTATTGTACGCGAACTCAACTAGAGGCAAATGATCCTCCCAACTACCCTCGAAGTCGATAACACAGCTCGCAGATATCCTCAAGAGTCCGATAGCGCGCCGCCTGTCCGTCTGTCTGCGGATGGAATGCGACTGTGCTCACCGCCCTTAGACCTCTCTCGAAAGACCTCCGGTTAGCCGAATCGGGCTCATTCGATATGATCAAGTAGGGACTCCATGCACCGACGATCTCTGATGTAAAGTCCGCATAATCCTCACCAAAAGTCGCCCCGACGGAAGAAAGTGGGCTGATTTCACACCACAACGATAACCCATATAGAATCATGTCTCCTCCGAGCGCGAGGTAATCCTCGTGATAAAGTCTATGTTGATTACCTCCCACTTCCGTGTCGATCTCAATCGTCAGAATAAAACCACCGTGCCTCCGTGCTCTACCTTCACCCCGACAACACGCACCGAGCTACGAACTCGCAACGCCCTCTTCAAGCCATCCCACCAATACACGTATCTAAGGTCGTGGTACATCTTGGTCGCACTCGATGGATAGAGTAACGCCGCCGCGTGCTTCCCCAAGAACTCCGCCAAGTCCTCAAACATCCGGAACACACAACTCGCCTCAAACCTTAGCACTTATCGTGCTACCTCAAAAGGACCCTTGCCCTCACGAAGAGTCAGACACGATAACGTGTCAAAACCGATCCTCGAATCGCCTCTTCACCTCTCAACGATGGAAGACTCGGCAACCTCACGAACTCGAACCCCATCGCTATCAAAATCAATCAAACGGACACCAAGGCTCGCTAATCGATGCAAATCACGAACCATGTCCTCCTCTCTAGTCGCACATCCGATAGGCTCCCATCGACCTACGACTAAGAGCATCCGCCATAACATTGGCTTTCCCGTGGTACAGATATCAACATCGTAATCCTTAAGCAACTCTAACCACCGCCTCGCCGTAAGTTCACTCCTCGTCAAGATATACCGAGGCTCTGTGGTCTGTAAAAATATCCACGTGAACCCCATACAAATAGTGCCTCCAGATCTTCAAAGCGTGAATCACACCGCCAACTCCAAATCACAGCGGGTAGTTCCTCTCGTGTTTCTTCACCGCCGATGCATATGCTATAACCCCGCCATGCCGCATCAACACACATCCCAACCCGATGCCCGACGATCACAATACACGACATAACCATCCGACCTCCGAAGAGTAAGAACGGGCGGTCGCGCCTCTTTCAAAGAATCGAAACCTCGCCATAAGCATCACCATCAAACTTGGTTGCCTTCTCGAGTCACCTAGTCAATGGTGCGTAGATAAGCAAACTTCTCCACGAACCGATAATATCCTCGCAAGGCCCGTAAAATCGCGAACCTCTCGCTGAGTAGCAGTCTAGGCCAACTCCCGATCGCTTCGATCTTGGCCGATCTACCGAATACCATCACCCCGACAATATGCCCAAGAAAATCCACCGGTTAACCAAAACTCACATTTGGAAAACTTGGCGCATACATGGTCCCGAGAATCACAAGATAAGCCCTCAATGCTCCGCATGCTCCTCGCCCGAGCGAATAAACCAAGATATCATCGATGAACACTATCACAAACGTGTCCAAAAATTGTTTGAACACTCGTTCATCAAATCCATGAATACCGCCGAGCATGGTCAACCCAAAAGACATGACCAACTCATAATGCCCGCACGTCCGAATGCAAATTCTAGGGACATCCACCTCTCGACTCGCACTGATGATAGCCCGATCGCAGATCAATCTTGAGAAACATCTCGCGCCGCAATCGTCGAACAAATCATCAATCTCGGGAAGGGTATCTTTTCTTAATGGTCACCTTGTTCACCGTCAGATCAACACACATGCGCAGCTGCCCCGCCCTTCTTCTTCACGAACAATACCGCTCCTGTGGAGAAACACTAGGCCCGATGAAGCCCTTCTTCAAGAAATCCCTGCTGATCCTTCAACTCTCTCAACTCGGCAGTGCCATTCTCAGTATGGCGGAATGGAAATAGCCGAGTGTCCGCAATATGTCTATACAAAACTCGATCTCCTCTCGTGAGGGATACCCGGAGGTCGTCTGAAACACGCCTGGAACTCTTCGACCACCGAATCGACGGAAAATCTGGTACCGCAGCCTTCAAGATCAAACACCCGAACGAGATGGTAGATATACCCTTCTCGCACCATCTTCCTAGCCTTGAGGTAGGAAATAAACCTACCCCTACGATACCGCGCTCCTCCCACTCAACAACCGGCCCTCAGAAACCTGAATCGCACTACTTTCTCTCAGCCCACATTGGCGTAGCAAGAAGCCAGCCAATCCATCCCCATGATCACGCCGGTCAATCATCTCCAACTCTATCAAGTCGCTAGGTCCGACGATCAGAATGGTCACAGACAAGCTCTATATACCCGCCGAGCTACCATCGAATCACCCATCGGGCGTAGCTACCTCGAAGTGGTTCATGGACTCGTGCTCTATCCCTATCCTACTAGCAACAAGGGGAGATATATAGGACAGAGTAGAACCCGATCTATCAAAGCATACACATCAAACCTGAACCGATAAGGTACTGTGGATTTACATCAAAGCGAGGACTCGATCCCGCTTACCGACAAAGCATAAATGCGTTCGAGGACCGCTAGAATCGACCCGCGCCACGACCGCCGCGACCGTTGGTCCACGAGTACCTTGCCCTCCGTGAGAGTAGTCGGGATGAAGACCCGCGAAGAACTCGTAGTCGACTTCTACCATCAAGATCGCCTTCGCCTGATAGCCGATAGTGACCTCGCCGCCACAATCAAACAAGCTCCCGTAGCACCACAACTCCCGGCGGATCTACCGACGCCCACACCGGCGGGTGGTCCCGATCGCCGCACTTCGCCGCCTCGACGCTCAAGTCCTGGGCCCGGTCCGCCGAATATCTCGGCCGCGGCCGAGGACGGTGCAGGAGTGCTCGAGCCGGCCGTGGTGCAAATCCTAGATCGCCGAGGCCGCCACCATGATAGCCACCAAAAGACCCCGCGCCGCCTTCTTCTCGCCGCCGTCACAACCCGCTTGCCTCTACGCCTCACATCCAAGAGTACGAGCTCGCATGCGGTAATGTTCATACCCGGCCGAAGAGAAACACCCGCATACGACTCGCCATATAATCATCTAGCCTGACGTAGCGTGCACTCTATCCTCCATATCCGCTACCAATGCCGGGACGACGAGCCAATGAATCAAACTCGACATTGTACTCCCGACAAGGCGCCCTCTCTCGCCAAAGAAAAATCTATCACCCGCGCCTCTCATCCGCGAGGCAAGAAGTGAGCGAGGAAAGCCTCCGAGAACTCATCCTGTAATGGGACGCTGCTTTCCCGGATAACTCCCATGAATCAAAACCAATCGATCGCGTATCACGCAGCCTATGTGAACCAAAGATCACTGACTGGCCTCCGACGCCGATCACTCTCAAAATCCTTCAGAATGACGGATGAACTCCTCGCGATCATCCTCCGCCGACCCATAAAACTCAAGCGCTACAACTCGTGAAGTCTCATAGCCTCAAACTTCTCGCCTCGGTGAACCACTGCACGATCGGGCCGGATCGAACCGCCAGATCCACTGCTCTCATGTTCGCCACGATCTCCGCCAAGAGTCGGGCCATCTCTCAGTACCCTAACTCCTCCGCCCCAGCCGTGGGATGAGGCGTGGGTACCGTGGTCTCGGCTGGGCCGGGCGGCGTGAGAACTCGCCGCCTCGTATAGACCGCCCGAGCCTCGTGACTCTAGGTGTCCCACTAGCGCCTCCTCGGCCGCTTTGCCCTTCTCGCCCGGTTGCCTTACGCGAGGCATAATCAAGTAAAAGGAATACGTTAGAGGGTCCAACTTTAACACACTCTAAAGCACGATCTCAGAGTGAGAAGAATGGAAACCAATCCTAAATATCATATAGCCTCCTCGACATTGGTGTGGTGCACAACACACCGATAATCAAGACTTACTAGATACTGGTCAGACACTTTCCGAGGATTAATCGCTCGATACCACTTTTGTCACGACTCCATTCCGGTTCGTGGATCGTGCCACCGGCACCCAAGTAGTCATACATCGTAGTAATCGAAATATAAAACAAGACATGAAACGCTTTATAAAATAAGACATACGCTTTATGTGAGAAAACGTCGCTTTTCGCATATATATATAAACATGGTTTAGCAGCTACATCCGATATCGCATAACATGACTACGCACTTAAGGAAATATACAACTATGGCGGACAGGCCCCGCCATACTCGATCAGACAAAACTATCTACAACAGTGAGATCATACCCAAAAGTAGAGCCTCCTAAAAGACGAAGCTCCCGACACCAACGTAGATCCTAAGAATGTGGATCTAGCACTGCCGCTCTTACCAAGCAGATGAACGCAGCCTCAAGGAGGTCAAGACAACAGTACTAAGTATATGAAATCAGAAATACTTAAATGAAAACATATCATTTTAAAATCAGTTTTGCAAGTATGTATGAAACAACCAAGGGACCGCATATAGTGCCACATCATAAACAAGAGCAACAATAGGTAAATCAGTAATGTGTCTTTTCTAGGTCGCGAATGATCGAAGCAGGCCAATTGCCCATAGTATCACCATGCAAGCCTAATCTCGACTCAGAGTCCGCATAGGCCACTCACATAGGCCCGCATAGGTACATAACCCCGCATCGAGGGTAGCTACTCCTGCATCGCCCCGACTCGTAGTCCGCATGGCCACATAGACCGCATGAGGTATAACCCCGCATCACTAACCTGAACTCCCAGAGCCCGCATAGGTCCTCGACCCGCATGAGGTATTCTCGAATCACGGTCCTGCATCACCGAGTCTACCCCGCATCGGAGGCGCCTTAACCCCTGCAATATGTCAAGAGGTGAGTGATAGTATACTAACATAACAGCTTATCTTTAAACAACATAAGCACAACAAGAATACTTTCTTATACAAACGTTACAAGACACTAACACACATAGCATCATATCATGTCTACTTATCAAACCATCTTATTATTCTTTTCACAATTCAATATAAGTCTGTTATAAACACATAGGCAAATTGTTTCTTTTATCATTCTTAAGTGGTTATACTTAACTTCCCATAAAGCTAGTATAACTCTTAAGCTTCTGTTTTAAAAACCAATTAGTTCTCTTCTGTAAAAAAATGATTCAGTATTCTTTTGAAATGCTTTCGCTTCTTATTATTCGTGCTTAAGCCGCAGGCATTGCCGTAAGTATTATTCAGCTTAAGTCAAAGACATTGCCGTAGTTATTATTCGCTTAACACATGTACGCTTACCGCATTTACATATATATTGTAAAATATCATGCTTTGGAAGAATCACATACCTTCTCAAATAAAACCACCGCCAAGTCAATATGTCGCGCAGAGAATCAATTATAATAGTCGACACGCCTATCAACGCTCGTACTACTTTGTAACCGCCTAAACAGAGGGTTCTATATCCTACTGAAAATTGGCAAGACTTCCCTACCCGTGAGCTACTCAAGTTCATCAGAAAACAAATTCATGTAAGTACAATTTGATTATTCTTCTTTAAACCCTTCATCATGATAACAGCTCAATTCTATTTTGTGATATTCTTCTAAGTATTTAATACTTATTCTTATACTACTACAGATGTATTCTAATTCAAAAGAGGGTTAGGATTATTTACCTCTGTAAGCCCAATAATATCCTAGAAAAAGTCGCGCCTGAGCAAGGTTTAGCTCCTAAGTTGTACGCTCCGGTAGCTCCAAGAAACCTTAGAAGTTCTTCACAACTTCTACTAAGGACTAAGGGATTTGGGCTAGGTATTTTGGGCATTATAACAATACAAGAAGGCAACTTTTCTACCAAGGGAGGGGGTAGGTTTTGGCTAGGCAGTGGGAGGTTGCCTCGCCAAGCTTCAAAAGGAGTGGGCAGGAGGCTTTGGACGAAAGCTTTAGAGAGAGTGGAGGGATTTTTCAAGACTTGAAATTGATTTGTGGATGAAGAACTCTTCATCTAAAGCGGGTATTTATAGGTCGTTGTGGCCAACCAATGGCCAAGATTAATGTTATACCCGATTTCCGCAGTATGCACGTAAGGACGCACGAGAAAATTTGAAACTTGTACTAAGGCTTCGAATTAATTTTGTTCACAACACCCTGCTAGAGTCGTTTTCGACTAAACGCTTTCACACTTTCGTAGGGAAAATTCGCTATGACATTTCTAATTTTTGGATTTTTCCGAGAGACGAACATTTTGATCAACAAGAGGGCGACACTTGTCACCCTCTCATCGGAACACCTGACGGCATATCGACGAAATGGGCTATGTAAGGCACGCTTTTGTGCCTTGGCTAAAGTCAAGGTTGGTAGGATATTTGTGTATAATAAATCCTAGCCCTACACTTGCCTAACACTTGGTTTAATCTTGGCCTTTGGTTGGCCATCCCTTGACCTATAAATACCCCTCTCCCTTTGATGAATTCTTCATCCTTTCCACAAATCTCTAAGTGTTAAAATCCCCTCTCTTGTTGTTGTTCTCGCCTCCCCTCGCCGAGAGCCCTCCCCTCTCATGGGCCTTGTGGCCGAGACTTCACCCCTCCTAGTGGTGTTGTTCTCGTGATAATATACCCCCTCTGGTAGAAATACTCTCAAAAGTATTGTTATAATGCCCAAATTACCTTAGCCGTATACCTTGTTGTATTCTAAGGTTATACCTATACTAAAAGCCCGTAAAATACTATTATACTCCGCTACCACAAACCGAAACCCTAGGAAAATCTCCATAGTCCGTTGAGTATTGTGTAGAAGTTGGTTAGAACTTCTAAGGGTGGTTTAGAGCGGGTCGAGCGCTGAGTTGAGCTAAACGATTGCCCAGATCGACTTTAACTAGGATAATTATGGGCTTATCGAGGTAATTATCTTGTCCTCTATTGTAATTAGAAATTACATATTGTTAGAATATATAGTCAAGTATACTATATATAGAATCAATATAGTTATCGCAATGTCTTTTGACTTAAGCCCGAATAATACTTACGCAATGTTCGCGACTTAAGCCCAATTTAAAGAAGACATCGAATCAGAATTACATAGGATGTATGACAAGAGACTTGTAGTAGTACCGTGGAGTAGAATTGTACCAAGTAGATTAGACGATAACCCCGTTGGCTTCGTAGCCTACGACGGAGTGAGATTTACGCCATGTGGGGAGGTGCCAATTTTCTAGAATGTTCTACGATGAGATCTAAATGTTAATAAGCGCCTTGTGGCCTTATAGGTCAAGTACTACGTGGTGCGATCTACTTGGCTTAGGAGTAGCCGACTTGGAAGTACTGAGCGCTTTGCTATTAGTCGATACTCGCCGCGAGGTATGCGAACCTCTTCCTATCTCTTCTAGCATGATATGTGTGAACTATGTAGTACTAGACGCATACGTGCTAAATGTATTTGATTGGTTTAAAACATAAAGTGTTATAACGCTTTATGGGAAGTTGGTTATAATACCTTTATGTTGGTAAGAAAATACTTGTGGTCTTTAAAAGGTAATCGATTTGAACTATAACCGCTTGTTATGTGTTAATAAAGAACTTGAAGTATTTCAAAAGATTTTTGAATCATTTTGAAAGAAGAAGTAATACTTGGTTTTTGAAAACTTAAGAGTTATACTAGCTTTACGGGAAGTTAGGTATAACGCTTAAGAATGTTTTAATCGATTTCGAAATCGTAATGTATCGACAAACCATCGCAGCTAATAAAAGGAAATGTTTTGACTAATTAAGTATTATTAAAACCAGAGAAACTTCCATCCGCATGAAGCTAAGATTAGACAAAATGATATTTCCTAGATCACTACAGAATAAGATTGTTATAAACAAGAATACCCTACTCACATATAAGACTTATGTTTCTCGATTGTTTAAAAGAGAATTATATTCTTAAATGAATAAGACTATGAACTACTAAACCTTTCTAAAATAAGAAACGTGAACATTTGAGATTAGGCAAACTGGACGCTTGGAAAATAATGTTGTTACTTGATTTTACAAAGGTAAGTGTTTTGGTTTATTTAAAAAGACACCACTCTATTTTATACTACGCATCAGGTGACTTATGTGAAAGCAACGGATCTTTTAAAAGATTTAATGTATGAAGTACTTTAGGTAGATACCCGAACTTGTTAGCTTAAAGTACCTCGCGTGTATAACTCGATCAGGTTGGTTCGTGATAGCCTTGTAATACTTTCTTGTTGATTGATAAGTAAACATGCTAGATGCTACACGTGTTAGTATCTTGTGATGTTGTGTAAAGGGTTTTCCTTTGTTGCGCTTATGTTGCTTAACGATAAGTCGTTGTGTTAGTATTTTACATCACTCATCTCGAGATGATTCCGGTTGCCGTCCACGCGGGTAGACTCAGCGGTCGACGGACCTATGATTCGAGAATACCTCACGCAGTCCTGTGGGCCTACGCGAGCTACGAGTTCCGTGTTAGCGGCCCTTACGGGCACGCGTCCATGCGGGCGCGGATCGCGTTCCGTGACGACGCCGGAGTAGCTACCGACGCGGGAATACCTCACGCGGCCGAGATTGGCCTACGCGAGTCGCGAAAGTTCCAGTGGCTAGACGCGCACATTAGATATCGCGCAAGCTGGCCGCCTTTGATCATGCGACGGTTAGACAGATCTTATGATACAGCCTCACGACCTTGTTGGTACTGGCGTTAGTAGCTCGCTATGCCTTCGCACTTACCCTCAGACGCTTTCATTATGGCACAGGGACCTCGTGTTCATGCGGTGTTCCTTGGTGCTTTTATATCATAAACCGCCAGCTGATAAGGTATTCCACTGAATGATTGATATCGCGGGCGTGAGACCCATTGTTATATTTGAGTGATGACTGAGGCGCGAGTCCTCGACTTGATATGACCGCTTGTTTATCAGGAATCGTAGTTTTGTTATCATACATGTCTCCCGCTTTATATAGATCGCTATGATTTCATTTACGATTTTCGCCACATACTCTGTGACTCAGATCGACTCTCTTCGGGCCGCGTCATGCCGCAGTAAAGGTACACCGCCGCTGATCCTCGCCTTAGGGTCACGCTCAGCTGGGAAAGCTCCGCTTCTCCGAGGCTTGTCTCGCATAATCTCCTCGTTGTCAGAGGTGCTACTTTCGTGGTATGACGGGCCCCGCCCCGCCGTTGTTGTCATATCATTCTTAGAGGTCCAGAGTAATCGCTGTAAGGTGGTTTGTAAAAAGGATTAAACTGCTCATGTTGAAAGAGTTGTTATTTATATATATACCAAGGTAACCGCTTTGGTTAGCCGTTTTCTTATTTCACCGCCTTATTACACCGTTTCATGTATTGTCTTTATGTTCCCGACATTACTCGATGTATGTCTACTTGGGTGCCCGGTAAGACACTACCACACGCCCGGTTCGGTCGTGACAAAAGTGGTATCGTGAGCGCTTAATCTCTGAAAGTGTCTACGCATCAGATCCAAGAGAGTCTTGATTATCGCGTGTTGTGCACCACACCAATAATCGTGAGGCTATAGGGTATTTAGGATTGGTTTCTATTCTTCTCACTCGAGATCGTGCCTTAGAGTTGTGTTGTAAGTCGACCTCTAACGTATTTCTTTCCCTTACCGCTATGCCTCCGCCAGTAGGCAACCCGCCCAGAGGGCAAGGCACCAGGAGCCGCGAGCAGTACGAGGGTTACGTGGGCACAGCCCAATCATCACCGGGTGGTGCTTCATTCGGGAGTTTTGCGACGCCACTAGCCCCACAGAGTTTAGTACGCATGCAGCCTCATCGCGCCATGACATTTGAACCTTCGCCCACGCATCGGGACAGAATTTAGATCGCAAAGAGGCGACCTCACATTAGCTATAGATTTGGCTACCGAGAGTATACCGATGTACCGCGAGTCTTGAGGACTATCTAAGAGGGTTGTGCAAGAGTAATTCTTCATTGAGCTCGAGCATGGCCTGCACGGGCTTATGCGCAGCAGTCGGAAGCGTAGATCGACGCGTTAACGGGCGACGAGGAGGGCCGTGAGCAGAAGGTCCTTGGTAACTTTCGAGGCAAGTCGCCTCACCAAACAGATTTGATATGCACCTCCGCCGGCAGAGTGGTCTTCCACGGATATCGTGACGCTCGAGTACGCAGAGTTGGTCGTAACTCCGTGGCTTCCTGCTCATTGTGATGCACGCCATCCCGGAATGTCGCCTTTAGTTGGTACTTGTTGCACTGCGCCGCCGTACACGTGGTCGAGAGAGTGTCCTTGTAGAGGACTTAGCCTTCGTGATTGGTGCGGTAGTTCGTCATCTTCCTTAGCTATGCGCCTACAAGGTGTTTGATTTGAACGACTAAGGAGTGAAGCAAAGATATAGATATATCTTTAACCCTCTGTAGATCAAGATGTGTGATAAGCGAGTATACCTTAAGTGCTATGTTCGATAATGTGTTAGTCGTGATTAGATCACGGTTGTTTAACCGAGTAAGATTTTGGGGATAGAGAAGGTGCGAGCCTTAGAGCTTTTACGTAGAGACCTTAGAGTGAGGCCATCTCGAGTAAAAGACGATGTTTATGTTTGACCCTTATAGAGTGCATAGTGCACGCGAGCTATGTTTGTGGGATAAGTCCCCGAGTAGTGTGGAATGAAAGAGGTAGTTGAGCTAAGAAGACCGCTAGGTTTTCGTAATATGGTTAGCGAGAGTTTTCCTTCTGAGAGCTAGCGCTAGCGCGCTGTCGGCCTGCCGAGGCCACGCCGGGTCAACCCGCGGCATGGCGCGGGGTCGCCAGGTGGTCCCGCCTGGTAGGTCACGAGGGTGTTAGGCCCAGTTCGCTAACCAACAGACGAGTTCGTGGACGATTCGACCAAAGAGTCGGGCCAACGGGTCACCATCGTGTCTTTCGTGACCGCTGCCGCGCTGATGTTATGTCGAGAGTTGAAAGGTCGCACGGTGCCTACCTTCACCTTATGTCGTGCTGAAGCCTGTGTCAGGGCTATTTTCGCTTTCGAAGTTTTACCAAGCAGGTTAAGAACTCAGTAGTCTCGACCGCATTCGCCTCTGCCAAGCAGTGTATTTCGTGGTAGTTGTGAAGATTGTTGTTCCTGGGAGGGAGTGTTTAAGCTACCATTTCGTTGTTCTGATGTCGCCTTATTAAGCCTTGTGGGCGGACGTGTAAGTCTGGCCGAGTGGTTCGATGTTGGCAAGGTTCGCATACTGGTTCAGCTTGTTCCACAGATCGTGGATAGTGAGAAGCTTTGTCTAGAAGAAGTTCGCACAGAGGAAATCGTGGCGATAATCGGCGACGACGCTTAGAGTTCGTGCCGACGGCCGGTCTTCTTGAAAGTACCACCCCTGATCGCGTGACGAGCTTTGAAAAACAGAGGAAACTTAGCCCGAGTTGTTTGGGCCTTTTAAGTTCATGTGAAGAATAGGCCGTTGCCTATATGTAGCTTTGCCGTCCGACTGGGAGGCAAGACGTCCGCCTTTCAGATTGTTATGTTCGAATGTATCGAGATCCATCCAGAGTGTTCCCGCCACGATGACCACGCTAGAGATAGTAACCCCGAGTTTTGGAAACCGCAGATTTAAATGTGGTAAGAGTTCGAGTATGTCACCTCGTGGATCGTGACGCAGCCCGGCACCATTTGTCGGTCGCCGAGCGAACCTCGCGCAAAGTGACAAAAGTGGTATCGGGAAGAAGCGAGCATGTATGGCGAGCATAGATGTGACCATTTCTTTGTTTGGAAAAATGTGGAGGAAGTATATTTTAGACTTTAGAGAGGTGTTGTGGTGATGTTAGAGGTGATTTCTCGTGGACTGGATGTAAGTATTTTTGCGCAGCTTGTTTCGTGGCTATGGGCGTGATTGTTTCGTAAGTACGGTAGTGAAGACCGCATCGGGCGTGTTTGTTTTGAGATTTAGAAGGAACATTCGACGAATGTTTCGGGCGAGGAGAATGTTATACCCCGTATTTCCGCAGTATGCACGTAAGGACGCACGAGAAAATTTGAAACTTGTACTAAGGCTTGGCCGAATTAATTTTGTTCACAACACCCTGCTAGAGTCGTTTCGACTAAACGCTTTCACTTTTCGTAGGGAAAATTCCGCCATGACATTTCTAATTTTTATGGATTTTTCCGAGAGACTAAACATTTTGGATCAACAAGAGGGCTTACACTTGTCACCCTCTCATTGGAACACCTCGACGGCATATTGGACGAAATGGGCTATGTAAGGCACGCTTTTGTGCCTTGGCTAAAGTCAAGGGTTGGTAGGATATTTGTGTATAATAAATCCTAGCCCTACACTTGCCTAACACTTGGTTTAATCTTGGCCTTTGGTTGGCCATCCTTGACCTATAAATACCCTCTCCCTTTGATGAATTCTTCATCCTTTCCACAAATCTCTAAGTGTTAAAATACCCTCTCTTGTCGTTGCTCGCCCCTCCCCTCGCCGAGAGCCCTCCCCTCACTGGCCTCAGGCCGAGACTTCACCCTCCTAGTGGTGTTGTTCTCGTGATAATATACCCCTCTTGGTAGAAATACTCTCAAAAGTATTGTTATAATGCCCAAATTACCTTAGTCAGATACCTTGTTGTATTCTAAGGTTATACCTATACTAAAAGCCCGTAAAATACTATTATACTTCGCACCACAAACCGAAACCCTAGGAAAATCTCCATAGTCCGTTGAGTATCAGGTGGTTGGTTAGAACTTCTAAGGGTGGTTTAGAGCGGTTGAGCGCCTGAGTCGAGCTAAACGATTGCCCAGATCGACTTTAACTAGATAATTACGGGCTTATCGAGGTAATTATCTTGTCCTCTATTGTAATTGGAAATTACATATTGTTAGAATATATAGTCAAGTATACTATATATAGAATCAACATAGTTATCGCAATGTCTTTGACTTAAGCTCGATAATACTTACGACAATGTCTCGCGACTTAAGCCCAATTTAAAGAAGAATCGAATCAGAATTACATAGGTATTACAAGAGACTTGTGTAGTAGTACCGGAGTAGAATTGTACTGTTAGGATTAGACGATAACCCCCGTTGGCTTCGTAGCCTACTGGAGGAGAGATTTACGCCGCCATGCGGGGAGGTCCGCCAATTTTCAGAGAATGTTCTACGACGAGATCTAAATGTTAATAAGTCACTGTGGCCTTATAGGTCAAGTACTACGTGTGCGCGATCTACTTGGCTTAGGAGTAGCCGACGGTTGGAAGTACTTGAGCGCTTGCTATTAGTCGATACTGCCGCGAGGTATGCGAACCTCTTCCTATCTCTTCTAGCATGATATGTGTGAACTATGTAGTACGTAGACGCATACGTGCTAAACGTATTTGATTGTTTAAAACATAAAGTTGTTATAACGCTTTATGGGAAGTTGGTTATAACAAACTTTACGTTGGTAAGAAAATACTATGTCTTTAAAAGGTAATCGATTTGAACTATAACCGCTTGTTATGTGTTAATAAAGAACTTGAAGTATTTCAAAAGATTTTTGAATCATTTTGAAAGAAGAAGTAATACTTGGTTTTTGAAAACTTAAGAGTTATACTAGCTTTATGGGAAGTTAGGTATAACGGCTTAAGAATGTTTTACAGATTTGGAAATCGTAACGTATCGACAAACCATCGCATAAGTTAATAAAAGGAAATGTTTTGACTAATTAAGTATTATTAAAACCAAGAGAAACTTCCATCCGCATGTAAGCTAAGACGACAAAATGATATTTCCTAGATCACTACAGAATAAGATTGTTATAAACAAGAATACCCTACTCACATATAAGACTTATGTTTCTCGATTGTTTAAAAGAGAATTATATTCTTAAATGAATAAGACTATGAACTACTAAACCTTTCTAAAATAAGAAACGTGAACATTTGAGATTAGGCAAACTCGACGCTTGGAAAATAATGTTGTTACTTGATTTTACAAAGGTAAGTGTTTTGGTTTATTTAAAAAGATACCACTCTATTTTATACTACGCATCAGGTGACTTATGTGAAAGCAACTGATCTTTTAAAAGATTTAATGTATGAAGTACTTTAGGGTAGATAATTCAACTTGTTAGCTTAAAGTACCTCGTGTGTATAACTTGATTGTGTTGGTTCGTGATAGCCTTGTAATACTTTCTTGTTGATTGATAAGTAAACATGCTAGATGCTACGCAGTTAGTATCTTGTGATGTTGTGTAAAGGGGTTTTCCTTTGTTGTGCTTATGTTGCTTAACGATAAGTCATTGTGTTAGTATTTTACATCACTCATCTCGAGATGATTCCGGTTAAGCCGCTCCGACGCGGTAGACTCAAAGCGTCGATGGACCTATGATTCGAGAATACCTCACGCAGTCCTGTGGCCTATGCGAGCTACGAGTTCCGTGTTAGCGCGCCCTTACGGGCATGCGTCCATGTGGCCACGCGGATCGCGGTCCGTGACGATGCCGGAGTAGCACCGATGCGGGAATACCTCACGCGGCCGATGAGATTGGCCTACGCGAGTCGCGAAAGTTCCGTGGCTAGACGCGACATTAGATACCGCGCGCAAGTGGCCGCTTTGATCATCGTGACGGCCTAGACAGATCTTATGATACGCTCACGACCTTGTTGGTACTGGTGTTAGTAGTCGGCTATGCCTTCGCATTTACCCTCAGACGCTTTCATTATGGCACGTGGACTCGTGTTCATGTGTGTTCCTCGTGCTTTTATATCATAACCGCCAGCAGTGGCAGGTATTCCACGCATGATTGATATCGTGGGCGTGAGACCCATTGTTATATTTGAGTGATGACTGAGGCGCGAGTCCTCGACTTGATATGATCGCTTGTTTATCAGGAATCGTAGTTTTGTTATCATACATGTCTCCCGCTTTATATAGAATGCTATGATTTCATTTACGATTTTCGCCACATACTCTGCACTGTCAGATCGACCTCTTCGGGGCCGCTCATGCCGCAGTAAAGCGTACACCGCCGTTGATCCTCGCCTAGGGTCACGTCACATTGGGAAAGCTCCGCTTTCTCCGAGGCTTGTCTCGTATAATCCTCGTCAGTAGGTGCTTACTTTCGTGGTATGACGGCCCCGCCCCGCTGTTGTTGTCATATCATTCTTAGAGGTCCGTAGTACCGCTGTAAGGTGGTTTGTAAAAAGGATTAAACTTCATGTTGAAAGAGTTGTTATTTATATATATACCAAGGTAACCGCTTTTGGTTAGCCTGCTTTCTTATTTCACCGCCTTATTACAATCGTTTCATGTATTGTCTTTATGTTCCGCCGACACTGATGTATGTCTACTGGGTGCCCGGTAGGCACCACCACGCCCGTTCGGTCGTGACAATTAAGCCAAGCTAGGCAAGTGTAAGGCCAAGATTAGGGCAAGTGTCCTTATCCATCTACTACACAAAATATCCTACCTAATCCTCGACTTGTGCAAAGGCATAAAAACGCATAACTCCATGTCCAATTCGTCCAATGGACGATTTCAAGTCCACCAATCGAGGGTGCCAGTGTCGCCTCCCGCTGGTCCAAAATATTTCGCCTCTAAAAATCCGCAAAAATACTAAATGACATAGCCGAATTTTCCTACGAAAGTCGTGGAAACGCTTTCGCCGGAAACGATTCTTTTAGTGAAGTTGTGCACAAATAAAAACGCCCAAGGCTTAAACTTTTAAGACAAACTTTCGTGACGCACGCCTACGTAATACTCCTAAAGATAAGAGACTTGACTTGAATGAATTAAATATGAATTTTGTGTGAAACCTCATTCATGAGTAATGAGTACTTGGTTTTTAAAAGGAATAATGTTTTACGATTTTGGAAATCGAATGAGTATCGACAAACCACCGCAGCTGCTAATAAAAGGAAATGTTTTGACTAATTAAGTATTATTAAACCAAGAGAAACCTCCATCCGCATAAGCTAAGATGAGACAAAATGATATTACATTTCCTAGATCACGGTCGCTTTAATAAGATTGATTATGAACAAGAATAACCTACTCACATATAAGACATATGTTTCTCAAATTGTTTAAAAGAGGATTATATTCTTAAGTGATTAAGTCTATGGACTATGAAACCTTTCTAAAATAAGAGACTTAAGTATTTGAAATTAGACAAACTTGAACTTTTGGAAAAGAATGTTGTTACTTGATGTTGAAAAGGAAAGTGTTTTGGTTTACCTAAAAATGCGAGTCACTCTATTTTAATACTACTTGTATCGGGTGACCTTTATAAAAGAAATGGATCTTTTAAAAGAATTTAACGACGTAATACTTTGGGGTCGTAACTCGACTTGGCCTAAAATAAACTCGAGTCGTGTAACTTGCCTATGTTTGTGTTTGATAGCCTTGTTGTGCAATATCGATTTTTATACCACCGCCTCTCATGGAGGGCCTTGATTTGTTATGAACGATTCTTCACCGAGTCCCACGAGACGGGCCGACACGATTTCATCCGATTCTTCACCGAGTCCCATGGGATGGGCCGACACGATGTCATCCGATTATTCACCGAGTCCCACGAGATGGGCCGACACGATTTTATCCGATTCTCACCGAGTCCCATGGACGGGCCGACACGATTCCACATGATTCTTTACCGAGTCCCACGGACGGGCCGACACGATTCCACACGATTTATACCTAGATCGCCAGCGAGGAAGGAGTTCCACGCACGGCGGATGACTGAGGGCGAGTCCCCGACTGACATGATCGCTTATGTTGTGAATCGTAATTTGTTATCATACATATCTCCCGCTTTATATAGACTATTATGATTTCATTTACGATTTTACAGCTTCACATACTTGGTACTGTTGTATCGACTCCTTCGGGGCCGCGTCATGCCGCAGTAAGTACATCACTGGGGATCCTCGCCATGTGATCACAGCCAGTGTCTGAAGTCCCATTCCTTCTGAGGCTTATCTTTGCATGTTACCCGAGTCCGTAGGTTCTTGTACATTCAGTGGTATGGCCCCGTCCCGCCATAGTTGTTGTAAAAATCTTGAGTTCTCAGAGCAATCGCAAGGCGTGAGTTGTAAGGATCAGAATCGCCAAATGTCTATATTTATATATGTTGAAAGGCAACCGTTTTGGTTGGTCTATTTTCTTTTATCTAGATCCATGTCTATTTGAATGTTTAAGTTTTTTTATTTTCCGCTAGTTTTTCTCTGATGTTGTATCACTAGGGTGCCCGGGGTAAGGCACTACCACGGCCCCGAACGGGTCGTGACAAAGTGGTATCGTGAGCGCTTAATCCTATGAAAGTGTCTACAGACCGTGTCTAGTAGAGTCTTGATTATCGGTGTGTTGTGCACCACATCTATAATCAGGAGGTTATAGGACATTTAGGATTGGTTTCCATTCTTCTCATTCTGAGATCGTGCCTTAGAGCCGTTTGATAAGTTGGACCCCTCTGACGTATTCCTTTCTTTTACCAGTTATGCCTCCGCGTAAGGCAACCCGGGCCCAGAAGGGCAAGGCAGCCGAGGGAGCTGTGAGTAGAGCACGGAGGGTTACCGGGGCAGAGGCCCAGTCGTTACCTGAGATAGTGCTTCCGACGGCGAGTTTTGCGACGCCGCCAGCGCCGGCAGAGTTTAGAGCCGCAGCAGTGGCTGCTGAGACTACAGTACCTGAGCCTCCAGTCCCACACCGGAGCGGATGAGACGGGTACAAGGAGATGGCCGGATTCGCCGTGGTCGTGGCCGATATGAGATAGGCTGGACGCAGCAGCCTCGATCCCAAGAGCACCCGTAGTTCACCCCGAGCGCATGTTGAGGCTACGGACTTTCGAGTCAGCCCGATGTTCTATGGATCGAGCCGAGGATGACCCTCGTGAGTTTATCCGACACCTACGGATCATGAGAGTGATCGAGTCTCGCAGGCGTAGTCGGTGGTATTGTTCGCATCACCGCGTGATATCAGCCGATCGTTTGATTCGCGGAGCTGTCCGGAGAGCATGCACCTCCACCGTTTGGGACGAAGTTCTCAATGGATTTTCTTGCACATTTCTTGCCCCACGCATGAGGAGGATCGGGCCGACAGATTTTTGACGCTGAGGCAGGGGCGCGGCGGTTAGAGAGTACAATGTGGAATTTGACTCATTAGCTCGGTATGTTCCCGTCAGAGTAGCCGATATGGAGGATGAGTACACCGCCATCACCTAGATGATTACTGCAGAGGCTTACGGTGTAGCTCTTTCACCGTACATGGACATTGCCCGCACGCAAGCTCATGCACCAGGATGCGAGGCACGGAGAGGTCGACGGAATGACCGGGATCAGGCGAAGAGGCCGTAATGCAGGTCCTTTGGTAACTTTCGAGGCGCCTCGCCAGAGACTAGTTATGTACCTCCGCCCGGTCGCAGTGGTCCTCCGCGCCTTCGTGACGCTCGTATTCGAGCCGGTCGTGGCTCCGTGGCTTCCGTTCACGATATACATGAGTTCTAGCCGGGTTCGTGTTTTCTCGCAGTGCACGATGCGCGCACGCCATCCCGAATGTCGTCTTTTATCGGGCGCTTGTTTTTCCGCGGCCGTCCAGGCCATATGACGAGAAACCGCCCTAATAGGAAGGATGCAGCAGAATGACTCACTACGGGTCGATGGCGTGCTCATCGCCTTCAATGCTATCGCACTGTGGCGTGCCTATGATTAGAGCGGAGCGGTAGATTCGTGTATATCCTTAACCTCTAGAGATTTGTATGCATGATATGATGACCTTATTATTGTGTGCTATATGCGGATAGCGCATGTTGGTTATGAGTTAGAAAGCATGGTTAGTTGAAAGGATATGTATGGGGCATGGAAAGTGTGAACCTTAGAATATTTCATGTTGAGACCTTAGATGTAAGGTCATCTTGAATAAAATATTTTACGGTTAGTCTTTGTTGAAATACTTGGTTTGCGTATAAATGTGTTGTGGGATAAGTCCATGGGTAGTGTGAGATGGAAGTGGTAGCTTTCATGACGTGAATTAGTAAGATTGTTCCGCATCAGGGAACAAGAAGTTTGGCGCGATTTGGGGTCGGGTCGAGGACTATTCGCGGTCAACCGTAACCCGGATTGAGGTGGGGTCAGCTCGAGGTGGTCCCGCCAGGTGGTAGGGTCACAAGGGTGCTAGGCCCAGGTTTGGGTAACCATCGTACGAGTTCGTGGAAGCGTTTGATCGGAAGTCGGGCCCGGGTTCGGGTCGTGACAATTAAGCCAAGTGCTAGGCAAGTGTAAGGCCAAGATTAGGGCAAGTGTCCTTATCCATCTACTACACAAAATATCCTACCTAATCCTTGACTTGTGCAAAGGCATAAAAAACGTGCAACTCCATGTCCAATTCGTCCAATGGACGATTTCAAGTCCACCAATTGGAGGGTGCCAAGTGTCGCCCTCCCGTTGGTCCAAAATATTTCGTCTCTCGGAAAAATCCGCAAAAATACTAAATGACATAGCCGGAATTTTCCCTACGAAAGCTGTGGAAACGTTTCGTCGGAAAACGATTCTTTTAGTGAGTTGTGCACAAATAAAAACGTCCAAGGCTTAAACTTTTAAGGCCAAACTTTCGTACGTACGCCCTTACGTAATACTCCGGAAAGATAAGAGACTTGACTTGAATGAATTAAATATGAATTTTGTGTGAAACCTCATTCGTGAGTAATGAGTACTTGGTTTTTAAAAGGAATAATGTTTTACTGATTTTGGAAATCAGAATGAGTATCGACAAACCACTGCAGCGTTAATAAAAGGAAATGTTTTGACTAATTAAGTATTATTAAAACCAGTAGAAACCTCCATCTGCATAGAAGCTAAGATGAGACAAAATGATATTACATTTCCTAGATCATGGCTGCTTTAATAAGATTGATTATGAACAAGAATAACCTACTCACATATAAGACATATGTTTCTCAAATTGTTTAAAAGAGGATTATATTCTTAAGTGATTAAGTCTATGGACTATGAAACCTTTCTAAAATAAGAGACTTAAGTATTTGAAATTAGACAAACTTGAACTTTTGGAAAAGAATGTTGTTACTTGATGTTGAAAAGGAAAGTGTTTTGGTTTACCTAAAAATGTGAGTCACTCTATTTTAATACTACGGGTATCGGGTGACCTTTATAAAAGAAATGGATCTTTTAAAAGAATTTAACGTACGTAATACTTTGGGGTCAGAACCTGGACTTGGCCTAAAATAAACTTGAGTTGGGTGTAACTTGCCTATGTTTGTGTTTGATAGCCTTGTTGTGCAAATACTGTATTTTTATACCACCGCGTCTCTCGATGGAGGGCCGGCTGATTTGTTATGAACGATTCTTCACCGAGTCCCACGAGATGGGCCGGGACACGTATTTCATCTGATTCTTCACCGAGTCCCATGGGATGGGCCGGGACACGTATGTCATCTGATTATTCACTGAGTCCCACGAGATGGGCCGGGACACGTATTTTATCTGATTCTCTACCGAGTCCCATGGGATGGGCCGGGACACGTATTCCACATGATTCTTTACCGAGTCCCCAGGGAATGGGACGGGACACGTATTCCACACGATTTATACCTAGACTGCCGGCAGTGAGGAAGGAGTTCCACGGGCATGAGGGATGACTTGAGGGCGTGAGTCCCTGACTTGACATGACTGCTTTTATGTTGTGAACTGTAATTTGGTTATCATACATATCTCCTGCTTTATATAGACTATTATGATTTCATTTACAGTATTTTACAGTTTCACATACTTGGTACCTGTTGTACTGACCTCCTTCGGGGGGCTGCGTTCATGCCGCAGGTAGAAGTACATCAGTTGGGGATCCTCGCTCATAGGATCACAGTTCAGCGTGTCGGGAAGTCCCATTCCTTCGGAGGCTTATCTTTGGTATGTTACCCTGAGTCCGTAGGTTCTTGTACATTCAGGGGTATGGCGGGGCCCTGTCCCGTCATAGTTGTTGTAAAAATCTTAGAGTTCTGTAGCACTGTTGTGGGCAGAGTTGTAAGGATTGTAACTGCTCAAATGTCTATATTTATATATGTTGAAAGGCAACCGTTTTGGTTGGTCTATTTTCTTTTATCTAGATCCATGTCTATTTGAATGTTTAAGTTTTTTTATTTTCCGCTAGTTTTTCTCTGATGTTGTATCACTAGGGTGCCCGGGGTAAGGCACCAGTCACGGGCCCCGGAACGGGTCGTGACAAAAGTGGTATCGTGAGCGCTAATCCTGAAAGTGTCTACGCATCGCGTGTCTAGTAGAGTCTTGATTATCGGTGTGTTGTGCACCACATCTATAATCAGGAGGTTATAGGACATTTAGGATTGGTTTCCATTCTTCTCATTCTGAGATCGTGCCTTAGAGCCGTTTGATAAGTTGGACCCCTCTGACGTATTCCTTTCTTTTACCAGTTATGCCTCCGCGTAAGGCAACTCGGGCCCGTATGGCAAGGCGCCGAGGAGCCGTGAGTAGAGCACGGAGGGTTACCGGCAGAGGCCCGGGCCAGCACCGAGATAGTGCTCCGACGACGAGTTAGCGGCGACGCCGGGCCGGCAGAGTTTAGCCGCAGCGAAGCTGCCGAGACTACAAGACTGAGCCTCCAGTCCCACAGCCTGGAGCAGATGAGATGGTACAAGGAGATGGCCCGCCATCGCCGTGGTCGTGGCCGATATGAGGATAGCCGGATGCAGCAGCTCACCCCGAGCACCCGTAGTTCACCCCGAGCGCATACTGAGGCTACGGACTTTACGAGTCAGAGCCCGCCATGTTCTATGGATCGAGAGCCGAGGATGACCTCGTGAGTTTATCCGATACCACAATGGATCATGAGAGTGATCGAGTCTCGAGGCGAGTCGGTGGTATTGGTTCGCATCACCGCGTGATATCGCAATGATCGTTTGATTCGCGAGCCGTCCCGGGGAGAGCATGCACCTCCAGCCGTTTGGGACGAGTTCTCAAGGGATTTTCTTGCACATTTCTTGCCCCCACAGATGAGGAGGGATCGGGCCGACAGATTTTTGACGTTGAGGCAGGACGGGCGGACGGTTAGAGAGTACAATGTGGAATTTGACTCATTAGCTCGGTATGTTCCCGCTGTAGTAGCTGATATGGAGGACAGAGTACACCGCTACATCACCGGGCTAGATGATTACTTGGCAGAGGCTTGTACGGGTGTAGCTCTTCAGCCGGGCATGGACATTGCCCGCATGCAAGCTCATGCACTAGGATGTGAGGCACGGAGAGGTCGACGGAATGACCAGGATCAGCAGAAGAGGGCCAGAACAGCAGGGTCCTTTGGTAACTTTCGAGGCGGGCCGCCTCAGCAGCAGACTAGTTATGTACCTCCGCCAAGCAGCAGTGGTCCTCCGCGCCTTCGTGACGCTCGGGGTATTCGAGCCGGTCGTGGCTCCGTGGCTTCGTTCACGAATATACATGAGTTCTAGCCACGGGTTGAGTTTTCCTCGGTGCATCGATGCGCGACGCCATCCCGGAATGTCGTCTTTTCGGGCGCTTGTTTTTCCGCGGCCGTCGGCCATATGACGAAACCGCCCTAATAGGAAGGATGCAGCGTAATGACTCACTAGGTCGATGTGTGCTCATCGCCTTCTGCAATGCTATGCCTGCAGGCGTGCCTATGATTAGAGTGAGCGGTAGATTCGTATATCCTTAACCCTCTAGAGATTTGTATGCATGATATGATGACCTTATTATTGTGTGCTATGTACGGATAGCGTTATGTTGGTTATGAGTTAGAAAGCATGGTTAGTTGAAAGGATATGTATGGGGGCATGGAAAGTGTGAACCTTAGAATATTTCATGTTGAGACCTTAGATGTAAGGTCATCTTGAATAAAATATTTTACGGTTAGTCTTTGTTGAAATACTTGGTTTGCGTATAAATGTGTTGTGGGATAAGTCCATGGGTAGTGTGAGATGGAAGTGGTAGCTTTCATGACGTGAATTAGTAAGATTGTTCCGCATCAGGGAACAAGAAGTTTGGCGCGATTTGGGGTCGGGTCGAGGACCATTCGCGGGTCAACCCGTAACCCGGATTGAGGTGGGGTCAGCTCGAGGTGGTCCCGCCAGGTGGTAGGGTCACAAGGGTGCTAGGCCCAGGTTTGGGTAACCATCGTACGAGTTCGTGGAAGCGTTTGATCGGAAGTCGGGCCGATGAGGTCAGCCCATCTTGTCCTTCAGTCAGGACTGTTTACTCGGCAGAGGGTTATGCGAGATGTTACATCAGGAAGGTGGTAAGGCTGCACGAGGTGCCTACTTTCACCTTAAGACGCAGTGAAGCCTGTGTTATGGCTATTTCTTTTCTCGAGGTTTTACCAGCAGGTTAGGAACTCGATGAGTCTTAGTATCGCATTCGCCCTCAGGCCAATGTTTGGATTTCAGGGGTAGCCGTAAGGAGTATTCGCCTCTTGGTTGAGTGTGTGTTATAATAGCTACCATATCAGTATTCGGATATCGCCTTATGACGCCTCGTAGGGGCGGAAATATAGGTTGCCAGTCGGTTGGTTCGAGGTTGGCAAAGTTTAGATAGTTGGTCCGTACTTGATCCAGCAGGATGTGGATAAGTCGCTTATCCGAGGGGTTATTGCACCGTACCGAAGTCATGCGGATAATTGGCGCCGACACTTGGAGTTCGCCGACTGGTCTTCAAGGTATCACCCTGGCGGCGTGATGAGATTTTGGAAACTGAAGCGATGACTGAAGTGTGGTACGTATACTAGAAGAGTTCAAGTGTTCGAGAAGGGCACGACGAGTAAGGAAGGAAGAGAACGTGTGTTATTTCGTGGCCAGGTGTGGCGTTGGCAACTTGTTAGAAGAACTTCTTCGTTATCCGTCTTGAGAAGGAACATTCGGGACGAATGTTTCGGGCGAGGAGAATGTTATACCCAGTATTTCCAGAGTATGTACGTGAGGGCGTACGTATTATAATTTAAGCCTTAAAGTAGGCAAAGTGGCGAATTTGTACACAAGTGCCGAAAAGAGTCGTTTTTCGACGAAACGTTTTACAGAACTTGCGAAGGGAAAATTCCGGCTATGTCATTTATTATTTTTGCGGATTTTTCCGAGAGACGAAACATTTTGGACCAACGGGAGGGTGACATGTGTCACCCTCACATTGGAAGGAAGTGGGCGGTAATGGACGAAATGGGAGCACTTTAGTTGGTAGGATATTTTGTGCAAGTTGGTGTGGTAGATGGATAAGGTGCACTTGGCTTAAATCAATCCCTACACTTGCATGGCACTTGGCTTGATCTTGGCCATTGGTTGGCCATTGCTTGACCTATAAATACCCCTCTAAGTTGAAGACTTTCTTCATCCAAACTTGAGCAATCTTTCTAAGTCTCAAAATACTCCCTCCCTCTTGAGCTTTCATCCGCCACACCCCCCTCCCCCTTTGAGAAGGCCCCTTGGCCGAAAGTATCCCCCCCCTCCTTTGTAGTGTTTAGCCGTGGGGTACCCCCCCCCCCTAGCCTAGTTGTTTTCGAGAAACACACCCCCCTCTTGGTAGAAATACTCTCCAAGTATTATTGTTATGCCAAAATACTCTAGCCCAAATACCTTGTAGTACTTTCCAAAGTTACCTCTATACGCAGAGCCCGGAAATACTATTATACTTTCCCTCAGTCGCAAAAACAAAACCCTAAGGAAATCTTCACTTATAGTTGAAGTATTTGGGTAGAAGTTGGTTAGAACTTCTAAGGGTTGTTTGGAGCGGGTTGGAGCGCACGGAGTAGGAGCTAAACCTTGCTCAGGATCGACATTTAAACTTGGATAATTTTGGGCTTATCGAGGTAAACACTCTTGACCTTCTATTGTAATTGGAAATTACATGTGTAGGAATATATAGTTGAAGTATACTATATATAGAACTGAACATAATTATGCGGCAATGTCTTTTGACTTAAGCCTGAATTTAAAGAAGAGAATCGAATCAGAATTACATAGGATCAGACATGCAGTAGACTTGTGTAGCATTACTGTGAAGTAGAATTGTACACGTCCGGATTAGACGTACAACCCCCCCCCCCCCCCAGGGAGTTGTTGGCCTGTTAGCAGGCCTCGATAGGGGAGGAGATTTACGCAGTTGCGGGGGAGGCGCCGAATTTTCTGTAGAATATTCTACGTTGAGATCTAGATGTTAATAGGCGCCTTGTGGCCCCTATAGGTTGAAGTACTACGTGTGGCGTGAGCTGCTTGGCTTAAGGTGTAGCCGACGGTTTGAGGTACTTGGAGCGTTTTGCTATTAGTCGATAATCGTCGCGAGGTATGTGAACCTCTTCCTATCTTTTCTAGCATGATATGTGTATAACTATGTAGTACGGTAGACGTACATGTGTTAAATGTATTTGGTTGGTTTAAAACATAAAGTGTTATAACGGCTTTATGGGAAGTTGGTTATAACAGTTTTATGTAAGTAAGAAATGCTTTGTGGTTTTTAAAAGATAACTGACTTGATGTGTGATGATAAGAATCTTGAAGTATTTCAAAAGAATTAAGAAACCTTTCTTTAAGAAGAGTAATACTTGGTTTTGAAAACATAAGAGTTATACTAGCTTTATGGGAAGTTAGGTATAACGTCTTAATAGAGATAAAGAGAATGGTTTACTGATTTTTAGAAGTTAAGAGACTTAATCTTAAAAGATAAGAGACTTGACTTGAATGAATTAAATATGAATTTTGTGTGAAACCTCATTCGTGAGTAATGAGTACTTGGTTTTAAAAGGAATAATGTTTCTTGATTTTGGAAATCAGAATGAGTATCGACAAACCACTGCAGCGTTAATAAAAGGAAATGTTTTGACTAATTAAGTATTATTAAAACCAGTAGAAACCTCCATCTGCATAGAAGCTAAGATGAGACAAAATGATATTACATTTCCTAGATCATGGCTGCTTTAATAAGATTGATTATGAACAAGAATAACCTACTCACATATAAGACATATGTTTCTCAAATTGTTTAAAAGAGGATTATATTCTTAAGTGATTAAGTCTATGGACTATGAAACCTTTCTAAAATAAGAGACTTAAGTATTTGAAATTAGGCAAACTTGAACTTTTGGAAAAGAATGTTGTTACTTGATGTTGAAAAGGAAAGTGTTTTGGTTTACCTAAAAATGTGAGTCACTCTATTTTAATACTACGGTATCGTGACCTTTATAAAAGAAATGGATCTTTTTAAAAGAATTTAACGTACGTAATACTTTGGGGTCAGAACCTGGACTTGGCCTAAAATAAACTTGAGTTGGGTGTAACTTGCCTATGTTTGTGTTTGATAGCCTTGTTGTGCAAATACTGTATTTTTATACCACCGCGTCTCGATGGAGGCGGCTGATTTGTTATGAACGATTCTTCACCGAGTCCCACGAGATGGGTCGACACGATTTCATCCGATTCTTCACCGAGTCCCATGGACGGGCCGACACGATTCCATCCGATTATTCACCGAGTCCCACGAGATGGGCCGACACGATTTCATCCGATTCTCTACCGAGTCCCATGGATGGGCCGACACGTATTCCACACGATGCTTTACCGAGTCCCACGGATGGGCCGACACGTATTCCACACGATTTATACCTAGATCAGCGGTGAGGAAGAAGTTCCACGTACGAGGATGACTTGAGGCGTGAGTCCACGACTTGACATG
Source organism: Przewalskia tangutica (assembly GCA_029844215.1). Classification (NCBI taxonomy): domain Eukaryota; kingdom Viridiplantae; phylum Streptophyta; class Magnoliopsida; order Solanales; family Solanaceae; genus Przewalskia; species Przewalskia tangutica. Next base: position 40,068,048 of record CM056720.1, on the reverse strand, counting down.
ACCGCTTATGTTGTGGAATCGTAGTTTGGTTATCATACATGTCTCCTGCTTTATATAGACTATTATGATTTCATTTACAGTATTTTACAGTTTCACATACTTGGTACCTGTTGTACTGACCTCCTTCGGGGGGCTGCGTTCATGCCGCAGGTAGAAGTACATCGGTTGGGGATCCTCGCTCATAGGATCACAGTTCAGCGTGTCGGGAAGCCCCATTCCTTCGGAGGCTTATCTTTGGTATGTTACCCTGAGTCCGTAGGTTCTTGTACATTCAGGGGTATGGCGGGGCCCTGTCCCGTCATAGTTGTTGTAAAAATCTTAGAGGTCTGTAGCACTGTTGTGGGCAGGGTTGTAAGGATTGTAACTGTTCAAATGTCTATATTTATATATGTTGAAAGGCAACCGTTTTGGTTGGCCTATTTTCTTTTATCTAGATCCATGTCTATTTGAATGTTTAAGTTTTTTTATTTTCCGCTGGTTTTTCTCTGATGTTGTATCACTAGGGTGCCCGGGGTAAGGCACCAGTCACGGGCCCCGGAACGGGTCGTGACAGTGGGCGTGAGACCCATTGTTATATTTGAGTAATGACTTTGAGGGCGTGAGTCCCTGACTTGACATGACTGTTTATATATTGTGGACTGTAGTTTGGTTATCATACATGTCTCCTGCTTTATATAGACTATTATGATTTCTTTTACAGTATTTTACAGTTTCACATACTTGGTACCTGTTGTACTGACCTCCTTCGGGGGGCTGCGTTCATGCCGCAGGTAGAGGTACATCGGTTGTGGATCCTCGCTCTTAGGATCACAGTTCAGCATTTTGGGAAGCTCCGTTTCTCCGGAGGCTCATCTTTGGTATAGTCCCCTGTCAGTGTAGTTACTTGTACATTCAGGGGTATGGCGGGGCCCTGTCCCTTCATAGTTATGGTTACATTCTTAGAGGTCTGTAGTACTGGTGTGGGCAGGGTTTGTAAAAGGATTTAACTGTTCAGGTTGATATATATATGTATATATTCGGGAAGGTGACCGTTTTGGTTAGCCTGTTTCATACTTTATCTCTTGTTTCATGATTAAGTTTTTTTTTTCGCTGATTTTCTCTGATGTTGTATCACTAGGGTGCCCGGGGTAAGGCACCAGTCACGGGCCCGGGATCGGGTCGTGACAAATAACAATCTCCCAAATTAGTACGACACTCTCCCTTATGAAGTTTTCCACAACGGCCACACTGAGACAAGGGCGACCTCATCCGGCGAGCACTCTTTCCTCAAAATCTGAAACACAGGAGCCCCGACCGCTCCCGAACATCCCGGCGTCCCGGCCGTGGAGGACCACTGCATCGGGCGGAGGTACATAACTAGTCACCGAGGCGGTCCGCCTCGAAAGTTACCAAAGGACCTCTGCTCGCCTCTTCTCGCTGATTCGTCATTCCGCCGACCTCTCCGCCTCACACCTGCGCATATGCTCGCATGCGGGCAATGTCCATGCTCGTGAAGAGCTACACCCGAACAAGCCTCGCCAAGTAGTCATCGAGCCCGACGTGGCGGCACTCGCCCTCCATACAAAGCACTAACGCGGGGACATACTGAGCCAATGAGTCGAACTCCACATTGTACTCCCGAACCGTACGCCCGCTCTGCCTCAACACCAAAAATCTGTCGGCCCGAGCCCTCCTTGTCTGTGGAGGCAAGAAATGTGCAAGAAATGCCTCCGAGAACTCGTCCCAAATAGCTGGAGGCGCATGCTCCCCCCGGGACAGCTCCCACGAATCAAACCAGTCGACTGCAGTATCACGCAGCCGATGTGAGCCTAAGACCACTGTCTCGGTCTCCGAAGCCTTGATCACTCTCATGATCCAGAATCGCTCGATGAACTCCTGCGGAGCATCCTCAGGCCTCGATCCATAAAACACTGGCGGGCTACAACTCAGAAAGTCCCGCAGTCTCAAACTATCTGCTCTCGGGTGAATTACGTACTACGGCACGTAATCGCCAGATCCAGCCTTATCCTCGTGCCTTGCCACTATCCTGGCCAATAACTGGGCCATCTCCTTGTACCCCATCTCTTCTCGCTCCAGCCGTGGACCGAGGCTCGTATCGTGGTCTCAACAGCCATCGCGGCGCCTAAACTCTATCGAGGTGGCGGCTGCAAAACTCGCCGTCAAGCACTTTTCATGTAATGACCGGCTGCGCCGCATTCTCTCTGAATCCCACTAGCGCTTCTCGATCGCTTGCCCATCTGGGCCGGGTTGCTGCGCGGAGGCATAACTGGTAAAAACGAAATGTGTCAGAGGGGTCCAACTTATAACACAGCTCTAAGGCACGATCTCAGAATGAGAAGAATGGAAACCAATCCTAAATGTCCTGCAGCCTCCTGATTATAGATGTGGTGCACAACACACCGATAATCAAGACTCTACTAGACACGGTCTGTAGACACTTTCCGAGGATTAATCGCTCGATACCACTTTTGTCACGACGAACCTGCCCGTGACTGGTGCCTTACCCCGGGCACCCTAGTGATACACCATCAGAGAAAATCAGCGGAAATAAAAACTTAAAAATGAAACAAGATATATGATAAGAACAGGATAACCAAAACGGTCACCTTCCAATAAAATATATATACAAATCTTTCAAACCAAACAGTTTAATCCTTTTTACAAACCCTGCCCATAATAGTACTACAGACCTCTAAGAGTTTTTATACAACATGACGGGACAGGGCCCCGCCATACCACGAACGCATAAGTACCTCAAAGGATGGGGACTATACCAAAAGATAAGCCTCCGGAGAAACGGAGCTTCCCAATACGCTGAACTGCGATCCTATGAACGAGGATCAACAACTGGTGTACCTCTACCTGCAAGATGAACGCACTCAAGGGCGAGGTCAAGACAACAGTACCAAGTATGTGAAATCAAAATATCAGAATGAAATCATAGTAGTCTATATAAAGCGAGACATGTATCATAACCAAACTACGATCACAATAAATAAGCGATTATGTAAGTCGTGACTCACGCCTCAAAGTCATCACTCAATATAACTATGGGTCTCATGCCTCAACATCAATCATGCCGTGGAATACCTTCCTCACCGCCGCGATCTATGATATAATAACACCAGAGCACACATGAACACCAAGTTCCACTGAGTCATAAAACCGTGCGGCAAGTACAAAGGCTAACTACCGATACCAAAGCCGACTAACAATACTATACAACCAAACCACGAGTCGAGCACGGCAAGTACGAAAGCCAACTACCGGATACCAAGGCCGTGTCACGAGCTGACCGGGCAAGTACGGAGGCTAACTACGGATACCAAGCGTATCACGAGACTCCGCCACGGCGATACGGCAAGTACGAAGCCAACTACCGATACCAAGGCCGTGTCACGAGTCGACCGGCAAGTACGAGGGCTAACTACCAGATACCAAGGTCGTATCACGAGACTTCGCCACTAAACTGAACGGGGAAAGTGCGAAGGCTAACTACCAGGTACCAAGGCCGAATCAGCCACGAGACGGGGCAAGTACGAAAGCCAACCACCAGATACCAAGGCCGAATCAGTAAAAACCTCATGGAGAGCTAGTCCATGGAATAACACTATCAACAGGAGCGTACCCGTGGAATTCTCCGTCACTGCCGGCACGTCCAAGTAATATCATAACAAATCAGCCGGCCCTCCATTGAGAGACGCGGTGGTGCAGAAATACAAATACTAGCACGACAAGGCTATCACACGCAAACATAGGCAAGTTACACACAACTCAAGGTACTTTCATTTTATGCCAAAGTCCAGGTTTTAACCCCAAAGTACTACGTACGTTAAATTCATTTTAAAGGATCCATTTCTTTTACAAAGGTCACCCGATACCCGTAGTATTAGAATAGAGTGACTAACATTTTTAAGTAAACCAAAACAACTTCCGTACTTTCCTTTTTAAACCAAATTAAGGCAATACCATGCCTTCTTTTTAGACCCAAAACACTTCTCCTTTTAAAGTCAAGTTACCACTTTAAAACCAATGATAAAACCATTCTTTTGTTTTCATAAAGTCGTTATAACTAACTTCCCATAAAGCTGTTATAACACTTTATGTTTAAACCAATTTAAGACAAAACAATGCCTTTCTTTTAAACCAAAAACTCTTCAAGTTCCTCAAGTCTCTTTTAGAAATCAAGTTCCTTACTTTGAAAATTTAAGAAAATTAATGCTTGTTCAAACTGATTCTCATTAAAGCAGCCATGACTTAGGAAATGTAATACAATTTTGTCTTATCTTAGCTTCTATGCAGATAGAGGTTTCTACTGGTTTTAATATAATTCCTTATTTGTCAATACATTTTCCTTTATTAACGCTGCAGTGGTTCGTTCGATACTTATTCTCATTTCCGAAATCAGTAAAACATTATTCTTTAAAAACCAAGTACTCATTACTCACGAATGAGGTTTCACACTTCTTAACAACTTTCATATCAATTCAATTAAGTCAAGTCTCTTATCTTTTAAGATTAAGTCTCTTAACTTCTAAAATCAATAAACCATTCTTTTTATTTCTGTTAAGTCGTTATACCTAACTTCCCATAAAGCTAGTATAACTCTTAGGCTTTTAAAACCAGGTATTACTCTTCTTTCAAAAACGATTCTTAATTCTTTTGAAATACTTCAAGATTCTTATTATTTAAAACTCAAGTCAAACGACATTGAAGTAAAACCACGTTCAGTTAACACACGTACGTCTACCGTACTATATATATTCTTTTAAAATATCATGCTCAAGAGGATAGGAAGAATCACATACCTCGCGACGATTATCGACTATTAGCAAATAGCTCCAAAGTACTGTAATCCTGTTAGCCTCTTCCACCCTTCGAGTAGAATACGCTACTCGCAGTACTTCAACCTATAACGGTCATATAAGTCTATCAACATCTAGACTACTCTGCAGAATAATTCTAGATACAGATTCCTTTATTCTACGGAAAATTGGGCAGCACTTCCCTACCCGCCAATCTACACGAGTCTCATCAGAATACAGTCCTATGTAAGTACAGTTCAATCTTCTTTCTTTAATATTCTTCTGATGTGATTTCAATTCAATTCTCTTCTCTTATACCATCCTTCTATACGTCTTATACTCAATTCTATACAACTACAGTATGTAATTCCAATTACAATAGAAGGACAAGAGTATTTACCTCGATAAGCCCAAAATTATCCAAGTTTTAATGTCGATCCTGAGCAACGTTTAGCTCCTACACTTGGCGCTCCAACCCGCTCCAAAACAACCCTTAGAAGTTCAACACAACTTCTTCTTAATACTTCAACCCTTTATGAAGATTTTCCTTAGGGTTTCGTTTAGTGGCTAAAGGAAGTATAATAGTATTTCTGGGCTTTTAGTATAGGTGTAACCTTGGACTACTACAAGGTATTTGGGCCAAGGTATTTTGGAATAGTAACAATACTTGGAGAATACTTTTCTACCAAGGGGGGGGGTGTATTTTATGAAAACAACTCAAGGAAGGAGGAGGGGGGTGTGTCTCGGCCAACACCACTAGGAGGGGGGATATCTCTCGGCCAAGGGGCCTCACAAAGGGGGAGGGGGGGGAGCTCTTGGACGAGAGCAACAAGAAGGGAGGGAGGATTTCAAGACTTAGAAAACATTTGTGGATGAAGAAGTCTTCAACAAGGGGGGGTATTTATAGGGAGATCAATGGCCAAGATCAATCCAAGTGGGGGGGCAAGTGGAGGGTCACGATTTTCCCAAGTGCACCCTAACCCTACTCCACAAATCCCTCACAAACATTGACCCTTGTTTTAGGCCCCAAAAAAAGCCAAGAAAATGCCCCACTTTCGGCCACCACAACCGTCCACTTGAGGGTGACAAGTGTCGCCCTCTCGTTGGTCCAAAATATTTCATCTCTCAGAAAAATCCGCAAAAATTATAAATGACATAGCCGTAATTTTCCCTTCGCAAAGTTCGGAAAACGTTTCGTCGAAAAACAATTCGTTTCGTGGGTTGTGCACAAATTTTTGTCCTATGCCTAACTTAAGGCTTAGACTTTTGTACGTACGCCCTCACGTACATACTCTGGAAATACGGGGTATAACATTTATATAGACTATTATGATTTCATTTACAGTATTTTCAGTTTCACATACTTGGTACCTGTTGTACTGACCTCCTTCGGGGGGCTGCGTTCATGCCGCAGGTAGAGGTACATCGGTTGTGGATCCTCGCTCATAGGCTCACAGTTCAGCGTTTTGGGAAGCTCCGTTTCTCCGGAGGCTTATCTTTGGTATAGTCCCCTGTCAGTATAGTTACTTGTACATTCAGGGGTATGGCGGGGCCCTGTCCCGTCATAGTTATGGTTACATTCTTAGAGGTCTGTAATCACAAGTGTGGTTTGTAAAAGGATTTAACTGCTATTGATTTGATATATATATGTATATATTCGGAAGGTGACCGTTTTGGTTAGCTTTGTTTCATACTTTATGTCTTGTCTCATGTTTTAGTTTTATTTCACGATTTTCTCTCGATGTTGTATCACTAGGGTGCTCGGGTAAGACACTGGGATGCCCGAGGTCGGTCGTGATGTGAAAGGTTTACTCTAATTAAAACAAGTACGGGTAAAGGATTTGAAACTAAGAAATGTGAATTGATTTTTAGGCATTGGTTGCCTAAGGTTTTAAAGGAAATGAAGTCACTTGATTTAGAAGCCTATTATATTTCTAAAAGGAAATGTGACTTGTCTTGAAATAAATCGTAACTTGATACTATGGTGATTAGTATCTTGGAATTTTTGTATAAAAAGAGTTATTTCTTAAAAAGTTAGAAGTACATGGTACTTGGGTTGAATTCCCGGATTTTCTATTAAAAGACATGTTAGTGCCTTAGGATACTAAAATGAGAGGATATATTAATAATGTTAATAAGAAGTTAGGGGATTTCTTAACTTGCTTATGTTATGATAGGCCGGTAGTGCTTATGTATGATATGATAGGCCGGTAGTGCTTATGTTATGTATGATAGCCGGATGAGCTATGTTATATATTTATATTATTACGGGGTAAACCCCGGGTTATTATTTATGCCATGGATTTGCTACCCATGATGCGAGTGCGGCGCTTGCACTCATGCGGATCCGGACCATAGGATCCATGCGGGTGAAATAGTCCCATGCGAGTACGGCGATGGTACGCATGCGGTCCACGGATCCATGCGGTGAAATAGTCCATGCGGGTGAAATAGTCCCATGGCGAGGCGGATGACCTCATGCGGGTCCACAGACCCGTGCGGGTGAAATAGTCCCGGGAGTAGTATTGCTTAATGATACTACGGCGAGGTACCGCTTTGATCGTGAGCCTCCTATTTTTATGATATAAGATTTATACTTGTTACTCTCATTGTTAGTAAGGCACAGTGCAAGGAAATTGATTTTTATCTATGACTCCAGCTTATTTTTGACTTATGATATTACTACAGTATTTTCCAGTTTTACATACTTGGTACGTTGTGTCTCGACCCGCTTCCTGGGGCCGTTCATGCCGCATGTAAGGGAAAACAGGTGGTAGATCCTCATTCCTAGGATCTTTTACTCAGGTGTCAGGAGCTCCATTTCTTCGGAGGCTCGACTTTTGGTATGGTTCTCCCTGGTGTTGTTGATATTTTGTACATTCAGAGGCATGACGGGGCCCTGTCCCGTCATAATGTTACTCCTTCTTAGAGGCCTGTAGTCTTGTCATAACTTGGTTTTTTTAAGGATGTAACTGTTCGGCTGGACTCCCGCAGTCCGCATAGTCCTGTGGACCGCATAGGCCGTATAGACCCGCATCGGCGTAACACACCCGGAGTGATCAATCCTGGAACTCCCGCAGCTCCGCATAGTCCTGTCAACCGCATAGGCCGTATAGACCCGCATCGAGGGTGGCAAGTCCTCGGCATCATAACAAGTCAGGGGGGTATGTGATATAATAACAGTACAACAGGCTTATCGTTAAACAACGTAAGCACAACAAGAATAACCCCCTTACACAACATCACAAGACACTAACACACGTAGCATCATAACATGTTTACTTATCAAACCATCTTACTACACTTTTCAGAAATCAATACAAGACTTTCATAAACAAATAAGTAAACCGTTCCTTTTATCTTTCTTAAGTCGTTATACCTAACTTCCCATAAAGCTAGTATAACTCTTTAAGCTTTTAACACCAAGTATTACTTTTCTTTCAAAAATGATTCATAACTCTTTTGAAATACTTCAAGATTCTTATTATTTAAAACTCAAGTCAAAAGACATCAGAGTAAAACCAAGTTCGATTAACACACGACGCTCACCGTACTATTTATATATTTTAAAAATATCATGCTCAAGAGGATAGGAAGAAATCACATACCTCCTCGACGAAATCCACCTGCCAAGTCGAATATGTCGCGCGCAGAGTATCAACCTATAATAGTCAAATACGTCTATCAACGTCTAGACTACTCTGTAGAATATTCTAAGCAGAAGGTCCTTAATTCTACGGAAAATTGGGCAGCACTTCCCTACCCGTCAAACTACACAAGTCTACTGTAAATACAGTCCTAGGTAAGTACAGTTCAATTCTCTTCTTTAATATCCTTCTATATCTTATACTCAATTCGAAACTATTATTATCTGTAATCTCCAATTACAATAGAAGGACAAGATATTTACCTCGGTAAGCCCAAAATTATCCAAGTTTAAATGTCGATCCTGAACAACATTTAGCTCCTAAATTGCACGCTCCGATAGCTCCAAGAAACCCTTAGAAGTTTCTAAACAACTTCTACTTAACTTCAACCAACCATGAAGATTTCCCTAGGGTTTCATTTTGTGACTAATGGATATAAAGTAGTATTTCTGGGCTTTTAGTATAGAGGTAACTTTGGAATACTACAAGGTATTTGGCTAAGGTATTTTGGAATAGTAACAATACTTGGAGAATATTTTTCTACCAAAGGGGGGGGAAGGGGGTTTCGGACGAAACTACTAGGAAGGGGGGGAGGACTTAGACGAGAACTACTAAGAGGGGGGGAGGGATTTTGAGACTTGGAAAATATTTAGTGGATGAAGAAGTCTTGCAACTTAGGGGGGGTATTTATAGGACCTTCAAAGGCCAAGATTCAAGCAAGTGGAGGGTGAAGATTTGGACATGTGTTGAGTGGGTCCCACTTATCCATCTTCTCCACAAATATCTAGCAAAACATTGACCAAATGTTTAAGGCCTTTAAAAGGCAAAAAACGTGCCAACAATCCCCTCACCAAACCGTCCACTTGAGGGTGACACATGTCGCCCTCTCGTTGGTCCAAAATATTTTATCTCTCGGAAAAATCCGTAAAAATTTTAAATGTCGAAACAGTAATTTTTCCTTCGCAAGGTTCGGATTATTTTCCGTTAGAAGTTCATAATTTCGCCCTTTGCCTAATTAAGGCTTAAACTTTGTCGCACGCCTCACGCACATACCACGAAATACGGTATAACATTCTCCCCTCCTTAGAAACATTCGTCCCGAATGTTCCTTCTCACAAAGATAACGATATAGTTCCTCATATTTAAACAATTTGCAAATGCCACACATGGCCACAATACGACACTTAAGCAAATATGATAAAATTAAAACAAGCAAGTAGGAAAGTGAGTTACATGGAGGTGTGGGGAATAAGTGAGGATACCTCTGCCTCATGTACTCCTCTGTTTCCCACGTCATCTCCTCCCTGTTCTCGTTCCGCCATAAGACCTTGACGGAAGCCACATCCTTCGTCCGCAACCGCCTAACCTGACGATCGAGTATCGCTATGGGACTCTCCTCATACGATAACCCCTCGGTCACCTGGACATCGTCAATCGGGTGCACTCTAGATGGATCCCCGATACATCTCCTCAGCATAGAAACATGAAAAACCGGATGCACTGCCTCCAGATCGGACGGCAGATCCAACTCATAGGCAACCTTGCCTACCCTGCGGACAATCTGATAAGGCCCAATGTACCTTGGGCTGAGCTTCCCTTTCCTGCCAAATCTCATCACACCCTTCATGGGTGACACCTTCAGGAAAACCCAATCATCAACCTCAAACTCCAGATGCCGACGACGATGATCTGCATACGACTTCTGTCGACTCTGAGCTGTCAATAGCCGCTCCTGGATAAGCTTCACCTTATCCACTGCCTGCTGTATCAAGTCTGGTCCCACTAACTGCACCTCGCCCACATCAAACCAGCCTATCGGTGACCTGCACTTCCTCCCATATAAGGCCTCATAAGGCGCCATCTGGATACTGGAGTGGTAGCTATTATTATACGCAAACTCTACTAGAGGCAAATGATCCTCCCAGCTACCCCTGAAGTCAATAACACAGGCTCGCAGCATATCCTCAAGAGTCTGGATAGTGCGCTCTGCCTGTCCGTCTGTCTGAGGATGGAATGCAGTACTCAGGCTCACCTGCGTCCCTAATCCCTTCTGGAAAGACCTCCGAGTTAGGCAGAACCGGCTCTGCATGCGATATGATAGAAATAGGGACCCCATGCAGTCTCACGATCTCTCGGACGTAAAGTCTAGCATAAGCCACCGCCGAAAAAGTCGTCCTGACGGGAAGAAAGTGGGCTGATTTCAATGCACTGTCGACGATAACCCAGATAGAATCATGCTTCCTCTGAGTGCGAGGTAATCCTGTGATAAAGTCCATGTTGATCACCTCCCACTTCCAGGTCGGGATCTCTATCGTCTGCAATAATCCACCAGGCCTCTGGTGCTCTACCTTTACCTGCTGACAACACGGGCACTGAGCAACAAACTCTGCAACGTCCCTCTTTAGGCCATCCCACCAATACACAGATCTGAGGTCGTGGTACATATTTGTCGACCCCGGATGGATAGAGTAACGCGCGTCGCAGGTGCTTCCCTAGAACTCCGCCAAGTCTTGAAATATCTGGAACACACAACCTGCCCTTAAACCTTAGCACCCCATCAGGTGCTACCTCAAAAGGACCCTTCCCCTCACGAAGAGCCGTATCACGATACCGTGTCAAAATCGGATCCTCAAACTGTTGCCTCTTCATCTCCTCGACGATGGAAGACTCGGCAACCTCTCGAACTCGAACCCCACTGCTATCAGAACTAATCAATCGAACTCCAAGGCTCGCTAACTGATGTAACTCGCGGACCATGCCCCTCATCTCTGGCTGCACAACTGATAGACTCCCCATCGACCTACGACTAAGGGCATCTGCCACAACATTGGCCTTCCCTGGGTGGTACAGGATATCGACATCATAATCCTTGAGTAACTCTAACCACCGTCTCTGCCGTAAGTTCAGCTCCCTCTGGCTGAAGATATACTGGAGGCTCTTGTGGTCTGTGTAAATATCCACATGAACTCCATACAAATAGTGCCTCCAGATCTTCGAGGCGTGAATCACCGCTGCCAACTCCAAATCATGGGTGAGGTAGTTCTTCTCATGCTTCTTAAGCTGTCGGGATGCGTACGCTATAACCTTGCCCTGCTGCATCAACACACATACAAGCCCGATGCCTAACGCATCACAATACACCACATAACCGTCTAGACCCTCTGGACGAGTAAGAACTGGGGCGGTCGTCAGCCTCTCGCCCGAATCGGAAACCACGCCACAAGCATCAGTCCATCAAACATAGCTCCTTCCAGTCGGCTTAGTCAAAGGTGCGAAATAGAAGCAAACTTCTCCACGAACCTCCGATAGTAACGTGAGGCCCGAAAGGCTGCGCACCTGCCGGAGTAGTAGGTCTAGGCCAACTCCTGACTGCCTCGATCTTGGCCGTATCCACCCGAATACCATCGGCCCCGACAATGTGCCCAAGAAAAGCCACCGAAGCCAACCAAAACTCACATTTGGAAAACTTGGCGTACAACTGCTGGTCCTGGAGAACTCTCAGCACAATCCTCAAATACTCTGCATGCTCCGCATGCTCCTGCTCTAAGCGGGAATAAACCAAGATGTCATCAATGAATACTATCACAAACGTATCCAAAAATGGCTTGAACACTCGGTTCATCAAATCCATAAATACCACGGAGCATTGGTCAAAGCGAAAGACATAACTCGAACTCATAGTGCGTCTGGGTCCGTAATGCGATCCTAGGGACATCCGCCTCTCGACTCGCAACTTTGATGATAGCGATCACGATCAATCTTGGAGAAACATCTCTCACCGCAACCGGTCGAACAAATCATCAATCACAGGAAGGGTATACATTCTTAATAGTCACCTTGTTCACCGGTAATCAACACATGCGCAGCGTCCCGTCCTTCTTCTTCACGAACAATATCGGCGCTCCCCAGGGAGAAACACTAGGCCTGATGAAGCCCTTCTCCAGCAAATCTCTCAGCTGGTCCTTCAACTCTCTCAACTCGGCAGATGTCATTCTGTATGGCGGAATGGAAATAGGCCGAGTGTCTGGCTGTGGTGCAAATCTAGACTGCTGCTGAGGTCATCCAACCCGAGAGCTACCAAAAGATCCTGCCGTCCTGGCCTTCTTCTGCTGCTGATATCTGTCGACCCGTCGGCCTCTACGCTCCTCGCATCCAAGTGCATGAGCCTGCATGCGGGAAATGTCCATGCCCGGCTGAAGAGCTACACCCGAGCAAGATTCTGCCAAATAATCATCTAGCCCGGTGACGTAGCGGTGCACCCTGTCCTCCATATCTGCTACCAACGCAGGGACATATCGAGCCAACGAGTCGAACTCCACGTTGTACTCCCGAACTGTGCGCCCTCTCTGCCTCAGCATCAAAAACCTGTCGGCCCGTGCTCTCCTCATCTGTGGCGGCAAGAAATGAGTGAGAAATGCCTCCGAGAACTCGTCCCATACTGCTGGAGGCGCATGCTCTCCCCGGGATAGCTCCCACGAATCAAACCAGTCAGGGGGGTATGTGATATAATAACAGTACAACGGGCTTATCGTTAAACAACGTAAGCACAACAAGAATAACCCCCTTACACAACATCATAAGACACTAACACACGTAGCATCATAACATGTTTACTTATCAAACCATCTTACTACACTTTTCAGAAATCAATACAAGACTTTCATAAACAAATAAGTAAACCGTTCCTTTTATCTTTCTTAAGTCGTTATACCTAACTTCCCATAAAGCAAGTATAACTCTTTAAGCTTTTAACACCAAGTATTACTTTTCTTTCAAAAATGATTCATAACTCTTTTGAAATACTTCAAGATTCTTATTATTTAAAACTCAAGTCAAAAGACATCAGAGTAAAACCAAGTTCAGTTAACACACGTACGTCTACCGTACTATTTATATATTTTAAAAATATCATGCTTAAGAGGATAGGAAGAAATCACATACCTCCTCGGCGAAATCCACCTGCCAAGTCGAATATGTCGCGCGCAGAGTATCAACCTATAATAGTCAAATACGTCTATCAACGTCTAGACTACTCTGTAGAATATTCTAAGCAGAAGGTCCTTAATTCTACGGAAAATTGGGCAGCACTTCCCTACCCGTCAAACTACACAAGTCTACTGTAAATACAGTCCTAGGTAAGTACAGTTCAATTCTCTTCTTTAATATCCTTCTATATCTTATACTCAGTTCTAAACTATTATTATATGTAATCTCCAATTACAATAGAAGGACAAGATATTTACCTCAGTAAGCCCAAAATTATCCAAGTTTAAATGTCGATCCTGAACAACGTTTAGCTCCTAATTTGCACGCTCCGATAGCTCCAAGAAACCCTTAGAAGTTTCTAAACAACTTCTACTTAACTTCAACCAACCATGAAGATTTCCCTAGGGTTTCATTTTGTGACTAATGGATATAAAGTAGTATTTCTGGGCTTTTAGTATAGATGTAACTTTGGAATACTACAAGGTATTTGGCTAAGGTATTTTGGAATAGTAACAATACTTGGAGAATATTTTTCTACCAAAAGGGGGAGGGGGGGTTTCGGACGAAACTACTAGGAAGGGGGGGAGGACTTGCACGAGAACTACTAAGAGGGGGGGAGGGATTTTGCGAGTTGGAAAATATTTAGTGGATGAAGAAGTCTTGCAACTTAGGGGGGGTATTTATAGGACCTTCAAAGGCTAAGATTCAAGCAAGTGGAGGGTGAAGATTTGGACATGTGTTGAGTGGGTCCCACTTATCCATCTACTCCACAAATATCTAGCAAAACATTGACCAAATGTTTAAGGCCTTTAAAAGGCAAAAAACATGCCAACAATCCCCTCACCAAACCGTCCACTTGAGGGTGACACATGTCGCCCTCTCGTTGGTCCAAAATATTTTATCTCTCGGAAAAATCCGTAAAAATTTTAAATGTCGAAACCGTAATTTTTCCTTCGCAAGGTTCAGATTATTTTCCGTTAGAAGTTCATAATTTCGCCCTTTGCCTAATTAAGGCTTAAACTTTTGTACGTACGCCCTCACGTACATACCCTGGAAATACGGGGTATAACACGGCTGAAGAGCTACACCTATGCAACCCTCTGCTAAGTAATCGTCAAGTCCTGTGACATAGCGGTGCAGTCTATCCTGCATGTCTGCCACTAAAGCGGGGACATAACGAGCCAACGAGTCAAACTCTATACTGTATTCCCAACCGCCCGCCTGCTTCGCCAACATCATAAATCTATCTGCCCGAGCTCTCCTCATCTGCGAGGGAAAGAAGTGTGTAAGAAATGTGTCAAGACCGAGCGCGGCCGATCGGTGCCCTAACGGGCACCCGTTCAGTATACATCGAGAGAATAGCAATGAACATACACAACATAAACACATGTGTAAACAATAAACATCACAGGCTAGCCGATAAGGCCGCCTTCCATAATATAAACATAATCAAAACTACAACTGTACAACTCAGTTCTTACAGCCCAACCACATATGTGAATACGCACTTAGAATAACAAGCGTGGCGGGACAGGGCCCCGCCATACCCCTGAATGTACATAAATCTACAACATCAGGGAAAGACTGTACCAAATGAGACAAGCCTCCGGAGAAATGGGGCTTCTGACGTCTGATAAGTGATCCTAAGAATGCGGATCCACCACCTGCTTACCCTTTCCTGCGGCATGAACGCAGCCCCCGGGGAAGGGGTCGACATAATATGTACTAAGTATGTAAAGCGAAAGTATCAGAACTACATCATAAGTTTAAATCAAAGCCGGAGACATGTATGATAACAAAATTACAGTACACAGTGTCTTACTAACAATGAGAGTAAATCAAGGGAATACGTACAACATCACAATAGGAGACTCCCGATCATATCATGGGTAGTGAACCCATAGAAACAGGTGGTATAACGTCTTGGGGTTTTTACCCCTCATTTATACTCTTACCCTGAAGCAGGTGGTATAACGTCTTGGGGGTTTACCCATCATTTATACTCTTACCCTGGAGAAGGTAATAAAGCAGGTGGTATAACGTCTTGGGGGTGTACCCCTCATTTATACTCTTATCCTGGAGAAGGTGGTATAGCGTCTTGGGGGTTTACCCCTCACTTATACTCTTACCCTATCTCAACCGGCCGTCATACAATAAATAAGCAAGTTAGAAATCCCCCTAACTTCTTATTAGTCTTATTCATCTACACTCTCATTTTAGTTCACTTAAGGCACTAATATGTTATAATAAATCTGGGAGTTTAACCCAAAGTACTACGTACTTCTAACCTTTTTAAAATGACTAATTTTCATATAAAACTTCCAAGATACTATAAACCGTAGTATCAAGTCAAAATTACTTTTCAAGACAAGTCACAATACCTTTAGAAATAAAGTTAGGTTTCTAAATCAAGTGACTCCTTTTATTATAAAACCTTAGGCAATCGATGCCTTAAAATCAAATTGCCTTTTCATTAAAAACAAGTCATTCATCTTTCCATAAAGCAATTATAACCAACTCCCCATAAAGTCGTTACATTCGCTTTATACCTTAGCCATATACAATTTCCTATCCATGGGACTTATACGTTTAAAACGAAACAAGTATCACATACTTTAAAACTCTTCAAGTCCCTTAATTTTAATAAAACATTAGACATCCTTAATACTTTCAAAGAAGTGAGTTAATCTCCTAACTCACCCAACTTGGCTATTCATAAAACTAGTAAAGGATATCAAGGTCTTGTACGTCTACCGTACTATATACGTACAACTAGTCATGCTCAAAAGATAGGAAAAGTTCTACATACCTCGCCGGGTCAAACCACTTGCCAAGTGCAAAGTCCCGCCCGTAGTATGTCAACCTATAATATTCACAATACGTCTATTAAAGCCTTACTTCAAACGTAGAATATTATAAGTGTCAAGTCGCTAAATTCTACGGAAAATCGGACAGCACCTCCTTTGTTTCTACTACTTTGCCACCTTTTTCAAGGTCGAATACAATAACCAAACACGCCACATTTAAGGCCCAATCAATGCAATCAACAATAGGGGATTACACGCCTACTAGACGTGTAAAATTCCGCCCCACAAAAGATATCAAATTGATACAACTTACTAGGACAAATCGGCTAACTTGAAGTACTACAACATCAATTCTTATCCAATTTCCATTTCAATCCAAGTTGTTAGCATAACAAGATATCAAGTCGCAATTGATTATAACTACTATAATCTTCAAGTAAGTAACATGCGACGATTTCTAATAAACGACCAATTAGTAATCCAACTTCAAGTGGCTTGTATAACATTTCGGATTTAAGCTACAAGCAATCCATAATACTTATAACTTCAACTCATATACTTCATGCTAGCAACAAGTAAAGCTAACAACAATATAAATAATCTTGTAACACTTTTTAAGGGGAAAGATTATACCTTAATGAATCTTATCCAACTCCAAATCCGAAGTCGCTCCTTAGCAACTTAGAGCCTCTTCAAGACGCTTCAATCCGCTAGTTGAGACCCTTAGAACAACACCAACAAATCTCCTTCAAATCTCCAAAAAAAACCTAGAAAGACAACTAGGTTTTCGCTTTGCGACTAACCCGTAAACTATCTTTTTCCAAGATTTTTCTATTGAGATATGTTTACAATACACACAAGAACCTTGGTTTAAAGTGTGGAGCTAAATGGACAAGAAACAAAGATTTTTCTTTTTCTCTAGAGGGAACCCGAGAGCAATGCTCTTGTTCTTCCAATTTTAGTGAAATTTTGGCTAACCGTTTAAGCTTGTCTAGCACTACTAGTATTATATAGTGCAATGGAGGGTCAAGATATAAACAAATGTGAGGCTTGGATGTAGTCTTATTAAATATCAAGTGTGGTGGTCCCATTGACCAAGTCAATACTCTCAAGCTACAAGTTGCAAGACTTGTCTTGCTAACAAAGGTCCAATGACCCTTTAGCCCTTGCCACAAATCGTCCAAGGCATCTTAAAGGGGGGGTGACATGTGTCGCCCTCCCATTCGTCATAATAATATGTTTTCCGACAATTTCATAATTCCGATAAATTTTTACAAGTCTCAAATCTTAACACTTGTGAGTTCTTACGTACGTCCTTAAAACATGTCCTATAAATACGGGTGTAACATTCTTCCCCCCTTAGAAAAATTCGTCCCCGAATGTTCTTTCGGAGTCAAACTTTAAAATTTGCGACATAGTTTCCTTTCACAACCCCGACATACCATTAATGCCACACATGGCCACACAATAGCATTTAAGCAAAAGAAATACTTCAATTAAAACTTGACAAGTAAGGGAAGATGAATTACCTGAAGGTATAGGAAATAAGTGAGGATACTTTCTCAACATGTCCTCCTCCACTTCCCAAGTCATCTCCTCCCGGTTATCATTTCTCCACAAGACTTTGACGGAAGCCACATCCTTGGTGCGCAGTCGCCTGACCTGGCGATCGAGTATCGCTATGAGACTCTCATACGATAACCCCTCTGTCACCTGGACCTCACTAGTAGGGAAAACTCTCGCTGGATCTCCGATACACTTCCGCAACATAGAAACATGGAAGACCGGATGCACCGCCTCTAACTCTGATGGCAGATCCAACTCATAGGCAACCTTGCCTACTCGACGGACGATCTGGTAGGGCCCAATGTACCTTGGGCTGAGTTTCCCCTTCTTACCGAATCTCATCACACCCTTCATGGGTGACACCTTCAAGAAGACCCAATCGTCTACCTGAAACTCCAAATGCCGACGCCGATTATCCGCATATGATTTCTGCCGACTCTGAGCTGCTAACAGTCTCTCCTGGATAAGCTTCACCTTATCCACAGCCTGCTGAACCAAGTCTGGGCCAACTAACTGCACCTCGCCCACGTCGAACCAACCAATCGGCGACCTGCATTTCCGCCCATATAAAGCCTCGTATGGCGCCATCTCAGATAATCGGAATGGTAGCCGTTGAGGCAAATGATCCTCCCACTACCACGAAATCAATCACGCAGCTCGCAAAGATATCCTCGGTGTCGGATAGTACGCTCGCCTGTCAGTCGATACCGAGGATGAAATGTCAGACTAAGACTCACATGTGTCCCTAAGCCCTTCAGGAAAGACCTCCAGAAGTTAGCCGTAAACTGGGCTCCCCTATCAGATATAATCGACACCGGGACACCGTGCATCCTCACAATCTCTCTGATGTACAACCTGACATAGTCCTCAGCCAAAAACGTCGTCCTGACTGGAAGGAAATGGGCTGATTTCGTCATCCTGTCAACAATAACCCAAATGGAGTCGTACTTCCTCTGAGTACGAGGTAACCCTGTAACAAAGTCCATGTTGATCACCTCCCACTTCCAAGTCGGAATCTCAATAGACTGCAATAATCCACTGGGCCTCTGGTGCTCGACCTTGACTGCCGGGCAATTAGGACATCAGCAAAGAAACTCGCCACGTCCCTCTTCAGGCCATCCCACCAATACAAACATTTGAGGTCATGGTACATCTTGGTCGACCCCGGATGAATGGAATAACGAGCACTGTGTGCCTCCCCCAGAATCTGCTAACGAAGTCCTGACACATCGGGAACACATAACCGGCCCGCAAATCTCAAAGACTTATCAGCGCTACTCGAATAGACTCTTCTCCTCCCAAGAGCTGCATCTCGACCGTACCAACATTGGGTCTCAACCGTCGCCTCTTCACCTCATCAACGATGGAAGACTCGCAACCTCACGAACCCGCACTTCACTATCGTCGGTATCAATCAATCGAACCCCAAGGCTCGCTAATCGGTGGATCTGACGACCATGTCCGATCTCTCGGCTGCATTCGGCGGGCTCCCCATCGATCTACGACTCAAGGCATCAAGAACTACGTTGGCCTTCCCGGATGGTATAGAATATCAACATCATAATCTTTCAGCAACTCTAACCACCGTCTCTGTCGCAAGTTCAGCTCTCTCTGGCTGAAGATATACTGGAGGCTCTAATGGTCTGTATAAATATCCACATGAACCCCATACAAATAATGTATCCAAATCTTCAAGGCATGGATAATCGCGCCAACTCTAAGTCATGGGTAGGTAATTCTCTCATGCTTCCGTGAATCACGGAAGCATAGGCTATAACCTGCCGTCTTGCGTCAAAACACACCCTATCCCGATACCCGAGGCATCACAATAGAACACGCATTCGCCTAACCCTCGTGAAGAGTAAGAACCGAGCCGTAGTAAACCTTTTCTTCAAAGAATCGAAACACTTCTCGCAAGCCTCGTCCATCGGAACATGGCCGCTCGAGTCACCTAGTCAGCGGTCTTTGAAATCAAGCAAATCGCTTCCACAAACCTACGATAATAACCCGCCGGTCCCCAAGAAATCGCGCACTTGCCGAGTAGTAGGTCTCGCCAAGACTTGATCGCCAATCTTTGCCGATCCACGCGAACACCATCAGCCCCGATAATATGCCCTGTGAATGCCATCGAGGCCAACCAAAACTCACACTGAGAACTTGGCGAATAATCGCGGCTCGGAGAACCCCAAGTATCGCCCTCGCCGATCTGCATGCTTCCCGCTCTGTCGCGAATACACCAGGATGTCATCAATGAATACAATCACAAATGTATCCAAAAATGACTTGAACACCCGGTTCATCAAATCCATAAATACCGCTGGAGCGTTGGTCAAACCGAAAGACATAACCCTGAACTCATAGTGCCCATACTGGGTCCTGAATGCAGTCTTTGGGATGTCTGTCTCTCGAACTCGTACCTGATGATAACCAGACCGCAGGTCTATATTTGAGAAATACCTCGCACCCTGCAACTGGTCAAACAAATCATCAATCCTGGGGAGGGGTTACCTATTCTTAATGGTTACCTTATTCAGCTGCCTGTAATCAACACACATACGCAGCGTCCCATCCTTCTTCTTCACAAACAAAACCGGCGCTCCCCAGAGAGATACACTAGGCCTGATAAAGCCTTTCTCTAACAAATCTTTCAGCTGGTCCTTCAGCTCCCTCAGCTCAGCAGGTGCCATCCTGTATGGCGGAATGGAAATAGGTCGAGTGTCTGGCAACGTGTCAATACAAAACTCAATCTCCCTCTCAGGAGGGATACCCGGAAGATCATCTGGGAACACATCTGGAAACTCCCTAACCATCGCACTGATTGAAGAATCGCACCTCAGCTCAGACAAATACCCGAACCGGATGATAGATGTACTTTCTCGCACCATCTTCCTAGCCTTGAGGTAAGAAATAAACCTACCCTCGACGCCGTGTTGCCCTTCCACTCGATAATCGCTCGCCAGAAATCGAACCGAACCAACTCGTCCTTACCAACGTTGGCATAACAAGAAGCCAACCATCCATACCCATAATGACATCAAAATATGTCATCTCCAACTCTATCAAGTCTGTAGCGGTCCGACGATCAGAATGAATACCGACAACCTCTCAGACACCCGCCGCCTAACACCGAATCACCCATCGCGTAGCTACCTCAAAAGGCTCTATCGACTCGGCTCTATCCCGATTCTACCCGCATAAGAGGACACATAGGACAAGGTAGAACACGGATCTATCAAAGCATAAACATCACGACCAAATCAATAATGTACATGGACGACGCCGTGGAAGCCTCCCGATCTGGCGGTGGCTAGAGAATATATGCGGTTACGTGGACCGCTAGAATCGAACAACCACCACGACTTACCGCACTGCCGTCCGTGAGTACCACGCCCCGGTGCATAACCACGAAGGAGAAGAAGACCCAAAGATCAGATCCCGCTGCACCGCACCACCCATGCCGCCTAGATGGACAATCTCTCTCAAATGGCCCCGCCGCCACAAGTGTAACAAGCTCCCGGCCTGCGACACTCGCCCTGGTGAAACCTACCGCATCGAGCACACTGAGGTGTGGGTGGTCCCGATCGGTGACGATTCCTGCCTCCCTGAAATCCCGAAGTCCCGGAGCCCTGACCTGCTCCTGAATGACTTGGCTGATCAGACCTCCTGCCAGAAAACCGTGAGGGAGCACTCTGTGCTGGCTGGAAAGTGGACCTAGTTCGCCACGAGGCCGCCCGCTCAAATCGCCTGAGACCCCGCTGTCCTGGCCTGAGTCAATCTGGTCCTCCCTCTCTCTATCATCAATCCCGTGCGCATAGGCCTGCATCCTGGAAATGTCCATACCGGGCTGAAGAGCCACACCCAAGCATGCAGTAATCATATGATGGTCTAGCCCCATCACATAACGATGAACCCTATCCGTCATGTCAGCTACAATAGTGTGCGCATGTCTGGCCAAGGAGTCAAACTCCAGGCTATACTCCCTGATAGTCCTCTCGTTCTGCCTCAAGGTAAAAAATCTATCTACCCGGGCTCTCCTCATCTCAGGAGGCAAAAGGTGATCCATGAAGGCCTCTGTAAACTCCTCCCAAACAGCTGGAAGAGCATCCTCACCTCTCGAAAGCAACCACGACTCAAACCAGTTCAACGCAATGTCGCAGAACCCTGTAGAAGCTAGCGTAATGCACTGTCTCTCAAGCCCTAAGAACTCAGATGGTCCGCCAGTAGTCGCCGAATGAACTCGCGGATCCTCCTCGCACTCGAACCATAAAACTCGGTGGATGATAACCCGTAAAATCCCTAATCCATGGCTACTTGGGCTCTAGGGTGCTGCTCTGTCGTATTTGCCGCTACTATATCGTCAATAACCGACCGCCTCGTAGTCTCTATACTCGGCCGGCCGCGGAATCGAGGCTCAGTGCACGAACCTCTCGAGCTACCGCTCTCGGCTCCTATAATATCGGCGTGGTGAACTCGCCGACCGCCTACTACCTCGGGCATAGTCCGTGCTCGAGTCCGTAACCTCGAGTATCGCTAGCGACTCCTGCCGCTTTGCCCTTCTCGCCCCGGTCCGCTTCCGCGAGGCATAACTATTTCATAAGAAGAGGTCAGAGAGGATTCAACCTAATAAGACAGCTCTATTTCACGATCTTTAGAGAGAGAAGAATGAAAACCAATCCTAAATGTCCTGCAGCCTCCTGATTATAGATGTGGTGCACAACACACCGATAATCAAGACTCTACTAGACACGGTCTGTAGACACTTTCCGAGGACTAACTGCTCTGATACCACTTTTGTCAAGACCCCACCCCGGGGCCGCGACTGGTGCCCTACCTAGGCACCCCGTTCCGGTATACATCAGAGAATAGAAGCGGAACATACACAACATAAACACATGTGTAAACAATAAACATCACAGGCTAGCCGATAAGGCCGTCTTCCATAATATAAACATAATCAAAAGTACTCAGTTCTTACAGCCCAACCACATATGTGAATACGCACTTAGGAATAACAACTGTAGTGACGGGGCCCGCCATACCTGAATGTACATAAATCTACAACATCAGGGAAAGACTGTACCAAAAGAGACAAGCCTCCGGAGAAATGGGGCTTCTGACGTCTGATAAGTGATCCTAAGAATTCGGATCCACCACCTGCTTACCCTTTCCTGCGGCATAAACGCAGCCCCCGGGGAAGGGGGTCAGTACACAATATGTACTAAGTATGTAAAACTGGAAAGTACTGTAACTACATCATAAGTTTAAATCAAAGCCGGAGACATGTATGATAACAAAATTACAGTACACAGTGTCTTACTAACAATGAGAGTAAATCAAGGGAATACGTACAACATCACAATAGGAGACTCCCGATCATATCATGGGTAGCGAACCCATAAAAACAGGTGGTATAACGTCTTGGGGTTTTTACCCCTCATTTATACTCTTACCCTGAAGCAGGTGGTATAACGTCTTGGGTGTTTACCCTTCATTTATACTCTTACCCTGGAGAAGGTGTCACGACCCGAACCCGGGCCCGTGACTGGTGCCTTACCCGGGCACCCAAGTAGACATACATCAGAGTAATCAGCGGAATATAAAACAAGACATGACAAAATATGAAATATGAAAGCGGTTAAATTCTGAGAAAACTTGCCTTTCGGCATAAATATATATAACAACTAGAACGATTACATCCTTTACAACTCACACAATAAGTGTTACAGACTCTAAGAATGATATGACAACAATGGCGGGGCGAATCCGCCATACCAATGTAAGTACCTACAATGACAGGGATAATACATCGATAAGCCTCCAAGAAACGGAGCTTCCCAACGCTGAATCAGACTAAGAGCGAGGATCAACGATCGTGTACTTACCTGCGGCATGAACGCAGCCCCGGCGAGGTCGATAACAGTACCAAGTATGTGAAACCATTTGCAAATACAACGGTTCAATCGCATATAGTGCCACAACATGAACAAGAGCAAGGTAGATAAAGCAGAATAGGTCTTTTCTAGGCCGCGAATGATCGAAGCAAGGCCAATCGCCCATAGTATCATTATGTGTGCCTAATCCTGGACTCCCGCAGTCCGCATAGGTCACACACAGACCCGCATGAGGTATTCCTCGCATCGGGGGTAGCTAACCCTGCACTCTCCTAGACTTCGCGATCGCATAGTCTCGATAGACCGCGTAGTCACACAGACCGCATAGGCCATATAGACCGCGTCAAGGGTGGCAAGCCCTGTATAACAAGTCAAGGGGTATGTGATATAATAACATAACGACTTATCGTTAAACAACATAAGCACAACAAGTGGAACCCTTTACACAAACATCACCGAATACTAACACACGTAGCATCCTAATATGATTACTTATCAAATCAACAAGAAAGTATTACAAGGCTATCACAAACCAACACAATCAAGTTATTCACACAAGGTACTTTATACTTTATGTTAAAAAATTTAGTTTTTTTATCCCCAAAGTACTTCATACATTAACTCTTTTAAAAGATCCGTTTCTTTCACAAAAGTCACACAATACCCGTAGTATAAAAATAGAGTGACTATCCTTTTAAGTAAACCAAAACACTTACCTTTGTAAATCAAGTAACAACATTATTTTCCAAACGTTCAAGTTTGCCTAATTTCAAATGCTCAAGTTTCTCATTTTCGAAAGGTTTCGTAGTTCATAGTTTTAATCACTTAATGATATAATTCTCCTTTAAAACAATTTGAGATACATATGTCTTATATGTGAGTAGGTTATTCTTGTTCATAATCAATCTTATTTAAGCAGCCATGATCTAGGAAATGTAATATCATTTTGTCTCATCTTAGCTTCTATGCAGATGGAGGTTTCTACTGGTTTTAATAATACTTTATTAGTCAATACATTTCCTTTTATTAGCGCTACGTGGTTTGTTCGATACTTATTCTCATTTCCAAATCAGAAACATTATTCCTTTTACAAACCAAGTACTCATTACTCACGAATGAGGTTTCACACAAAACTCATATTAATTTACTTAAGTCAAGTCTCTTATCTTTTAAGATCAAGTCTCTTAACTTCTAAAATTAATAAACCATTCTTTTTATCTCTCTTAAGTCGTTATACCTAACTTCCCATAAAGCTAGTATAACTCTTAAGCTTTTAAAACCAAGTATTACTCTTCTTTCAAAAAGGTTTCTTAATTCTTTTGAAATACTTCAAGATTCTTATTATTCAGGCTTAAGTCAAAAGACATTGCGGTATAACTACGTTCAGTTAACACACGTACGTCTACCGTACTATATATATATTCTTTTAAAATATCATGCTCAAGAGGATAGGAAGGATCACATACCTCGCGACGATTATCGACTATTAGCAAAATGCTCCACGGCTATAACCCGGCTAGCCTCGTCCACCTTTCAAGTAGTACATGCTACTCGCAGATCAATCAACCTATAAGGGTTATACAAGTCTATCAATGCCTAGACTACTCTTGTAGAATATTCTTCTGATGTGATTCCAGTTCAAGTCTATTCTGTAATATCCTTCATTACGTTCAATTCTCTTCTATGAATCTTATATTCATTTCTATACAACTACAGTATGTAATTTCCAATTACAATAGAAGGATAGGATTATTTACCTCGGTAAGCCCAAAATTATCCAAGTTTAATGTCGATCCTGAGCAACGTTTAGCTCCTACTCCGGGTGCTCCAACCCGCTCCAAACAACCCTTAGAAGTTCTACGAAACTTCTTCCTAATACTTCAACCAACTGTGAAGATTTTCCTTAGGGTTTCGTTTAGTGACTGAAGGGAAGTATAATGGTATTTCTGGGCTTTTAGTATAGGGGTAACCTTGGAATACTACAAGGTATTAGGCTAAGGTATTTTGGTATAGTAACAATACTTGGAGAGTATTTCTACCAAGAGGGGGGTAGTATTTTGCGAGAACAACTAGGCAAGGGGGGGTGTACCCCTCGGCCAAGGCCACTAGGAGGGGGGTGTACCCCTCGGCCAAGGGCCTTCTCAAAGGGGGAGGCTTGGACGAACCACTACACTAAGGGGGAGAGAACTTTCAAGACTTAGAAACTATTTTAGGATGAAGAAGTTCATCAACTAAGGGGGGGTATTTATAGGACAACCAAGGGCCAAGATCAAGCCAAGTGGTAGGCAAGTGTAGGGTGAGGATTTACCCATGTGTACCTTATCCATCTACCACACCAACTATCACAAATA
Organism: Przewalskia tangutica; assembly: GCA_029844215.1. Taxonomy (NCBI): domain Eukaryota; kingdom Viridiplantae; phylum Streptophyta; class Magnoliopsida; order Solanales; family Solanaceae; genus Przewalskia; species Przewalskia tangutica. Next base: position 40,041,995 of record CM056720.1, on the reverse strand, counting down.
TCCTACCTAACCCAAGACCCCAATTCGTCCACTAGCCGCCCATCACAACGTCGATGTGAGGGTGACACATGTCACCCTCCCGTTGGTCCAAAATGTTTCATCTCTCGGAAAAATCCGCAAAAATTAGAAATGACATAGCCGTAATTTTCCCTTCGCAAGTCTTGTAAAACGTTTCGTCGGAAAACGATTCTTTTCGGTACTTGTGAACAATAATTTTCGGTCCTAGCCTAACTTAAGGCTCAAACTTTTCTACGTACGTCCTCACGCATATACTGAAAATACGGTATAACATTCTCCCTCCTTAGAAACATTCGTCGAATGTTCCTTCTAAGTCTCAAAACAAACATGCGCGGAATAGTCTTCACCGCTATATTTACGAAACAATCATGCCACACCTGGCCACAATACAACATGCGCAAATACTTACATCCAAGTCCACGAGGATTCACCTCTAACATCACAAAACTCCCACCCAAGGGCTAAAAGATACTCCCTTCGCACCTTCACTTTACAAACGAAATGATCACTTCTATGTTCTTAACACATGCTCGCTTCTTCCCTTACTCGTCGTACCCTTCTCGTACACTCGAACTCTTTCTCATAACTTACCACATTTCTGTTACTGCATCAATTTCAAAAATCTCTGGGTTACTACCTCCAACTTGATCATCATTAACTGGGAATACTCTGGATGGATCTCCGATACTTTTCTGAACCTAACAACATGAAGGACCGGACATACTGCCTCCTAAGTCGGACGGCAAAAGCTAACATATAGGCAACCTGGCCTACTCTTCACATGATCTGAAAGGCCCAAAGTAACTCGGGCTAAGTTTCCTCTGTTTCCCAAACTCGCACCCTTTTCCGGGGTGGTACCTTCAAGAAGACCCACCGTCCACCTGAACGCCAAGCGTCGTCGCCGATTATCCGCACGACTTCCGTTGACTCTGAGCTGCCGATAACCTCTCCTGGATAGGCTTCACCCTATCCACATCCTGCCGAAACAAGTATGAACCAGCTATCTGAACTTTGCCAACATCGAACCAATCGATCAAGAATTTACACTACCGCCCTACAAGGCTTCGTGGCGATATTCGAATATCAAATGGTGGTTATAAAAACACTCCTTAACCGAGGCAACAATCTCATAAATACCACCGAAATCCAAACACCGCCCGAGGCGAATGCGTCTTGAGACTCACCGAGTTCTCAACCGCTTCCCGGTAAAACTTCCGGAAAACGAAAGAGCCACAACCTGGGCTTCACTGTCTGTCATAAGGTGAAAGTAGGCACCTCATGCAGCCTTACAACCTTCCTGATAAATAACATCTCGCATAAGTCTCTGCCGAGTAAAATACCCCGCTCAAGGACAAGATGGTGACCTCGTCGCCGACTCATCGGTCGAACGCATCCACGAACTCGCACGCTGGTTTACTAAATTTGGGCCTAACACCTCGTGACCCTACCACCGGGACCACCCCGAACCGACCCCACCACAAACAGTCGCGGGTTGACCCGCGATCGTCCTCAACTACCCGCTATCGCGCAAAAACTCTTGTTCCCCGATCCGGAACGATCTCACTAATCAAGTCACGAAAACCTAGTGGTCTTCTTAGTTCAACTACCCTCTTTCATTCCACACTACTCAGGGACTTATTATACAACTATATCTCACGTGCACTATGCACTCCGATAAGGGTCAGACACATAAAAAAATACATCTTTTACTCGAGATGGCCTTACCTCTAAGGTCCCTACGTATAAAACTCTAAGGCTCACACTTTCTCTGCCCCCCAATCTTACCCGATTAACTAACCATGATTTCTAAGCACAATTAACACTTATGTTATCTGAACATAACACTTAAGATATGCTTATCTTATCACACCTACAATCTCTAGAGGGTTCAAGGATATACATGTATCTACCGCTTCACTTCCCCTTTGTCGTTCTAACCAATCCTGCCCCGTAGGGCGCATAGCTAGGGAAGGTGATTAATTAGCCACTGATCCTGAAGGCTGAGTCTCTACATCCGCGCCACCTCTAGTCGGACAATTCCTCGCAAAATGGCCCTGCTGGCCGTAGGTATAACAAGCTCCAACAAAAAGACGACATTCCGGTGGCGTCGCACATCGCGAACATTGGGAAAACCTTCGTGTATATAAACGAAGCCACCGAGCTCGACCAACTCCGGATACTCAACGCCCCGAACCTCGCGAGGACCACTGCTCGCGGAGGCGCATATCCGCTCACGCGAGGCGATTCGCCTCGAAAGTTACCAAAGGACCCTACCGATCTGGCCCTCTCCTGGTGATTTTGGTTAACCCGTTGATCCCTACGTTTCTCGGCCTGCTGCGCATAAGCCCGTACACAGGCCATGCTCAAGCCTGACTGAAGAGCTACTCTTGCACATCCTTTCTTTAGATAGTCATCAAGACCCGTGATATATCGGTGCACTCTATATTCTCTGGTTGCTAAAATCCTAGCTAGTAACAGGTCCATTCCTTTTAATCCATATTCTTTGTTCCCGGTCGTGGAACTGAAGGCTCATACATCATGGCCGCAGTAGGAACTGCTGCCGCTGTGCTAAACTCTGCTGGGGCTGGCGACGTCGCAGAACTCCCCGAATGAAGCACCACCCCAGGTGATGGTTGGGCCTGTGCCCTCGTAACCCTCTGTACTCTACTCGCAGCCTTCTACGCTTTGCCCTTCTGGGCCCGGGTTGCCTTATGCGGAGGCATAACGGTAAGGGAAAGAAATACGTTAGAGGGTCCAATTTATAACACATCTCTAAGGCACGATCTCAGAGTGAGAAGAATGGAAACCAATCCTAAATATCCTATAGCCTCCTGATTATTGGTGTGGTGCACAACACACCGATAATCAAGACTCTACTAGATACGGCTCAGACACTTTCCGAGGATTAACTGCTCTGATACCACTTTTGTCACGACCCGAACCCGGGCCCGTGACTGGTGCCATACCCGGGCACCCAAGTAGACATACATCAGAGTAATCAACGGAATATAAAACAAGATATGACAAAATATGAAATATGAAACAGTTCATCTGAGAAAACTTGCCTTTCGGCATAAATATATATAACAACTAGAAACGATTACATCCTTTACAACTCTCGCCACAAATGAGGTTACTGCACTCTAAGAATGATATGACAACAATGGCGGGACAGGGCGGCCATACCCGAATGTAAGTACCTACAACGACAGGGACTATACCACCGATAAGCTCCAAGAAACGGAGCTTCCAAACGCCGAATCGTGACCCTAAGAGCGAGGATCAACGATCGTGTACCTACCGCGTATGAACGCACTTCAACGAGGTCGCATAACAGTACCAAGTATGTGAAATCAGAAGCATCAAGTAAAATCAAAGTATTTAAAACCATTTGCAAATACAACCAGCTTCAATCGCATATAGTGCCAACATGAACAAGAGCAAGGTAGATAAACAGTAATGTGTCTTTTCTAGGCCGCGAATGATCGAAGCAAGGCCAATCGCCATAGTATCATTATGCGTGCCTAATCTCGACTTCCGCACCCGCATAGGTCACACTGCACCGCATGAGGTATTCCTCGACGGTAGCTAACCCTGCATTCTCCCGACTCCCGCAGTCCGCATAGTCTCAATAGACCGCATAGTCACACAGACCGCATAGGGCATCCCCCGCATCGGGATATACACCCGGAATGATCAATCCTGGAGCATACCGCTGCTCCGCGTAGTCACATAGACCGCATAGGCCATATAGACCCGCATCAAGGGTGGCAAGCCCTCGGTATAACAAGTCAAGGGGGTATGTGATATAATAACATAACAGCTTATCGTTAAACAACATAAGCACAACAAGGGGTGTTATACCCCGTATTTCCAGAGTATGTACGTGAGGGCGTACATACAAGAGTTTAAGCATTAAGTAGGCAAAGTGGCGAAATTTGTGCACAGCTAGCGAAAAGAGTCGTTTTCCGACGAAACGTTTTCCGGACTTTGCGAAGGGAAAAATACGGCTATGTCATTTATTATTTTTGCGGATTTTTCCGAGAGACGAAATATTTTGGACCAACGAGAGGGTGACAAGTGTCACCCTCAAGTGGACGTGAAAAGTGGGACGATCTTGGGCGGTTTGCCTTGGCTTTTTGTCAAGTAGTTGGTAGGATATTTTGTGTAGTTGATGAGCAAGTGGGACCCACAAACACTTGTCCAAATCTTGACCTTACACTTGCCTAGCACTTGGCTTCATCTTGGCCATTGGTTGGCCTATAAATACCCCCTTAGTTGAAGACTTATTCTTCATCCACACTTGTGAAATTCCAAGGAAAATACTCCCTCCCCTTTGTGTAGTTTTCGTCCAAAGCCTCCTCCCATTGTGACCCTTGGCGAAACCAACCCCTTGCCTAGTTGTCTCGTATAAATACCCCTTGGTTGAAAGGTATTCTCCAAGTGTTGTTACTATACCCAAATACTTTAGCCCAAATACCTTGTAGTACTTTCCAAAGTTACCTCTATACGTAGAGCCCGGAAATACTACTATACTTCCTTTAGCCACTAAACGAAACCCTATGGAAAAATCTCCATAATTGGTTGGAGTACTTAGTAGAAGAGTGTAGAACTTTTAAGGGTTGTTTGGAGCGGGTTGGAGCACCCGGGGTAGGAGCTAAACCTTGCTCAGGATCGACATTAAACTTGGATAATTTTGGGCTTATCGAGGTAAATAATCCTATCCTTCTATTGTAATTGGAAATTACATACTGTAGTTAAATAGAAATGAATATAAGATTCATAGAAGAGAATTGAACTGTAATAAAAGGATATTACAGAAAATAATTGAACTGAAATCACGTCAGAAGAATATTAAAGAAGAAGATTGAACTGTACTTACATAGGACTGTATTTACAGTAGACTTGTGTAGCTTAACGGGTAGGGAAGTGCTGCCCGATTTTCCGTAGAATAGAGAACCTACTGCTTAGAATATTCTACAGAGTAGTCTAGACTTTGATAGACTGCTATAACCTTTATAGGTTGAATGTTCTTCGAGTAGCATGTGCTACTTAAAAGGTGGACAAGGCTAGCCGGGTTATAGCCGTGGAGCGTTTTGCTAATAGTCGATAATCGTCGCGAGGTATGTGATTCTTCCTATCCTCTTGAGCATGATATTTTAAAAGAATATATATATAGTACGGTAGACGTACGTGTGTTAACTGAACGTAGTTGTACGGCAATGTCTTTTGACTTAAGCCTGAATAATAAGAATCTGGAAGTATTTTAAAAGAATATATATATAGTACTGTAGACGACGTGTTAATCGAACGTAGTTGTACGGCAATGTCTTTTGACTTAAGCCTGAATAATAAGAATCTGGAAGTATTTTAAAAGAATATATATATAGTACGGTAGACGTACGTGTGTTAACTGAACGTAGTTGTACGGCAATGTCTTTTGACTTAAGCCTGAATAATAAGAATCTGGAAGTATTTTAAAAGAATATATATATAGTACGGTAGACGTACGTGTGTTAACTGAATGTAGTTTTACGGCAATGTCTTTTGACTTAAGCCTGAATAATAAGAATCTTGAAGTATTTCAAAAGAATTAAGAATCCTTTTTGAAAGAAGAATAATACTTGGTTTGAAAGCTTAAGAGTTATACTAGCTTTATGGGAAGTTAGGTATAACGACTTAAGAGAGATAAAAAGAATGGTTTATTGATTTTAAGAAGTTATGAGACTTGATCTTAAAAGAGAAGAGACTTGACTTAAATGAATTAATATGAATTCTGTGTGAAACCTCATTCGTGAGTAATGAGTACTTGGTTTTTTTTTTTAAAAGGAATAATGTTTTACTGATTTCGGAAATCAGAATGAGTATCGACAAACCACTGCAGCGTTAATAAAGGGAAATGTTTTGACTAATTAAGTATTATTAAAACCAATAGAAACCTCCATCTGCATAGAAGCTAAGATGAGACAAAATGATATTACATTTCCTAGATCATGACTGCTTTAATAAGATTGTTTTTGAACAAGAATAACCTACTCACATATAAGGCATATGTTTCTCAAATTGTTTAAAAGAGAATTATATTCTTAAGTGGTTAAGACTATGAACTACGAAACCTTTCTAAAATAAGAGGCTTAAGTACTTGAAATTAGGCAAACTTGAACTTATGGAAAAGAATGTTGTTACGTGATGTTGAAAAGGAAAGTGTTTTGGTTTACCTAAAAATGTGAGTCACTCTATTTTAATACTACGGGTATCGGGTGACCTTTATAAAAGAAATGGATCTTTTAAAAAAGAATTTAACGTACGTAATACTTTGGGGTCAGAACCTGGACTTTGGCATAAAATAACCTTGAGTTGTGAATTCCACCCATTCCGGATCCTTATCCGGCTGACCCATATAATGGGAGAGGAGCAAGGAGGCAAGAACCATGCTTTCAGCGGATTTTGTTCGCTCTGCTCCTCTTGATTCTGTTGTTCTAGACTGATCCCGCCGACAGGAGCAAAGGAAGGTCTCTTTCGCTGCTTGTTGCGCAACGGCTTTCGCGCAGCTGCTACGCCCTTGCTTCTTTCCCCTTATTTCAAACTCAAGGAAAGCCTTTGTGTCACGACCCGATTCCGGGCCCGTGACTGGTGCCTTACCCCGGGCACCCTAGTGATACAACATCAGAGTAATCAGCGGAACATAAAACGATACAAGACATATTATGAAATATGAAACAATAATCTGAGAAAACTTGCCTTTCGGCATATATGTAAATAACAACTTTTTCAACATGAACAGTTTAATCCTTTTTACAAACCCTGCCCACAACAGTACTACAGACCTCTAAGAATGATATGACAACAATGGCGGGACAGGGCCCCGCCAAACCCCTGAATGTAAACACTTACACGACAGACTATACGTGATAAGCCTCCGAGAAACGGAGCTTCCCAAACGCCAAATCGTGACTCGAGAGCTAGGATCAACGATCGGTGTACCTCAACTCGCGGCATGAACGCACGGCGAGGTCGCATAACAAAAGTGCAGTATGTGAAACTAAAAATACTGTAAATGAAATCATAATAGTCTATAAAGCAGGAGACATGTATGATAAGCAAACTACAGTTCACAACAAATAAGCAGTCATGTCAAGTCAGAACTCACGCCTCAAAGTTATCACCAATAAAACCGCACGGCAAGTACGAAGGCATAGCCGACTACTAAGACCCATCAGCACTAAAAATACCACAAATCGTATTAGAGGTCTTTCTAGACCGCACCACGTAATCGGCCGCCACTCGCCGCAATATCAATGTGCGTCTATCCTCGAACTCTCGCACTCGCATAGGTCACACACGGACCCGCATGAGGTATTCTCGAATCATGGTCCTGCATCACCGAGGTATACCCGCATCGAAGGCGCAAACCTCGGTATCCGCCTAGGCTCCGCAACCCGCATAGTCTCAAAAGACCGCATAGTCTCAACAGACCGCATAGGGAATCCCCGCGTCGAGCTAAACACCCGAATGATCAATCGCGGAGCTACCGTGACTCGCGTAGTCACGAGGACCGTGATAGCCGTAAAGACCGCGACCGGGGTGGCAAGCCCTCGGTATAATAAGTCAAAGGGGTATGTGATACAATAATAGTACAACAGCTTAACGTTTAACAACGTAAGCACAACAAGAATGACCCTTTACATCACGATCACACAAGATACTAACACACGTAGCATCCTAACATTTTCACTTATCACATCAACAAGAAAGTATTTACAAGGCTATCTCAAACCAAAGACAATCAAGTTATTCACACAAGGTACCTTAAGCTAACAAGTTCGGTATCTACCCTAAAGGACTTCATACATTAAATCTTTTAAAAGATCAGTTGCTTTCACATAAGTCACACAATACGTAGTATAAAATAGAGTGGTATCTTTTTTAAATACTAAAACACTTACCTTTGTAAAATCAAGTAACAACATTATTTTCCAAGCGCCCAAGTTTGCCTAATTTCAAATGTTCACGTTTCTTATTTTAGAAAGGTTTCTGAGTTCATAGTCTTATTCATTTAAGAATATAATTCTCTTTTAAACAACTGAGAAACATAAGTCTTATATGTAGTAGGATATTCTTGTTTATAACAATCTTATTACTGAATAGTGATCTAGAAATATCATTTTGTCTCATCTTAGCTTCTATGCAGATGGAAGTTTCACTGGTTTTAATAATACTTAATTAGTCAAAACATTTCCTTTTATTAACGCTGCAGTTGGTTTGTCGATACACATTCGATTCAAATCGAAGAAACATTCTTAAGCCGTTATACCCAACTTCCCATAAAGCTAGTATAACTCTTATGTTTTTCACAAACCAAGTATTACTTCTTCTTTCAAAATGATTCAAAAATCTTTTGAAATACTTCAAGTTCTTTATTAACACATAACAAGCCGATTATAGTTCAAATTAGTTACCTTTTAAAAACCACAAGTATTTTCTTACCAACATAAAGTCATTTATAATCGACTTCCCATAAAGCCGTTATAACACTTTATGTTTTAAACCAATCAAATACATTTAGCACGTATGCGTCATCGCATACATAGTTCACACATATCATGCTAGAAGAGATAGGAAGAGGTTCACATACCTCGCGGCAGTATCGACTAATAACAAAACGCCCAAGTACTTCCAAACGCCTACTACTCCTAAGCCAAGTAGATCGTCACACGAGTACTTCAACCGAGAAGGCCACAAGGCGCCTATTAACCTGTAGGTCTAATCGGAGAATATTCTACGTAAAAATTCGGCAAAGACTCTCCCACAACAGAAATCTCCTCCTCTATCGAGACCGCTACCAAGCCAACCAGTGGGTTATACATCTAACCCTAACTGTACAATTCTACTTCACTGCATTACTACACAAGTTCACCGTAATACACCCATATGTAATTACGCTCAAGATTCTTCTTTATTCAGCTTAAGTCGCAAGACATTGCCGATAACTATGTTCGACTATATATAACATACTTCAACTATATAATCTAACAACATGAAATTTCCAATTACAATAGAGGGACAAGATATTTACCTCGATAAGCCCATAATTATCCAAGTATAAAGTCGATCCTGGGCAATCGTTTAGCTCCAACTCCGAAGGCCCAACCCGCTCTAAACCAATTCCTTAAAGTTCTAACCAACTTCTACACAATACTCCAACTGACTATGGAGATTTTCTAGGTTTCGGTTTTGTGACAGACTGAAGTATAATAGTATTTACGGGCTTTTCGTATAGGTATAACCTTAGAATACTACAAGATATACCTAAGGTAATTTGGGCATTATAACAATACTTTTGAGTATTTCTACCAGAGAGGGGGTATATACAAGCAACTAGGCTAGTGGGTACCCCACGACCACACTACTGGGAGGGGTGTACCACTCTACCAAGGCCTCAGAGAGGGGAGGCCTCTGGCCGAACTCAACACAAAGTGGAGGAGAAGATTTAACACTTAGGAACATTTAGGAATGGATGAATAAGTCTTCAAAGTGGATGGGTATTTATAGGCCAAGTGAAAGCCAACCAATGGCCAAGATTGAGCCAAGTGCTACACAGGTGTAAGGCCAAGATTCACCCAAGTACACCTTATCCATCTACCACACCAACCAACACAAAATATCCTACCTACTCCTTAAGCCCAAATCGTCCATAATGCCGCCCAAGGTGTTCCAATGAGAGGTGACAAGTTGTCGCCTCTTGTTGGTCCAAAATGTTTCGCCTCTGAAAAATCCGCAAAAATAAAATATGGCATAGCCGAAATTCCCCACGAAAGTCGTGAAAACGCTTTCACTAAAAACGACTCTAACCGCCAGGCACAAATTAAATCCGAGTTTACTTTGCCTACTCAAGGCTTTAAACTTTTATACGCACGCCTCACGCATATACTGGAAATACGGTATAACATTCTCCCTTCCTAGAAACATTCGCCCCGAATGTTCCTTCTAAGTCTCAAAACAAACGCGCAGTATAGTCCTCACCGCTATACTCATTTAAAACAATCCTCGCCACGCATGGCCACGGAACCAACTTGCGCAAAGTACTTACTCTTCAAGTCCACGAGGACACACCTCTAACATCACAAACGCCCCATCCAAGGGTCTAAAATATAATTTCTTCGCACTTTCTCCACACAAAAGAAATGATCACATCTACGCCGCCATACACGCCGCTTCTTCCTTACGTGTCGCACTTTCGCACACTCAATTCTTACCACATGATACCACTTTTGTCACTTTGCCCGAGGCATAAACCTTCTCAGCGACTCCAACAAATGATACCGGACTGCACGTGATCATCGCGGTGTCGTGACTCCCAAACTCTTGATATCGCTTCGCTTCAAACTCGGGTTACTATCTCTAACGGGTCATCATTAATCGGAACACTCGATGGATCTCCATACTTTCCGAACATAACAATACGAAAGACCGACATACCGCCTCCTAAGTCGGACGGCAAAGCTAACATATAGGCAACCCGCCTATTCTTCACATGAACTCGTGCGGCCCAAAACAACTCGCTAAGTTCCTCTGCTTCGTAACTCGCTACACCCGGCCGGGTGGTACGCTTCAAGAAGACCGACCGCCAACTCGAACTCTGCCGCCGCCGATTATCCGTGACGATTTCCTCCGAGCCGCTAGAACTTCTTCTAGACAAGCTTCACCGACTACACCGCCTGAACAAGCTGAACTAATCGTCAACCTTGCCAACATCAGACCAATCGACCGCAACTTACACTTCCGCCTCACAAGGCTTCATAAGGCGACATCCGAACACCGAAATGGTAGTTAAAAACATTTCCTCTCCGGAGACAACGATCCCTACAACTACCTCTCAAATCCAAACACCGCCCGAGGCGAATGCGGTCGAGACTACGAGTTCTTAACCTTGCACAGTAAAACTTTCCGAAACAAAACAAGCCGCACTGGCTCATTTTGCGTCATAAAGGTGAAGGTAGGCACCAGCAGCCTACAACCTTTCGTAAAATCAACATCGCGAGTAAACTGCCTTGCTAGAAGACAAGACGGTGACCTCTCGCCCGACCATCGTCGAACGCGTCCACGAACTCGTATCTTTGGTTAACTAAACTTGGGCCTAACACCCTCACAACCCTAACACAAGGCGGAACACCACAACCTGACCCCACCCACAACCCTACCGCGGGTTGACCCGCTACGGGGCCTCAACCCGACCCGAACGCGCACAATACTAGCTCCCGATCCGAACAATCTCACTAATCACGTTTGAAAACCTGGCGGTCTTCTAGCTCGACTACCCTCTTTCAAATCACGCTACTCGAGGACTTATCCCATAAACATAGCTCACGTGCACTATGCGCTCAGGTAAGGATCAAACATAACACTACACCTTTACTCAGAGGCGGCTTACCTCTGAGGTTCCTACGCATAAAACTCTAAGGCCCACACTTTCTATCCCCAATCTTCCCAGGTTACTAACCATGATTTCTAATCACAAATATTAACACATCGCTATCAAAACATAGCACTTATGCTATACCCATCTTATCACACATACCGAACTCTGCAGGTTAAGGATATGCTCGAATCTGCTTCGCTCCTAGTCGATTTCTAATCAAACCTGCCCGTGAGGCGTGGTAGCTGGGAAGGTGACGAACTACCACCGATCACGAAGGCTAAGTCCTCCTACGAGACACTCTTTCGACAGACCACGGCGGTCATAGGTACAACAAGTACGAACTAAAAGGCGACATTCGGGATGACGCTCACGTCAATGAGCAGGAAGCCCCGGAGTTCGACCAACTCCTGCGTACCCCGAGCGTCCCTGAAATCCGTGGAAGACCTCTGCATTGTGGATGTGCATGTCGAATCTGCCGGAGGTGACTACGCCTCGAAAGTTACCAAAGGACCTTGCCGCTCGGCCTGCTTAGCGCCTTCGTTAACCTGTCGATCTCTGCGCTTCCGCTGCTTGTATAAGCTCGCATACGTGCCGTACTCGAAACTGGCGAAGAACTACTTGCACAACCTCTCGTTGATATTCATCAAGACTCGGCGGTACATCGGTATACTCTGCGGTAGTTAAATCCATAGCTAGTAAGGGTCGCCTTTGCAATCCATATTCTCTGTTCTCGGTCGGTAGGCGAAGGTTCAAATATCATGGCGCAGAGGAACTGCCGCCGTGCTAAACTTTATCGGGCTAGTGATGTCATGAAATCCCGAATGAAGCACTCTAACTTTCGGTGATGATTGGGCCTGTGCCTCGTAACCTCTCGAACTCTACTCGCGCCTCCGCCGAGCCTTGCCTCACAGGCCGGGTTTGCCTGCGGAGGCATAGCGATAAGGAAATAATTTAGTCGGAGTCCGACTTACAACCACGGCTCTAAGGCACGATCTCGAGTGAGAAGAATAGAAACGATCGAAATACCCTATAGCCTCCTCGATTATTGATGTGGTGCACACCGATGTCAAGACTGCGGATGCGGTGCAGACACTTTCCAGAGATTGCTTGCTCGATACCACTTTTGTCGCGACCCGATTAAGACGTGGTAGTGCCTTACCGGGCACCCTAGTGATACAACATCGAGTAATCAGAACGTAAAGCGATACAAGACATATTATGAAATATGAAACAATAATCGAGAAAAACTTGCCTTTCGTATATGTAAATAACAACTTTTTCAACATGAACGATTTAATCCTTTTTACAAACCACCGCCACAGCTTACGGTACTACCAGAATGATATGACAACGATGGCGGGACGGGCGCCAAACCCTGAATGTAAACACACTACGACGGGGACTATACACTGATAAGCCTCAGGGAAGCGGAGCTTCCCAAACGCCAAACGTGACCACGAGCTAGGATCGGCGGCGGGTGTACCTCAACTGCGGCATGAGCGCGGCCCCAAGGAGGTCGATTACAACAGTGCAGAGTATGTGAAACTAAAAATATGCGTAAATGAAATCATAATGATGCATAAAGCGGGAGACGTGTATGATAAGCAAACTCTGATTAACAAATAGCGATCGTGTCAAGTCGAACTCACTCAAAGTTATCCTGATAAAACGTGCGGGGCAAATGCGAAGCATAGCGGAAACTAAGACCAGCACCAAAAATACCACAAATGTATTAGGGTCTTTCTGGGCCGCACCGTGATCGGCGGCCCGCTGCGCCCGCTGATATCAATGTCTTGGCGTATCCTCGAATCTCGCTGCTCGCATAGGTCACACACGGACCCGGTAGGTGTTCCGAATCATGGTCCTGCATCACCGAGGTATACCCCGCGTCGAAGGCGCTAACCACCGGTATCCGCCAGGCTCCGCGACCCGCGTAGTCTCAAAAGGCCGCGTAGTCTCGCCGGACCGCATGGGGAATCCCCGCGTCGGGCTAAACACCGAATGATCAATCCTGGAGCTCTGCGTATTTCCGCGTAGTCACGCGAGACTTTGCGTAGCGTAGGAGACACGTGCGTCGAGGTGTGACAAGCCTCGGTATAATAAGTCGAAAGGGTATGTGATACAATAATGAATCTGTCTTACAACGCGAACTTAACGTTTAACGCGTAAGCACAACGAATGTCGAATGACCCCTTACATCACGATCACACAAGATACTAACACCAATGGCGTCCTAACATTTTCACTTATCACATCCAACAAGAAAGTATTTACTGAAGAGCTATCTCGAGCCAAAGCACATCGAGTTATTCACCTGCGAAGTGTACCATTAAGCTAACAAGGTTCGGGGTGCTATCACACCCTAAAGGACTTAAATACGATTAAATCTTTTAAAAGATGGTTGCTTTCCACATGCTAAGTCACCTGATACGGTAGTATAAAATAGAGTGGACTGCCTTTTAAATAATTAAAACACTTACCTTTGTAAAATCAAGTAACAACATTCTTTTCCTAACGTCCAAGTTTGCCTAATTTCAAATGTTCAAGTTTTCTTATTTTAGAAAGGTTTCATAGTTCATAGTCTTAATCATTTGAATATAATTCTCTTTAGAACAATCGAAACATAAGTCATATATGTGAGTAGTTTATTCTTGTTATAACGATCTTATTACAAAGTCAGTGATCTAGGAAATGTAATATCATTTTGTCTTATCTTAGCTTCTATGCATTGGAAGTTTCTACCGGTTTTAATAATACTTAATTAGTCAATACATTTCCTTTTATTAACGCTCGCAGTTGGTTTGTTGATACACATTCCGATTTCAAATCAAGAAACATTCTTATCCCTTTAAAACCAACTTCCCATAAAGCTAGTATAACTGCTTGAGTTTTTCACAAACCAAGTATTACATCTTCTTTCAAAATGATTCAAAAATCTTTGAAATAAGTCAAGTTCTTTATTAAGATCAAGTCTCTTAACTTCAAATTAGTTACCTTTTTAAAAAACCATTTTCTTACCAACATAAGGTCGTTATAACTAACTTCCCATAAAGCTATTATAACACCCTATGTTTTAAACCAACCAAATCATTTAGCACATGTACGCTCACCGCATTTCACATAGTTCACAACAATCATGCTAGAAGAGATAGGAAGAGGTTCACATACCTCGCGACGGTATCGACTAATAACAAAATGCTCCAAGTACTTACAACCTTGCTAGCCCTTTCCACTCCTCAAGTAGATACGCTACTCATAAAGTACTTCAACCTATAAGGTCACAAACGCCTATTAACCCCAAACACAAGTTTCTATCTTTCTATAGAAAATTGCAAAGACCTCCCCGCAACAACAGAAATCTCCTCCTTCTAACGAGGCCTGCTACCAAGCCAACCAGTAGGGTTTACACGCCTAACCCTAACGGTACAATTCTACCAGACTACTACACAAGTCTAACATACACCATGTAAATACAGCTCAAGCTTCTTCTTTATTCAGCTTAAGTCAAAAGACATCCGATAACTATGTTCAGACCATATATAGTATACTTCAACTATATAATCTAACAACATGTAATTTCCAATTACAATAGAGGACAAGATAATTACCTCGATAAGCCCAAAATTATCCAAGTTATAATGTCGATCCTCAGTAAGGTTTAGCTCAATTCCGGCGCCCAAACCACTCCAAACAACCCTTAGAAGTTCTAACCAACTTCTACTCAAATATCCAAACGGACTATGGAGATTTTCCTGGTTTCTGGCTTGAGACAGACAAAAGGTAGTATTTCTGACTCTACGTGAAAAAGGTATCTTGGAATACTACAAGGTACAAGGCTAAGGTATTTGGGCATTATAACAATACTTTTGGGAGTATTTCTATACCACAAGAGGGTATTATGCGAAAACAACTAAGCAGTGGGGTACCCCAATGCCAGCACCACATGGGGAACCTCTACCAAAGGCCTCAAGGAGAGGGGAGAGGCTTAGGACGAGAGCGCTACTGGAGGAGAGGATTTCAAGACTTAGACACAGTTAGAGTGGATGAATAAGTCTTCAAAGGGAGTGGTATTTATAAGCCAAACCAAAGGCCAACCAATGGCCAAGATCAAGCCAAGTGCAAGTGTAAGGCCAAGATCACCCAAGTGCACCTACTCCCTACCCTAAAACCTCACAAATATCTACACAAATATCAGCACAACTTGCTCCCTCACCTCGCAATGTCACGCCCCACATGCTTCCATCGCGAGCGCGACACGCCACCCTCCCGGCGGTCCGTATCGTTTCTGCCTCTCGAAAATCCGCGAAAATACAAAACATAGCCGAATTTTCCTTCGCAGTTACGAAACGCTTCGCTCAAAAAAACCACTCAACCGGTGTCAGGCACAAAGGTAAAATCGCCATGGTGCCACGGGTGACACGGTCGCCCCGATTCGCCTGCAATATTTCGCCTTCCGAAAATATCCAAATTAATGAAATCTCAAAACAAAGCGGCTCCCACAAACCGTAGAATTTCTCCCGGCCCCACGTGACCATTTCCAAAATAAAATCTCAAAATTCTAATATAATCTATGAAGTCCAAATACCAAACTGGGAATCCAATTCCCATTAACGAACCTTTTTCTTCACAAATAACCGAAACTTTTCCGCTAAAAACTCACATCTTTCTTTCTTTTCAAATTTCTCAGACTCGCACGCACGCCCTCACATACATACCCTCGCAACTACGGGTATAACATTCTTCTCCTTAGAAACATTCATCCCGAATGTTCCTTCTCAAGACGGATATCGGCGAAGCTTCCTTCTAACAAGCTGCCAACGCCACGCCACGCAGATAACACACGCTATCTTCCTCCCCTTACTCGTCAGACTTTCTCGAACACTCAACTCTCCCAAGACGTATCATACTTCAGTCATTACTCCGCTCAAAATCTCCGAGTCACTACCCAAACTTGGTCATCTTACTAACCTCAAACTTCCTTAAGGCCATTCCTTACGAACCGCTCGTCGAACGCGCCCACGAACTCATACGATGATCATACAAACTGGGCCTAGCATCCCCCGTGACCCTACCACCGCGACCACCTAACTGACCCCACCCCAAACAAGTTATGGTTGACCCGCAAATGGTCCTCAACCCGACCTCAATCAACGAACTCTTGTTCCCGATCCGAACAATCTTATTTAATTCACATCACGAAGCTACCACTTCCATCTCACACTACCCACTTTACTTATCACACAAATAAATCCCACGATACCACTACTCATAAGTGGTCAAACATAAAATAAATCTTTAATCTCAAGACACTTACCCCTAAGGTCTCGCCGTGACATAGTCTAAGGTTCACACTTACCATGCCCCCATACGTAACCTCCCAACTAAACATGTTTTCAAACTCACAATTAACACAACGCTATTCGCATACAGCACATAATAATGAGACCATCATAACAAGCATACCAAAACTCTGTAGGGTTAAGGATATACCGGTTACCGCCCACTCTAATCATAGGCCTGCGCCGCAGGCGCATAACTGTATGCGCGATTAACCACCCATCGATCCAGAGGGTCGAGTCAGAATATCCGTATACCCTTGGTCGGACAAGCCATTAGCGAAATGGCCGCCGCCGCAAAAATAATAAGCTCCTCGCACCACGACACTCAACGCGCGGCTCTACCACATCGACCACACCGGTAGGGGTGACCGTGATTCGCCAACACCTTACTTCCTCGAAACTCAACCTGGAGCTCGACCGCTTCCTCAAGACGAGGACCACTCGCACAAAGTGGGTACAAACTGTTCGCTGGCCGAGGCGGTCCGCCTAAAGTCGCCAAAGACCCGATGTCTCGGCCCTTCTCACGATCCGTGTCATTCGCCGACTCTCCGCATTTCACATCCTCAGCGACAGCTCGCACGCGGCAATGTCCATGCCCGCCGGGTGGTTACCTCAACATGCCTCGACATGTAATCATCGAGCCCTCGCATATATCGGTGCACTCGATCCTCCATACTAGCTACCAACGCTGGACGTATCGCCAATGAGTCGAACTCACATTGTACTCCCGAACCGCACGCCGCTCGCCTACATCAAAAATTGTTTACCCGCGCCCCTCATCCATGAGAAGCGCGAGGAAAGCCCCAAAACTCATCCCATACCGCTGAGGTGCATGCTTCCCGAAAGCTCCCATGAATCAAACCAATCGATCGCGTATCACGCACCGACGCGAACCAAAGGTCACAGACTCGGTCGCCTCGATCACCCGTGACGATCCAGAATCGCCGATGAACTCTCGCGATCATCCTCGTGCCTCGACCCATAAAACTCGCGCTACACCGTAAAGTCCCGTAGCCTCAAACTATTCGCCGGCGAACCATCGTGCTATCGAATCGAACCGCTGCGATTCAAATTTATCTCATCGCCACGACTTCGCCAAGAATCGGGCCATCTCCTTGTAACCCATCTCCCGCCTCTGCATCGCGGACTGAGGCTCGTGTATCGCGTCTCAGCAGCCTATTGCCGCGCTTAACTCGGCTGGGCCGCGGCGCTACAAAACTCGCCACCAAGCACAAACTCGTACTGCCTGGGCTCGCGCTCGCATTCTCTCAGATTCACTAGCGCACTCGCCGCCTTGCCCTTCGGCTCGCTGTTTCGCGCGAGGCATAATCGTAAAAACGAGATACGCTGCAGGGTCCAACTTACAACATGCCTCTAAGGCACGATCTCTAACGGTAGAAGAATGGAAACCAACTTAAATGTCCTATAGCCTCCTGATTATAGATGTGGTGCACAACACACCGATAATCAAGACTCTACTAGACACGGGTTCAGACACTTTCCGAGGATTAATCGCTCGATACCACTTTTGTAACGACTCGCCCGGGTTCAGCATCGTGCCTTATCCTGCACCCTAGTGATACAACATCGAGAAAACCAAATGAAAATAAAACATGAATCATGAAACAAGAGATATAATAATAAACATGCCAACCAAAAACGGCTGCTTTCAAGATATACATAAAACTCCGAACAGTTTAATCTTTACAACCCCGCCCACAACAAGATTTTACATGCACTTAAGATTTACAACGACTATGACGGACAGGCCCCGCCATACCCCCGAATGTACAAGAACCTACAACTCGGGAACACATACCAAAAGATAAGCCAAGAAACTGAGCTTCCCAATACGCGAATCGTGATCCTAAGAGCGATCCACGATCGATGTACCTCTACTCGCAGATGAACGCACTTCAAGCGAGGTCAAGATAACAGTACAGTATGTGAAATCAGAAAATATCAGAATGAAATCATACTAGTCTATATAAAGCGAGACATGTATGATAACCCAACTACGCTTCACAACATAAAAGCAAATATATCCAATGTGACTCACGCCTCAAGTCATCACTCAAATATAACTATGGGTCTCACGCCCACAACATCAATCATGTTCGCATCATGGCCGCATGCCCCGAATTCATCGGCAGGTAGACACGTCCATGATGCAACAATAATACCAATGCCCCATGGCCACATGCCCGAATTTACCTCGGTGTAGACACGCCCATGTGACATCAACAATAATATACCGTGATCAACCCGCCGCATGGCCACATGCCCCTAATTCTACCTCGGTGTAGACATGTCCATGTAACCACAATAACAATATATCGTAATCAACTCCGACCGCATGGCCGCATGCCCCTAATTCTGCGACGGTGTAGGTATGCCCATGTGACATCAACAACAAGACAAGAATCAAAATGGAAACATACCCGGAATTCTCCATCACCGCCAAAGACGCCAAAGTAAGTTCTCAATAAGTCGACTACCTCTATCGAGAGACGCCAGAACACGTAAATACCACACTTGCACAACAAAGGCTATCATCACAAGCATAGGCAAGTTTCACAACAACAAGCATAGGCAAGTTTCACAACAACAAGCATAGGCAAGTTTCACACAACTCAAAGTACTTTCATTTTATGCCAAAGTCCGGTTTTAACCCCAGTACTACATACGTTAAGTTCTTTTAAAAGAGATCCATTTCTTTTATAAAAGTCACCCGATACCCG
This sequence comes from Przewalskia tangutica, assembly GCA_029844215.1. Classification (NCBI taxonomy): domain Eukaryota; kingdom Viridiplantae; phylum Streptophyta; class Magnoliopsida; order Solanales; family Solanaceae; genus Przewalskia; species Przewalskia tangutica. The sequence continues at coordinate 40,022,478 of CM056720.1, read as the reverse complement.
TAGTATTAGAATGACCAACCCACCTTCCTTTTCAAAACCAAGTAACAACATTCTTTCCTAAGTTCCGGTTGCCTAGTTTCAATTACTCAAGCTTCTTATTTTCAAATGGTTTCATAGTTCCCAAACTTAATCATTTGATTCCTTTTAGAACAATTGAGTAACCTATGTCATATATGTGAGTAGTTTATTCTGTTATAACGATCTTATTACAACCATGATCTAGAAAATGTAATATCATTTTGTCTTATCTTAGCTTCTATGCAGATGAGGTTTCTACCGTTTTAATACAACACATCATTATTCAATACATTTTCCTTTTATTAACGCCGCAGTGGTCCGTCGATACACATTCTCGATTCCCAAATCAAGAAACATTATCCCTTTAAAACCAAGTACTCATTACTCACGAATGAGGTTTCACACAAACATCCACATTAAAACAAATAAGTTAAGTCTCTTATCTTATAAGATCAAGTCTCTTAACTTCTAACATCAAGAAACCATTTTCACTTACATAAGGTCGTTATAACTAACTTCCCATAAAGCTATTATAACACCCTATGTTTTAAACCAACCAAATCACTTAGCACATGTAACGCTCACCGTATTACATAGTTCACAACAATCATGCTAGAAAAGATAGGAAGAGGTTCACATACCTCGCGACGATTTATCGACAATAAGCAAAATGCTCCAAGTACTACAACCTTGCTAGCCCTTTCCACTCCTCAAGTAGAATACGCTACTCATAGTACTTTCACCTATAAAGGTCACAAACGTCTATTAACCCCAAAACACAAGTTTCTATCTTTCTATAGAAAATTCGGCAGCACCTCCCCCCCCCCGCAACAGCGTAAATCTCCTCCTCTAACGAGGCCGGCTACCAAGCCAACCAGGGGGGGGGGTTTACACGTCTAACCGGACGTGTACAATTCTACTCAGTAATACTACACAAGTCTACTGCAATACAGTCCTATGTAAATACAGTTCAGTTCAGTTCTTTATTCTTCAGGCTTAAGTCAAAAGACATTGCCGAATACTAAGTAGTTCCATATATAGTATACTTCAACTATATATTCTAACAAACATGTAATTTCCAATTACAATAGAGGGACAAGATAATTACCTCGATAAGCCCAAAATTATCCAAGTTATAATGTCGATCCTGAGCAAGGTTTAGCTCCACTCCGTGCGCTCCAAACCACTCCAAACAACCCTTAGAAGTTCTAACCAACTTCTACTCAAATACTTCAACCAACTATGAAGATTTCCTTAGGGTTTCGGTTTGAGACTAAAAAGGACAAAAGGTAGTATTTCCGGACTCTACGTAAGAGGTATCTTTGGAATACTACAAGGTACAAGGCTAAGGTATTTTGGGCATTATAACAATACTAGGGGAGTATTTCTATACCACAACAAGGGGTATTATGCGAAACAACTAGCAGTGGTACCCCACGCTAGCACCACAAGTGGAACCCTCTCGCCAAAGGCCACAAGGAGGAGGGGGAGAGGCTTAGGACGAGAGCTACTAGAGGGAGGGGAGGATTTCAAGACTTAGACAAAGTGAGGAGTGAATGAATAAGTCTTCACAGGAGGGTAGTTATAGCAACACCAAAGGCCAACCACTGGCCAAGATCAAGCCAAGGGCCAGGCAAGTGTAAGGCCAAGATCAAGCCAAGTGCAACCTAGACCCTACTCCTTAAAACCCTCACAAATATCTACACAAATATCAAGCCCAACTTGCCCTCAATTCGCCGTGCCACATGCTTCCATCGAGGGTGACACATGTCACCCTCCCGCTGGTCCGTATGTTTCGCCTCTCGGAAAAATCCGCAAAAATACAAAACGACATAGCCGGAATTTTCCTTCGCAGTTACGCAAACGCTTCGTCGAAAAACGACTCTAACCGTGTTGTGCACAAAGGTAAAAATCGCCAAGGTGCCACATGGGGTGACACGTGTCGCCCCGATTCGCCTCAAAATATTTCGTCTTCAAAATATCCAAATTACCGAAATCTCAAAAACAAAGCTGCCCTACAAAATCAGTAAATTTCTCCCGTGGGCCCCACGTGACCATTTCCGAAAATAAAATCTCAAAATTCTAATATAATCTATGAAGTCCAAATACCAAATCTGGGAATCCAATTCCCATTAACGAACCTTTTTCTTCACAAATAACCGGAAACTTTTCCGTCGAAAACTCACATCTTTCTTTCTTTTCAAAATTTCTGCCGTACTCTCGTACGTACGTCCTCACATACATACCCTGCAACTACGGGGTATAACAAGCCTTGTCGGCTTTGCCCTTGCACGTATGTTGGTTTTAAAAAAAATGAGGTGTTATTTAAACTCCGCAGTTTACTTGTGTTGTTAAGGTAGAAGGGTGTCCAGGTAGGGCACCAGTCACGGGCCTGGGGTTCGGGGCGTGACAGAGTGGTATCAGAGCAGTCGATCCTCGGAATGTCTATAGACCGTGTCTAGTAGAGTCTTGATTATCGGTGTGTTGTGCGCCACACCCATAAACAGGAGGCTACAGGACATTTAGGTGTTGGTTTCTATTCTTCTCACTCTGAGATCGTGCCATAGAGCTGTGTTAGTAAGATAATTCCTCTCTGACGTATTTTTGTGTTACAGCTATGCCTCCAAGGAGGGCAACAGTCGCCCAGAAGGGCAAATCAGTAGCAGGAGCTACCAGTCAGACTCAGAGAGTTGATAGGGCTTATGCCCAGGGTATACCGGATGTTGTGCCGCAGTCGGCAAGTTCTTCTGCGCCAGGTTTTGAGGCCCCAACACCAGAGCCTCCAGTTTCTCAGTTAGGAGAAGACTATAGGGTCATAAGGGAAGCAGTTATGTTATTGACCAAGATAGCGTTGCTGCTTCACCAAAAGGAAGTTATTCGCCAAGATGCAGTGTGTACAGGGTAGAGGACAACGCGAGATCAAAGATAAGAGGGCTAGACCGGTTGGTTATCCCGGTGAGTTTTTGGACGAGCAGCCTCAACAGCGAGTGAGATATTCGTCCCAGCCTACCCAGTACATACAACCGCAACTCACAGGTGGGAGATTGGACCCCACAAGGTATTTAGGAGCCGGTCCAAGCTCCGTGGTCGTTCTCGAGGAAGCGAGGATTTTTCACGAGGCCACTTATTCCTCAGTGTTTCCGATGTAGTAAGCGTCATATGGGGAAATGTCGTTATGGCATAGGTGTTTGTTTTTATTGTGGCTGTCCGGGCCATATACGGAGGGTATGTCCTTTTAGAAAGAGCACCGGTGAGGTGGCTCAGCCTATGAGGCCGATGGTTGATTCCCTTTCCTCCACAGCTGTGCGTTCCCCAGGGCAGGGTGTTCAGATGTCAGCCAGCCGTGGTAGAGGTCAGGGTGGAGTTCATAGTTCTGGCGGTCCTTCGAACCGCGTAGATGACGTGACTACTGGGCAGGATCAGGAGGCAACATCGCACGGGGTTACAAGTATATTCAGATTCTTTTGAATCATACGTGCATTGATAGACTCAGATTTCTCCCTAGCGTATATGTTTTCCCTTTATTGCTAGTAGTTGTAAAGTCATAGTACCCCCAGAGGTAGGGATACTTTGATTAGTGAAGTGAAAAGTTAAGAATGTTGACAAGAATGATAAAGTGAACGGAGACTATAGTTGTGTAGGGTTCACAAGTTGTAATTACCCCATAATAGTGTGAAGACCGATAGGGAAGAATGCACAGTAGAAATACTTTGGCCTATGTGATGAACCTCTAGTGAATAGGGGGATAGGGTAAGAAGTACCTTGAGATAAGAGAAAGATTTATTTCAGACTAAGAATGAGAAGTTAAGTATGACGATGAGTCGGGTAATGGACTCATTTCGGGTCAGCCGGTAGTACGAAATAGGGTGATGTCAGTTAGAAATGGTTCCGCTATGTGATAGGGTCCCGAGGATGCAAGGCCCAAGTCTAGTAAATCATTGTACGAGTTATGGACGCGTTCCACCGGAACCAGGTCGCGAAGGCCGAGAAGAGCCTTAGCGGAAATTTTAGTAGTATATGGCCAAGTTTGGTTAGTAACTCCAAGGATTGGGGAACAGAAACAATATTTGAGATTTTGTACGTGTACTAAATAAGTTTGAAAGTACGAGAAAGTATGACAAGTAAGAAAAGGAAGGAACAAAGGTTAAAAGAACTATAGTGATTATAGTTATAAGTAATGAAGGTGCGTAGAGAAAATTCCTTTTAGGCCATGAGCGGAGGTTAATTATGATGATACACACGCCTTAGGTTCAGTAACACTGTCCATAGGTGCTCGTGATTGAGATGCTACTAGTATTAGAGTTTACACCGGTTGGTAAACTAAGCTAGGCAGATTATAGGTTTATGTCCCAACTAGTTTGGTGATGTCACGACCCGAACCCGGGCCCGTGACTGGTGCCTTACCCCGGGCACCCCAGTAGTCATACATCAGAGAAAATCAGCGGAACATAAATCAATAACATAAAATAACGGAAGTATAAACAATAACCTGTGAAAACTTGCCTTTCGGCATATATATAGAAACAACAACTCTTTCAACCTGAACAGTTTAATCCTTTTTACAAACCCTGCCCACAACAGACTGCATCTACGAATGATATGACAACAACGACGGGACAGGGCCCCGTCATACCCCTGAATGTAAGCACCTACAACAACAGGGGACTATACCAAGATAAGCCTCCGGAGGAACGGAGCTTCCCAAACGCTGAACTGTGACCCTAAGAGCGAGGATCAACGACTGGTGTACCTTTACCTGCGGCATGAACGCAAATCGGCCCCAAGGAGGTCGATAACTGGTACCAAGTATGTGAAACATGAAGATCGTAAATGAAATCATAGTAGTCTATAGAAAGCAGAGACATGTATGATAACCAAACTACGATTCACAATAAATAGCGATCATGTCTAGTCGTGACTCACGCCTCGAAGTCATCACTCTAATATAACAATGGGTCTCACGCCACAACATCAATCATGCCCGTGGAATACCTTCCTCACGCTAATCAATGATAGAAAAGCACCAAGGAATACACATGAACAACGTGTCCCACTGTGTCCAAATAAAACGATGCAGGAAGTGCGAAGGCATAGCCGACTACTAACACCCATAGTACTAACAAGGTCATAAAGCGTATCATGATATCTGTCTGCCACACATGATCAAAGTTCGCCGCCGCGCAATATCAAATGCGCGTCTAGCCCCGAACTCCGCACTCCGCATAGGCCAATCTCATAGGCCCGCATGAGGTATAACCCGCATCGAGGGTAGCTACTCCGGCATCGCCCCGACTCGCATCCGCATGGCCACATGACCGCATGACCATAAAGGCGCACACTAACGGAACTCTCGTAGCTCCGCATAGGCCCCGTGACCCGCATGAGGTATTCTCGAATCATGGTCCTGCATCTTCGAGTCTACCCCGTCGGAGGGCTTAACCCGGAACACGGTGAGTGGTATAATACCAACATAACAGTTTATCGTTTAAACAACATAAGCACAATCAAGGGAAAACCCCTTTACACAAACATCACAGAATACTAACACACGTAGCATCCTAATATGATTACTTATCAAAGCATCACGAAGGTATTACAAGGCTATCACAAAACAACACAATCAAGTTATACACACAAGGTACTTTCTACTATATGTCAACATGTTCGGGTTTCTATCCCCAAAGTACTTCATACATTAACTTTTTAAAAGATACGTTACTTTCACAAAAGTCACACAATACCCGTAGTATATGAAAATAGAGTGATCATCTTTTGAAGTGAATCAAAACACTTATCTTTGTAAAATCAAGTAACAACATTATTATCCAAACGTCCAAGTTTGCCTAATTTCAAATGTTCACGGTTCTTATTTTAGAAAGGTTTCGTATTTCATAGTCTTATTCATTTAAGAATATAATTCTCTTTTAAACTATCTGAGAAACATAAGCCTTATGTGTGAGTAGGATATTCTTGTTTATAACAATCTTATTACAGCAGCCATGATCAAGGAAATATCATTTTGTCTCATCTTAGCTTCTATGCAGATGGAAGTTTCTACTGGTTTTAATAATACTTAATCTGTCAAAACATTTCCTTTTATTAACGCTGCAGTGGTTTGTCGATACACATTCTGATTTCCGAAATCAGTAAAACATTCTTAAGCCGTTATTACCTAACTTCCCATAAAGCTAGTATAACTCTTAAGTTTTCAAAAACCAAGTATTACTTATTCTTTCGAAATGATTCAAAAATCTTTTGAAATACTTCAAGTTCTTTATTAACACATAACAAGCCAGTTATAGTTCAAATCAGTTACCTTTTAAAAACCACAAGTATTTTCTTACCAACATAAAGTTGTTATAACCAACTTCCCATAAAGCCGTTATAACACTTTATGTGTTAAACCAATCAAATACATTTAGCACGTATGCGTCTACCGTACTACATAGTTCACATATATCATGCTAGAAGAGATAGGAAGAGGTTCACATACCTCGCGACGATTATCGACTAATAGCAAAACGCTCCAAGTACTTCCAACCGTCGGCTACTCCTTAAGCCAAGTAGATCGCGCCACACGTAGTACTTCAACCTATAAGGCCACGCGCGCTTATTAACATTTAGGTCTAATCGTAGAACATTCTACAGAAAATTCGGCAGACCTCCCGCAACAGCGTAAATCTCCTCTATCGGGCCGCTACAAGCCAACCAGGGGGTTATACGTCTAATCCGACGTGCACAATTCTACCTCACGAAAAGCTACACAAGTCTCATCAGATCCCATGTAATTACGATTCGATTATTCTTTCGAAAGGTTTCTTATTCTTCAGGCTTAAGTCAAAAGACATTGCCGATACTACGTTCAGTTCTATATATAGTATACCCCAACTATATAGTCTAACAATCATGTAATTTCCAATTACAATAGAGGGACAAGATATTTACCTCGATAAGCCCATAATTATCCGAGTTTAAATGTCGATCCGAGCAAGGTTTAGCTCACTCGTGCGCTCAGGCCTCCAAACAACCCTTAGAAGTTCTAACCAACTTCTACTTAATACTCAACTAACCATGGAGATTTTCCTTAGGGTTTCGGTTTTGTGGTGACGGAAAGTATAATAGTATTTCGGCTTTTTGTATAGGTATAACCTTAGAATACTACAAGGTATACTAAGGTAATTTGGGCATTATAACAATACTTTTGAGAGTATTTCTACCAAGAGGGGTATTTATCTGAAACAACTAGGCTAGTGGGTACCCGGCTAGCACCACAAGAGGGTGTATACCCTCGGCCTACCCCCAGTGGGGAACTCTCGGCCAAGGAGGGGAGGACGAGAACAACTCTTTCAAGGGAGGAGGATTTCTAACACTTAGGAAATATTTGGAATGGATGAAGAAGTCATCCTAAGGGGTATTTATAGCACGCAAGGCCAACCAATGGCCAAGATCTAGCCAAGTCATAGCAAGTGTAGGGCCAAGATTCACCCGTGTCCTTAACCAACTAACACACAAAATATCCTACCAACTCCCTCTTCAATTCGTCCAATCCGCCCCCTTACGTCCGCCAATGGGAGGGTGCCAAGTGGCGCCCTCTTGTTGGCCCAACACGTTTCGTCTCTCGGAAAAATCCGTAAAAATTAAAAATGACATAGCCGGAATTTTCCCTACGAAAGCTGTGAAAACGTTTCGTCGAAAAACGACTCTAAACGGGTGTTGTGAACAAAAATTAATTCGGCCAAGCCTAATACAAGTTTCAAATTTTCTACGTACGTCCTTACGTACATACTCTGGAAATACGGGGTATAACATTCTCCCCTCCTTAGAAACATTCGTCCCGAATGTTCCTTCTAAGTCTCAAAACAAACGTGCGCCAGTATAGTCTTCACTACTATACTTACGAGAACAAACCTGCCACACCTGGCCACAGATACACCCGCGCACATACTTCCATTCAAGTCCACGAGGAAACACCTCTAACATCACCAAAGTAAAGATCACATCTATGCTCGTAATACATGCTCGCTTCTCCCTTTTACTCGTCGTGCATTCTCATACCGCGAACTCTTATCACATTTACATTCGCTTGATTTCCAAAACTCGGGGTTACTATCTCTAACGTGGTCATCATTAACTGGGAACACTTTTGTCACTTTGCCTGAGGCATTAACCTTCTCAGGCGACCCAACAAATGGTACCGCTTTTGTCACTCTGTCGCGAGCCTTGCTCCGACGACCCAACAAATGGTACCGGCTATGATCCACGAGGCATGCCCTTCGGCCCTTCTCAGGATGTGCCATATGGAGAGCCACGGTTCGGGTCTGTTCCCGTGGTAGAGGCTCTGGCCTCTTTATACGCTCAGCCCCCCGAACATAACAATACGAAAGACCGGACGTACTGCCTCCTAAGTCGGACGGCAATTGCTAACATATAGGCAACCTGGCCTACTCTGCACCAGATCTGTAAGGCCCAAAGTAACTCGGGCTAAGTTCCCTCTGTTTTCCAAAACTCGTCACACCCAAACCGGGGTGGTACTTTCAAGAAGACCGACCGTCAACCTGAACTCTAAGCGTTGTCGCCGATTATCCGCATGATTCCTCTGAGCTGCCAAAACCTCTCCTAGACAGCTTCCCCCTATCACAGTCTGCTGGAACAAGCCTGAACCAACTATCTGCACCTTGCCAACATCGAACCAATCGACCGGCAACTTACACTTCCGCCCCTACAAGGCTTCAAAAGGTGACATCCGAACACTGAAATGGTAGTTTAAACGCTCCCTCTACAGGAGACAACAATCCTCACAACTACCCCTGAAATCCACACACTGGCCCGAGGGCGAATGCGATTCTGAGACTCACCTGAGTTCTTAACCCTGCCTGGTAAAACTTTCAGAAACAAAACAGCCGTACCCTGGGCTCCACTGTCTGCCATAAGGTGAAGGTAGGCACCCCGTGCAGCCTTACAACCTTTCTGATAAATCAACACTGCTGAGCACTCGGTCTTGCTAGAAGACAAGACGGGCTGACCTCCTCGGCCCGACTACTGGTCGGATGCATCCACGAATTCGTACGCTGGTTAACTAAACCTGGGCCTAACACCCTCGTGACCCTACCACAAGGCGGGACCACCACAAACTGACCCCACCGCCATACATGCCGCGGGTTGACCCGCAACATGGCCTCAACCCTACCCGGCATCGCGCAAAACACTAGCTCCCCGATCCGGAATAATTTCACAAATCATGTTACGACAACCTAGCGGTCTTCCTAGCTCGACTACCTTCTTTCAAATCACGCTACTCAGGGACTTATCCCACAAACATAGCCCACGTGCACTATGCACTCTGATAAGGATCAAACATAACACTACACCTATACTCGAGATGGCCTTACCTCTAAGGTCTCTACGTATAAAACTCTAAGGCTCACACCTTCTCTATCCCCCAAAATCTTACTCGGTTAACCCACCATGATTTCTAATCACTACTAACACACTGCTATCAGAACATAGCACTTAAGGTATACTCACCTTATCACACATACCGATCTCTAGAGGGTTAAGGATATATCTATATCTACTGCTTCACTCCCCTTAGTCGTTCTAATCAAACCTGCCCCGTAGGGCGCATAGCTAAGGAAGATGACAAACTACCCACCGATCCTGAAGGCTAAGTCCTCCCGCAAGGACACTCTTTCGACATCAGACCCTGACGGTCATAGGTACAACAAGTACCAACCAAAAGACGACATTCCCTGAGATGACGCCTGCCACACTGTGAACACTGAGAAAAACTGAATCCAGATGGCTGGAACCTTCGTGTGACTGTGAACCGGAAGCTCTGGAGCTCTGACCAACTCCTGCATACCCCGAACGTCCTGAAATCCGTGGAAGTCCACTCTGCACTGGCGGAGGTGCATATCTAATCTGCTGGTGAGGCGACTTGCCTCGAGAGTTACTAAAGGACCTTGCTGCTCGCCTCTCCTGCGTCGCCGTTAACCCGCCGATCTCGCTTCTCGGCTGCTGCGCATAAGCCCGTACGTGCCATGCTCAAGCTCAATCAAGAATTACTCTTGCACAACCTCTCTTAGATAGTCATCAAGACTCGCGGTACATCGGTATACTCTCGGTAGTCAAATCCATAGTTAATGTAACGGTCGCCTCCTTGAAATCTATATTCTCTGTTCGTCGTGGGCGAAGGTTCATATCATGGCCGCAGAGGAATCGCCGCCGTGCTAAACTCTCTGTTGGGGCTAGTGACGTCGCAGAAATCCCGAATGAAGCACTACCCTAGGTAATGATTGGGCTGTGCCCACGTAACCCTCTAAACTCTACTCGCGACCGCCTTGCCTTGCCCTCCCGGGCGGGTTTGCCTACGCGGAGGCATAGCGGTAAGGAAAGAAATACGTTAGAGGTCCAACTTACAACACGACTCTAAGGCACGATCTCAGTGAGAAGAATAGAAACCAATCCTAAATATCCTATAGCCTCACGATTATTGGTGTGGTGCACAACACACCGATAATCAAGACTTCATCGATACGGTGCAGAGACACTTTCCGAGGATTAATCGCTCGATACCACTTTATGTCACGACCGAACCGGGCGTGATCGTGCCTTACCGGGCACCCAGTAGTCATACATCGGAGAAAATCACGAACATAAATCAATAACATAAAATAACTAAGTATAAACAATAACTCAGAAAACTTGCCTTTCGGCATAAATATAGAAACAACAACTCTTTCAACCTGAACAGTTTAATCCTTTTTACAAACCCTGCCCACAACAGCACTACAGACCTCTACGAATGATATGACAACAACGACGGACAGGGGCCGTCATACCACGAATAGCACCTACAACAACAAGGACTATACTAAGATAAGCCTCGGAGGAACGGAGCTTCCCAAACGCTGAATGACCAAGAGCGAGGACCAACGACGGTGTACCTTTACTGCGGCATGAACGCAGCCCGGCGAGGTCGACATCTGGGTACCAAGTATGTGAAACATGAAGATACTGTAAATGAAATCATAGTAGTCTATAGAAAGCAGGAGACATGTATGATAACCAAACTACAGTTCACAATAAATAAGCAGTCATGTCTAGTCAGGGACTCACGCCCTCGAAGTCATCACTCTAATATAACAATGGGTCTCACGCCCACAACATCAATCATGCCCGTGGAATACCTTCCCACCGCCGCAATAATGATAGAAAAGCACCAAGGAATACACATGAACAACAGTCCCACTGTGTCCAAATAAAGCGATGCAGGGTAAATGAAGGCATAGCCGACTACTAACACCCATAGTACTAACAAGGTCATAAATCGTATCATGATATCTGTCTGGCATCACATGATCAAAAGGTCGCCGCGCGCAATATCAAATGTGCGCGTCTAGCCAGAACTCCCGCACTCGCATAGGCCAATCTCATAGGCCCGCATGAGGTATAACCCCGCATCGAGGGCAGCTACTCCCCGGCATCGTCCTGGACTCGCAGTCCGCATGGCCACATAGACGCATGACCATAAAGGCCGCACACTAACCTGGAACTCTCGTAGCTCCGCATAGGCCCCGGGACCCGCATGAGGTATTCTCGAATCATGGTCCTGCATCACTGAGTCTACCCCGCATCGGAGGCGAACTTAACCTCGAACACGGTGAGTGGTATAATACCAACATAACGGTTTATCGCTTAAACAACATAAGCACAATCAAGGAAAACCCTTTACACAAACATCACGTATCACTAACACGTGGCGATCCTAATATGATTACTTATCAAAGCATCACGAAGGTATTACAAGGCTATCACAAAACAACACAATCAAGTTATACACACAAGGTACTTTCTACTATATGTCAACATGTTCGGGTTTCTATCCCCAAAGTACTTCATACATTAACTTTTTAAAAGATACGTTACTTTCACAAAAGTCACACAATACCGTAGTATATGAAAATAGAGTGATTATCTTTTGAATCAATCAAATGTTCACGGTTCTTATTTTAGAAAGGTTTCAGATTTCATAGTCTTATTCATTTAAGAATATAATTCTCTTTTAAACTATCGAGAAACATAAGCCTTATGTGAGTAGGATATTCTTGTTTATAACAATCTTATTACAATGACCATGATCTAGGAAATATCATTTTGTCTCATCTTAGCTTATGCAGATGGAAGTTTCTCTGGTTTTAATAATACTTAATCACAAAACATTTCCTTTTATTAACGCTGCATGGTTTGTCGATACATTCGATTTCAAATCAAGAAACATTCTTAAGCCGTTATTACCTAACTTCCCATAAAGCTAGTATAACTCTTAAGTTTTCATAAACCAAGTATTACTTCTTCTTTCGAAATGATTCAAAAATCTTTTGAAATACGTCAAGTTCTTTAGTAACACATAACAAGCCAGTTCTAGTTCATATCAGTTACCTTGTAAAACCACAAGTATTTTCTTACCAACATAAAGTCGTTATAACCAACTTCCCATAAAGCCGTTATAACACTTTACGTGTTAAACCAATCAAATACATTTAGCACATATGCGTCACCGTACTACATAGTTCACATATATCATGCTAGAAGAGATAGGAAGAGGTTCACATACCTCGCGACGATTATCGACTAATAGCAAAACGCTCCAAGTACTTCCAACCGTCGGCTACTCCTTAAGCCAAGTAGATCGCGCCACACGTAGTACTTCAACCTATAAGGCCACAAGACGCTTATTAACATTTAGGTCTAATCGTAGAACATTCTACAGAAAATTCGTAGACCTCCCCCGCAATACAGCGTAAATCTCCTCTATCGGCGGCTACAAGCCAACCGGGGGTTATACGTCTAATCCGGACGTGCACAATTCTACCTCACGTAAAAGCTACACAAGTCTTTATGTCTGATCTATGTAATTCTGATTCGGTACTCTTCTTTCGAAAGGTTTCTTATTCTTGGGCTTAAGTCAAAAGACATTGCGATACTACGTTCGATTCTATATATAGTATACCCCAACTATATAGTCTAACAATCATGTAATTTCCAATTACAATAGAGGACAAGATATTTACCTCGATAAGCCCATAATTATCCGAGTTTAAATGTCGATCCCGAGCAAGGTTTAGCTCTACTCGTGCGCTCGACCACTCCAAACAACCCTTAGAAGTTCTAACCAACTTCTACTTAATACTCCAACTAACCATGGAGATTTTCCTTAGGGTTTCGGTTTTGTGACTGACGGAAAGTATAATAGTATTTCTGGGCTTTTTGTATAGGTATAACCTTAGAATACTACAAGGTATACGGCTAAGGTAATTTGGGCATTATAACAATACTTTTGAGAGTATTTCTACCAAGAGGGGGGGTATTTATACGAAAACAACTAGGCTAGGGGGGGTACCCCACGGCTAGCACCACAAGAGGGGGGGTGTATACCCCTCGGCCTACCCCACTAGGGGGGGGAACTCTCGGCCAAGGGGGAGGGGGAGGACGAGAACAACTCTTTCAAGGGAGGGAGGATTTCTAACACTTAGGAAATATTTGGAATGGATGAAGAAGTCATCCTAAGGGGGGGTATTTATAGCACAAGCCAAGGCCAACCAATGGCCAAGATCTAGCCAAGTGCATAGCAAGTGTAGGGCCAAGATTCACCCATGTGTCCTTAACCAACTAACACACAAAATATCCTACCAACTCCCCCCTCTTCAATTCGTCCAATCCGCCCCCTTACGTCCGCCAATGGGAGGGTGCCAAGTGGCGCCCTCTTGTTGGCCCAACACGTTTCGTCTCTCGTAAAAATCCTTAAAAATTAAAAATGACATCGCCGGAATTTTCCCTACTAAAGCTTTGAAAACTTTTCGTCGAAAAACGACTCTAAACGGGTGTTGTGAACAAAAATTAATTCGGCCAAGCCTAATACAAGTTTCAAATTTTCTACGTACGTCCTTACGTACATACTCTGGAAATACGGGGTATAACAGGTGACTAGGTGAGACAGAGAAGGGGGAGTAACACGGGGGAACACATCAGTTAGCTGAGTAGGAGTCCGACTGAAGGATTCAGGTAGTGTTAGTCCCATGACTTAGAATACGACAGGGTCATCCCTTTTTGCGGGGAATAAGAAAGTAACCTCTAAAGATCTTGTTTTTGATAAGACAGTAACCTTCGAGTTTTGGGAGAAGGGACCGCAGACGGAAGGTCCATTGTTATGTCTACGTATGTTATGTGGTGGCCATGTGTGGCATCGTTGGTCTTGTGGAGTATTGATTGATAGGCTTGGTAAAGAGATTATGCCGGAGTTTGTATAGCTTGAAAACCGACTAAGAACATTCGGGGACGAATGTTTCTAAGGGGGGGGGGGGGGAGAATGTTACACCCCGTAATTCCAGGACATGTATAAGAGAATGTACGTAAGGAATCAAGACTTGAAAATTGGTACGAAAGAAAGAATTATTTTTCCGACGGAAAATCTTCCGAACGTCGGAAAGGAAAAATGTTCGTTGTTAAGAATTGGATTCTCAAAATGCATTATTTGAAGAGTATGGAACTTATTAACATTATGGAAATTTATTTTTACGGATTTGGTCACGTAGGGCCCACTCGAGGAATTTTACGTTTTGTGGGGCCCACGAGGGTTACGGAATTTTATGGATGAATGAGAGGGAGACACGTGGCACCTCCCCCACATGGTCTTGGACGAAAATACAAGGGTAAATTGGTCATTTACCATGGTAGATGAACAATTCTTCAAAGCTTGAGATTGTTGATTTGTCAACTTGTCATTGGCTTAACATTAATTGCTCTTCATCCTAGCCACTCAAGTGTTGCAATCTAAGCCCTCCATTGTGTTATATATACACTACACTAGTGCAATACAAGGTCTCTAACACTTAGAAAAAAATCACAACATTCTTGTTCTTCAAGGAGCTCTCGGGTTTGTGTCAAGTTCCACACAAATTTTTTGTAGTTTTGGTCCATTATTCACAAGACTTTAACCCTAGGTTCCTAATGGTATTGTAAGGATATCTCAATAGAAAGATTTCGGAAAAATGACGTTTCACGTTAGTCGCAAGGCGAAAACCTAAGTCGTTTTCACAAGTTTGGATTGGAATTGGAAGAGAAGTTGGTTGTGAGCTTCTAAAGGCTTCAAATAGCGGATTGGAGCGTAAAGGAAAGGAGCTAAGAATTTCTAAGGAGCGACATTGAATCTCGGAAATTTTAAGGGCTTGTAAAGGTATAATTGTCACGACCCGACCCCGGGGCCGCGACTGGTGCCCTACCTGGGCACTCTGTTCAGGTATACATCAGAGAATAGCAGCGGAACATACACAACATACAACATGTTTAGACAATAACATCACAGGCTAGCCGATAAGGCCGTCTTCCATAAAATATGAATAATCAAAAGCAAATCAGATAACTCGGTTCTTTGACCCAAACCACAAAATGTGACTACAGACCTCTAGGAATAACAACAGTGGCGGGACAGGGCCCCGCCATACCCCTGAATGTACATAAATCTACAACATCAGGGAAAGACTGTACCAAAAGACAAGCCTCCGGAGAAATGGAGCTTCTGACGTCTGATAAGTGATCCTAAGTATGAGGATCCACCACCTGCTTACCTACTGCGGCGTGACGCATCCCCAGGAAGGGGTCGACACAATATGTACTAAGTATGTAAAGCGGAAAATATTGTAATTACATCATAAGTTTAAAACAAAGCCGAGACATGTATGATAATCAAATTACGATCTGCTGTGCCTTACTAACAATGAGAGTAAATCGGAGTATACTTACAACATAAAAATAGGAAGCTCACGATCAAAGCAGGACCACCCGCCCGCAGTATCATTAAGCAATCCTACTCCTGGGACTATTTCACCCGCATAGGTCGTGTGGACCCGCATGAGGTATTCCTCGCATGGGACTATTTCACCCGCATAAGCCCTTACGGACTCGCATGAGGTATTCCTCGCATAGGCTGTACCTGCCCGCATGGGACTATTTCACCCGCATAAGCCTTTACAGACTCGCATGAGGTATTCCTCGCATAGGCTGTACCCGCCCGCATGGGACTATTTCACCCGCATAAGCCCTTACGGACTCGCATGAGGTATTCCTCGCATCGTGGGTAGCAAATCCACAGAATATGAAAATGCCACAAACCCGGGGAATGACCCCGTAATGAATAATATACCACTAGCACAAACCGGCTATCATACATAACATAAGCACTACCGGCTTATCATACAATATATAAGCAAGTTAAGAAATCCCCTAACTTCTTATTATTCTCGTTCATATGCACTCTCATTTTAGTTTACTTATGGCACTAACATGTCTTTTATAAAAATCCGGGAATTTAACCCAAGTACTACATACTTCCACTCTTTTAAAAAAAATGACTCTTTTTCGTATAAAACTTCCAAGATACTATTAACCGTAGTATCAATTCAAAATTACTTTTCAAGACAAGTCACAATACCTTTAAAAATAAAGTTAGGTTTCTAAATCAAGTGACTCCTTTTCTTATAAAACCTTAGGCAATCGATGCCTTAAAATCAAATTGCCTTTCATTAAATCAAGTCATTTATCCTCATTTATCTTTCCATAAAGCTAATATAATCAACTTCCCATAAAGTTGTTATATTCACTTTATACCTTAGCCAAATACAATTTCCTATCCAAGGGACTTATACGTTTAAAACGAAACAAGTATCACATACTTTAAAACTCTTCAAGTCCCTTAACTTTAAAAACTTAAGACATCCTTAATACTTTCAAAGAAGTGAGTTAATCTCCTAACTCACCCAACTTGGCTATTCTTAAAACAAGTAAAGGATATCAAGGTCTTGTACGTCTACCGTACTATATACGTGCAACTAATCATGCTCAAAAGATAGGAAAGTTCTACATACCTCTTCGGGTCAAACCACTTGCCAAGTACAATATCCCGCCCGTAGTATGTCAACCTATAATGTCCACAATACGTCTATTAACGTCTTACTTCAAACGTAGAATATTATAAGTGTAAAGTCACTAAATTCTACGGAAAATCGGACAGCACCTCCTTAATTTCTACATACTTTGCCACCTTTTTCAAGGCCGAATTCAATAACCAAACACGCCACATTTAAGGCCCAATCAAAGCAATTAACAATAGGGGATTACACGCCTACTAGACGTGTAAAATTCCGCCCCACAAAAGATATCAATCTATTACAAACTACTAGTCCAATTCGGCCACATTGAGATACAATAACACCAATTCTTATCCAATTTCCATTTCAATCCAAGTTGTTAGCATAACATGATATCAAGTCGCAATCGATTATAACTACTATAATCTTCAAGTAAGTAACATGCGACGATTCTAATAAATGACCAAATTGTAATCCAACTTCACATGGCTTAAATGACATTTCGGATTTAAGGCTACAATCAATCCATAATACTTATAAAACTTCAACACATATACTTCATGCTAGCAAACATGTAAGGCTAACAACAATATATAATGTTGTAACACTTAAGAGACAAGATTATTACCTCAACGTTTCTTAGTCCAACTTCAAATCTGAAGTCGCTCCTTAGCAACTTAGAGCCTCTTCTAGACACTTCAATCCGCTACTTGAGACCCTTAGAACAACACAAACAACTTTCCTTCAATCTTCCAAACAAAACCTAGAAAAGCAACTAGGTTTTCATCTTGCGACTAACACGAAAACTATCTTTTTCCGGGATTTTTCTATTGAGATACACTTACAATACACTCATGAACCTTGGTTTAAAGTGTGGAGCTTAATGGACAACAACAAAAAAAAAATCTTTTCTAAGGAGCATGAACCCGAGAGCTTGCTCTTGGAGTTCTTCAAATTCTTGAAAAATTTGGCTAAGTGTTGAGCTTGTCTTGCTACTAGTACTACTATATAGTTCAATGGAGGGTCAAGATGTGCACAAATGTGTGGCTTGGATGAAGTTTCTTTAAATATCAAGACTTGTGGTCCCATTGACCAAGTCAACATTGTCAAGCTCTTCAAGTTGCAAGACTTAGTCATCCTAACAAAGGTCAAATGACCCTTTTGTCCTTGCCTAATTTCGTCCAAGGCACCATAAGGGGGTGACACGTGCCGCCCTCCCATTCGTCATAATATTACGTTTTCCGACAATTTCATAATTCCGATAAATTTTTACAAGTCTCTAATCTTATCATTTGGGATTCTCACGTACGTTCTTAAAACATGTCCTGTAAATACGGGGTGTAACATTTTTCCCCCCTTAGAAACATTCGTCCCCGAATGTTCTTTCGGAGTCAAACTTATAATTAGCGACATAGTTTCCTTTCACAACCCCGACATACCAATAATGTCACACATGGCCACACAATAGCATTTAAGCAAAAAGAAATACTTCAATTAAAACTTGACAAGTAAGGGAAAATGAATTACCTGAAGGTGTAGGGAATAAGTGAGGATACTTCCTCAACATGTCCTCCTCCGCTTCCCAAGTCATCTCCTCCCGGTTATCATTCCTCCACAAGACTTTGACGGAAGCCACATCCTTGGTCCGCAGTCGCCTGACCTGGCGATCGAGTATCTCTATGGGACTCTCCTCATACGATAACCCCTCTGTCACCTGGACCTCACTAGCAGGGAAAATTCTCGCTGGATCTCCGATACACTTCCGCAACATAGAAACATGGAAGACCGGATGTATCGTCTTTAACTCTGATGGTAGATCCAACTCATTGGCAACCTTGCCTACTCGACGGACGATCTGGTAGGGCCCAATGTACCTTGGGCTGAGTTTCCCCTTCTTTCTGAATCTCATCACACCCTTCATGGGTGACACCTTCAAGAAGACCCAATCGTCTACCTGAAACTCCAAATGCCGACGATTATCCGCGTATGACTTATGCCGACTACGAGCTATGATCTCTCTTGGATAAGCTTCACCTTATCCACCTCGAACAATGCGCCAACTAATCGCACTCGCCCACGTCGAACCAACCAATCGACCTATATTTCCGCCCATATAAAGCCTCGTATGGCGCCATCGTATCTTTGGAATGGTAGTTGTTGTTATCATAAACTCCACAAGAGGCAAATGATCCTCCCAGCTACCCTCGAAATCAATCACGCAGCTCGCAGATATCCTCGCGTTCGATAGTACGCTCTGCTGCCGTCGATCGAGGATGAAATGTTGTCTTGAGACTCACTGTGTCCCTAATCCCTTCGAAAGACCTCCGAAGTTAGCCGTAAACCGGCTCTCTATCTAATATAATCGACACCGACACCGCAGCCTCACAATCTCTCGATGTACAATCCGCATAGTCTCACCAAAATGTCGTCATTTGGAAGGAAATGGGCTGATTTCGTCGACCAACAATAACCCAAATGGAGTCGTACTTCCTCTGAGTACGAGGTAACCCTGTAACAAATTCCATGTTGATCACCTCCTACTTCCAAGTCGGAATCTCAATAGCCTGCAATAATCCACTGGGCCTTTGGTGCTCGACTCGACCTGACTGCGGCAATTAGGACATCAGGCAACAAACACGCCACGTCCTCTCGTGCCATCATACCAATACAAACATCAAAGGTCATGGTACATCTTGGTCGACCCCGGATGAATGGAATAACGAGCATTGTGTGCCTCCTAAATCTGGCGACGAAGCCCCGCATCGGAACACACAACCGCCTTCAAATCTTAGCACCCATCAGCGCTACCTCGAATAGACTCTTCTCCTCCCAAGAGCTGCATCTCGATACCGTGCAATCTGGGTCCTCAAAATGTCGCCTCTTCACCTCATCAACGATGGAAGACTCGGCAACCTCACGAACCCGTACCCCACTATCGTCAGTATCAATCAATCGAACCCCAAGGCTCGCTAGCTGACGGACCATGTCCTGTCTCTCTGGTTGTACCTCTGACAGACTCTCCATCGATCTACGACTCAAGGCATCAGCAACCACGTTGGCTTTCCCCGGATGGTATAGAATATCAACATCATAATCTTTCAACAACTCTAACCACCGCCTCTCGCCGAGTTCAGCTCCTCTGCACGAAGATATCTTGGAGGCTCTTGTGGTCCGTATAAATATCCACATAAACCCCATACAAATAATGTCTCCAAATCTTGAGGCATGAATAATCTGCGGCCAACTCTAAGTCGTGGGTAGGGTAATTCCTCTCATGCTTAGAATCGCGGAATCATAGGCTATAACCTTGTCGTGCGGCATCAAACACACCCTAGCCCGATGCAGGCATCACAATAAATCACGTGCCGCCTAACCCCGGGAAGAGTAAGGCTGGAGCCGTAGTCAACTTTTCCTTCAAAGAATCGAAACCCTTCTCGCAAGCCTCTGTCGGCGGAACTTGCGCCGAGTCACTAGTCAGCGGTCTTTGAAATCAAGCAAGCTGCTCCACAAACCTACGATAATAACTCGCCAAAATTCTAAGCTGCGCACTCGGCCGGAGTAGTAGGTCTCGGCCAAGACTTGACCGCTTCAATCTTTGTCGTATCCACCTGAACACCGCCAGCCCCAATAATGTGCCCCAAGGAATGCCACTGAGGCCAACCAAAACTCACACTTGGAGAACTTGGCGAATAGCGCGGCTCGGAGGACCCAATCACCGTCCTCGAGTGATCTGCATGCTCGCGCTGCATGCGCGAATAAACCAGATGTCATCAATGAATACTATAACAAATGTATCCAAAATGGCTTGAACACCGGTTCATCAAATCCATAAATACCGCTGAGCGTTGGTCAAACCGAAAGACATAACCACTCAACTCATAGTGCCCATACCGGTCTGAATGCGATCTTTGGGATATCTCGCCTCTCGAACTCGCACTGATGATAACTGCATCCAGTCTATCTTGGAGAAACACCTCGCACCTGAATCGGTCAAACAAATCATCAATCACGGGAGGGTACCTATTCTTGATGGTTACCTTATTCAATTTTGTAATCAACACACATCCGCAGCTTCCCATCCTTCTTCTTCACAAAAAATATCGGCGCTCCCTGGGAGAATCACTAGGCCTGATAAAGCCCTTTTCCAGCAAATCTTTCAGCTGGTCCTTCAGCTCCCTCAACTCAGCAGGTGCCATCCTGTATGGCAGAATAGAAATAGGTCGAGTGTCTGGCAAGATTCAATACAAAACTCAATCTCCCTCTCAGGAGGGATACCCGGAAGGTCGTCTGGGAACACATCTGGAAACTCCCTAACCACTCGGCGATCAAGAATCGCACTCGGCCTCGTATCAAATAACCGAACCAGATTATAGATGTACCCTTTCTGCACCATCTTCCTAGCCTTGAGGTAAGAAATAAACCTACCTCAGCGTATTTGTGTTGCCCTTCCACTCGATAATCGGCTCGCCAGAAATCAGAATCGAACCAACTCGTCTCTATCGGCGTTGGCATAACAAGAAGCCAACCACCCATACCCATAATTACATCAAAATCTGTCATCTCCAACTCTCTCAAGTCTGCAAGGGTCTGACGACTGTAAATAAACACCGGACAACCTCTATACACCCGCTCATTAACACCGAATCACCATCGCGTAGCTACCTCAAAAGGCTCTATCGACCGCTCTATCCCGATTCTACCCGCAATAAGAGGAGACACATAGGACAAGGTATAACCTGGATCTATCAAAGCATAAACGTCACAACATGAAATCAATAATATACCCGCGGCGTCGTGGAAGCCTCACGATCTGGCGGTGGCTAAGGAATAAATGCGTTCGTGGACCGCTAGAATCGAACCACCACGACCTGCTGCCGCGCCTACCGTCCGTGAACACCACCCTCGGTCGGTGCACCGTACCACCCGCCGCCCCTAGTCGGACGCCTCCTCAAATGGCCCAGCTGGCCACAAGAGTAACAAGCTCCTGCAGGAACACGACACTCTCCTGGGTGAGATCTACCGCATCGAGCACACCGAGATGTGGGTGGTCTCGATCGGTGACGATCTCTGCCTCCCTGAAACCCCGAAGTCCTGGAGCCTCGACTGCTCAATCACTGGTGATCAGACCTCCTGCTAGAAAACTGTGAAGGAGCACTCTGTGCTGGCTGGAATGTGGACCTAATTTCTTCTTGACCGCCCGCCTCAGCGCCACTGAGACCCTGCTGTCCTGGCCCTCTTGGGTTGGCCTGAGTCAATCTGATCCTCCCTCTCTCTATCCTCTTGTCACGACCCGAACCCGGGCCCGTGACTGGTGCCTTACCCCGGGCACCCAAGTAGCCATACATCAGAGTAATCAGCGGAATATAAAACAAGACATGATATAATATGAAATGTGAAAGCTTATCTGAGAAAACTTGCCTTTCGGCACATATATATAAAACTTAAATCTGAACAGTTACATCCCTTTTACAACTCTGCCCACAACAGTACTACAGACCTCTAAGAATGATATAACAACAATGGCGGGACAGGGCCCCGCCATACCCCTGAATGTAAGTACCTATAACGACAGGGGACTATACCACTGATAAGCCTCCGGAGAAACGGAGCTTCCCAAACGCTGAACTGTGACCCTAAGAGCGAGGATCAACACTGGTGTACCTCTACCTGCGGCATGAACGCAGCCCCCCGAGGTCGATTACAACGGTACCAAGTATGTGAAATCGAAAATCGTAAATGAAATCATAGCAGTCTATATAAAACAGGAGACATGTATGATAACCAAACTACAGTTCACAATAAATAAGCAGTCATGTCAAGTCAGGGACTCACGCCCTCAAAGTCATCACTCAATATATAACTATGGGTCTCACGCCTACAACATCAATCATGCCCGTGGAATACCTTCCTCACTGCCGGCAGTCTATGATATAAAAGCACCAAGGAATACACATGAACACCAGGTCCCACATGTGTCATCATAAAACCGTACGGGGTAAGTACGAAGGCATAGCCGACTACTAAAACCCACAGTACAAACAAGGTCATAAACTGTATCATGAGATCTGTCTAGACCGTCACATGATCAAAGCCGCCACTACGCAATATCTAATGTCGCGCGTCTAGCCCGAACTTCCCGCACTCCGCATAGGCCACTCGATGGCCCGCGTGAGGTATTCCCGCATCGGGTAGCTACTCCGGCGTCGTCTGGACTCGCCGTCCGCGTAGCCACATGCACCGCATGACCACAAAGGCCGCACACTAACTCGAACTCGTAGCTCGCGCCGGCCACGCACCGCATGAGGTATTCTCGAATCATAGGTCACACTGCACTACGAAGTCTACCCCGCATCGGAGGCGACTTAACCCGGAATCATGTCAAGAGGTGAGTGATATAATACTAACATAACAGCTTATCGTTAAACAACGTAAGCACAACAAGGGAAACCCCTTTACACAAACATCACAAGATACTAACACACGTAGCATCCTAACATGTTTACTTATCAAATCAACAAGAAAGTATTACAAGGCTATCACAAACTAATACAATCAAGTTATTCACACAAGGTACTTTCTACTTTATGTTAACAAGTTCGGGTTTTTATCCCAAAGTACTTCATACATTAACCCTTTAAAAGATCCGTTTCTTTCACAAAAGTCACACAATACCCGTAGTATAAAAATAGAGGGACTATCTTTTTAAGTACACCAAAACACTTCTCTTTGTAAAATCAAGTAACAATATTCTTTCCAAATGTTCAAGTTTGCCTAATTTCAAATACTCAAGTTTCTCATTTTTGAAAGGTTTCGTAGTCCATAGTTTTAATCACTTAATGATATAATTCTCTTTTAAAACCATTTGAGAAACATATGCCTTATATGTGAGTAGGTTATTCTTGTTTATAACAATCTTATAACAGCAGCCATGATCTAGGAAATGTAATATCATTTTGTCTCATCTTAGCTTCTATGCAGATGGAGGTTTCTACTGGTTTTAATAATACTTAATTAGTCAATGCATTTCCCTTTATTAGCGCTGATGTGGTGCTCGATACTTATTCGATTTCCAAATCGATGAAACATTATTCCTTTTAAAAACCAAGTACTCATTACTCACGAATGAGGTTTCACACTTTTTTTAACAAAATTCAGATTAATTCAATTAAGTCAAGTCTCTTATCTTTTAAGATCAAGTCTCTTAACTTCTAAAATCAATAAACCATTCTTTTTATCTCTCTTAAGTCGTTATACCTAACTTCCCATAAAGCTAGTATAACTCTTAAGCTTTTAAAACCAAATATTCTTCTTTTAAAACTGATTTATAATTCTTTTGAAAGACTTTAAGATCTTTATTATTCGTGCTTAAGTCAAAAGACATTGCCGTAAAGCTACGTTCAGTTAACACACGTACGTCTACCGTACTATATATATACTTTAAAATATCATGCTCAAGAGTGTAGGAAGAATCACATACCTCGCGACGATTATCGACTATTAGCAAAACGCTCCACGGCTATCACCCGGCTAGCCTTGTCCACCTTTCAAGTAGTACATGCTACTCGCAGAACATTCAACCTATGAAGGTTATATAAGTCTATCAACTTCTACATTAATATACTTCTGATGTGATTTCAGTTCAAGTCTTTTCTGTAATATCCTTCTATTACAGTTCAATTCTCTTCTATGAATCTTATATTCATTTCTATACAACTACAGTATGTAATTTCCAATTACAATAGAAGGATAGGATTATTTACCTCGGTAAGCCCAAAATTATCCAAGTTTAAATGTCGATCCTGAGCAACGTTTAGCTCCTACTCTGGGCGCTCCAACCCGCTCCAAACAACCCTTGGAAGTTCTACGCAACTTCTTCTTAATACTTCAACCGGCTATGAAGATTTTCCTTAGGGTTTCGTTTTGAGATAAAAAGGACATAAGGTAGTATTTTCGGGCTCTACGTATAGAGGTATCTTTTGGAATACTACAAGGTATAAGGCTAAGGTATTTTGGTATAGCAACGATACTTTGGAGAGTATTTTCTACCAAGAGGGGGGGTGTACTACGAGAACAACTCTCAAGAGGGGGGGGTGCACTCTCGGCCAAGGGGCCTTCACTAGGGAGGGAGGGTACTCTCGGCCAAGGGGCCTCACAAAGGGGGGAAAGGGGCTCTTTGGACGAGAGCCTAACAAAGGGGGAGAGGTTTCTCAAGACTTGGAAAAATTTTGGATGAAAAAGTCTTCACAAAAAGGGGGGGTATTTATAGGGAGTTCAATGGCCATGATCAAGCCAAGTGGGGGGCAAGTGGAGGGCCAAGATTTGCCCAAGTTCCCCCTATCCCTACTCCTTAATACCCTCACAAACATTGACCCATGAAATAGGCCACAAGACAAGGCACAAATCGAGCAACCACTCGGCCATCAAGACCGCCCACTTGAGGGTGACAAGTGTCACCCTCCCGTTGGTCCAAAATATTTCATCTCTCAGAAAAATCCGCAAAAATAATAAATGACATAGCCGGAATTTTCCCTTCGCAAGTTTTGTAAAACGTTTCGTCGAAAAACGACTCTTTTCGGTAGTTGTGAACAAACTTTTCGTCCTTGCCTAACTTTAAGGCTCAAAACTTTCTACGTACGTCCTCACGTACATACTCTGGAAATACGGGGTATAACATTCTCCCCTCCTTAGAAACATTCGTCCCGAATGTTCCTTCTAAGTCTCAAAACAAACATGCGCCAATATAGTCTTCACTACTATATTTACGAAAACAATCATGCCACACCTGGCCACCATACAACACGCGAAAATACATACATCCAAGTCCACGAGGAAACACCTCCATCACTACAAAAGCTCCCACTCGAGGTCTAAAATATACTTCCTTCGCACCTTCACTTTACAAAAGAAATGATCACATCTATGCTCGTAATACATGCTCGCTTCTTCCCTTACTCGTCGTACCCTTCTCGTACATTAGAACTCTTACCACATTTCTGTTACTGCTTCCGTTTCTGAAATCTCTGGGTTACTATCTCCAACTTGGTCATCATTAACTGGGAACACTCTGGATGGATCTCCGATACTTTCCCGAACATAACAACATGAAAGACCGGACGTACTGCCTCCTACGTCGGACGGTAATGCTAACTATAGGCAACTTGGCCTATTTTCCAAAACTCGTCACACCCTTTCCGGGGTGGTACCTTCAAGAAGACCCACCGTCAACCTGAACTCCAATCGTCGTCGCCAATTATCCGCACGACTTCTGTTGACTCTGAGCTGCCAATAACCTCTTCTGGATAAGCTTCACCCTATCCATATCCTGCCGAGACAAGTATGAACCAACAATCTGAACATTGCCAACATCGAACCAATCGACCGACAACTTATACTTCCGCCCCTACAAGGCTTCATAAGGTGATATCCGAATACTGAAATGGTAGTTATAAAAACACTCCCTCAACAGGAGGCAACAATACTCACAGCTACCCCTAAAATCCAAACTCTGGCCCGAGGGCGAATGCGCTACTGAGACTCACCTGAGTTCCTATCCCTGCCTGGTAAAACTTCCAGAAAACGAAATAGCCACCTCCTGGGCTTCACTGTCTATCATAAGGTGAAAGTAGGCACCCCGTGCAGCCTTACAACCTTCCTGATAAAAACATCTCGCATAACTCTCTGTAGTAAATGCGATCTGTGAAGGACAAGATGGGCTGACCTCACCGGCCCGACTACTGGTCGAACGCATCTACGAACTCGTACGATGGTTAACTAAACTTGGGCCTAACACTCTCGTGACCCTACCACCTGGGGGGACCACCCCGAACTGACCCCACCACAACACAGGTCGCGGGTTGACCCACGACTGGTCCTCAACCCGACCCGCTTCCGCGCAAAACACTTGCTCCCCAATTCCGGAACAATCTCACAAATCAAGTTACGAAAACCTAGGGTCTTCTTAGCTCAACTACCCTCTTTCATATCACACTACTCAGGGACTTATCACACAAGTATATCTTACGTGCACTAGGCACTCCGATTAAGGGTCAAACATAAAAATATAGATCTCTTACTCGAGATGGCTGTCACGACCCGACCCAAGCCGTGGTAGTGCCCTACCCGGGCACCTTACGTAAACATCGAGATAATCGTGAACATACATGAAACTTATAAAATAAAACAACAGAAATAAACAACAGGTTAGCCGATAGGGCTACCTTCCTGGACATATATATATAACCGAAGCAGTTGCCTCATTTCTTTACAAACAGACCCACAATATGTGACTACAGACCTCTAAGAGTTTTAACATAACAACTGTGGCGGGACAGGGCCCCGCCATACCCCTGAATAATACATGAATCTTCTACCTCAGGGAAAACCGTACCAAGGGATAAGCCTCCGGAGCAAATGGAGCTTTTTCCCAAAAACTGAACCGAGATCCTAAGAGCAAGGATCACCAACCTGGGTACCTAAAACCTGCGGGCATGAACGCAGCCCCCCGAAGGGGGTCAGTACAACAGGTACCGAATATGGAACGGAAATAAGGTACAACAATTAAAACATATCTGTATAAAAGCATGACAGGGGTAAATGTAAAAGAAGTAAATACCTGAGCCTACCATGTCATTACACTCTCGTGTTCTTAATCGTACCTTATTATCTTTTCACATTTCTGAATAAAGGTTATAGTCACTTCCTTACGTCTTACTTCGAAAATCATCAAGTTCACTACCATATAACCTACTTACCTTACACAACCTAGTCCGCCCATTACGGAGGACACCTATCCTGCCGACCCAACGGGCGCGATAAAATCACATAGTGCGCCACAAAGGTATCTTTGTCCGCCCGTCTCGGGATGCGATAAAGTCACATAGTCGCCCTAAAGGTATCTTGTCCGACCCGTCTGGGACGCGATAATGTCCTATAGTGCGCCCGTAAGGTATCTTGCCGGCCCATCTTCGGGTCGATAATGTCATATAGTGCGCGTAAAGGTATAATGCGCCCCGTCTGGGTCGATAATGTCATATAGTGCGCGTAAAGGTATCTTTGCCCGGCCCGTCTGGGTCGATAATGTCATATAGTGCGCGTAAAGGTATCGCCGGCCCGTCTGGTCAATAATGTCATATAGTGCGCGTGGGTATCTTGCCGGCCCGTCTGGGTCGATAATGTCATATAGTGCGCGTAAAGGTATCTTGCCGGCCCATCTGCGGGTCGATAATGTCATATAGTGCGCGTGGGTATCTTTGCGGCCCGTCTGCGGGTCGATAATGTCATATAGTGCGCGTGGGTATCTTTGCCCGCCCATCTGCGGGTCGATAATGTCATATAGTGCGCCCGTAAAGGTATCTTTGCCGGCCCGTCTCGGGTCGATAATGTCATATAGTGCGCGTAAGGTATCTTGCGGCCCGTCTGGGTCGATAATGTCATATAGTGCGCGTGGGTATCTTGCTCGACTCATCTCGGGTCGATAATGTCATATAGTCGCTGTAAGGTATCTTGCCCGGCCCATCTCTGGGTCGATAATGTCATATAAAACCCGGGAATTTAACCCAACGTACTACGCACCTCTACTCCTTTAGAAAGACTCTTTTTAAAATAAAACTTCCCAGATACTAACAACCGTAGTATCAAGTCATCTCTACTTTTCAGGACAAGTCACAATACCTTTTTAGAAATACAATTACCGGCTTCTAAATCAAGTGACTTCTTTCTTAAAAACCTTAAGCAATTGGTACCTTTAAAACAATTTGCCCTTCTTTATTTCAAATCATTTCTCTTAACTTTCAAAAATACAGTTAGTCTCTTAACCTTTAGAACTCAAGTGACTCCTTTTATTATAAAACCTTAGGCAATTGATGCCTTAAAATCAAGTTGCCTTTTCACTAAAATCAAGTCATTTATCTTTCCATAAAGCAATTATAACCAACTCCCCAAAAAGTCGTTATATTCACTTTATGCCTTAGCCAAATACCATTTCCTATCCAAGGGACTTATACGTTTAAAACAGAACAAGTATCACATACTTTAAAAATCTTCAAGTCCCTTAACTTAATAAAACTTAAGACACCCTTTATTCTTTCAAAGAAGTGAGTAAATCTCCTAACTCACCCGACTTGGCTATTCATAAAACTAGTAAAGGATATCAAGGTGATGTACGTCTACCGTACTACATACGTGCAACTAGTCATGCTCAAAAGATAGGAAAAGTTCTATATAGAGTAAGTCACACAACTACCTCTTAACTTCTAAGAGTATAAGGAAACATGAAATGATACCACAGGTATATTCCATACATAGAATCATGCCAAGGGAAGGAAGAGTTTCACATACCTCGCGACGATTATCGATAAGTAGCAAAATGCTCCAAAGTACTCCAACCTTGATAGCTATTCCACTTTCCAAGTAGGATACGCTATACCTAGTACTTCAACCTATAATGGTCACAATATGTTCATTAACCTCTTACTTCAAATGTAGAATATTCTAAGTGCTAAGTCGCTAATTTCTACGAAAAATCGGACAGCACCTCCTTTGTTTCTACTAACTTTGCCACCTTTTTCAAGGCCGAATACAATAACCAACCACGCCACATTTAAGGCCCAATCAATGAAATCAACAATAGGGGATTACACGCCTACTAGACGTGTAAAATTCCTCCCCACTAATGATATCAAATTAATACAACTTACTAGGCCAATTCGGCTAACTTGAAGTACTACAACATCAATTC
Source organism: Przewalskia tangutica (assembly GCA_029844215.1). Lineage (NCBI taxonomy): Eukaryota > Viridiplantae > Streptophyta > Magnoliopsida > Solanales > Solanaceae > Przewalskia > Przewalskia tangutica. Next base: position 39,992,799 of record CM056720.1, on the reverse strand, counting down.
TTATCCAATTTCCAATTCAATCCAAGTTATTAGCCTAACATGATATCAAGTCGCATTATAACTACTATAATCTCCAAGTAATTAACATACGCGATTCTAGTAAATGTGACCAAATTTGTAATCCAACTCACCATGGCTCACATTACATTTCGGATTTCCAAGGCTAAAATCGATCCATAATCATTATAACTTCAACACTTATACTTCATGCTAGCAACAAGTAAAGCTAACAACAATATAAATAATCTTGTAACACTTTCAAAGAACAAGATTATACCTCAACGATTCTTAATCCAATCTTCAAAACCGAAGTCGCTCCTTAGCAACTTAGAGCCTCTTCAAGACACTCCAATCCGCTACTTGAGACCCTTAGAATCACGACCAGCCGGCCCGTGGCCGGTTTTACCCGGGCACCCTAGTGACACAACATCAGAGTAATCAGCGGAACATAAAACGATACAAGACATATTATGAAATATGAAACAATAATATGAGAAGAACTTGCCTTTCGGCATATATAAATGACAACTTTTAACATGAACAGTTTAATCCTTTTTACAAACCACACTTGCCCCTGATTACTCTGGACCTCACAGAATGATACGATAACAATGGCGGGACGGGGCCGCCAAACCCTCGAATGTAAACACTTACTACGGCGGACTATACCGATAAGCCTCGGAGAAAGCGGAGCTTCCCAACGCCGACTGTGACCACGAGAGCTAGGATCAACGGCGGTGTACCTCCTCGACTGCGGCATGAGCAGCGGCCGAAGGTCGATCTGCAGTGCAGAGTATGTGAAATCAAAATAAATCAGAATGAAATCATAGTAGTCTATACAAAGTAGGAGACATGTATGATAACAACTACGCTTTACAATAACTAGCGATGCATATCAAGTCGAGGACTCACGCCCTCAAGTCATCACAAAAGAACATAACAGTGGGTCTCACGCACACAACATCAATCGTGCCCGTGGGACACATTCCTCAATGCCGGCAGTTTATGATATAAAAGCACCAAGGAACACACATGAACACGGGTCCCACTGCCATAATAACACGTGCGGGGTAAGTGCGAAGGCATAGCCAGGCTACTAACACCTACAGTACCAACAAGGTCGTGAAGCGTATCATAAGATCTGTCTGACCGTCCACGTGATCAAAGGCGGCCACTTGCGCGTTATCTAATGTCTTGCGTCTGGTCCTGGAACTTCGCGACTCGCGTAGGCCAATCTCGTCGGCCCGCCAAGTGGGTATTCCCGCGTCGAGGGTAGCTACTCCGGCGTCGTCACGACCGAGTCCGCGTAGCCTGGACGCGTGCCCATAAGGGCCACGCTAACACGGAACTCGTAGCTCGCGCAGGCCCACAGGACTGCGTGAGGTATTCTCGAATCATAGGTCCATCGACGCTGAGTCTACCCGCGTCGGAGGCGACTTAACCGGAATCATCTCGAGAGATGAGTGATGTAAAACACTAACATAACGACTTATCGTTAAACAACATAAGCGCAACAAAGGAAAAACCCCTTTACACAACATCACAAGATACTAACCACGCGTAGCGTCACAGCATGTTTACTTATCAATCAACAAGAAAGTATTACAAGGCTATCACAAACCAACACAATCAAGTTATACACACAAGGTACTCTCTACTATATGTCAACAAGTTCGGGTTTTTATCCCCAAAGTACTTCATACATTAATTCTTTAAAAGATACGTTACTTTCACAAAAGTCACACAATACCCGTAGTATATGAAAATAGAGTGATTATCTTTTTAAAGTAAATCAATTACTTCTCTTGGTAACAAATCAAGTAGCAACATTCTTTTCCAATGTTCAAGTTTGCCTAATTTCCAATGTTCAAGTTTGCCTAATTTCCAATGTTCAAGTTTCTCATTTTAGAAAGGTTTCGTAGTTCATAGCCTTATTCATTTAAGAATATAATTCTCCTTTAAACAATCTGAGAAACCTAAGCCTTATATGTGAGTAGGATATTCTTGTTTATTACAATCTTATTATAGCAGCCATGATCTAGGAAATATCATTTTGTCTCATCTTAGCTTCTATGCAGATGGAGGTTTCTACTGGTTTTAATAATACTTAATTATTCAAAACATTTCCTTTTAATTAACTATGCGATGGTTTGTCGATACACGTTACGATTTCAAATCGATAAAACATTCTTAAGCCGTTATACCTAACTTCCCATAAAGCTAGTATAACTCTTAAGTTTTCAAAAACCAAGTATTACTTCTTCTTTCAAAATGATTCAAAAAATCTTTTGAAATACTTCAAGTTCTTTATTAACACATAACAAGCCAGTTATAGTTCAAATCAGTACCTTTTAAAAACCACATGTATTTTCTTACCAACATAAAGCTGTTATAACCAACTTCCCATAAAGTCGTTATAACACTTTATGTTTTAAACCAATCACATACATTTAGCACATGTATCGTCTCCTACTACATAGTTCACACATATCATGCTAGAAGAGATAGGAAGAGGTTCGCATGCCTCGCGGCGATTATCGACTAATAGCAAAGCGCTCAGTACCTCAAACCATGGCTACTCCTAAGCCAAGTAGATCGCGCCATGCATAGTACTTCGCTATAAGGCCACAAGTGCGCTTATTAACATAAGGTCTCTTCGTAGAACATTCTACGAGAAAATTCGACACCTCACATGGCAGTAAATCTCTCTCTCTATCGGTAGGCTACCAAGCCAACCGGGGGTTATACATTTAACCCTAGCGGGTACAATTCTACTCCATGGTACTACTACACAAGTCTCATGTAATACCTATGTAATTCTGATTCGGTACTCTTCTTTAAATTCAGGCTTAAATCGCGAGACATTGCGTAAGTATTAATCGGGCTTAAGTCAAAAGACATTGCGATAACTACGTTGATTCAATATATAATATACTCCAATTATATAGTCTAAACAATCATGTAATTTCCAATTACAATAGAGGACAAGATATTTACCTCGATAAGCCCATAATTATCAGAGTTTAAATGTGATCCTGGACAATCGTTTAGCTCGACTCAAGTGCGCTCCAACCCGCTCCAAACTACCCTTAGAAGTTCTAACCAACTTCTACATACTACTCGACTAACCATGGAGATTTCCTTAGGGTTTCGGTTTGGTGGTGACGGAAAAGTATAATAGTATAAGCGGGCTTTTAGTATAGGTATAACCTTAGAATACTACAAGGTATAAGGCTAAGGTAATTTGGGCATTATAACAATACTTTTGAGAGTATTTCTACGAGAGGGGGTGTATTATACGAGACAACTAGGCTGGGGTACCCACGGCCACTTCAAGGAGGGGAAGAGGCTGCCGGCCAGGGGGCCTTTCAAAGGGGAGAGGGCTCTTGGGCGAGAGTCAAAGAGGAGGGGAGGATTTCTAAGACTTAGAACATTTTAGGATGAATAAGTCTTCCAAAGGGTGGTATTTATAGGCCTAGCAAAGGCCAACCAATGGCCAAGATCTTGCCAAGTGCAAGGCAAGTGTAGGGCGAATCTTGCCAAGTGCACCTTATCCATCTACCGCAAAATATCCTACCAACCCTTGACCAGCAATGGCCAATTCGTCCACCTCTTTTACCGCCCAGCGTGCTCGATGGGAGGTGACAAGTGTCGCCCTCTCGTTATTAAAAATGTTCGTCTCTCGGAAAAATCCGCAAAAATTAAAAATGACATAGCCGGAAATTCCCTACGAAAGTTGCGAAAGCGTTTACGGCGACTCTAGCAGGGTGTTGTGCACAAAGTCTAATTCGGCGAAGCCAAATCAAAAGTTTCAAATTTTCTACGTGCGTCCTTACGTACATACTGCTGAAATACGAGGTATAACATTCTCCCCTTAGAAACATTCGTCCGAATGTTCCTTCTAATCTCAAACAACCGTGCGCGATATAGTCTTCACTACTATACTTACGAGAATCGATCTGCCACGCTGCCACGAAACAAGCACGTAAATACTTACATCAAAGTCCACGAGGAAACACCTCTAATCATCATCGCAACACACTTCTCACCGGGGTCTAAAATATACTTCCTTCGCACCTTCTCTTTACAAAAGAAATGATCGCATCTATGCTCGCCATACATGCTCGCTTCTCTCTTTACTCGTCGTAGATACCACTTTGTCACTTTGCCTGAGGCATTAACCTTCTCAGGTGACCCAACAAATGGTACCACTTTGTCACTCTGTCGCGAGCCTTGCTCCGACGACCCAACAAATGGTACCGGGCTGCTAGCGATCCCGGAGGATGTCGTACACCCAAACTCTTGATACTGCTTCAGTTTCCGAAACTCGGGGTTACTATCTCTAACGTGGCCATCATTAACTGGGAACACACTGGATGGATCTCCGATACTTTCCCGATCATAACAATACGAAAAGGCCAGGACGTCTTGCCTCCTAAGTCGGACGGCAAAAGCTATCATATAGGCAACCTGGCCTATCCTTCACATGAACTCAAAAGGGCCCAAAGTAACTCGGGCTAAGTTCCCTCTGTATTCCAAACTCGTCACACCCAACCCGGGGTGGTACTTTCAAGAAGACCGACCGTCAACCTGAACTCTAAGCGTCGTCGCCGATTATCCGCACAATTCCTCTGAGCTGCCAGAACTTCTTCTAGACAAGCCGCTATCCACGATCTGTGGAACAAGCTGAACTAACTAAGCGAACTTGCCAACATCGAACCAATCGTAGGCAATTTACACTTCCGCCCTACAAGGCTTTAAAAAGCGACATCCCGAACAAAAGCGGTAGCTTAAACACTACCTCCACGAGACAACAATCCCCGCAACTATCCGCGAAATCGAACAGCGGCCGGCGGCGAATGCGGTCTGAGACTCACTGAGTTCTTAACACATGCTTGGCAAAACTTCCGAAACAAAACAACCGTTCCAGGCTCCATGCGTCATAAGGTGAAGGTAGGCACCGCGTGCAGCCTTACAACCTTTGAGATAACTCAACACACGGTAAATGCGCGGTCTGACCAGAAGAACACGATGGGCCCCCATCGGCCCGACCATCGGTCGAGCGTATCCGCGAACTTCGCATTTGGTTAACTTAACATGGGCCTAACACCCTCGTGACCCTACCACAAGGCGGGACCACCACAACCTGACCCCACCACCAAACCTACCGCGGGTTGACCCGCATCATGGCCTCAATCCGACCCGTCAACGAGCACAACACTAGTTCCGATCCGGGCAGTCTCGCTAATCACGTTACGAAAACCTAGCGGTCTTAACTTTGCTCAACTACCCCTTTCATTCCACACTACTAGGGACCTATCAGCATAACTCCGTGCACTATGCACTCCGATGAGATCAAGCATAACACTACACCTCTCGAGATGGCCTCACCTCTGGGTCTTTCGTAAAACATTCTAAGGCTCACACCTTCTCTATCCCCAAAATCTTACTCGGTTAACCCACCGTGATTTCTAAACACAACTAACACACCGCTATCGAACAAAACACTTAAGGTATACTCACCTTATCACACATCTTGATCTCAGAGGGTTAAAGATATATCTATATCTCGCTTCACTCCCTTAGTCGTTCTAATCAAACTGCCCCGTGGCGCGCAGCTAAGGAAGATGACGAACTACCCACCGATCACGAAGGCTAAGTCCTCTACAAGGACACTCTCGCGATATCGGACCTAACGGTCATAGTACAACAAGTACGTTATACCCGTATTTTGAGTATATGCGTGAGGGCGTGCGTAGAAAATTTGAGCCTTAAGTTAGGCAAGTTTGAAATTTGTACACAACACCCGATTAAGTCGTTTTTAAGCGTTTCCACTTTTGTTGGGAAAATTAGTATGTCGTTTATAATTTTTGCGGATTTTTCAGAGGCGAACATTGTGGACCAGCGGGAGGGTGACATGTCACCCTCGCATTGGAACAAATGGCGGCATGGTGGATGAAAAAGGGCTTTAGTTGGTAGGATTTTTGTGCAAGTTGTGTGGTAGATGGATAAGGTACACGTGGTGGAAATCTAACCCTACACTTGCACCACACTTGTCTTCATCTTGGCCATTGGTTGGCCATGGCTTGACCTATAAATACCCCTAAGCTTGAAGAGTTCATCATCCAAAATGTGCCTAAGTCTTGAAATCTCCCTCCCTCTCCTTGTAGTAGTCGTCCGCCACACCTCCCAGCTTTGAGAAGGCCCCTTGGCTGAAAGTATCCCCACTACCTAGTGGCTCTGGCAGAGCAACCCCTAGCCTAGTTGTGCTAGTCAAAATACTACCCCCTTGGTAGAAATGTATTCTACAAGTATCGTTATAATGCCCAAAATACTTTAGCCAAATACCTTGTAGTACTTTCCAAGTACCCTTTATCTGGCTTGGAAAATACTATTATACTTTCCTTTAGCCACTAAATGAAACCCTAAGGAAAAATCTTCACCGTGGTTGAAGTATTAAGTAGAAGTTGTGTAGACACTTCTAAGGGTTTCTTGGAGCGTTTTGGGAGCGCACGGAGTAGTAGCTAAACCTTGTTCAGGAACGACATATAAACTCGGATAATTTTGGGCTTATCGAGGTGAAAGTACTAAGAGTAGCGTATTCTACTCGAGGAGTGGAAAGGGCTAGCAAGGTTGTAGTACTTGGAGCTTTTGCTTATTGTCGATAATCGTCGCGAGGTATGTGGACCTCTTCCTATCTCTCTGGCATGATATGTGTGAACTATGTAGTACTTCAGGTATCGTCACGTGTGCTAAATGTATTTGATTGATTTAAAACATAAAGTGTTATAACGGCTTTATGGGAAGTTGGTTATAATAGCTTTATGTGGATAAGCACATACTTTGTGGTTTTAAAAGGTAATCGATTTGAATAATAAGCGGCTGATATGTGTTAATAAAGACTTGAAGCATTTCAAAAGATTTATGAATCGTTTGAAAGAATGAGTATTACTTGGGTTTTGAAAGCTTAAGAGTTATACTAGCTTTATGGGAAGTTAGGTATAACGGCTTAAGAATGTTTCTTGATTTCGAAATCAGAATGTGTATCGACAAACCACTGGCGTTAATAAAAGGAAAATGTATTGACTAAAGAAGTATTATTAAAACCGGTAGAAACCTCCGTCTGCATAGAAGCTAAGATGAGACAAAATGATATTACATTTCCTAGATCATGGTGTAATAAGATTGATTATAAACAAAGAATACCTACTCACTTATAAGACATAGGTTTCTCAAAAGCGTTTAAAGGAGAATTATGTTTTAAAGGATTTAAAACTATGAACTACTGAAACCTTTTTCTAAAATGAGAAACAGAGCATTGAAATTAGGCAACACTTGAGCGTTTGGAAAATAAGGTTGTCACTTGATTTTACAAAGGAAAGCATTTTGGTTTACTTAACAATGTTAGTCACTCCAATTTTATACTACGAATTATCGGGTGACCTTTGTAAAAGAAATGGATCTTAAAAGGAATTTAACGGACGTAGTACTCTAAGGTTAAAATCGGACGTTGACATAAAATGAAAGTACCTTGAGTCGTGTGTAACTTGCTTATACTTGTTGTTATGAAACTTGACCATGTTACGTGTGATAGCCTTGTTGTGTAAGTCTTGTGTTCTACTCGACTACCGATTCATCAGGAATGTATATCACTTGATTCTGGGTTCATCAGGAATGTATTTCACTCGACTACGGTTCATCCGAATGTGTTTCACTTGATTACGGTTCATCCGGAATGTATTTCACTTGAGGACCGGTTCGTCCGAATGTATTTCACTTGACTAGGTTCATCCGAATGTATTCCACTCGACTCTAGGTTCATGGGATGAGCAGGAATGATTCCACCCTTTTCTATATTGGGTCCATAAGATGGGCGAGACACATTATACGTATCACATGATTTGTACCTAGGCGCCGGCGGTGAGAAGGAGTTCCACGGGCATGAGGATGACTTTTAGGCGTGAGTCACGACTTGACATATTGCTTCTATATGTTGTGAAGCTGTAGTTTGGTTATCATACATGTCTCTGCTTTATATAGACTATTATGATTTCATTTACGGTATTTTCTGATTTCACATACTTGGTACTGTTGTCTTGACCTCCTTGAGGCTGCGTTCATCTGCATGAGTAAAAGGTACATCATTGCCGATCCCACTTTTAGGATCACCTTTCAACGTATTGGGAAGCTCCGTTCCTTGGAGGCTTATCTTTTGGTATGTTACCACAGTGCAGTAGATGTTTATACATTGTGGTATGGCGAACACTGTCCGTCATAAATTGTTAATAAAAATCTTAAGTGCATGCTTTGTTGTGGGCGGGGTTTGTAAAAGGATAAGCTGTTCGGGTATTTATGTATATATGATGAAGGCAAGCTGTTTTGGTTGCTTTGTTTATTTATCTTTTCTCTTAATTCATGTTCATGTTTCTATTTCCGATTTTCTTTGATGTTGTATCACTAGGGTGCAGGTAGGCACGATCCGCCCGGAGTTCGGTCGTGACAAAAGTGGTATCGAGCGATTAGTCCTCGGAAAGTGTCTGAACCGTGTCTAGTAGAGTCTTGATTATCGGTGTGTTGTGCACCACATCTATAATCGTGAGTGCGAGACATTTAGGATTAGTTTCCATCCTTCTCATTCACGAGATCGTGCCTTAGAGTCGTGTGATAAATTGGACCCTGCAGCGTATTCCTTTCCTTTACGATTATGCCTCCGCGTAAGGCAACCTTGAGCCCAGTGGGCAAGGCGATCGAGGAGGCATTAGTGAGATCTGAGAGAGAGCGCGAGCCGGTCGATACGAGCGATGCCAACGGCGGGTTTCGCGGCGCCGCGGACCAGCGAGTTTAGAGCGCGGCGATGGCTGCTGAGACTACGATACTGAGCCTCGGTCCACGGCTGGAGCCGATGAGATGGGGTACAAGGAGATGGCCCGATTCTTGGCGAGTCGTGGCAGATATGAGGATAGGTGGATCGGCGATTCCATTCCGTGATGCACCGTAGTACACCCCGGCGACGGTTTGAGGCTACGTGACTTCTTTGAGTTGTAGCCCTCCGATGTTCTATGGATCGAGGCGAGGGCGACCCTCGGGAGTTTATCAAGCGACTCTGACGGATCGTAGAGTGATCGAGCCTCGAGGCGAGTCGGTGGTATTGGTTCGCATCACCGCGTAATCTGCGATTGTTGGTTTGATTCGTGAGGCTGTCCGGGAAGAGCATGCACTTCCAGCGATTTGGGACGAGTTCTCGAGGCATTTCTTGCGCATTTCTTGCCCCACGGATATGAGAGGCTCGGGTAACAATTTTTGACGTTGAGGCGGGGCGGGCGGGCGGTTAGAAAGTACAATGTGGAGTTCGACTCATTAGCTCGGTATGTTCCAGCAGTAATGCGGATATGGAGGGCAGTACACCGCTACGCCAGGGTGGGCGATTACTTAGCGAGAGCATGCGGGTGTAGCTCTTGGCCGCATGGACATTGCCGCATGCAAGCTCATGCACTAGGATGTGAGGCACGGAGAGGTCGACGGAATGGCCGAGATCACGAGAAGAGGCGAGCAGCGAGGTCCTTTGGTAACTTTCGAGGCGGACGCCTCGGCGATCTAGTTATGTACCTCCACGATGCAGTGGTCCCCTCGGTCTTGGGGCGTCCAGGTATTCGGGGCTGAGTGAGCTCCGGGGCTTAGTTCCACGGTATCGTGAGTGCTAGCCAGGCGGGATTCATGTCCCCCTCGGTGTACGCGATGTGGCAAACATCATCGAGAATGTCGTTTTTTTCGGGTGCTTGTTTCACTGCGGCGTCGAGGGCCGTGTGACGAAGGCGTGCTTATAGGAGAGGTACGCGGCTAGGCGCGACCTGGATCGATGGCGAGTTCATCGCCTTCTACGGTTATGCGCCTGCAGTGGACTTATGATTAGAGTGGGCGGTAGCCGGTGTATATCATAACCATCTAGAGTTTTGTTTGTTATGATAATGTGTTAAGTGTTATGTTCGGATAACCCAGTGCAAAAATGTGATTTAGAAACATGCTTAGTGAAAGGGTAAGCACAGGGTGAGAAAATGATGAACCTTAGAATATTACGGTTGAGACCTTAGATGTAAGGCCGTCTTGAGTACAAGATTTTGCGAGTGATCCTTGCCGAGTGCATTTTATGCCTAGAATGTATTGTGTGATAAGTCCCTGGGTTGGGTAAATGAAAGTGGTAGCTTTCATGATGTGATTTAGCAAGATTGTTCCGTGTCGGAGCAAGAGTTGGCGCGATAGTGGGTCGGGTTGGGGCGTGTTGCGGGCCAACCGCCGTCCGTTCGAGGAAAGGTCAGCTGGGTGGTCGCCCGGTGGCGAAGTCACAAGGGTGCTAGGCCAGTTTAGATGACCATCTTATGAGTTCGTGGATCGTTCGACCAGAATCAGTTCGTGAAGGCCGAGAGTGGCCTTAGAGGAAATCGAGGTTAGTAAGATGACCAAGTTTGGAGTAGTGACTCGAGGTTGGAAACGAGCGTTGGCGAAGTGTAGTGCGTGTCTTGGGAAGAGTTCGAGTGTTGAGCGAGTGCGACGAGTAGGGAGAAGTGAGCGAGTGTGATCGTTTCTTTTTGTGATAACAGAGGTGATTCCTCGTGGACTTGGGATTTCGTATTTTGTCATTTGTTATTTCATGGCGGTGTGGCATGATTGTTATCGTCGTATGGCGGTGAAGACTCTCTTGGCGCATGTTTGTGTTGAGACTTGAGAAGGAACATTCGGACGAATGTTTCTAAGGAAGAATGTTATACCGTATTTTAGTATATGCGTGAGGGCGTCGTAGAAAATTTGAGCCTTAAGTTAGGCAAGTTTCAAATTTGTACACAACACCCGATTAAGTCGTTTTTAAATGAAAGCGTTTCCAGCTTTTGTTGGGAAAATTCCGGCTATGTCATTTATAATTTTTGCGGATTTTTCCGAGAGGCGAACATTGTGGACCAACGGGAGGGTGGCATGTGTCACCCTCACATTGGAACAAATGGCGGCGTAGTGGACGAAAAAGAGGGCTTTAGTTGGTAGGATTTTTGTGCAAGTTGTGTGGTAGATGGATAAGGTACACATGGTGGAAATCTAACCCTACACTTGCACCACACTTGTCTTCATCTTGGCCATTGGTTGGCCATGGCTTGACTATAAATACCCCTAAGCTTGAAGAGTTCATCATCCAAAAATGTGCCTAAGTCTTGAAATCTCCTCCCTCTCCTTGTAGTAGTCGTCCGCCACACCTCCCCCTTTGAGAAGGCCCCTTGTCAAAGTATCCCCACTTGCCTAGTGGCTCTGGCGAAGCAACCCCACTAGCCTAGTTGTGCTAGTCAAAATACTACCCCTTGGTAGAAATGTATTCTCAAGTATCGTTATAATGCCCAAAATACTTTAGCCAAATACCTTGTAGTACTTTCCAAAGTACCCTTTATACTGGCTTGGAAAATACTATTATACTTTCCTTTAGCCACTCTAAACCCTAAGGAAAAATCTTCACCGTAGTTGAAGTATTAAGTAGAAGTTGTGTAGACACTTCTGGGTTTCTTGGAGCGTTTTGGGAGGCACGGGTAGTAGCTAAACCTTGTTCGGGAACGACATATAAACTCGGATAATTTTGGGCTTATCGGGTGAAAGTACTAAGAGTAGCGTGATTCTACCGAGGAGTGGAAAGGGCTAGCAAGGTTGTAGTACTTGGAGCTTTTGCTTATTGTCGATAATCGTCGCGAGGTATGTGGACCTCTTCCTATCTCTGGCATGATATGTGTGAACTATGTAATGCGGTATCGTGCATGTGCTAAATGTATTTGATTGATTTAAAACATAAAGTGTTATAACGACTTTATGGGAAGTTGGTTATAATAGCTTTATGTGGATAAGCACATACTTTGTGGTTTTAAAAGGTAGCGATTTGAATAATAAGCGGCTTGATATGTGTTAATAAAGACTTGAAGCATTTCAAAAGATTTATGAATCGTTTTGAAAGAATGAGTATTACTTGGGTTTTGAAAGCTTAAGAGTTATACTAGCTTTATGGGAAGTTAGGTATAACGGCTTAAGAATGTTTCTTGATTTGAATCGAATGTGTATCGACAAACCAACTGCGGCGTTAATAAAAGGAAAATGTATTGACTAAAGTATTATTAAAACCAGTAAAACCTCCATCCGCATAGAAGCTAAGATGAGACAAAATGATATTACATTTCCTAGATCATGGTGCTTAATAAGATTGATTATAAACAAAGAATACCTACTCACTTATAAGACATAGGTTTCTCAAAGCGTTTAAAGGAGAATTATGTTTTAAAGGATTTAAAACTATGAACTCTGAAACCTTTTTCTAAAATGAGAAACTTGAGCATTCGAAATTAGGCAACGAGCGTTTGGAAAATAAGGTTGTCACTTGATTTTACAAAGGAAAGCATTTTGGTTTACTTAACAATGTTAGTCACTCCAATTTTATACTACGTATCGGGTGACCTTTGTAAAGAAATGGATCTTAAAAGGAATTTAACGGACGTAGTACTCACAGGTTAAAATCAGGACGTTGACATAAAATGAAAGTACCTTGAGTCGTGTGTAACTTGCTTATACTTGTTGTTATGAAACTTGACCATGTTACGTGTGATAGCCTTGTTGTGTAAGTAATGTGTTCTACTCGACTCCGGTTCATCCGAATGTATATCACTTGATTCTAGGTTCATCCGGAATGTATTTCACTCGACTACGGTTCATCAGGAATGTATTTCACTTGATTACGGTTCATCAGGAATGTATTTCACTTGAGGACCGATTCATCCGGAATGTATTTCACTTGACTACGGTTCATCAGAATGTATTCCACTCGACTATCGGTTCATAGGATGAGCAGGAATGTATTCCACCTTTTTCTATATTGGGTCCATAAGATGGGCGAGACACATTATACGTATCACATGATTTGTACCTAGATCGCTGGCGGTGAGGAAGGAGTTCCACGGGCATGAGGATGACTTTTAGGCGTGAGTCCCGACTTGACATGGCGCTTCTATGTTGTGAATCGTAGTTTGGTTATCATACATGTCTCTCTGCTTTATATAGACTATTATGATTTCATTTACTGATTTTCTGATTTCACATACTTGGTACTGTTATCGACCTCCTTGAAGTGCGTTCATCTGCAGTAAAAGGTACATCGGTATCGATCCAGCTTAGGATCACCTTTGTATTGGAAGCTCCGTTCCTTGAGGCTTATCTTTTGGTATGTTACCACAGTGCATAGATGCTTATACATTCGGGGTATGGCGGGAGCCACTGTCCGTCATAGCCATTGTAAAATCTTAAGTGCAGCCTTTGTTGTGGGTAGGGTTTGTAAAAGGATAAGCGTCGGGTATTTATGTATATATGATGAAGGCAAGCTGTTTTGGTTGCTTGTTTATTTATCTTTTCTCTTAATTCATGTTCATGTTTCTATTTCCATTGATTTTCTCGATGTTGTATCACTAGGGTGCGGGTAAGGCACGATCCGCAGGCGGAGTTGGTCGTGGATGATGCAACTAAAAGACGACATTCCGGGATGACGTCTGTCGCTGTGAGCAGGAAGCCAGGTTGACGACTCTGCACACCCGAGCGTCACGAAATCTGGAAGACCACTCTGTGGCGGAGTGCATATCTAATCTGTTGGTGAGGCGACTCGCCTCGAAAGTTACTAAAGGACCTTCTTTGCTCGGCCTCTTCTCGTCGCCGTTAACCCGTCGATCTACGCTTCTCGGCTGCTAAGCGCGCAAGCGCGAGCCATGCTCGAAGCCAAGAATTACTCTTTTTGACCCTCTTTAGATAGTCCTCAAGACTCGCGGTACATCGGTATACTCTGCGGTAGCCAAATCTATAGCTAATGTAGTCGCCTCTTTGCAATCTAAATTCTCTGTTCCGATCGTGGGCGAAGGTTCAAATATCATGGCCGCAGGAACCGCCGCGCGTGCTAAACTCTGCTTTGGGGCTAGTGGCGTCGCAAAACTCCCGAATGAAGCACTACCCTAGGTAATGATTGGGCTGTGCCTGCACCCTCTGAACTCTACTCGCAGCTCCCTTGGCTGCCTTGCCCTCCTGGGCTCGGGTTGCCCTAAGCGGAGGCATATCGATAAGGGAAAGAATTTCGTCAGAGGGTCCAACTTACCACACAGCTCTAAGGCACGATCTCAGAGTGAGAAGAATAGAAACCACTCCTAAATATCCTATAGCCTCCTGATTATTGGTGTGGTGCACAACACACCGATAATCAAGACTCTCTTGGATCTGATGCGTAGACACTTCAGGATTAATCGCTCGATACCACTTTTGTCACGACCGGCGGGCGTGGATCGTGCCTACCGGGCACCCTAGTGACACAACATCAGAGTAATCAGCGGAACATAAAACGATACAAGACATATTATGAAATATGAAACAATAATATGAGAAGAACTTGCCTTTCGGCATATATATATCACATACCCCCCTGACTTGTTATGATGTCGAGGATTTGCCACCCTCGATGCGAGGAATACCTCATGCAGGTCCATGTGTGGCCTATGCGGAGCTTCGGAGTTCGAGCGGGATGATCACTCGGGTGTATTCGCCGTCGCGAGAATACCTCATGCGCCCGTGTGGCTATCACGGACTTGGGGTCCAGTTGATGCGCGGGTTAGCTACCGTGCGAGGAGTACCTCATGCGGGCCTATGTGTGGCCTATCGGAGTGCGGTGAGTTCGAGATTAGACGCGCACATTGATACGGCGAGTGGCCCGGCCGATCATGTGGCGGTCTAGAAAGACCTCGTGTCTGATTTTATAACATTGTTGCATGCGGTGGGTTTTAGTAGTCGGCTATGCCTTTGTACTTACCCCGTACGGTTTTATTATGACACAGGTGGGACCTGGTGTTCATGTTTATTCCTTGGTGCTTTTATATCATGGACTGCCGGCAGTGAGGAAGGAATTACACGGGCATGATTGATATTGTGGGCATAAGACCCATAGTTATATTTGAGTGATGACTTTAAGGGCGTGAGTCCCTGACTTGACATGACTGCTTACATATTGTGTATCGTAAATTGGTTATCATATATGTCTTCGTTTATATAGACTATTATGATTTCATTTACTGATTTTCGACATACTTGGTACTGTTTGACCTTCGCCGGCTGCGTTCACGCCGCAGTTGAGTACACCGATTGTTGATCTCGCTCATGGATCAGTCACGCTTTGGGAAGCCGTTTTTCGCCCGAGGCTTATCTTTGGTATAGTCCCTGTCGTTGTAGATACTTACATTCGGGGTATGGCGGCCCTGTCCCCGTCGTTGTTATAACACTCTTAAGTGCAGAAATCTGTAGCGGGCAGGTTTTGTAAAAGGGATGTAACTGTTCAAGCTTTTATTATATATACAGAAAGGTAACCGTTTTGGTTAGCCTGTCTTCTTATTTCACTGTTTGTCTTTTATGAGTTTTTATTTCCGCTGATTTTCTCTAATGTTGTATCACTAGGGTGCTCGGGGTAAGGCACCAGTCGCGGGCCCGAGGTTGGGTCGTGACAGTCAAACTCCAGGCTATACTCCCTGATAGTCCTCCCATTCTGCCTCAAGGTCAAAAATCTATCTACGCGGGCTCTCCTCATCTCAGGAGGCAAAAAGTGATCCATGAAGGCCTCTGTAAACTCCTCCCAAACAGCTGGAAGAGCATCATCACCTCTCGACAGCTCCCATGACTCAAACCAGTTTAACGCAATATCGCAGAACCAGAAGAGGCTAGCATAACGCACTGTCTCCAAGCCCTAAGAACTCGTGCATAGTCCGTCAGAATCGCCGAATGAACTCTTACGGATCCTCCTCGCACTCAACCATAAAACTGGTGGATGACAACCGGAAAATCCCGAATCCGCAAACGGCTCTGGGTTAGCTACTCGCCCGCTTGGCCTCGCTACTATATCGTCAATTGTCACGACCGAACCGGCCCGTGGATCGTGCCTACCGGGCACCCTAGTGATACAACATCGAGAAAATCAGCTAATTAAAAACATGAACATGAATTAAGAGAAAAGATAAATAAACAAAGCAACCAAAACAGATTGCCTTTCATCATATATACATAAATACGAGAACAATTATCCTTTTACAAACCCCGCCACAACAAAGGTTGCACTCTAAGATTTACAATATGACGGGACAGGCCCCGCCATACCCTGAATGTATACGAATCTACGCACTGTGGTAACATACCAAAGATAAGCCTCCGCGAACGAGCTTTCCAACACGGAATGTGATCCTATAAGCGGGGATCGATCGATGTACCTTTTACTCGCGGCATGAACGCACTTGAGGAGGTCGATACAACAGTACCAAGTATGTGAAATCAGAAAATCAGAAATGAAATCATAATAGTCTATATAAAGCAGAGACATGTATGATAACCAAACTACGATTCACAACATAAGCCATGTCAAGTCGTGACTCACGCCTCAAAGTCATCCCTTATGCCCGTGGAACTTCTTCCTCACCGCCAGCCTAGGTACAAATCATGTGATACGTATAACGTGTCTCGCCCATCTTATGGACCCAATATAGAAACGTGTGGAATACATTCCGGATGGACGGTAGTCGATGAATACATTCCGGATGAACGGTAGTCAAGATATACATTCGGATGAACCTTAGTCGAGTGAAATACATTCCGGATGACCTAATCAAGTGAAATACATTCGGATGACCGTGAATCAAGTGAAATACATTCCCATGACGTGAATCAAGTGAAATACATTCCGGATGAACCGTAGTCGAGTGGAACACGATTTGCTCAACAAGGCTATCACACGTAACATGGTCAAGTTTCATAACAACAAGCATAAGCAAGTTACACACGACTCAAGGTACTTTCATTTTATGACAAAGTCCTGATTTAACCTTAAAGTACTACGTCATAAATTCCTTTTAAGATCCATTTCTTTTACAAAGGTCACCCGATACGTAGTATAAAATTGGAGTGACTAACATTGTTAAGTAAATCAAAATGCTTTCCTTTGTAAAATCAAGTAACAACCTTATTTTCCAAACGCTCAAGTTTGCCTAATTTCAATGCTCAAGTTTCTCATTTTAGAAAAAGGTTTCGTAGTTCATAGTTTTAGTCCTTTAAAACATAATTCTCCTTTAAACGCTTTGAGAAACATATGTCTTATATGTGAGTAGGTTATTCTTGTTTATAATCAATCTTATTAAGCATCGATCTAGGAAATGTAATATCATTTTGTCTCATCTTAGCTTCATGCAGATGGAGGTTTCACCTTGTTTTAATAGTACTTCATTAGTCAATACATTTTCCTTTTATTAACGCTGCAGGTGGTTTGTCGATACATTCTGATTTCCAAATCAAGAAAACATTCTTAAGCCGTTATACCTAACTTCCCATAAAGCTAGTATAACTCTTAAGCTTTCAAAACCCAAGTACTACTCATTCTTTCAAAGCGATTCATAAATCTTTTGAAATACTTCAAGTTCTTTATTAACACATATCAAGCCGCTTATTATTCAAATCGATTTACCTTTTAGAAACCACAAAGTATTTGCTTATCCACATAAAGTCGTTATAACCGACTTCCCATAAAGCCGTTATAACACTTTATGTTTTAAAACCAATCAAATACATTTAGCACATGACGCTCACCGTACTACATAGTTCACACATATCATGCTAGAAGAGATAGGAAGAGGTTCACATACCTCGCGACGATTATCGACTAATAGCAAAACGCTCAAGTACCTCAAACCGCTCGGCTACACTCTCACCAAGCGGTCACTCCACACGTAGTACTACAACCTATAGAGGCCACAAAGCGCCTATTAATATCTTTAGATCCCGACGTAGAATATTCTACGTAAAATTCGCGACCTCCCCACACAACAGCGTAAATCTCCTCTCTATCGAGGCGGCTACCAAGCCAACCAGTGGGGTTAACACGCCCGACCGGACGTGTACAATTCTACTACACAGAAATCCTACCCAAGTCTACTGTAATACACCCTATGTAATTCTGATTCGGTTCTCTTATTTAAATTCAGCTTAAGTCGCAAGACATTGCCGTAAGTATTATTCAGGCTTAAGTCGCAAGACATTGCCGCACAATTATAATGTTCAGTTCTATATATAGTATACTTCAACTATATATTCCTACAACATGTAATTTCCAATTACAAATGAAGGTCAAGAATGTTTACCTCGATAAGCCCAAAATTATCCGAGTTTATATGTCGATCCTGAGCAAGGTTTAGCTCTACTCAGTGCGCTCAGACCGCTCCAACCAACCCTTAGAAGTTCTAACCAACTTCTACTAATAACTTCAACAACGGGTGAAGATTTACTTAGGAGTTTCGTTTTAGTGATCGAGGAAAGTATAATAGTATTTTCTGGCTTTTGTAAAAAGTGGTACTTTGGAAAGTACTACAAGGTATTTGGCTAAAGTATTTTGGGCATTATAACAATACTAGAGAGTATTTCTATACCACAACAAGGGTATTATACGAAACAACTAGGCTAGGGGTACCCCACTGCACCACCAGAGGAGAGGGTGTACTTCTGCCAGGGAGGAGGCTCTCGGCTAGCTCACAAGAGAGGGGAGAGGAGCTGGACGAGAGTCTACAAGAGGGAAGGGATTTATCACTTAGAACAATTTGTGGATGAAGAAAGCCTTCACTTAGAGGGTATTTATAGTCAAGCCATGGCCAACCAATGGCCAAGATCTTGCCAAGTGCATAGCAAGGTAGGGCTAGATTTCAACCATGTGGACCTTATCCATCTACCACACAACTTGCACAAAATATCCTACCAACTAAAGTGGTCCAAATCGCCCAAGTCAAGCCATGGTTGCCGCCCAAGCCTTCCGATGTGAGGTGACACATGTCACCTCCCGTTGGTCCAAAATGTTTCGCCTCTAAAAATCCGCAAAATTATAAATGACATAGCCGAATTTTCCCTACGAAAGTCATGGAAACGCTTTCGAAAAACGACTTAATCGGGTGTTGTGTACAAATTTCAAACTAGCCTACTTTAAGGCTCAAATTATAATACGTCGCGCCACGCATATACCGGAAATACGGGTATAAAATTCTCCTCCTTAGAAACATTCGTCCCAATGTTCCTTCTCAAGACAGATAACGATAAAGTTCTTCTAATAAGTTGCCAACGCCACAACCGCCACGAAACAACACACGCACGCAAATACTTATATCCAAGTCCACGAGGAAACACCTCTAACATCACAAACTTTTGTCACTTTGTCGCGAGGTTCTAGTGTCACCCGCGACCCAACAAATGGTACCGATCGCATGCGATTCCCGAGGTCTAAAATATACATCCTTCGCACCTTCTCCCTTTACAAGAAATGATCATCTATGCTCGCAATACATGCCGCTCTACCCTTACTCGTCGTATTTTCTAACTCTTGAACTCTTTTAGCATACGTACCACACTTTAGTTTCCAAACTCGAGTCACTACCTCCCAACTTGGTCATCTTATTAGCCTCGATCTTCCTTAAGGCTATTCCCGGCCTTCACGATCTACTTCTGGTCGAACGTATCCACGAACTCATACGATGGTCATCAAAACTTGGGCCTAGCACCCTGGTGACCCTACCACCTGGCGGGACCACCCAGAGCTGACCCCACCTCATTCCGGGCTACGGGTTGACACGCAACACGCCCTCAACCCGACCCTCCGTCACACCAACTCTCTTGTTTCTCGATCCGGAACAACCTTGCTAAATCACATCATGAAAGATACCACTTTCATTTACCCAACCCAGAGACTTATCACACAATATATTCTAGGCATAAAATGCACTCTGACAAGGATCACTCGCAAAATCTTATACTCAAGACGGCCTTACATCTAAGGTCTCAACTGTAATATTCTAAGGTTCATCATTTTCTCACCCCCAGGCTTACCCTTTTTCCCCAACCAAGTTCCTAAATCACATTCTAGCATAAAGCTATCCGAACATAACACTTAACACATTAACATAACATCAAAACATACAAGCCTCTAGATGGTTAAGGATATACCCGGTTACCGCTCCACTCTAATCATAAGTCCACTGCAGGCGCATAATCGCAGGCGCAAACTCGCCATCGATCCGCAGGTCGCGCTGCCGCCGCATTCTCTCCTATAAGCACGCCTCGTCACACGGCCCTCGACGGCCGCAGTGAAACAAGCACCAAGAAAGACGACATTCCCCGATGATGTTTGCCACATCGCACACCGGGGACATGAATCACGGCTAGCACTCACGTATACCGTGAACGAAGCCCCGAGCTCACCAGCTCCCGAATACCCCGAACGCCCCAAGATCGAGGGGGACCACTATGTCTTCGCGGAGGTACATAACTAGATCGCCGGCGAGGTCCGCTCGAAAGTTACCAGCGACCGCTGTTCGCCTCTTCTCGCTGATCTCGGCCATTCCGCCGACCTCTCCGTGCCTCACATCCTGGTGCATGAGCTTGCATGCGGCAATGTCCATGCCCTGAAGAGCTACACCCGCATAAGCCTCGCCAAGTAATCGCCCAGCTGACGTAGCGGTACTCTGTCCTCCATATCGCCTACCATAGCGGAACATACCGAGCTAATGAGTCGAACTCACATTGTACTTCTAACCGCCCGCCCGCCCTGCCTCAACGTCAAAAATCTTTCTACCCGAGCCCTCTCATCCGCGGGGCAAGAAATGTGCAAGAAATGCCTCGAGAACTCGTCCCAACTGCTGGAAGTGCATGCTCTTCCCGACAGCCTCACGAATCAAAACTACCAATCGCAGATCACGCGGTGATGCGAACCCAATACCACCGACTCGCTCGAGGCTCGATCACTCATAATCCATTGTCAGAGTCGGATAAACTCACGAGGGTCGTCCTCGCCTCTCGATCCATAGAACAGCGGGCTACAACTCGAAAGTCACGTAGCCTCAAACCGCTCGCCGTGTACTACGGTGCTACTGGCCGAATCGCGATCCAAATCTATCTCATATCTGCCACGACCGCCAAGAATCGCCATCTCCTTGTACCCCATCTCATCGGCTCAGTGCCGGGACTGAGGCTCGTGCATCAGAGTCTCAGCAGCCCATCGCTGCGCTCTAAACTCGCTGGTCGGGCGGCGCCGCTAAACCCGCCGTCGGCAGTGCTCAGTCTCGACGCTCGCGCTGCATACTTCTCTCAGATCTCACTAACAGCCTCTCGATCGCCTTGCCCATCTGGGCTCAGGTTGCCTTACGCGAGGCATAATCGTAAAGGAAAGGAATACGTCGAGGGTCCAATTTATCACACACTCTAAGGCACGATCTCGTAATGAGAAGGATGGAAACCAATCCTAAATGTCTGCAGCCTCTCGATTATAGATGTGGTGCACAACACACCGATAATCAAGACTTACTAGACACGGTCTCAGACACTTTCCGAGGACTAACCGCTCGATACCACTTTTGTCACGACCCAACCTGCCGTGGATCGTGCCTACCGGGCACCCTAGTGATACAACATCGTAGAAAATCAGCTAATTAAAAACATGAACATGAATTAAGAGAAAAGATAAATAAACAGCCAACCAAAACAGCTTGCCTTCATCATATATACATAAATACCAACAGTTATCCTTTTTACAAACCCCGCCACAATAAAGGCTGCACTCTAAGATTTACAGCATTTATGACGGACAGGGCCCCGCCATACCCCCGAATGTATACGAATCTACTGGACTCGTGGTAACATACCAAAAGATAAGCCTCCAAGGAACGAGCTTCCCAACACGCTGAATGTGATCCTATAAGCGGGGATCGACAATGATGTACCTTTTACTCGGCGATGACGCACCCGAGGAGGTCGACAACAGTACCAAGTATGTGAAATCAGAAATATCGTAAATGAAATCATAATAGTCTATATAAAGCGGAGACATGTATGATAACCAAACTATACTCACAACATAGAAGCGGCCATGTCAAGTCGTGACTCACGCCTCAAAGTCATCCTTATGCCCGTGGAACTTCTTCCTCACCGCATAGCCTAGGTACAAATCATGTGATACGTATAATGTGTCTCGGCCCATCTTATGGACCCAATATAGAAACGTGTGGAATACATTCGGATGGACCGTGGTCGTGAAATACATTCCGGATGAACCGGTAGTCAAGTGATATACATTCGGATGAGCCCAGAGTCGAGTGAAATACATTCGGATGGCCCGGTAATCAAGTGAAATACATTCCCGGATGACCCGGTAATCAAGTGAAATACATTCCCGGATGACCCGGTAATCAAGTGAAATACATTCCCGGATGAACCGGTAGTCGAGTGGAACACAGTACTTGCTCAACAAGGCTATCACACGTAACATGGTCAAGTTTCATAACAACAAGCATAAGCAAGTTACATGTCACGACCCGTTCCGGGGCCCGTGACTGGTGCCTTACCGGGGCACCCAAGTAGTCATACATCAGAGAAATCATCGGAAATATAAAACAAGACATGAAACAGTTTATAAAATAAGACACAGTTTATGTGAGAAAACATCGCCTTTCGGCATATATATATAATCATAGTTCGATTACATCCGACATCGTACAACATGACTACGCACTCTGAAATATACAACTATGGCGGGACAGGCCGCCATACCCTCGATCGCATAAACTATCTACAACAGGAGATCATACCAAAAGTAGAGCCTCCGAAGAGATGGAGCTCCAGACACCAACGCAGATCCTAAGGACGCGGATCTAGCACTGCTGTCTTACCGCGGCATGAACGCAGCCTCAAGGAGGTCGCATACAGTACTAAGTATGCGAAATCAGAAGTACTTAAATGAAAACATATCATTTTTAAAACCAGTTTACAAATATGTATGAGACAACCCAGGAAATCGCATATAGTGCCACATCACAAACAAGAGCAACAATAGGTAATCAGAATGAGTCTTGTCTAGGCCGCGAATGATCGAACAGGCCACTCGCCCCATCATCATTCTCGCAAGCCTAATCCTGAACTCGAGTCCGCATAGGCCACTCACATGGGCCCGCATGAGGTATAACCCCGCATCGGTAGCTACTCGGCATCGCCCCGACTCGCCGTCCGCATGGCCACACGCATCGCGTGAGGCATAACCCGCATACTAACACGAACTCGTAGCTCGCATAGGCCCTGGACCCGCATGAGGTATTCTCGAATCATGGTCCTGCATCACTCGAGTCTACCCCGCATCGGAGGGCGAACCCCAGATCATCTCAAGAGGTGAGTGATAGTATACTAACATAACAACTTATCTTTAAACAACATAAGCACAACAAGGATACTCACCTATACAAACGTTACAAGATACTAACACACATAGCATCATATCATGTCTACTTATCAAACCATCTTATTATTCTTTTCACAATATAAGTCTCATTATAAACACATAGGCAAACTTGTTTCTTTTATCAATCTTAAGTGGTTATACTTAACTTCCCATAAAGCTAGTATAACTCTTAAACTTCGCTTTAAAACCAATTAGTTCTCTTTAAAATGATTCAAGATTCTTTGAAATGCTTCGGATCTTTTTTATTCGGGCTTAGCTTGAGGCATTCCGTAAGTGTTATTCGAGCTTAAGTCAAAGACATTGCCGTAGTTATTATTCGATTAACACACGTACGCTCACCGTACTATATATATATTGTAAAATATCATGCTTTAGGAAGAATCACATACCTTCTCAAATAAACCACCGCCAAGTTGAATATGTCGCACAGAGAGAGTCACCTATAATAGTCACAGATATCTATCAAAGACTACTCAAGGTCATTCTAAGCAGAGGGTTCACAATTCTACGGAAAGTCGGGCAGCACTTCCCTACCCGTGAGCTATATAAGTCTCATTGTGAAACGATCCCATGTAAGTACAGTTCAATTATTCTTCTTTGAAACCCTTCTACTGTGATAACAGTTCAATTCTATACTGTGATATACTTCTAAGTATTTATACTTATCATTATACTACAACAGGATATATTTTCTAATTCAAAAGAGGGTTAGGATTAGTTACCCTCGGTAAGCCCAATAATATCCTAGAAAAGTCGCGCTGAGCAAGGTTTTGCTCCTAAGTTGTATGCTCAGAACCCTGAAGTTCTTCACAACTTCTACTAAGTACTAAGGTATTTGGGCTAGGTATTTTGGGCATTATAACGATACAAGAAGGTAACTTTTCTACCAAGGGGGGTAGATTTTTGGCTAGGCTAGGGGGCCTCGCCAAACTACTAGGCTAGAGAGGGGGTATTCGCCAGGGCCTTCACGAGGAGGGAGGTGTTTTGGACGAGAAGACTACAAAGGGAGAGAGAGGATTTTTCAAGACTTGGAAGATTTGTGGATGAAGAACTCTTCATCTCTAAGGGGTATTTATAGGTCAAGCCTTGGCCAACCAATGGCCAAGATGAAGACAAGTGCAAGGCAAGTGTAGGGTGAGGATTAACTAAACACAAATATCCTACCAACCTCGATTTGTGCACAAGGCACAAAAACGTGCCTTGGCTCTCTAATTTCGTCCATGGACGATCTGTCCATCAATGGGAGGGTGCCGTGTTGCCCTCCCGTTGGTCCAAAATGTTTCGTCTCTCGAAAAATCCGCAAAATAAGAAATGGCATAGCGGAATTTACTCTACGAAAGTCGTGGAAACGTTTTGCCGGAAAACGATTCTTTTAGTGAGTTGTGTACAAAATAAAACGTCCAAGGCTTATCTTTAAGGCAAGACTTTCAGACGTATTCCCTTACGCATATACTGAAATACGGTATAACATTCTCCCTCCTTAGAAACATTCGTCGAATGTTCCTTCCCAAGCGATTATCGAAGAAGCTTAAACGATTGTAAATGCCACACACGCCACAGAGCAACACATGGCGTAAGCGATAACGAAAATTTACAAGTAGGAAAGTGAATTTACGGAGGTGTGGGGAATAGGTGAGGATACTCCGCCTCATGTCCTCCTCGGCTTCCGTGTCATCTCCTCCTGAGCTCGTTCCGCCACAAGACTTTGACGAAGCCACGTCCTTCGTCCGCAGGCGCTAACCGACGATCGACTATCGCTATGGGAATCTCCTCATACGATAACCCTCGGTCACTGGACATCGTCAATCGGTGCACCCTAGATGGATCCCCGATACATCTCCTCAAGATAGATACGAAACACCGGATGCACCGCCTCCGGATCGGACGGCAGATTCAACTCGTAGGCAACCTTGCCTACCTCGCGACAATCAAACGCCCGATGTACCTTGGGCCGAGCTTACTTCTTCCCGAATCTCATCACACCCTTCATGGGTGACACCTTTAGAAAACCCAATCATGAACCTCGAACTCAAGATGTCGACGACGATGATCTGCATCGACCACGCCGACTCAGCCGTCAATAGCCGCCTCGGATAAGTTTCACCTTATCCATCGCCGCCGTACCAAATCTGGTCCCACTAGCCGCCTCGCCTACATCGAACCAACCTATAGGCGACCGCACTTCCTCCCATACAAGGCCTCATAAGGCGCCATCTGAATATTGGAGTGGTAGCTATTATTATATGCGAACTCAACTAGAGGCAAATGATCCTCCCAACTACCACTAAAGTCAATAACACAGGCTCGCAGATATCCTCGAGAGTGCGGATAGTGCGCTCGCTGTCCGTCTGCTGGATGAAATGCAAGATCGTGCTCACCGTCCCCTAAACCCTCTCGAAGGACCTCCAGTTAGCCGTAAATCGGGCTCCTCATGCGATATGATCGAAGTAGGGACTCCATGCGACCGACGATCTCTCGGATGTAAAGTTCGCATAATCCTCACCGAAAAGTCGCCCCGACGGAAGAAAGTGGGCTGATTTCGCGACCGCCGACGATAACCCATATAGAATCATGTCTCTCCGAGTGCGAGGTAATCCCGTGATGAAGTCCATGTTGATTACCTCCCACTTCCGTGCTCGATCTCAATCGTCAGAACAAACCACCGGGCCTCCGTGCTCTACCTTCACCTCCGACAACACGGCACCGAGCTACGAACTCGCAACGTCCTCTTCGCCATCCCACCAATACACGTATCTAAGGTCGTGGTACATCTTGGTCGACCCGGATGGATAGAGTAACGCGCGCCGTGTGCTTCCCCAAGAACTCTTGCCAAGTCCTCAAACATCCGAACACATGCCGCCTCAAACCTTAGCACCCCATCAAAGCACTCAAAAGGACCCTTGCCCTCACGAAGAGCTATATCACGATATCGAATCAAAGCCGATCCTCGAATTGCTGCCTCTTCACCTCTCGACGATGGAAGACTTGCAACCTCACGAACTCTAACCCCATCGCTATCGTAATCAATCAAGCGGACACCAAGGCTCGCTAACCGATGCAAATCACGAACCATGTCCCTCCTCTCTAGTCGCACATCCGATAGGCTCCCATCGACCTACGACTAAGAGCATCCGCCACAACATCGCCTTCCCGTGGTATAGGATATCAACATCGTAATCCTTAAGCAACTTTAACCACCGCCTCGCCGTAGTTCACTCCTCTGGCCAAGATATACCGAGGCTCTTGTGGTCTCAGATAAATATCCACGTGAACCCCATACAAATAGTGCCTCCGGATCTTCAAAGCGTGAATCACTACGCTAACTCCAAATCATGGGTGGGTAGTTCCTCTCGTGTTTCTTCACCGGGATGCATATGCTATAACCCCGCCATGCCGCATCAATACACATCCCAACCCGATGCCCGACGCGTCACAATACACGATATAACCATCCGACCTCCGGAAGAGTAAGAACGGGCGCCGTCGCCTCTCTTTCAAAGAATCGAAACCCCGCCACAAGCATCACCATCAAACTTGGTCGCTTCGAGTCACCTAGTCAATGGTGCAGATAGAAGCAAACTTCTCCACGAACCGCCGATAATAACTCGCAAGGCCCGAAATCGCGAACCTCAGCCGAGTAAGGTCTCGCCAAGTCCCGATCGCCTCGATTGGCCAGATCAACTCGAATGCCATCAGCCCGACAATATGCCCAAGAAACGCCATCAAGTCAACCAAAACTCACATTTGGAAAACTTGGCGTATAAATCACTGGCAGTCTGGAGAATCACAAGACAGTTCTCAAATGCTCCGCATGCTCCTGCTCTGAGCGAGAATAAACCAAGATATCATCAATGAACACTATCACAAACGTGTCCAAAAATGGTTTGAACACTCGGTTCATCAAATCCATGAATACCGAGCATGGTCAACCCAAAAGACATGACCACGAACTCATAATGCCCGCATCGTCCGAATGCGATCCTAGGGACATCCACTTCTCTCGACTCACTGATGATAGCCCGATCGCAGATCAATCTTGAGAAACATCTCGCACTCGCAACCGTCGAACAAATCATCAATCCCGGGAGGGGTATCTGTTTTAATGGTCACCTTGTTCACCGTCGTAATCAACACACATGCGCAGCGTCCCGTCCTTCTTCTTCACGAACAATACCGGCGCCCCCCAGGGAGAAACACTGGGCCTAATGAAGCCCTTCTCTAGCAAATCCCTAAGCTGATCCTTCAGCTCTCTCAACTCGGCAGGTGCCATTCTGTATGGCGGAATGGAAATAGGCCGAGTATCTGGCAATATGTCAATACAAAACTCAATCTCCCTCCTGAGGATACCCGAGGTCATCCGGGAACACGTCGGGAACTCACGACTACGGAATCGATCAAAATCTGGTACCGCAAATTTCGTGATCAAACACTCGAA
Source organism: Przewalskia tangutica (assembly GCA_029844215.1). NCBI lineage: Eukaryota > Viridiplantae > Streptophyta > Magnoliopsida > Solanales > Solanaceae > Przewalskia > Przewalskia tangutica. The sequence goes on along the minus strand of CM056720.1, from coordinate 39,965,032 downwards.
CTAGATGGTAGATATACCCTTCGCACCATCTTCCTAGCCTTGAGGTAGGAAATAAACCTACCCTACGATACCGCGTGCTCCCACTCAACAACCGGCCTCTCGAAACCGAACCGCACTACTCTCTCTCGGCTTACATTGGCCTAGCAAGAAGCTAGCCAATCCATCCCCATAATCACGCCGGTCAATCATCTCCAACTCTATCAAGTCGCCAGGTCCGACGATCAGAATGGTCACAGACAAGCCCTATATACCCGCCGAGCTACCACCGAATCACCCATCGCGTAGCTACCTCGAAGGGTCTATGGACTCGTGCTCTATCCCTATCCTACTAGCAACAAGGAGATATATAGATGAGTAGAACCCGATCTATCAAGGCATAAACATCAAACCCAGAACCGATAAGGTACTGTGACGACATCGGTGAGGCCTCCCGATCTGTCGCTTACCGGACAAAGCATAAATGCGTTCTCGAGGACCGCTAGAATCGGGACTCGAGCCACGACCTGCCACGACCTGGCCGACCCATGAGCACCACGCCCCGGGCGAGTAATCAGGAGATGATGAAGCGGCCACGTAACTCGGGCGCCGGGCCCTACCACGTGTGCCACGCCTGGCCGGACCCGCCAAAGTGACCTGCCGCCACAATCGTAACAAGATCCATAAGTAGTACCACACTTCCGTAATGGGATCTACCGTGACGGCCACACCGGGTGGTCCCGATCGCCGCACTCGCTACTCGACGCCCAAGCCCCGCCCCGCCCGCCAAAACTCGCCGTGGCCGAGGGCGGTGCGAGAGTGCTCGAGCCGGGCCGTGGTGCGAATCTAGATCGCTGCGAGGCCGCCACCACGATAACCACCGTAAGACCTCCCGCCCCGGCCTTCTTCTCGCCGCTGCCGTCGCCCACTGCCGACCTTCGCGCCTCGCATCAGGGCGTGAGCTGCACGCGGTAATGTTCATACCCGGCTGGAGAGAAACCCCCGCACATGATTCGGCCATATAGTCGTCTAACCCGGTGACATAGCGGTGTACCCTATCCTCCATATCTGCTACCAATGCTGGGACATATCGAGCCAATGAATCAAACTCGACATTGTACTCACGACAAGGCCCTCTCGCCTCAAAGTAAAAATCTATCACCGCGCCTCCTCATCCGCGAGGCAAGAAGTGAGTGAGAAAGCCTCCGAGAACTCATCCCAGTAGCTGGGACGCGCGTGCTCTCCCGGATAACTCCCATGAATCAAACCAATCGATCGCGTATCACGCAACCTATGTGAACCAAAGATCACGGACTCGGTCTCCGACGCCCGATCACTCTCAAAATCCTCAAGCCGACGGATGAACTCCTGCGGATCATCCTCCGCCACCCATAAAACTCCGGCGGGCTACAACTCAAGAAATCTCGTAGCCTCAAACTATCTCGCCTCGTGTACCACGGGTGCGATCGAGCTGAGCTGAACTGAATCGCCAGATCCAATCTCTCTCAGACGGGCCACAACTTTAGCCAAAAGTCGGGCCATCTCTCAGACCCTAACTCTCCGCCTGTGCCGCGGGACAGAGGTGTGGGTACTGTGGTGTCTTTGGGCCTGGCGGCGTCATAGAACTCGCCGCCTCGTATAGACCGGGCTCGAGCCCTCGTGACTGGGTGTCTGCTAGCGCCTCCTCGCCTTGCCTTCGCCCGGTTGCCTTACGTGAGGCATAATCACATAGAAAGGAATACGTTAGAGGGTCCAACCTATAACACGCTCTAAAGCACGATCTCGTAATGAGAAGAATGGAAACCAATCCTAAATATCCTATAGCCTCCTCGATTATCGTGGTGCACAACACACCGATAATCAAGACTTACTAGATACGATGCAGACACTTTCCGAGATTAATCGCTCGATACCACTTTTGTCACGACCGTTCGGCTCGTGATCGTGCCTTACCGGCACCCAAGTAGTCATACATCGTAGAAATCGGAAATATAAAACAAGACATGAAACGCTTTATAAAATAAGACACGCTTATGTGAGAAAACATCGCTTTCGATATATATATAATCATAGTTCAGCGCTACATCCGATAATCGCATAACATGACTACGCACTCTAAGGAAATATACAACTATGGCGACAGGGCCCGCCATACCGACCGCACAAACTATCTACAACAGGAGATCATACCAAAAGTAGAGCCTCCAAGAGATGGAGCTCCCGACACCAACGTAGAGATCCTAAGGATGCGGATCTAGCACCGCCGCTCTTACCTGCGGCATGAACGCAGCCCCCCGAAGGAGGTCAGTACAACAGGTACTAAGTATGCGAAACTGTAAAGTACTTAAATGAAAACATATCATTTTTAAAACCAGTTTACAAATATGTATGAAACAACCAAGGAAACCGCACATAGTGCCACATCACAAACAAGAGCAACAATAGGTAATCAGAATGAGTCTTGTCTAGGCTGCGAATGATCGAAACAGGCCACTCGCCCCATCATCATTCTCGCAAGCCTAATCTCGACTCCTGAGTCCGCATAGGCCACTCACATGGGCCCGCATGAGGTATAACCCCGCATCGAGGGTAGCTACTCCTCGGCATCGTCCTGGACTCGTTGTCCGCATGGCCACACAGACCGCATGAGGCATAACCCCGCATACTAACCTGGAACTCTCGTAGCTCCGCATAGGCCCCCTGGACCCGCATGAGGTATTCTCGAATCATGGTCCTGCATCACCGAGTCTACCCCGCATCGGAGGGCAGCTTAACCCCCGGTATCATCTCAAGAGGTGAGTGATAGTATACTAACATAACAACTTATCTTTAAACAACATAAGCACAACAAGGATACTCACCTATACAAACGTTACAAGATACTAACACACATAGCATCATATCATGTCTACTTATCAAACCATCTTATTATTCTTTTCACAATATAAGTCTGTTATAAACACATAGGCAAACTTGTTTCTTTTATCAATCTTAAGTGGTTATACTTAACTTCCCATAAAGCTAGTATAACTCTTAAACTGCTTTAAAACCAATTAGTTCTCTTTAAAATGATTCAAGATTCTTTTGAAATGCTTCGGATCTTTTTATTCGGGCTTAAGCGTGAGGCATTGCCGTAAGTGTTATTCGTGCTTAAGTCAAAGACATTGTCGTAGTTATTATTCGATTAACACATGTACGCTCACCGTACTATATATATATTGTAAAATATCATGCTTTAGGAAGAATCACATACCTTCTCAAATAAAACCACCGCCAAGTGAATATGTCGCGCGCAGAGAGTCAGCCTATAATAGTCACAGATATCTATCAAAGACTACTCTGAAGGTCATTCTAAACAGAGGGTTCACAATTCTACGGAAAGTCGGGCAGCACTTCCCTACCCGGTGAGCTATATAAGTCTACCGTGAAACAGTCCTATGTAAGTACAGTTCAATTATTCTTCTTTTAAACCCTTCTACTGTGATAACAGTTCAATTCTATTCTGTGATATACTTCTAAGTATTTATACTTATCCTTATACTACAACAATATATATTTTCTAATTCAAAAGAGGGTTAGGATTAGTTACCTCGGTAAGCCCAATAATATCCTAGAAAAAGTCGCGCCTGAGCAAGGTTTTGCTCCTAAGTTGTATGCTCCAAGAACCCTAGAAGTTCTTCACAACTTCTACTAAGTACTAAGGTATTTGGGCTAGGGTATTTTGGGCATTATAACGATACAAGAAGGTAACTTTTCTACCAAGGGAGGGGTAGATTTTTGGCTAGGCTGGGGCCTCGCCAAACTACTAGGCTAGAGAGGGGGTATTCGCCAAGGTCCTTCACAAGGGAGGGAGGTGTTTTTGGACGAGAAGACTACAAAGGGAGAGGAGAGGATTTTTCAAGACTTGGAAGATTTGTGGATGAAGAACTCTTCATCTCTAAGGGGGGTATTTATAGGTCAAGCCTTGGCCAACCAATGGCCAAGATGAAGACAAGTGCAAGGCAAGTGTAGGGTGAGGATTAACTAAACACAAATATCCTACCAACCCTTGACTTGTGCACAAGGCACAAAAAACGTGCCTTGGCTCTCCAATTTCATCCATGGACGATTCAAGTCCATCAATGGGAGGGTGCCAAGTGTTGCCCTCCCGTTGGTCCAAAATGTTTCGTCTCTCGGAAAAATCCGCAAAAATAAGAAATGGCATAGCCGGAATTTACTCTACGAAGTCGTGGGAAACGCTTTCGGAAAACGATTCTTTTAGTGAGTTGTGTACAAAATTAAACGTCCAAGGCTTATCTTTAAGGCAAGACTTTCGTACGTATTCCTTTACGTACATACTCTGGAAATACGGGGTATAACATTACACACGACTCAAGGTACTTTCATTTTATGACAAAGTCCGGATTTTAACCATAAAGTACTACGTCCGTTAAATTCCTTTTAAGATCCATTTCTTTTACAAAGGTCACCCGATACCCGTAGTATAAAATTGGAGTGACTAACATTGTTAAGTAAATCAAAATGCTTTCCTTTGTAAAATCAAGTAACAACCTTATTTTCCAAACGTTCAAGTTTGCCTAATTTCGAATGCTCAAGTTTCTCATTTTAGAAAAAGGTTTCGTAGTTCATAGTTTTAGTCCTTTAAAACATAATTCTCCTTTAAACGTTTTGAGAAACATATGTCTTATATGTGAGTAGGTTATTCTTGTTTATAATCAATCTTATTAAGCAAACACGATCTAGGAAATGTAATATCATTTTGTCTCATCTTAGCTTCTATGCGGATGGAGGTTTCTACCGGTTTTAATAGTACTTCATTAGTCAATACATTTTCCTTTTATTAACGCCGCAATGGTTTGTCGATACACATTCGATTTCCAAATCAAGAAACATTCTTAAGCCGTTATACCTAACTTCCCATAAAGCTAGTATAACTCTTAAGCTTTCAAAACCAAGTACTACTCATTCTTTCAAAACGATTCATAAATCTTTTGAAATACTTCAAGTTCTTTATTAACACATATCAAGCGGTTATTATTCAAATCGCTTACCTTTTAGAAACCACAAAGTATTTGCTTATCCACATAAAGTCGTTATAACCGACTTCCCATAAAGCCGTTATAACACTTTATGTTTTAAACCAATCAAATACATTTAGCACATGTACGCTCACTGCTACATAGTTCACACATATCATGCTAGAAGAGATAGGAAGAGGTTCACATACCTCGCGACGATTATCGACTAATAGCAAAACGCCTCAAGTACCTCAAACCGGGCTACACTCTCTCACCAAGGTGTCACCCACACGTAGTACTACAACCTATAGAGGCCACAAAGCGCCTATTAATATCTTTAGATCCCGACGTAGAATATTCTACGTAAAATTCGGCAAAGACTCCCCCACAACAGAAATCTCCTCCTCTATCGAGGCCGGCTACCAAGCCAACCGGGGTTAACACGCTGACCGGACGTGTACAATTCTACTACACAAGAATGCTACACAAGTCTCAGTAATACGCCCATGTAATTACGTCACTCTTATTTAAATTCAGGCTTAAGTCGCAAGACATTGCCGTAAGTATTATTCAGGCTTAAGTCGCAAGACATTGCCGCACAATTATAATGTTCAGTTCTATATATAGTATACTTCAACTATATATTCCTACAACATGTAATTTCCAATTACAAATGTAAGGTCAAGAATGTTTACCTCGATAAGCCCAAAATTATCCGAGTTTATATGTCGATCCTGAGCAAGGTTTAGCTCCTACTCCGTGCGCTCCGACCCGCTCCAACCAACCCTTAGAAGTTCTAACCAACTTCTACTAATAACTTCAACAACGGGTGAAGATTTACTTAGGGTTTCGTTTTAGTGACTGAGGGAAAGTATAATAGTATTTTCTGGGCTTTTGTAAAAAGGGTACTTTGGAAAGTACTACAAGGTATTTGGCTAAAGTATTTTGGGCATTATAACAATACTAGGAGAGTATTTCTATACCACAACAAGGGGTATTATACGAAAACAACTAGGCTAGGGGGGGGGTACCCCACGGCTAGCACCACTAGAGGGGGGGGGGGGTGTACCCCTCGGCTAAGGGGGAGGGGGAGGCTCTCGGCTTGCCACCCTTGATGCGGGTCTATACGGCCTATGCGGTCTGTGAGACTATGCGAAGCTGCGGGAGTTCCAGGATTGATCATTCCGGGTGTTTTAACCCGATGCGGGGGATGCCCTATGCGGTCTGTGTGACTATGCGGTCTATTGAGACTATGTGGACTGCAGGAGTCCAGGAGGGTACCGGGGGTTAGCTACCCCCGATGCGAGGAATACCTCATCCGGGTCTGTGTGTGACCTATGCGGACTGCGGGAAGTCCAGGACTAGGCACGCATAATGATACTATGGGCGATTGGCCTTGCTTCGATCATTCGCGGCCTAGAAAAGACCTGTTACAGTTTACCTATTATTGTTCTTGTTTGTGATGTGGCACTATGTGCAATTGAACTGGTTGTATTTGCAAATGGCTTTAAATACTTTGATTTTACTTCAGTACTTTACAGTTTCACATACTTGGTACCTGTTGTACCGACCTCCTTCGGGGGGCTGCGTTCATGCCGCAGGTAAGGGCAAGCAGGTGCTAGATCCACATCCTTAGGATCTCTTTGCTTTGGTGTCAGGAGCTCCATCTTCTCCGGAGGCTCGACTTTTGGGTATGATCTCCCTGTTGTTGTATATAGTTTTGTACATTCAGGTATGGCGGGCCCCGTCCCGCCATAGTTGTTTATCTTCTTAGAGTGCAGAGTCCTATTGTACAGTTGGGATGTAACTGCAAAACTATGTTTATATATATATGCCGAAAGGCGACATTTTCTCACATAAAACTGTGTCTCATTTTACAACTGTTTCATGTCTTGTTTTTATTTTCCGCTGATTACTCTGATGTATGACTACTTGGGTGCCCGGGTTAGGCACCAGTCACGGGCCCCGGAACGGGTCGTGACAGCACGTTATGGCCATGCTTATACGATGTGGATTAGGGGCATGCGTCGCGTTATATATTATATATATATATATATATATATATATATATATATATATATATATGTGTGTGTGTGTGTGTTGTGTATGTGTACGCCGACAGTGAGGTGGGATGCCACGGGCGCGTCACATGGTTATATTTTACACTTATCGCCGCGATGATGTGGGATTCCACAGGCGAGATATATATATGTGTGTTGTGTATGTATGCAGACGGTGAGGTGGGATGCCACGCGCGTCACATGGTTATATTTTACACTTATAGCCGGCGTGATGGGGATTCCACGCACGCTTTGATATTTGTGTGACTTGATCGCGTCCCGATTGGGTCGTAGTATATCGTCCCCTTCATGGGCCGGATTATGTTATGAAAGAAGTAAGTTATATGGTAATGAACTTAATGATTTTTCCTAATCATGTACATAAGAATGTGACTATAACTTTTATTGAAAATGGGAAAAAATAATAAGGTACGATTAAGTTCATAAGTGGTAATGACACGGCAGATCGGTATGTACTCAGATATTTGTCCATGTCATTCTTTTGTACGATTATGATCCGTTTGTCAGACGTTATTTCTGCTCCATATTAATTTTTGTTGTCTTGACCCCTCAGGGGCTGCGTTCATGCTCGCAGGTTTTAGGTACCCAGGTTGGTGATCCTTGCTCTTAGGATCTCGGTTCAGTTTTTGGGAAAAAGCTCCATTTGCTCCGGAGGCTTATCTCTTGGTACGGTTTTCCCTGAGGTTGTAGATTCTTGTATATTCGTGGGTATGGCGGGCCTGTCCCGCCACGATTGTTATGTTAAAACTCTTAGAGGTCTGAGTCACATATTGTGGGTCGATCAGTATAGAAATGAGGCAACCGCTTCGGTTGTATATATATGTCGGTGAAGATAGCCCTGTCGGCTAACTTGTTGTTTTACATTTGTTTTATTTTGTAAGTTTCATGTATGTTCCGCTGATTTTCTCGATGTATACCGTAAGGGTGCCCAGGGCAGGGCCATGCCCGAGGTCGGGTCGTGATGCATCGGTTGGCTTGTTATGCCAATGTTGGTAGAGACAGTTGGTCCGATTCCGATTTCTGCAGTTTGCTCGAGTGGAAGCGGCAACACGTCGCCGGCGGTAGGCTTATTTCTTACCTCAAGGCTAGAAAGATGGTGCGAAAGGGTACATCTATCATCCGCACGTATTCGATACGCAGGCCGAGGTGTCGATTCTTGATCGATTCCGGTGGTTAGAGATTTTCCGGATGTATTCCCAGATGATCTCTCAGGTATTCCTCCAGAGAGGGAGATTGAGTTTTGTATTGATACGCTGCCAGAAACTCGGCCTATATCTATTCCGCCGTACAGGATGGCACCTGCGGATTTGAGGGAGTTGAAGGACCATCTGAAAGATTTGCTGGAAAAAGGCTTTATTAGGCCTAGTATTTCTCCCTGGGGAGCGCCGGTTTTGTTTGTTAAAAAGAATGATGGGACGCTGCGTATGTGTGTTGACTACAGGCAGCTGAATAAGGTAACCATCAAGAATAGGTACCCCCTCCCAGGATTGATGATTTGTTTGACCAGTTGCAGGGTGCGAGGTGTTTCTCCAAGATAGACCTGCGGTCCGGTTATCATCAGGTGAGAGTTAGAGAGGCAGATATCCCGAAGACTGCATTCAGGACCCGGTATGGGCACTATGAGTTCAGGGTGATGTCTTTCGGTTTGACCAACGCTCCAGCGATATTTATGTATTTGATGAACCGGGTGTTCAAGCCATTTTTGGATACGTTTGTTATAGTATTCATTGATGACATCCTGGTTTATCCTCGCTCAGAGCAGGAGCATGCAGATCACTTGAGGACAGTACTTGGGGTCCTTCGGAGCCGGCAGTTGTACGCCATGTTCTCCAAGTGTGAGTTTTGGTTGGCCTCAGTGGCATTCTTGGGGAACATTATCGGGGCTGACGGTGTTCAGGTTGATACAACAAAGATTGAGGCGGTCAAGACTTGGCCGAGACCTACTACTCTGATGGAGGTGCGCAGCTTCTTAGGGCTGGCAGGTTATTATCGTAGGTTTGGAAGCGGTTAGCCGATATCGACCGCTGACTAGCCGACTCGAGCGGCTAAGTTCCAGTGGACAAAAGCTTGTGAGAAGGGCTTCCAGTTACTGAAGGAAAAGTTGATGACGGCTCCAGTTCTTACTCTTCCCGAGGGATTAGAGGGCTATGTGATTTATTGTGATGCCTCGGGTATCGGGATAGGGTGCGTATTGATGCAGCACGGCAAGGTTATAGCCTATGTTTCCCGGCAGCTACGGGAGCATGAGATGAATTACCCTTCTCACGACTTAGAGTTGGCCTGTTACACCCCGTAATTCTAGGACATAAATAAGAGAATGTACGTAAGGAACACAAGACTTGAAATTGGTACGAAAGGAAGAATTGTTTTTTCCGAAGGAAAATATCCCGAACGTCGGAAAGAAAAAATATTCATTGGTGAGAATTAGATTCTCAAAATACATTAATTGAGGATTATGGAATGTATTATCATTATGGAAATTTATTTTTACAGATTTGGTCACGTGGGGCCCACCCGAGGAATTTTACATTTTGTGGGGCCCACGAGTGTTACGAAAATTTATGGACGAATGGGAGTGCGACACATGTCACCCCCCCCCCCCCCACATGGGCTTGTTCGAATTATGCCAAGGGCAAAATGGTCATTTGACCAATGTATAGATGACCAAGTCTTGTTAATTAAAGAGCTTGATATTGTTGACTAAGTCCAAGGGCCACTTGGCTTGATCTCTTCCATCCAACCCTAACAAGTGTTATAATCTAGACCTTCCAATGTGTTATATAAGCACCCTAGTAGCAAGACAAGTCTTCCAACACTTAGAAAATTTTCAAGACATTGTTTTTGTCCATTGTTGCTCTCGGGTTTGAGGTTCCCATACAATTTTTTTTTTGTAATTTTCGTCCATTATTCACAAGACTATAACCCAAGGTTCCTAGGGGTATTGTAAGGATATCTCAATAGAAAGATTTCGGAAAAACGACGTTTTTACGTTAGTCGCAAGGCGAAACCCTAAGGTGTTCTTCAACTTTGAAGATGGAACTTGAAGAGGAGTTCTTCATGAGCTTCTAAGGATTGCTTGGAGCGGATTGGAACATAAGAAGAGGAGCTAAAAGTTGCTAAGGATCGACTTGTAATCTTGGAATATATTTGGGCTAAATGAGGTATAATCTTCGTCTTACTATTGTAATTGAAGATTCCATGTTATGATAAGTTAGAAATGAGCATGTGATATATGTTATGAAGATTGATAAGTGTTATGGAATTTTAGAAGCTCAAAACCGAAAATGGACAAGTTAGCCATTAATGTTGAAATCAATTTGGTCGATAGTTACAATCGTCGCATGTTAAGGAAGAAAGGATTTATTGTTGTTATAATTGTTATTATGTATATAAAATGTTGGAATAACAACTTGGATTGAAAAAAGGAATTGAAAGGAAATTGATAATTGTTGTGACATTGTAGCCGAATGTGGCTTGGAATTATTGGATTGTTTTGTATTATTGTGGGGCAGAATTTTATGCGTCCTGTTAAGGCGTGTAATACCCTTTGGTTAGCTGAATTGTTGTGCCTTAAATGTGGCGTTTGATTATTGAAATTCGGGCCTTGAAAAAGGTGGAAAAGTATGTAGAAACAAAGGAGGTGCTGCCCGATTTTCCATAGAATAAGAGTCATTATATTTAGTATGATTCTACATCTAAAAAGGGAGGAGTTGATAAACATGTTATGATTAATATAGGTTGAAGTACTACGAGTAGCGTTTTCTACTTAAAGGAAGGAATAGCTCAAGGTTGAAGTACTTTGGAGCATTTTGCTACTTGTCGATAATCGTCGCGAGGTATGTGAACCTCTTCCTTCCTTTGGCATGATTCTATGTATGGAATATACATGTGGTATTATTTTATGTTCCCTTCTACTCTTAGAAGTTAAGAGGTATGTATGTGATTTACTCTATGTAAAGGTTATGTCTAAGTTATCCTAAGTTCTTACCAAGTCTTATGGGGGGGTGTTGGTAAGAGTCGTTAGGAGGTATTTGAAGCCAAGTTGTCTTGGCTAATTTACGGCACGAATGAGAATAAGTATCGAACAAGCCATTGCAGCGTTAATAAAGGAAAATGTAATGACAATTGATTATATTAAAATGAGTAGAATTCTCCATCTGCATAGAAACTAAGATAAGACAAAATTGTATTACATTTTCTAGATCATGGCTGCTTTAATAAGATTGTTATAAACGAGTATAACCTATTCACGACGCGTAAAGTATATGTACTTAATTTAAAGAGTTTACATTATGAAGTTTTAAGATTTTGAACCTTAAACTCTTAAAAGGTTGAGAGACCTTATTTTCAAGTAAGAAACTTGATTCTTAAAGGAAGAAATGACATGATTTAAGGAAAGTAACTTGTTTTTAAAAGATGTAAGTTACTTGAGATTTAAAGTTAAGAAACTTGATTTCTAAAGTTAAGAGACTTGAAGTATTTTGAAAGTTAAGAAAACTGATTTGAAAGTATATGATACTTGGTTTTAAAAGTATAAGTCTCTTAGTTATAAAAGGAATGAGTTTGTCTAAAACCATAAAGGGTTATAACGGCTTTATGGGAAGTTGGTTATAACGACTTTATGGAAGGTTAAGAGAATGGTTTTCTCTAATAAGGTAAACAAAGAAATAACTTGAAATAAGGAAGAGAAATTTGATTTAAAGGTATCACTTGCTTAAAGTTTTAAAATAAGGGTCACTTGATTTAGAAGCCGAGAAATGTATTTCTAAAAGTGTAGTGACTTATGTGAAATGTGAACAAGCCTTGATACTATTGGTGTTAGTATCTTGGGGTTTTATATGAAAATGAATTTTTTGAAAAGAATGGAAGTACGTAGTACTTTGGGTCAAATTCCCGAATTTTTATGTGAAATGAAAAGTTCCTTGAGTATATAAAAATGAAAGTCTAAAGATTTTATGAACTTGCCTATGCTTGTTAGTGATAGCCTTGAGTGCAAGAATTATATGTTTATGTTGCCGTGACACTCAGTTGGAGGGCCGCCTGTCTTGTTGTAAGTTTACTTGGAAGTACCGACGGTGATGTGGGATTCCACGGGTATGCTTCCATTATGATTGATCCTTGGACATGCTTATACGATGTGGGATTCCGGGGCATGCGACCAGGATGCGGGTTAGATTCCCGGATTTGTTTTATTACCCCATGGCCATGCTTATATGATGAGGGATTCCTGGGCATGCGACCATGTTATGTACGATTATTACTCCATGGATTAGCTCTCCATGAAGACATGTACCCGAGATAAGGGATTCCACGGGCATGTTATATATGATTATTACCCATGGCCATGCTTATACGATGAGGGATTCCGGGGCATGCGACCATATTATGTACGATTATTACTCCATGGATTAGCTCTCCATGAAGACATGTACCCGATATGAGGGATTCCACGGGCATGTTATATACGATTATTACCCCATGGATTAGCTCTCCATGAAGTCATGTACCCGAGATGAGGGATTCCATGGGCATGAGATATATATATATATATGTGTTGTATATGTGTACGCCGACAGTGAGGTAGGATGCCACGGGCGCGTCACATGGTTATATTTTACACTTATGGCTGTCGGCAGTGATGGGGGATTCCTCGGGCAGGAGATATATATATGTATTGTATATGTGTACGCCGACAGTAAGGTGGGATGCCACGGGCGCGTAACCTGGTTATAGTTTACATTCATAACTGTCGGCAGTGATGGGGGATTCCACGGGCACGCTTTGATAGTTGTGGGCTTGAGACCCTTACTGGACTATGTGATGATAATTGAGGGCTTGTGTCCATAGCCCTGTTGTGACTATTGTTCATGTGTTGAAATAGTCTGTACAAGGTAAAACTGACTTTCATTACTTTCACTTCAGTAAGGCACAGTGTACTGTTATTTTGGTTATCATACATGTCTCCAGCTTTACATAGACTGTTATGATTTCATTACAGTATTTTCAGTTTCACATACTTGGTACATATTTCGTACTGACCTCCTTCGGAGGGCTCCGTTCATGACGCAGGTTGAGGTACATAGTTTGTTGATCCGCACTCTTAGGATCACTATTCAGTCGGTTGGTAAGCTCCATTATTTCGGAGCCTTGTATTTTGGTACAGTCCCTGAGGTTGTAGATTTTGTACATTCAAGGGTATGGCGGGGCCCTTTCCCATCACAGTTGTTATGTCAAAAATTCTTAGAGGTCTGTAGTCATATGTTGTGGGTCGTTTGTAAAAAAAAAAAAATGTAACTGCTTTTGGTTTTTCGTATTTACGCCTTGTAAAGTTTATGTTTTCCGCTGATTATCTCTGATGTATACCTGTAAGGGTGCCCAGGTAGGGCACCAGTCGCGGGTCTGGGGTCGGGTCGTGACATGGCCGCAGTTATGCATGCCTTGAAGATTTGGAGACATTATTTATACGGGGTTCATGTGGATATTTATACAGACCACAAGAGCCTCCAGTACATCTTCAGGCAGAGGGAGCTGAACTTGCGGCAGAGACGGTGGTTAGAGTTGCTGAAGGATTATGATGTTGATATCCTATACCATCCGGGAAAAGCCAACGTGGTTGCAGATGCTTTGAGTCGTAGATCTATGGGGAGTCTGTCAGAGGTACAGCCAGATAGACAGGACATGGTCCGTCAGATCCATCAGCTAGCGAGCCTTGGGGTTCGGTTGGTCGATACCGATGATAGTGGGGTACGGGTTCGAGAGGTTGTCGAGTCTTCCATCGTTGAGGAGGTGAAGGGGCGACAGTATGAGGATCCAGTTCTGATACGGTATCGAGATACGGCTCTTCGAGAGGAGAAGAGTTTATTTGAGATAGTGCCTGATGGGGTGCTAAGATTCGAGGCGGTGTGTGTTCCGATATTGCAGACTTCGCCAGGTTCTAGGGAGGCACACGCGGTGCTACTCTATTCATCCAGGGTCGACTAAGATGTACCATGACCTCAGATGTATGTATTGGTGGGATGGCTTGAAGAGGGACGTAGCAGATTTTGTTGCTCAGTGTCCGAATTTTCAGCAGGTCAAGGTTGAGCACCAGAAGCCCGGTGGACTATTGCAGGCGATTGATATTCCGACATGGAAGTGGGAGGTGATCAACATGGATTTTATTACAGGGTTACCTCGTACTCAGAGGAAGTGTGATTCCATCCGGTTATCAGAGACAAATGACTAAATCAGCCCACTTTCTTTCAACAGACTACGATTCTACCGAGGATTATGCTAGATTGTATATCAGGGAGATTGTGAGACTGCACGGAGTTCCTATATCTATTATATCAGACAAAGGAGCCCAGTTTACGGCTAACTTCTGGAGGTCTTTCCAGAAGGGTTAGGGACACAGGTGAGTCTCAGTACTGCGTTTTATCCTCAGACCGACGGGCAGGCAGAGCGTACTATCCAGACACTTGAGGATATGCTGCGGGCATGTGTTATCGATTTCAGGGGTAGCTGGTGTTACACCCCGTAATTCCATGACATGTATATAAGAACATACGTAAGAAAATAGGACTTTAAGATTTGAGGCTTGTAGATTTTATCGGAATTATGAAAATGTCGGAAAACGAAATATTATCGACGAATGGGAGGGTGACACGTGTCACCCCCTAGTATGGTCTTGGTCGAATTAGACCAAGGATAAAAGGGTCAGTTGACCAAAGCTTGGATGACCAAGTCTTGCAAGCCCAAAGCTTGAGATATTTGACTAAGTCAATGAGCCCACTTGGATTAATATTTAAATCCCTTTCATCCAAACCTCACAAGTATGATGAGAACCCTCCATTTAATTATATATCCATCCTTAGTAGCAAGACTAGTCTCTAAAACTTAGAGAAAAATGTGGAAAACTTTGAGCTTGAAGACTTGCTCTCGGGTTTGAGCATTCAAGAACAAGAAAAATTTTTGTTGGTTGCTCATAATTCACAAAACTTAAACCCAAGGTTCCTAAGGGTATTGTAAGGATATCTCAATAGAAAGATCCCGGAAAACTATGTTTTCACATTAGTCGCAAGATGAAAACCTAAGGTGTTCTTCAACTTTGAAGTTGGAAATTGAAGAGAAGTTGGTTATGATCTTCTTAGGGTTGCTTGGAGTGGATTGGAACGTCGAAAAGAGGAGCTAAAGTTTCTAAGGATCGACTTTTAATCTTGGATTATATTTGGGCTAAATGAGGTAATAATCTTCGTCTTACTATCGTAATTGATGATTCCATGTTATGATAAGTTAGAAATAAGCATGTGATATATGTTATGAAGATTGATAAGTGTTATGGAATTTTAGAAGCCTAAAGTCTGAAAAGTTCATGTTAGCTATTAAGTTTGTAATTCAATTTAATTGTTAGATACAATCGACACATGCTAATGAAAGAAGGGATTATAGTTGTTATAATCGTTTGCGGCTATATAACATGTTAGACTAAACAACTTGGATTGAAAAAGAAATGGGAAAAGACTTTGTATTGTGGTATATTGATTAGCCGAGTGTCACGACCCGACCCCGGGCCCGAGACTGGTGCCCTACCTGGGCACCCCTTTCAGGTATACATCAGAGAATAACAGCAGAACATACACAACTCAAAAAAAAATACTTAGACATTAAACATCAACAGCCTAGCCGACAAGGCCACCTTCCGTAAACATATACATAATAAAAAAATAAAACATTACATCTTTGTTCTTACAACCCAATCCACAAATGTGACTACAGACCTCTAAGAATAACAACTGTGGCGGGACAGGGCCCCGCCATACCCCTGAATGTACAACAACCGACAATACCAGGGATCTAAACCAAGGATAAGCCTCCGGAGTAATGGAGCTTCTCAACAGCTGAACAGTGATCCTAAGAGTGAGGATCAGCAACCTGTATACTCTACCTGCGGCATGAACGCAGCCCCCCGAAGGAGGTCAGTACAACATGTACCAAATATGTGAAACTGAAAGTACTGTAGTGAAATCATAAGTCTAAAATAAAGCTGGAGACATGTATGATAACTCAATTAACAGTACATTGTGCCTTACTAACAATGAGAGTAAACAAGAGTATACTTTACTGCATAAAAATATGAGGCTCATGATCAAAGTAGGGTCACCCGCCCGTAGTATCATTAAGCAATCCTACTCCTGGGACTATTTCACCCGCATAGGCCGTATGGACCCGCATGAGGTAATTTCCTCGCATAGACTGTATCCGCCCACATAGGTCGTGTGGACCCGCATGAGGTAATCTCCTCGCATAGGACTGGTCCGCCCCGCATAGGACTATTTCACCCGCATAAGCCCTATGGGCTCGCATGAGGTATTCCTCGCATCATGTGTACCAAATCCACGGAATATGCAAATGCCACAAACCTGCGGAATGACCCCATAATGAACAATTTATCACTAGAACAACCGGCTATCATACATAACATAAGCATTACCAGCTTATCATACATAACATAAGCACTACCAGCTTATCATACATAACATAAGCACCACTGGCTTATCACAATTATCATAAGCAAATTAAGAAATCCCCTAACTTCTTATTAGCTTTGTTCATATACACTCTCATTTTAGTTTACTTAAGGCACTAACATGTCATTATAAAATCCGGTAATTTAACCCAAAGTACTACGTACTTCTATTCTTTTAAAATGACTCTTTTTCATATAAAACTTCCAAGATACTAATAACCGTAGTATCAAGTCATATCTACTTTTCAAAACAAGTCACAATACCTTTTAGAACTACATTTAAAGACTTCTAAATCAAGTGACTTTTTACTTTAAAACTTTAAGCAATTGATACCTTCAAATCAATTTGCCTTTCTTCCCTTCAAATCATTTTATCTTAATTTATATTGCTAGAGTAAACCACCCTTTTAACTTTCCATAAAGTTATTATAACCAACTTCCCATAAAGCCGTTATACTAACTTTATACTTTAGATACTTACATTCTTCTTTATAACCAAGAGACTTAAACTTTTCAAAAATCAAGTATCCTATACTTTCAAAATACTTCAAGTCTCTTAACTTTAGAAATCAAGTTTCTTAACTTTAGAATAGCTCAAGGAATCAATACTTTCCAAATCAAGTATTCTATACATTTTCAAGTCAAGAAATCTTTGTTTATCTTAGTAGAATAAACCATTCTTTTTACTATCCATAGAGTTATTAACCAACTTTATGCCAAGGCATTTCTATCCTTTAAAAATAAGTGAGTTAATTCTCTAACTCAACCAACTTGGACATCCTTAAAACGAGTCAAGGATATCAAATGAAACTAAATTCATTTAAATCTCGTACGTCTACCGTACTATACATTTACAATTACTCATGCTCAAGAGATAGGAAAAGTTTCACATACCTCTTCGGTTCAATCCACTTGTTAATTCCAATATGCCGTATGTATTATGTCAACCTATAATGGTCATAATACGTCTATTAAATTCTTACTTCAAATGTAGAATATTCTAAGTGCAAAGTCACTTAATTCTACGGAAAATCGGGCAACACTTCATTTGTTTCTATATACTTTTCCACCTTTTTCAAGGCTCAAATTCAATAACCAAACATGCCACATTTAAGGCTCAACAATGTAGTTAACAATAGGGGATTACACGCCTAACAAGACGTGTAAAATTCCGCCCCACAATTTATATCAAACTAGTCCAAAAAGGCAATGCCATTCTCGGCCAATAGGTGTAACAACATATTATCCTTTCCAATTCCTTTTCAATTCAAGTTGTTTAGTATAACATGTTATAAAGCCGCAAACGATTATAACAACTAAAATCTTCAAGTAGATAACATGCGACGATTCTAATTATCGACCAAATTGTATTCCAATTTCAAATGGCTAACAAGGTCATTTCGGATTTAGGCTTCCAATATACACAACACTTATCAATCCTTAATACATATATCTCATGCTAGTTAAAATGTAAGGCTATAATAATATGTAATCTTATAACACTTAAGAGAACAAGATTGTTACCTTAACGAGCCTTAATCCAACTTCAAGATCTGAAGTCGCTCCCTAGCAACTTAGAGCCTCTCTTTGACACTCCAATCCGCCACTTGAAGCCCTTAGAAGATCACAAACAACTTTCCTTCACTTTCCAATCCAAACCTAGGAAAGTGACTTAGGTTTTCACCTTGCGACTAACGCAAAAACGACACTTTTCCGGGATCATTCTATTGAGATACCCTTACAATACCCTTAGGAACCTTGGTTTAACGTATGGAGATTATTGAGCAACAAACAAAATTTTTTCTCTTGAGAGAGAGCCCTAACCCGATAGCTCAATAATGAAGCACAAGATTTTCTTGAAAATTTTACTATGTATGGGAGCTTGTCTTGCTAGTAGTGTTACTATATAACAACATGGAGGGTCAAGATTAAAACAAATGGGTGGCTTGGATCCAATTCACTTAAAAATCTAGCCAAATGGCTCTTGACTAAGTCAACAATATCAAGTTCTAAGCTTAGCAAGACTTGGTCATCTTAACCTTGGTCAAATGACCATTAGATCCATGTCCATTTCGTCCAAGACCAACTAAAGGGGGTGGCACGTGTCGCCCTCTTATTCGTCGCAATATTTCGTTTTCTGACATTTCCATAATTCCGATAAATTTTTACTAGTCTCAATTCTTAACATTTTTTAGTTCTTACGTACGTTCTTATAAACATGTCTTGGAATTACGGGGTGTAACACCGAGAATGACATTGAATTATTGGACTATTTTTTATATCAATTGTGGGGCAGAATTTTACACGTCATGTGCGGCGTATAATCCCCTTTGTTTAACTGATTGTTGAGCCTTAAATGTGGCATTTGGTTATTGATTTTCGGGCCTTGAAAAAGATGGAAAAGTACGTAGAAATAAAGGAAGTGCTGCCCCATTTTCCGTAGAATTAAGAGTCCTTCTACTTAGGAATATTCTACGTTGAAAGCTAGTAGTTGATGGACGTATTATGGTCATTATAGGTTAGCATTCTACGTGCGGCGTATTCAACTTGGCAAGTGGATTAAGTCGAAGAGGTATGTGGAACTTTTCTTATCTCTTGAGCATTAGGCGAGGTTTAGATAATTGGCCCAGACTTGATTCAGCGGGCTGTGGATAAGGCAAAGCTTATCCAAGAGAGATTATTTGTAAAGCTCAGAGTCAGCAGAATCTTTATGCGGGTAACTGACGTCGACACTTGGAGTTCAGGTTGACGTTTTAGTATAAGTATTGTTATGTGGCCATGGGTGGCATATTTTGTATGAAGGGTGTAGTAAAAGGAGACTATGTCGCTATCTAATTATATTGGACTCCGAAAGAACATTCGGGGACGAATGTTTCTAAGGGGGAAGAATGTTACACCCCGTAATTCCAGGACATATATACGAGAATAGACGTGAGAGCACAAGACTTATAAATTTGAACGAAGAAAGAATTGTTTTTCCGAAGGAAAAATCTTCCGAACGTCGGAAAGGAAAAATGTTCGTTGATGAGAATTAGATTCTCAAAATACATTATTTGAGGAGTATGGAATTTATTAACATTGTGGAATTTATTTACGAATTTGGTCACGTAGGGCCCACCCGAGAAATTTTACGTTTTGTGGGGCCCACGAGGGTTACGAAATTTTATGGATGAATGGGAGGGCAACACGTGTCACCCCCCTTTGCATAGTATTGGACGAAATGGACAAGGGTAAAATGGTCAAATGACCAAGGAGATGATCAAGTGTTGACAAAGCCAAAGCTTGAGATTATTGACTAAGTCAACTTGCCCACTTGACTTGATATTTAATCCTCTTCATCCAAACCCCACAAGTGTTATAATCTTGACCCTCCATTATTTTATATATACTACACTAGTTGCAAGACAAGTCTTCACACTTAGAAAAATTTAGAGAAACTTGAGCTTGAATAAGCTAGCTCTCGGCTTTGTGCCCATTCCCACACAAAAAAATTTAGTTTGTGGTTCATTATTCACAATACTTTAACCCAAGGTTCCTAGGGGTATTGTAAGGATATCTCAATAGAAAGATCCCGAAAAAACGACGTTTTCACGTTAGTCGCAAGGCGAAAACCTAAGGTGTTCTTCAACTTTGAAGTTGGAACTTGAAGAAGAGTTCTTCATGAGCTTCTAAGGAGTTCTTGGAGTGGATTGGAACGTAAGAAGAGGAGCTAAAAGTTTCTAGGATCGACTTTGACGCTTGGATACTATTAGGGCTTATTGAGGTAAAATCTTCATCTTCTTAATATAATTGAAGATTACATGTTATAGTAGTTAAGAAATGAGCATGTGGTATATAGAATGAATTTTGAAAAGATTTGGATCATCTCGACATGTTAAAACAGAAAATGGACAAGTTTGCCATTTATGTTGTAATCAATTTGGTTGATAGTTACAATCGTCGCATGTTAAGGAAGAAAGGATTTATAGTTGTTGTAATTGTTACTATGTATATAACATGTTGGAATAACAACTTGGATTGAAAAAGGAATGACTTGATTTAAAAGTATAGAATACTTGATTTGGAAAGTATTGATTTCTTGATATTCTAAAGATAAGAGACTTCATTTCTAAAGTTAAGAAACTTGATATTCTAAATATAAGAGAATTGATTTCTAAAGTTAAGAAACCTGATTTCTAAAGATAAGAGACTTGAAGTATTTTGAAAGTTATGCAACTTGATTTGAAAGTATAAGTTTCTTGGTTATAAAAAGAATGAATTTTTCTAAACCATAAAGAGTTATAACGGCTTTATGGGAAGTTAGTTATAACAACTTTATGGAAGGTTAAGAAAGTTGTCTATTTGATTGATAGGCATGAGTTGCCTAGGTTGTGAAATTAGAAGTTACTTGGTTTCAAAGTCTTGAAATGAATTTCTAAAGGTTTAGTAACTTAAATTGATAAATAGACATGTCTTGATACTATGGGTGTTAGTATCTTGGGGTTTTATATAAAAAGGAGTCATTTGAAAAGAATGGAAGTACGTAGTACTTTGGGTTAAATTCCGGATTTTTATGTGATATGAAAGTGTCTTGGGCTAATAAAATGAAATTCATTTTTGTATGATAATGAAGGTCTAAAGATTTTATGAACTTGTCTATGCTTGCTTGTGATAGCCTTTGAGTGCAAGTATTATATTTTTACGATGTCGTAACTCTCAGTTGGAGGGTCGGCTGTCTTGTTGTGAATTTACTTGGACGTACCGACAGTGACGGAGGATTCCACGGGTATGCTTCCATTGTGATTGATTCTTGGACATGCTTATACGATGAGGGATTCCGGGGCATGCGACCAGGATGCGGGTTAAATTCCCGGATGCTATTATTACCCCATGGCCATGATTATACGATGAGGGATTCTGGGGCATGCGACCATGTTATGTACTATTACTCCATGTACTAGCTCCCCATGAAGACATGTACCCGAGATGAGGGATTCCACGGGCATGTTATATACGATTATTACCCCATGGATTAGCTCTCCATGAAGTCATGTACCCGAGATGAGGGATGCCACGGGCATGATATATATATATATATATATATATATATATATATTGCATATATGTACGCCGACAGTGAGGTAGGATGCCACGGGCGTGTCACATGGTTATATTTTACACTTACGGCTGTCGGCAGTGATGGAGGATTCCACGGGCATGAGATATATATATATATATTGCATATGTGTATGCCGACAGTGAGGTAGGATGCCACGGGCGCGTCACATGGTTACATTTTACGCTTACAGCTGTCAGTAGTGATGGATGATTCCACGAGCACGCTTTGATATTTGTGGGCTTGAGACCCTTACTGGACTATGTGAGGATATTTGAGGGCTTGTGTCCATAGCCCTAGTGTGACTATTGTTCATGTGTTGAAATTGTTATACCCCGTATTTTCCTGAGTATGTACGTGAGGGCGTACGTATAAAATTTTAAGCCTTAAGTTAGGCAAGGACTGAAATTTTGGGCACAACTAGCGAAAAGAATCGTTTTCCGACGAAACGTTTTCCGGACTTTGCGAAGGGAAAATTACGGCTATGTCATTTATAAATTTTGCGGATTTTTCCGAGAGATGAAATATTTTGGACCAACGAGAGGGCGACACTTGTCACCCTCTAGTGGGCGGTCAAGTTGGCCGAATGGTGCACGTTTTTGGCCATGTTTTGAGGCCTAAACCATGGGTCAATGTTTGGAGTGATTTGAGGAGTAGATGGCTAGGGTGCACTTGTGCAAATCTTGACCCTACACTTGCCTACCACTTGGCTTGATCTTGGCCATTGATTTCCCTATAAATACCCCTAACTCAAGGTTTTCATCCCTTAATTCATTTCTAAGTCTTGAAATCCCTTCCCTTCCTAGTTGTGCTAGCCGAAACCCCTCCCCCTTGGTGAGGCCTTGGCCGAGAAATACCCTCCCCCTTCCTAAATGGTGCTAGCCAAAGTACCCTTTCCTTGAGTTTTTTTCAGAATACACCCCCTTGGTAGAAAGTATTCTCAGTATTGTTACTATTCCAAAATACCTGCCCAAATACCTTGTAGTATTCCAAGGTTACACCTATACTAAAAGCCCGAAATACTATTATACTTCCTTGACCACAAAACGAAACCCTAAGGAAATCTTCATACTTGGTTGAAGTAGTAAGAAGAAGTTGCGTAGAACTTCTAAGGGTTGTTTGGAGTGGGTTGGAGTGCACGGAGTAGGAGCTAAACCTTGCTCAGGATCGACATTTAAACTTGGATAATTATGGGCTTATCGAGGTAAATATCTTGTCCCCCTATTGAAATTAGAGTTTACATACTGTTGAAGTATAAGAATTAAGTATAAGTTATATACAAGAAAGATATATAAGAATGGAATTGAATCAGATTTACATAGACTGTATTTACTGAGACTTGTGAAGTTTGTGGTAGGGAAGTCTTCAATTTTCCGTAGAATCTTGTATCTAGATTTATTCTACCGAGTAGTCTAGACATTGATAGACTTGTATAACCGTTATAGGTTGAAGTACTGCGAGTAGCGTATTCTACTCGAAGGATGGAAAAGGCTAGCAGGATTACAGTACTTTGGAGCTATTTGCTAATAGTCGATAAATCGTCGCGAGGTATGTGATTCTTCCTATCCTCTTGAGCATGATATTTTAAAAGAATATATATAGTACGGTAGACGTACGTGTGTTAACTGAACGTAGTTTTACGGCAATGTCTTTTGACTTAAGCCTGAATAATAAGAATCTTGAAGTATTTCAAGAGAATTAAGAACCGTTTTTGAAAGAAGGGTAATACTTAGTTTTAAAAGCTTAAGAGTTATACTAGCTTTATGGGAAGTTAGGTATAACGACTTAAGAGAGATAAAAAGAATGGTTTATTGATTTTAGAAGTTAAGAGACTTGATCTTAAAAGATAAGAGACTTGACTTAATTGAATTAATATGAATTTTGTTAAAAAGTGTGAAACCTCATTCGTGAGTAATGAGTACTTGGTTTTTAAAAGAATAATGTCTTACTGATTTCGGAAATCAGAATAAGTATCGAACAAACCACAGCAGCGCTAATAAAGGGAAATGTTTTGACTAATTAAGTATTATTAAAACCAGTAGAAACCTCCATCTGTATAGAAGCTAAAATGATATTACATTTCCTAGAATATGACTGCTTTAATAAGATTGTTATGAACAAGAATAACCTACTCACACATAAGGCATATGTTTCTCAATGGTTTTGAAAGATAATTATATTATTAAGTGATTAAGACTATGAACTACGAAACCTTTCGAAAATGAGAAACTTGAGCATTTGAAATTAGGCAAACTTGAACGTTTGGAAAACAATGTTGTTACTTGATTTTACAAAAGGAAGTGTTTTGGTTTACTTAAAAAGATAGTCACTCTATTTTTATACTACGGGTATTGTGTGACTTTTGTGAAAGAAGCGGATCTTTTAAAGAGTTAATGTATAAAGTACTTTGGGGATAAAAACCCGAACTTATTAACATAAAGTAGAAAGTACCTTGTGTGAATAACTTGACTATGTTGGTTTGTGATAGCCTTGTAATACCTTCTTGTTGGTTTGATAAATAAACATGTTAGGATGCTACGTGTGTTAGTGTCTTGTAATATTGTGTAAAGGGGTTTCCCTTGATTGTGCTTATGTTGTTTAACG
The DNA here is from genome assembly GCA_029844215.1 of Przewalskia tangutica. Lineage (NCBI taxonomy): Eukaryota > Viridiplantae > Streptophyta > Magnoliopsida > Solanales > Solanaceae > Przewalskia > Przewalskia tangutica. Next base: position 39,940,753 of record CM056720.1, on the reverse strand, counting down.
ATAAGCCGTTATGTTAGTATTATATCACTCACCTTGACTTGATCCCGGGGGTTAAGCTGCCCTCCGATGCTGGGTATAGCTCAGGCGGTCTGGGACCATGATTCGAGAATACCTCATGCGGGTCCAGGGGACCTATGCGGAGCTACGAGAGTTCCAGGTTAGTGTGCGGGGTTATACCTCATGCGGTCTATGTGGCCATGCGCGATCGCGAGTCCGTGACGCCGGGGAGTAGCTACCCTCGATGCGGGGAATACCTCATGCGGGCCTATGTGAGTGGCCTATGCGGAGCTGCGGGAAGTTCCAGGACTAGACGCGCACATTAAATACTGCGGGCGAGTGGCCAGCTTCGATCATGTGGCGGTCTAGACAGATCTTATGATACAATTTATGACCTTGTCGGTACTGTGGGTTTTAGTAGTCGGCTATGCCTTCGTACTTGCCCCGTACGGTTTTATTATGACACAGGTGGGACCTGGTGTTCATGTGTATTCCTTGGTGCTTTTATATCATAGATCGGCGTGAGGAAGGTATTCCACGGGCATGATTGATGTTGTGGCGTGAGACCCATAGTTATATTTGAGTGATGACTTTGGCGTGAGTCCACGACTTGACATGATCGCTTTTATCAGAATCGCAGTTTGGTTATCATATATGTCTCCCGCTTTATATAGACTACTATGATTTCATTTACGATTTTGATTTTCGCCACATACTTGGTACCGTTGCATCGACCTCCTTCGAGGCTGCGTTCATGCCGCAGGTAGAGGTACACCAGTGTTGATCCTCGCTCTTAGGATCACAGTTCAGCGTTTTGGGAAGCTCCGTTTCTCCTGAGGCTTATCAGTGGTATAGTCCCCTGTCGTTGTAGGTACTTACATTCTGGGGTATGGCGGGGCCCTGTCCCGCCATTGTTGTCATATCATTCTTAGAGGTCTGTAGTACTGTTGTGGGCAGAGATTGTTATAGGGATGTAACTGTTCGGATTCAAGTTATATATATATGCCGTAAGGCAAGTTTTCTCAGATAAACTGTTTTACACTTCATATTATTTCATGTCATGTTTTACATTCCGCTGATTACTCTGATGTATGTCTACTTGGGTGCCCGGGGTAAGGCACCAGTCACGGGCCCGGGTTCGGGTCGTGACAGAAATAGTCTTTAAAAGGTAAAACTGACTTTCATTACTTTCACTTCGGCAAGGCACGGTGTACTGTTATTTTGGTTATCATACATGTCTCCAGCTTTATTTTAGACTATTATGATTTCATAACAGTACTTTTAGTTTTACATACTTGGTACATATTTCGTACTGACCTCCTTCGGGGGGCTATGTTCATGCCGCAGGTTGAGGTACATAGCTTGATGATCCTCACTCTTAGGATCACTGTTCAGTTCTTGGAAACTCCATTCTCCGGAGGCTTGTCTTTTGGTACGGTTTCCCTGGTGTTATAGATTTACGTACATTTAGGGGTATGGCGGGGCCCTGTCCTGTCACAGTTGTTATGTCAAAACTCTTAGAGGTCTGTAGTCATATCTTGTGGGTCGCTTTGTAAAAAAAAAGAGGTAACTGCTTTTGGTTTTACATAGTTATATGTATCCAGGAAGGTAGCCTTATCGGCTAACCTGTTATTTATTTGTTGTTAATTTTATGTATGTTCCGCTGATTATCTCTGATGTATACCTGTAAGGGTGCCCATGTAGGGCACCAATCGCGGGCCCGGGGTCGGGTCGTGACAAAAGTGGTATCAGAGCAGTTAATCCTCGGAAAGTGTCTACAGACCGTGTCAAATAGAGTCTTGATTATCGGTGTGTTGTGCACCACATCTATAATCAGGAGGCTGCATGACATTTAGGATTGGTTTCTATTCTTCTCACTCTGAGATCATGCGATAGAGATGTGTTGTTAGGGTCGTCTCTCCCTAACGAGTTATGTTGATTGCAGCTATGAGAAAGGCAGCAGTGACCCAGAAAGGACTATGTGGATTGTGTATCCAGGTTGGTAATGATTGTAGTATAGTTGGTATCATGAAATACAGCTATACGGAGTTATGTATGAGGGTCAGACGTGTGTTGCCTAGAATGATTTTAGATTACCAGAATTTGGTAAGGACTAAATAGATACCGAGAAGGTATGAAACAGTTAATGAATTCTCGCCAAGGTCTTATGTTTTATTTTGAGGTAATTGGGAAATTATAAGATGTCTGATAGGGTAATGAACCCTTAAGAAGTCATGTTAAGGAACTTAATGGAATGCCATGTTAATAGATTAGCTACGTGGTAGGCTTAAGAGAATTGTACAGATGAGATCCGTATGGAGTAAGTAATGGTTGTTGTGATCAAGACAACATGGTTATGGTATTATGAGAAGTTATTATACCCGTTTACGGGGGGACTGATAAGGTAGGCTTGGAGCATGGAAATTGCGAAACTAAGAATATTGATAACCGCCGAGACCTTAGGTATATATGGTCTTCTCGGGCAATAAGATTTAATTCAGACTTAGGGGAAGAGTTAAGTGCGACGGTGGGTCGGGTTGAGGACCTATTATGGGTCGCCCCTTAGCCTGAATGGAGTGGGATCAGTTGGTAGTAGTCCCGCTACGTGACAGGGTCACGAGGGTGCAAGGCCCAAGTCTAGTTAATTCTTTTACGGGTTCGTGGACGCGTTCCGCCAGAATCAGGTCGTGAGAGCCGGAAATGGCCCTATATTATTCGGTATAGTAACTCCAAAGAGTGGAGGCCAGAATCAGTATGGAAGTTATGATCGTATGCTAGAATAAGTTTGGGAGTAAGGAAAGAGTACGACCAGTAAGAAAGAAAGCAACCAAGTGTAGAGAAATAAAGCCTGAATCCATAAGAACCTTTCAAGGTAACTACACCCGTGAGTGTTTGGGTGGTAGCTGAGCGGGTATATGAGATTTGCCCGGTGATGATACAGTCGTCAGACCCTAGCAGGCCTAGTAGAGATGAATACGACAGACTTTGAGGTCATTATGAGCATGGACTAGTTGGCTTCGTGGGTGCCAAGGTTGACTGTAGATCGCTGTTAGGTTGGTTCAATGTAGGCGAGGTTCAGATAATTAGCCCAGACTTGATTCAGCGGGCTGTAGATAAGGCGAAACATATCCAGGAGAGATTATTTGTAAAGCTCAGAGTCAGCAGAAGCTTTATGCGGGTAACCGACGTCGACACTTGGAGTTCAGGTTGATGTTTTAGTATAAGTATTGTTATGTGGCCATGGGTGGCATATTTTGTATGAAGGGTGTAGTAAAAGGAGACTATGTCGCTATCTAATTAGATTGGACTCCGAAAGAACATTCGGGGACGAATGTTTCTAAGGGGGGAAGAATGTTACACCCTGTAATTCCAGGACATATATATGAGAATAGACGTGAGAGCACAAAGACTTATAAATTTGAACGAAGAAAGAATTGTTTTTCCGAAGGAAAAATCTTCCGAACGTCGGAAAGGAAAAATGTTCGTTGATGAGAATTAGATTCTCAAATACATTATTTGAGGAGTATGAAATTTATTAACATTGTGGAATTTATTTACGGATTTGGTCACGTAGGGCCCACCCGAGAAATTTTACGTTTTGTGGGGCCCATGAGGGTTACGAAATTTTATGGACGAATGGGAGGGCGACACGTGTCACCCCCTTTGCATAGTCTTGGACGAAATGGAAAAGGGTAAAATGGTCAAATGACCAAGGAGATGATCAAGTCTTGACAAAGCCAAAGCTTGAGATTATTGACTAAGTCAACTTGCCCACTTGACTTGATATTTAATCCTCTTCATCCAAACCCCACAAGTGTTATAATCTTGACCCTCCATTGTTTTATATATACTACACTAGTTGCAAGACAAGTCTTCACACTTAGAAAAATTTAGAGAAACTTGAGCTTGAATAAGCTAGCTCTCGGCTTTGTGCCAATTCCCATACAAAACATTTTAGTTTGTGGTTCATTATTCACAATACTTTAACCCAAGGTTCCTAGGGGTATTATAAGGATATCTCAATAGAAAGATCCAGGAAAAAACGACGTTTTCACGTTAGTCGCAAGGCAAAAACCTAAAGTGTTCTTCAACTTTGAAGTTGGAACTTGAAGAAGAGTCTTCATGAGCTTCTAAGGAGTGCTTGGAGCGGATTGGAACGTAATAAGAGGAGCTAAAAGTTGCTAGGATCGACTTTGACGCTTGGATACTATTAGGGCTTATTGAGGTAAAATCTTCTTCTTCTTAATGTAATTGAAGATTACATGTTATAGTAGTTAAGAAATGAGCATGTGGTATATAGAATGAAGTTTGAAAAGATTTGGATCATGTAGACATGTTAATACCGAAAATGGACAAGTTAGCAATTTATGTTGTAATCAATTTGGTCGATAGTTACAATCGTCGCATGTTAAGGAAGAAAGGATTTATAGTTGTTGTAATTGTTATTATGTATATAACATGTTGGAATAACAATTGGATTGAAAAAGGAATGACTTGATTTAAAGTATAGAATACTTGATTTGAAAAGTATTGATTTCTTGATATTCTAAAGATAAGAGACTTGATTTCTAAAGTTAAGAAACTTGATTTCTAAAGATAAGAGACTTGAAGTATTTTGAAAGTTATGCAACTTGATTTGAAAGTATAAGTCTCTTGGTTATAAAAAGAATGAATTTGTCTAAACCATAAAGAGTTATAACGGCTTTATGGGAAGTTAGTTATAACGGCTTTATGGAAGGTTAAGAAAGTTGTCTATTTGATTGATAGGCATGAGTTTCCTAGGTTGTGAAATTTGAAGTTACTTGGTTTCAAAGTCTTGAAATGAATTTCTAAAGGTTTAGTAACTTAAATTGATAAATATACATGCCTTGATACTACGGGTGTTAGTATCTTGGGGTTTTATATAAAAAGGAGTTGTTTGAAAAGAATGGAAGTACGTAGTACTTTGGGTTAAATTCCTGGATTTTTATGTGATATGAAAGTTCTTGGGTTAATAAAATGAAATTCATTTTTGTATGATAATGAAGGTCTAAAGATTTTATGAACTTGTCTATGCTTGCTTGTGATAGCCTTTGAGTGCAAGTATTATATTTTTACGCTGTCGTAACTCTCAGTTGGAGGGTTGGTTGTCTTGTTGTGAATTTACTTGGACGTACCGACAGTGACGGAGGATTCCACGGGTATGCTTCCATTGTGATTGATCCTTGGACATGCTTATACGATGAGGGATTCCGGGGCATGCGACCAGGATGCGGGTTAAATTCCCGGATGATATTATTACCCCATAGCCATGCTTATACGATGAGGGATTCCGGGGCATGCGACCATGTTATGTACTATTACTCCATGGACTAGCTCCCTATGAAGACATGTACCCGAGATGAGGGATTCCACGGGCATGTTATATACGATTATTACCCCATGGATTAGCTCTCCATGAAGTCATGTACCCGAGATGATGGATTCTACGGGCATGAGATATATATATATATTGCATATGTGTACGCCGACAGTGAGGTAGGATGCCACGGGCGCGTCACATGGTTATATTTTACACTTACGGCTGTCGGCAGTGATGGAGGATTCCATGGGCATGAGATATATATATATATATATTGCGTATGTGTACGCCGACAGTGAGGTAGGATGCCACGGGTGCGTCACATCGTTACATTTTACGCTTACAGCTGTCGGTAGTGATGGGGGATTCCACGAGCACGCTTTGATATTTGTGGGCTTGAGACCCTTACTGGACTATGTGAGGATATTTGAGGGCTTGTGTCCATAGCCCTAGTGTGACTATTGTTCATGTGTTGAAATAGTCTTTAAAAGGTAAAACTGACTTTCATTACTTTCACTTCGGCAAGGCACGATGTCTTTATTATTTTGGTTATCATACATGTCTCCAGCTTTATTTTAGACTATTATGATTTCATTACAGTACTTTCAGTTTTACATACTTGGTACATATTTCGTACTGACCTCCTTCGGGGGGCTGCGTTCATGCCGCAGGTTGAGGTACATAGCTTGTTGATCCTCACTCTTAGGATCACTGTTCAGCTCTTGGAAAGCTCCATTCTCCGGAGGCTTGTCTTTTGGTACGGTTTCCCTGGTGTTGTAGATTTACGTACATTCAGGGGTATGGCGGGGCCCTGTCCCATCACAGTTGTTATGTCAAAACTCTTAGAGGTCTGTAGTCATATCTTGTGGGTCGCTTTGTAAAAAAAAAAGAGGTAACTGCTTTTGGTTTTACATAGTTATATGTATCCAGGAAGGTAGCCTTATCGGCTAACCTGTTATTTATTTCTTGTTAAGTTTATGTATGTTCCGCTGATTATCTCTGATGTATACCTGTAAGGGTGCCCAGGTAGGGCACCAGTCGCGGGCCCGGGGTTGGGTCGTGACAACATTACTAGAATAAACCATTCTTTTAACTTCCCATAAAATTGTTATAACCAACTTCCTATAAAGCCGTTATACTAACTTTATGCTTTAGAAACTAAGACCTCTTTAACCTTTAAAACAAGTGAGTTAATTCTCTAACTCAACCAACTTGGACATTCTCAAAACAAGTCAAGGATATCAAATGAAACTAAATTCATTTAAATCTCATACGTCTACCGTACTTATACATTGATAACTATTCATGCTCAAGAGATAAGAAAAGTTCTACATACCTCTTCTGTTCAATCCACTTGCTAAGTCCAATATGCCGTACGTAGTATGTCAACCTATAATGACCATAATATGTCTATTAACTTCTATCTTCAAACGTAGAATATTCTAAGGGTAAAGTCACTTATTCTACGGAAAATCGGACAGCACTTCCTTTGTTTCTACGTACTTTTCCACCTTTTTCAAGTCCCGAATTCAATAACCAAACATGCCACATTTAAGGCTCAACACATCAACCAATCAAAGGGGATTACACGCCTTACAGGACGTGTAAAATTCTGCCCCACAATTAATACCAAGTAATTCAATAACCAATGCCATTCTTAGCCATAATATACAACAATGCAAAGTCTTATCCAATTCCTTTTCAATCCAAGTTGTTTAGTCCAACATGTTATATAGCCGCAATCGATTATAACAACTACAATCTTCTATTAGATAACATGCGACGATTATAACTATCGACCAAATTGTATTTCAATTTCAATGGCTAACAAGTTCATTTTCGGATTTAGGCTTCCAATATCCATAACACTTATAAATCTCCAATACATATATCTCATGCTTGTTAAAATGTATAACTACAACAACATGAAATCTTATAACACTAAGAGGCCAAGATTGTTACCTTGACAAGCCTTAATCCAACTCCAAGATTCAAAGTCGCTCCTTAGCAACTTAGCTCATTTCCTTCACGCTCCAATCCGCAATTTGAAGCCTTCAGAAGTTCACAAACAACTTTCCTTCAATTTCCACACAAAACTATGAAAACGACTTAGGTTTTCACCTTGCGACTAATGTAAAAATGAAGATTTTCCGGGATCTTTCTATTAAGATATCCTTACAATACCCCTAGGAACCTTGGTTTAAAGTATTGGGATTATTGAACCACAAACGGAAATTTTTGTCTTGCAAAGAGAGCCTAACCCGAGAGCTCAAGAACAAGAACAATATTTTCTTGAAATTTTTTCTAAGTGTTGAGCTAGTCTTGCTACTTAGGATGAATATATAATGCAATGGAGGGTCTAGATTAGAACAATTGTGTGGCTTGGATGCATTTCATTTAAAAAGATCTAGTCAAGTGGCTCATTGACTTAGTCAATTATGTCAAGCTCTAGCTTGCAAGACTTGATCATCTAAGCTTTGGTCATTTGAACACTTTGTCCTTGGTCCATTCGACCAAGACCATACTAGGGGTGACACGTGTCACCCTCCTATTCGTCGTAATATTTAATTTTTCGACATTTCCATAATTCCGATAAATTCCATAAGTCTCAAATCTTAACGTCCTGATTCCTTACGTACGTTATTATATACATATCTTGGAATTACGGGGTGTAACAATTTTGTCTTAACAGTTATGCACTAATTCTTTTTAAACTTTAGCCTGCAGGAGCCTCAATTTACAGGAGCAGGAGCATAACGTCGAACTATCTCTTACAGCGAACTGAGGCAATTTGTTGGAGAGCTGGACTTTCCAACAAAGGTCCATGGCCTACTTTGAACGTCGTTTTGCTCTTTCCTAATATCTTGTCGCACCGGCAACTAATGTCATCATAACTAGACACTGGGCATTATTTCTTGAATCTGCGCCAACTCCGGCATCTCGATTCCCCTATCGCAACTCTTCTTCCCCCGGGATCCTATCACTACTCATGAATCCATTCCCACATCGATGACAGGGACAAAATTGGCTAATCAGTCAACGTATCCGAAAACTCTTTCATCGTTTCCAGCCAAATAGGGGCATCTGTTGACACTCAATTGTGTCCCCTCTCTACCGACTATTTGTCTGTGAACACTGCATTTAGTCCATCCTTTTATCTCCAATTAATTTCATTATGCTTCTCAGTCTTGAAAATTCTCCTAAAAAATAAATAATTTTAATATTTTCACTAATTACAACATAATTTTAAAATATTGGGTATTATGTTTTATAATTAAAATTACCAGCAAAATAATTTTAATATTTCGACATTGGTATTGGTGATCGATTTTCTCTTGTGATATTTCATCAATTACCAAATAAATCATTTTCATTATATGAATGATACATCTTCTACTTAAACTAAGTACTTATATTGAATCACTTATACCGTAATTTTATGAGTATGTGTACTTTTGAAAATTAATTAGGATAAAGAAACATATTTTAATTAAGGTAGTAAAGGGATTTGGATTAATTAACAATTAATTTCATAATGGGGCTAATTAATTCTCAACATTTTAGACCCCATTATTACAAAACAACCCAAAACCCTTCTATTCCCTTAAACCATGGCCCAAAAACCGTGAAGCCCAATTAAAAACCCCTCCCTTATCTACCAAAATCTGCAACTCTTGAAACTCCCGGCAAGCAGAGGCTTAATCTGATAGCCATTGACACCCCTTATTCTACTAGGGTGGTCGATCCTATCACGGGTCAACTGGAAGACAACGGGAACAGTACGGCAGAGCAGGACAACCACGGCATCACTAGTACCTCCACACTACCTGGAAATTTACTCAGGCAAGCCGGAAAAGGAAAAAAATTTGGGCCAGGAATTGCAATTGATGAAACCAAGCGTGATGGCATACTCAGATCAAAACCGGGTCAGGGCGCGGGTCAGAGGTTCAGGGCGGGTCGGACGGGTGTCCATGGGTCTAAGTATAATCCTGTTTTTCATGAATCAATATCAGTTGGGAGCATTGAAGAAACTCCTATTCCCAAGGAGTCTATCGCGGGTGCCAAGGTATCACACTTTAATGCCGCGGGAACCAAAGAGCCTCCTCCTAATCCGGGTCGGGGCATGGGTGTTATACCCCGTATTTCCAGAGTATGTACGTAAGGGAATACGTACAAAAAGTTTGGCCTTAAAGTTAGCCTTGGACGTTTTATTTTGTACACAACTCACTAAAAGAATCGTTTTCCGACGAAACGTTTCCCACGACTTCGTAGGGAAAATTCCGGCTATGCCATTACTAATTTTTGCGGATTTTTCCGAGAGACGAAACATTTTGGACCAACGGGAGGGCGACACTTGGCACCCTCCCATTGATGGACTTGAATCGTCCATTGGACGAAATTGAGGAGGAGGAGCACGTTTTTTGTGCCTTGCACAAAGTCAAGGAGTTGGTAGGATATTTGTGTATAGTTAATCCTCACCCTACACTTGCCTTGCACTTGTCTTCATCTTGGCCATTGGTTGGCCAAGGCTTGAGCTATAAATACCCCCTTAGAGATGAAGAGTTCTTCATCCACAAATCTTCCAAGTCTTGAAAAAAATCCTCTCCTCTCCCTTAGCCTTTCGTCCACACCTCTCCCCCTTGAGTGAGTTTGGCGAGGGCCTACCCCATAACTGGCGAAATCTACCCCCTCTTGGTAGAAAATTTGTCTTAGTATTGTTATAATGCCCAAAATACCCTAGCCCAAATCCCTTAGTCCTTTGTAGAAGTTGTAAAGAACTTCTAAGGTTTCTTAGACTCTGGGCGTACAACTTAGGAGCTAAACCTTGCTCAGGCGCGACTTTATCTAGGATATTATTGGGCTTACCGAGGTAACTAATCCTAACCCTCTTATGAATTAGAGAATACATATTGTAGTAGTATTAGAATAAGTATTAAATACTTAGAAGAATATCGCAGAATAGAATTGAACTGTTACCACAGTAGAAGGGTTTAAAAGAAGAATAATCAAACTGTACTCACATGGAATTTGTTTTTCACGATGAACTTATATAGCTCACCGGTAGGAAGTCTTGCCCAACTTTCCATAGAATTGTGAACCTCTGTTTAGAATGACCTTGAGTAGTCTTTGATAGATGTCGTGACTATTATGGTGACTCTGCTTGCGACATATTCGACTTGGCGGTGGTTTTATTTGAGAAGGTATGTGATTCTTCCTAAAGCATGATATTTTACAATATATAGTCGGTAGACGTCGTGTGTTAAGCGAATAATAACTACGGCAATGTCTTTGACTTAAGCCTGAATAATACTTATGGCAATGCCTCATGGCTTAAGCCTGAATAATACTTACGGCAATGCCTCACGGCTTAAGCCTGAATAACAAAGAACTGAAAACATTTCAAAAGAATACTGAATCATTTTTAACAGAAGATAAATATTTGGTTTTTAAAACAAAAGCGTAAGAGTTATACTAGCTTTATGGGAAGTTAGGTATAACAACTTAAGAAGATAAAAAGGAACCATTTACTTGTTTGTTTATAAAAGCCTTGTATTGATTTACATTAAGTGTAGTAAGATTTGTGTGATAAGTAGACATATTATGATGCTACAGGTTAGTGTCTTGAAATCTTTGTGTAAGGGTCATTCTTGATGTGCTTACGTTGCTAGCAGTGTAAGTCCGTTGTCGTTATTGTATCACCTACCTTTGTTATACCGAGGGCTTGCCCTTGATCTTGGTCTATACGGCTATGCGATCTGTGAGACTATGCGGGCCGGTATGCTCGAGATTGATCATTCGGGTGTTTAGCCTGATGCGGGGGATTTCCCTATGCGGTCTGTTGAGACTATGCGGTCTTTTGAGGCTATGCGGGCTGCGGGAGCCTAGGCGGATGCCTTCTTTATAGTTTCACATACTTGGTACCTGTTGTACTGACCTCCTTCGGGGGGCTGCGTTCATGCCGCAGGTAAAGGCAAGCAGGTGCTAGATCCACATCCTTAGGATCTTTGCGTTGGTGTCGAGCTCCATCTTCTAGGAGGCTCTACTTTTGGGTATGATCTCCTGTATTGTAGATAGTTTTATGATCGAGGTATGGCGGAACCTGTCCGCCATAGTTGTTACTTCCTTAGAGTGCAATAGTACTATTATGCAGTTGGGATGTAATCGCAAAAACTTGAGTCATTTATATTATGCCGTAAGGCAAGCTTTTCTTGAGATAAAGCTGTTTACATCTTTACTATGTTTCTGTCTTGTTTTATATTTCCGCCTGGTTACTCGATGTATAACTACTTGGTGCCGGTAAGACACGATCACGGGCCGGGCGGGTCGTGACAATGGGTCGAAATGCTAAGGGTGGTCGGCGGGAGCCACGACTATGAATATTCCCATTATGCAAGTATCGGTCGGTTGGTAGGAGCGAAGAGATCTCTATCCCCGAGCCTAACATTAATGTCGCGAGCAGGCGTCGCACTTTAAATCTGGCGTGTACCAAAGAGCCATCTTCAATAATAGGTCAATGCGCGGGTCAGAATGCTAAGACGGGTCAGGCGGGAGTCTATGGGTCGATGAATATTCCCGTTATGCAAAGACCAAGGTCAGTTGTGAAAGAAGTGTTCTATTTCAAGGAGCAAGAGCAGGTACTCCATGAACATTAATATCGCGGGAGACAAGGTGATACACTTAAATGCCGCGGGAACCAATGAGTCTTCTCACTTATTGGGACAACAACCTCTGAATTCTTTAAGTGTCACTAATGAATCTTTTCCTACTTTAGCAAGCTTGCTTAGTGGAACCCATCACAGAAACCTCAACAACCCCTTCGCCTTTAATTCTACCTTGGGCACGGGTATAGTCATTAACTGTTACACCCCGTAGTTCAGGTCATGCGCATGAGAGCGTACGAAAGGGAGTAAGACTTAAAATTTTCAAAAGATAGGTTGACAGATTGTTCCGGATGTGTTTTAGTCAAACTTTGAGGCGGGTTATGACCCGGTACATTGAGAGTTCCTAAGTATTTCAAAGGCATAGTGCGTAGTTCGTTGAGTCTAGTTTCCAACGCAACCAACCGTTGGTAGATAGGACATCGGAGTAGGAAGTTATGGGAGTTACAAGTTCAGTGTGCAGACGGGCAGAAATGTGTCTCGGGACGAAGCGGCAGCGCGGGCGCGGGCGCGCAGCGCGAGATATACTGGTCGCTGAAGTTGCAGCGCCGCGGCGCCGGGAAGCAGGGCCGCGACGCCGGAAGTTCAGAGAAGCTGCGGAGGTTTCAGCGTCGCGGCGCCGAGGCGGGATTTTGGACGGAAAAACTTAGGAAAATCTGATTTTCTTGTTATGCCAACATTGACTGTAGGGACATGTTGGTTCGGTTCCAGTTTCCTGGCGAGCCAGTTATCGAGTGGAAGGGCAACACAGCGTCGCCGAGGGGTAGGTTTATTTCTTACCTTAAGGCTAGGAAGATGGTGCAGAAAGGGTACATCTATCATCTAGTTCGGGTATTTGTCTGAGGCCGAGTGCGGTTCTTGATCGATGCGATGGTTAGGAGTTTCGGATGTGTTCCCAGATGATCTTCCGGGTATCCCTCCTGAGAGGGAGATTGAGTTTTGTATTGACACGTTGCCAGACACTCGACCTATTTCCATTCTGGCATACAGGATGGCTTTCTTGAGTTGAGGAGTGAAGGACCGGTGAAAGATTTGTTGGAGAAAGGCTTTATCGGGCCTAGTGTATCTCCACAGGGCGCCGGTTTTGTTTGTGAAGAAGAAGGATGGGGCCGCTGCGTATCTGTGTTGATTCTGACGGTGAATAAGGTAACCATTAAGAATAGGTACCTCCCGTGATTGATGATTTGTTTAACCGGTTGCGAGTGTGAGGTGTTTCTCAAAGATAGACTGTGATGCAGTTATCATCAGTCTGAGTTCGAGCGGACATCCCAAAGGCGCATTCAGGACCCGGTATGGGCCCTATGAGTTAAGGGTTATGTCTTTCGGTTTGACCAACGCTCAGTGGTATTTATGGATTTGATGAGCGGGTGTTCAAGTCATTTTGGATACATTTGTGATTGTATTCATTGATGACATCTGGTGTATTCAGCGGATAGGCGGAGCATGCAGATCGCGAGGCGGTACTTGGGGTTCTCCGGAGCCGGCAGTTATTCGCCAAGTTCTCCAAGTGTGAGTTTTGGTTGGCCTCAGTGGCATTCCTGGGGCATATTATTGGGGCTGATGGTGTTCGCGTGGATACGGCAAAGATTGAGGTAGTCAAGTCTTGGCCGAGACCTACTACTCCGACCGAGGTGCGCGATTTCTTAGTTTGGCGGGTTATTATCGTAGGTTTGTGGGCGGTTGCTTGATTTCAGCAGATTGACTAGGTGACTCGTAATGTTATACCCTGTATTTCAGTATGCGTATGGACGTTGAGCCTTAAGTTAGGCATTGGATTCGAAATTTGGGCACAAGTGCGATTAGAGTCGTTTTCGGCGAACGTTTCCACTTACGTTGGGAAAATTCCGGCTATGTCATTTAAAATTTTTATTTTTCCGAGAGACAAACATTTTGGACCAGCGGGAGGGTGGCGTGTGTCACCCTGCATTGAAGCAAGTGGGGAAGGTTGGGCGATTCCAAAGAGAGCCTTCGTTGGCCTTGGCGATTGGCTCCTCTTTTGTGCATTGCTTTGTGGCTTGTTTTGTGGAGTGTTTTGTGGAGTAGGGTTAGGGTGCACTTGGCTTGATCTTGGCCTTACACTTGCCTTGCACATGGCTTGATCTTGGCCATTGGTTGGCCTTTGGTTTTGCTATAAATACCCCTCTCTTTGAAGACTTCTTCATCCACTCTTCACTTGCCTAAGTCTTGAGAACCCCTCCTCCCTCTTGTTGACTCTCGTCCAAGAGCCCTCTCCCTTGTGAAGGCCTTTTGGCGAAACCTTCCTGTGAGCCTAAAGCGAGAACACCCCCTCCCTTGTGTTGTTCTCGTGTGGTACCCTTTTGTGGTATTGAAATACTCCTCCAAGTATTGTTATAATGCCCAAAATACCTTAATATATACCTTGTAGTATTCCAAAGTTACCTCTAAGTCAAAATACTACCTTTTGTCCTTTTAGTCTCAAACCGAAACCCTAAGGAAACCTTCACCGTTGGTTGAAGTTTTGGAGTAAGTTAGTTAGAACTTCTAAGGGTTGTTTGGGCGGATTGGAGCACTCGGAGTAGGAGTTAAACCTTGCTCGCGACATTATACTCGGATAATTTTGGGCTTATCGAGGTAAACACTCGTCCTTCTATTGTAATTGGAAATTACATGTTGTAGAATATATAGTTGAAGTATACTATATATAGAACTATACTTAATCTTTGTGGCAATGTCTTTTGACTTAAGCTGAAGAATTAAGAAGCGTAATTACATAGGATTATAGTATTACTATGTAGTAGAATTGTACACGTCAGGTTAGGCGTGTAAAAACCCCGTTGGCTTGGTAGCGATAGAGAAGGAGATTTACGCTATGGCGGGGAGGGCCGAATTTTACGTAGAATATGGAGCGATGAGATCTAGATGTTAATAAGCGCGTGGCCTTATAGGTTGAAGTACTACGCGATCTACGTGGCTTAAGGAGTAAGCGGTTTGAAGTACTTGGGCGTTTTGCTAGTAGTCGGCACTCGTCGCGAGGTATGTGAACCTCTTCCTATCTCTTCTAGCATGATATGTGTGAACTATGTAGTGCGGTACGAATGTTAAGCGTGTTTGATTGTCTTAAAACATAAAGTGTTATAACGGCTTTATGGGAAGTTGGTTATAACGGCTTTATGTAGGTAAGAAAATACTTTGTGGTTTTAAAAGGTAATCGATGTGAATTATAAGCGGCTTGTTATAATAAAGAACTTGATGTATTTCAAAAGATTTATAATCGTTTTGAAGGAAAGTAACACTTGGTTTTAAAGGTTTTAAAAAGAGTTATACTAGCTTTATGGGAGTTAGGTATAATGTCTTAAGAGGTAAAGAAAATGGTTTACTAATGTTAGAAGTTAAGAGACTTGATCTTATAAGATAAGAGACTTAACTTATTTGTTTTAATGTGAATGTTTGTGTGAAACCTCATTCGTGAGTAATGAGTACTTGGTTTTATTTAAAGGGATAATGTTTCTTGATTTGGAAATCGGAATGTGTATCGACAGGACCGCTGCGGCGTTAATAAAAGGAAAATGTATTAAATAATGATGAATTGTATTAAAACCGGTAGAAACCTCCATCTGCATAGAAACTAAGATGAGACAAAATGATATACATTTTCTAGATCATGCATTCTTGTAATAAGAATGTTGTAAACAAGAATAACCTACTCTCGCGTAAGACATATATTACTCGATTGTTCTAAAAGGAATCAAGTGATTAAGTTTATGAACTATGAAACCATTTGAAAATGAGAAGCTTGAGTTATTGAAACTAGGCAAAGCGGAACTTAGGAAAAGAATGTTGTTACTTGATTTTGAAAAGGAATGTGGGTTGGTCATTCTAATACTACGTATCGGGTGACTTTGATAAAAGTAATAGATCTCTTTTAAAGGGATTTAACGTCGTAGTACTTTAGGTTAAAAACCGGACTTTGGCATAAAATGAAAGTAACTTGAGTTGTGTAACTTGCCTGCTTGTTGTGGTGTAACTTGCCTATGCTTGTTGTTGTGTAACTTGCCTATGCTTGTTGTTGTGTAACTTGCCTATGCTTGTTGTTGTGTAACTTGCCTATGCTTGTTGTTGCGTAACTTGCTTATGCTTGTGGTGATAGCCTTGGTTGTGCAAGAATTGTTATTTATGGACTAGCTCTCCGTGAGGTTTCTTCGTTCGGCCTTGGTCCACGGTGGTGGCTCTGCGTACTTGCCGTCTCATGGATGATTCGGCCTTGGCACCGTTATAGTGGCGAAGTCTCGTGATCTGACCTTGGTCCACTGGTGGTCACCGTACTTGCCTGGTCTCCTGTGGTCGGCTCTCGCACTTGCCCGTGTCGGCCGTGTTTTGGTTGCATTGTATTATTAGTGCGGTCGGATCGGTAGTTATACTTGTCTGTGCGGTTTTTATAACACAGTGGGACACGGTGTTCATGTATAATCCTTGGTATTGTTATATCATAAAGAGGAAGAAATTCCACGAACACGAGTGATAATTTGGAGGCGTGAGTCCTGTCTTGATGTATCGGTTATATGTTATATCTTGTAGTTTGGTCATCATACATGTCTCTGCTTTATATAGACTATTATGATTTCATTTACGGTATTCTGATTTCACATACTTAGTACTGTTATCTTGACCTCGCGTTCGCGGTAGAGGTACATCGGTTGTCGATCCGCGTTTAGGATCTCATTTCGCGTTTTGGGAGCTCCATTCCGTCGGAGGCTTATCTTTGGTATGTTACCCAGTGCATAAGTTCTTGTGCGTTGGGTATGGCCATAGTTGTTGTATAAATCTTAGAGTGCATAATCGCGGGGTTGTAAAAGGATTAAAGCATTCGAGTTTTATGTATATCAAGTGAGCAAATGTTTTGGTTGGCTGTTTATTTATTATATCTCTCATTTCATGTGTAAAGTTTTTATTTCCATTGGTTTTCTCGATGTTGTATCACTAGGGTGCGAGGTAAGGCACGCCCGATTTTGGGCGTCATGTGCGGGTATCGAGCGATTAATCCTCGGAAAGTGTCTCTGACCGTGTCTAGTAAGTCTTGATTATCGATGTGTTGTACCACATCTATAATCGTGAGGCTATAGGACATTTAGGATTGGTTTCCATTCTTCTCATTACGAGATCGTGCCTTAGAGTGTGTGATAAGATTGGACCCTCGACATACCGTTTTACAGTTATGCCTCCGCGTAAGGCAACCGGCAAAGCGGGAGTCTGCGAGTAGAGACCACAATACTGAGCCTCCATCCGCGATGCAGGCGAGAGATGAGTTACAAGTGGGCGATTAATGGCGGGGTTGTGGCGACTTGAGGATAGGGCACCGATGGTTCACCTAGATCGGATAGTTCGAGGCTACGGGATTTTACGAGTTGTAGGCCGCCCGAGTTTTATGGGTGAGGCACGAGGATGATCCGCGATGAGTTCATCAAGCGATTCTGACGGATCGTGAGTGATCAAGGCATCGGAGATCGAGTCGGTGGGTTCACATCAGCTGCGTGATACCGGCGATCGTTTGATTCTTGGGAGCTGTCCAGGAGAGCATGCACTTCGTATGGAACGAGTTCTCGAAGCCTTTCTTGCACATTTCTTGCCTCCCAGACGAGGAGGCTCGCCGTAAAATTTTTGGTGTTCAGTACAATGTGAGTTCGACTCATTGGCGTGCGTCCGCGTTAGTAGCTTGTATGGAGGATCGAGTGCACCGATATGTTGCTCGATGATTGCCTTGCGAGAGAGTTGTTCGGTGTAGCTCTTGCATGGACATTGCCGCGTCGGCGTATACACTTGGATGTGAGGCGGATCATCGGCGGAATGACCAAAGTCGCAGAAGAGGGCCGAAAGCGAGGTCCTTTGGTGACTTCGAGGCGGACCGCCTCAAAGAAAGACTAGTTATGTACCTCGTCGACTGAGTGGTCCTCCGACGCCGGGATATTCGGGAAGCGGTCGGGGCTCCCGGGTTTCAGATTTTGAGGAAGCGAGTGCTCGCGGATGAGTTGCCCTTGTCTCGGTGTGGCCGTTGTGGAAAGCTTCAAGGGAGAGTGTCGTACTAACTCGGAGATTGTTATTTTTGCGCCAGGCTATCGGCAGAGTAGGATAGCATGGACTACTAAAGCGATTGCGGGTTCTTCACCTTCCATAGCCGGGATGTTAGTACCGGAAGGCCGGTAGAGGTCGCGGTGGGAGTTCCCGATTTTAGCGGTCCTTGAACCGCCTAGTTTTGGTATATCCTTAACCTCTGAGTTTTGTTTGTATTGATGTTGTTGATGTGTTTAATGTTATGTTTGGATAGCTTTGTGCTAAAATGTGATTTAGAAACACAGTTAGTGAAAAGGGTAAGTCCAGGTAGTGTGAGATGGAAGTGGTAGCTTTCATGATGTGAAATAGTAAGATTGTTCGGATCGGGAACAAGAGTTGGGTCGGGTTGAGGACCATTTGCGTCAACCGTAACGGTTTGGGGTGGGGTCAGGGTGGTCCCTTGGTGGTAGGTCACGAGGGTGCTAGGCCCAAGTTTAGATGACCATCGTATGAGTTCGTGGATGCGTTCGATCGAATCAGTTCGTGAAGGCGGGAATGGCCTTAGGGAAATCGAGTTAGGAGATGACCAAGTTTGGAGTAGTGACTCGAGGTTGGAAAGCGAGCGTTAAGTGTGGTGCGGATACTAGAACGAGTTCGGTGTTCGTGGCAGTACTACGAAAGGGAGAAGTGAGCGTGTGTTTTGTGGCGGTGTGGCATGATTATTTTTAAATGCGTATAGCGGTGAAGACTATCACGGCGCTGTTTGTTTTGAGACCTAGAAGGAACATTCGGGGCGAATGTTTCTAAGGAAGAATGTTATACCGTATTTCGGTATATGCGTATGGACGTGCGTCTGAATTGAGCCTTAAGTTAGGCATTGGATTCGAAATTTGAGCACAGTGCGATTAAGTCGTTACGACTAAATGTTTCCACAGCTTACGTTGGGAAAATTCCATTTCATTTAAAATTTTTGCGGATTTTTCCGAGACAAAACATTTTGGACCAACGGAGGGTGACATGTGTCACCCTCACATTGAAGCAAGTGGGAAGGTTGGACGATTGGGCGTCAAAGAGCCTTGGTTGGCCTCGCCGATTGGCTCCTCTTTTGTGCCTTGCTTTGTGGCTTGTTTTGTGGAGTGTTTTGTGGAGTAGGGTTAGGGTGCACTTGGCTTGATCTTGGCCTTACACTTGCCTTGCACATGGCTTGATCTTGGCCATTGGTTGGCCTTTGGTTTTGCTATAAATACCCCTCTCTTTGAAGACTTCTTCATCCACTCTTCACTTGCCTAAGTCTTGAGAACCCTCCCTCCCTCTTGTTGACTCTCGTCCAAGAGCCCCTCTCCCCAGGCCTTTTGGCGAAACCTTCCCCCTTTGTGAGTTTAAAGCCAGAACACCCCATCCCTTAGGGTGTTGTTCTCGTGTGGTACCACTTTTGTGGTATTGAAATACTCCTCCAAGTATTGTTATAATGCCCAAAATACCTTAGCCTTATACCTTGTAGTATTCCAAAGTTACCTCTATACGTGAGTCAGAATACTACCTTTTGTCCTTTTAGTCTCAAACCGAAACCAAGGAAACCTTCAGTTGGTTGAAGTTTTGGAGTAGAAGTTGGTTAGAACTTCTAAGGGTTGTTTGGAGCGGATTGGAGCACTTTCGGGTAGGAGCTAAACCTTGCTCGGTAGCGACATTATACTCGGATAATTTTGGGCTTATCGAGGTAAACACTCTTGTCCTTCTATTGTAATTGGAAATTACATGTTGTAAGAATATATAGTTGAAGTATACTATATATAGAACTATACTTAATCGTGGCAATGTCTTTTGACTTAAGCTGAAGAATTACTGTAATTACATGGGGTGTATTCTGATGGACTTGTGTAGTATTCTTGTGTAGTAGAATTGTACGTCCAGGTTAGGCGTGTAAAAACCCCAGTTGGCTTGGTAGCCGATAGAAGGAGATTTACGCTATGGCGGGAGGTGTGCCGAATTTTACGTAGAATATGGAACGATGAGATCTAGATGTTAATAAGCGCCTGGCCTTATAGGTTGAAGTACTACGTGTGGTGCGATCTACGTGGCTTAAGGAGTAGCCGACGGTTTGAAGTACTTGGGCGTTTTGCTAGTAGTCGGCACTCGTCGCGAGGTATGTGAACCTCTTCCTATCTCTTCTAGCATGATATGTGTGAACTATGTAGTACGGTAGACGTACATGTGTTAGCTGTGTTTGATTGTCTTAAAACATAAAGTGTTATAACGGCTTTATGGGAAGTTGGTTATAACGGCTTTATGTAGGTAAGAAAATACTTTGTGGTTTTAAAAGGTAACTGATGTGAATTATAACTGGCTTGTTATAATAAAGAACTTGATGTATTTCAAAAGATTTATAATCGTTTTGAAGGAAGAGTAACACTTAGTTTTAAAGGTTTTAAAAGAGTTATACTAGCTTTATGGGAGTTAGGTATAATGTCTTAAGAGAGGTAAAGAAAATGGTTTACTAATGTTAGAAGTTAAGAGACTTGATCTTATAAGATAAGAGACTTAACTTATTTGTTTTAATGTGAATGTTTGTGTGAAACCTCATTCGTGAGTAATGAGTACTTGGTTTTATTTAAAGGGATAATGTTTCTCGATTTGAAATCGAATGTGTATCGACCAGACGTGCGTTAATAAAGGAAAATGTATTAAATAATGATGAATTGTATTAAAACCGGTAGAAACCTCCATCCGCATAGAAACTAAGATGAGACAAAATGATATACATTTTCTAGATCATGTGTAATAAGAATGTTGTAAACAAGAATAACCTACTCTCATAAGACATATATTACTCAATTGTTCTAAAAGGAATCAAGTGATTAAGTTTATGAACTATGAAACCATTTGAAAATGAGAAGCTTGAGTTATTGAAACTAGGCAAAGCGAACTTAGGAAAGAATGTTGTTACTTGATTTTGAAAAGGAATGTGGGTTGGTCATTCTAATACTACGGTATCGGGTGACTTTGATAAAAGTAATAGATCTCTTTTAAAGGGATTTAACGTCGTAGTACTTTAGGGTTAAAACCCGGACTTTGGCATAAAATGAAAGTAACTTGAGTTGTGTAACTTGCCTACGCTTGTTGTGGTGTAACTTGCCTATGCTTGTTGTTGTGTAACTTGCCTATGCTTGTTGTTGTGTAACTTGCCTATGCTTGTTGTTGTGTAACTTGCCTATGCTTGTTGTTCGTAACTTGCTTATGCTTGTGGTGATAGCCTTGGTTGTGCAAGAATTGTTATTTATGGACTAGCTCTCCATGAGGTTTCTTCTTGTTCGGCCTTGGTCCCGGTGGTCTTGCCGTCATGGATGATTCGGCCTTGGCACGTCCCTCGCGCTTGCCCGCTCGATATAGTTCTCGTGATCTGACCTTGGTCCACAGTGGTCACTCGTACTTTGCCGTCGTGTTTTGGTTGCATTGTATTATTGGTACGGTCGGATCGGTAGTTATACTTGTCTGTGCGGTTTTTATAACACGTGGGACTCGGTGTTCATGTATAATCCTTGGTATTGTTATATCATAAGCTGCCAGCGATGAGGAAGAAATTCCACGCACGGTGATAATTTGGAGCGTGAGTCCACCTTGATATCGGTTATATGTTATATCGTAGTTTGGTCATCATACATGTCTCGCTTTATATAGACTATTATGATTTCATTTCTGATATTCTGATTTCACATACTTGGTACTGTTATCGACCTCCTTGGTGCGTCATATCACGCGGTAGGTACATCGGTGTCGATCCGCGTTTAGGATCTCATTTCGCGTTTTGGGGAGCTCCATTCCGTCGGAGGCTTATCTTTGGTATGTTACCACGATGCATAAGTTCATGCGTTGGCGGTATGGCGGGGCCTGTCCGTCATAGTTGTTGTATAAATCTTAAGTGCATGTAATCTTGTTGTGGGCGAGGTTGTAAAATTAAGCTACCGTTCGAGTTTTATGTATATCTTTGAAGGCAACCGCTTTGGTTGCTGTTTATTTATTATATCTCTCATTTCATGTGTAAAGTTTTATTTGGTTTTCTCGATGTTGTATCACTAGGGTGCCGGTAAGGCACGATGTGACGGGCGTCGCGAACGCGATGTATCGAGCGATTAATCCTCGGAAAGTGTCTCTGAACCGTGTCTAGTAGAGTCTTGATTATCGATGTGTTGTGCACCACATCTATGTCGAGGCTATAGGACATTTAGGATTGGTTTCCATTCTTCTCATTACGAGATCGTGCCTTTGATAAGATTGGACCCTCCGACATACCGCTTTACGATTATGCCTCCGCGTAGGCAACCCGCCCGAAGGGCAAAGCGAGGAAGCTGCGAGTAAACGTGGCGAGACCACAATACTGAGCCTCCAGCAGAGGAGATGAGTTACAAAGTGGGCCCGATTAATGGCGAGGTTGTGGCGTTGAGGATAAGGCCAGCGGTTCGATAGCACCAGTGGTTCACCAGATCGGATAGTTCGAGGCTACGGATTTTACGAGTTGTAGGCGCGAGTTTTATGGGTCGAGGCACGAGGATGATCGAGTTCATCCGACGATTCTGACGGATCATGAGTGATCAAGGCATCGGAGATCGAGTCGGTGGCCTAGGTTCACATCAATGCGTGATACCGCGATCGGTTTGATTCTTGAGCTGTCGGGGAGCATGCACTTTCAAATATGGAACGAGTTCTCGAAGCCTTTCTTGCACATTTCTTGCCTCCCGAGGGCTCGGTTTTGGTGTTCGAGCCCGCGTGCGGTTCGGGAGTACAATGTGAGTTCGACTCATTGGCGTCGTCCCGCGTTAGTAGCTTGTATGGAGGATCGAGTGCACCGATATGTTCGGCTCGATGATTGCCTTGCAGAGAGTTGTTGGTGTAGCTCTTCACCGCATGGACATCGTATACACTTGGATGTGAGGCGGATAAATCGGCGGAATGACCAAAGTCGCCAGAAGAGGCGAACAGCGGGGTCCTTTGGTGACTTTCGGCGGACCGCCGACTAGTTATGTACCTCGTCCAGCAGTGGTCCTCGCGGCTTTGGGACCTTCGGGATATTGGGAAGCGGTCGGGGCTCCCGTGTTTCAGATTTTCGGGGAAGCGAGTGCTCGCCGGATGAGTTGCCCTTGTCTCAGTGTGGCGTTGTGGAAAGCTTCATAAGGGAGAGTGTCGTGCTAACTCGGAGATTGTTATTTTGCGGCCACAGGGTAGCTGGTAGGATAGCATGGACTACTAGGCGATTGCGGGTTCTTCACCTTCCATAGCGAGCAGATGTTAGTACACCTAAGGCCGGTAGAGGTCGCGGAGTTCCCGATTTAGCGGTCCTTGACCGCCTAGTTTGTGTATATCCTTAACCTCTAGAGTTTTGTTTGTATAGATGTTGTTGATGTGTTTAATGTTATGTTTGGATAGCTTTGTGCTAAAATGTGATTTAGAAACACAGTTAGTGAAAAGGGTAAGTCCACGGGTAGTGTGAGATGGAAGTGGTAGCTTTCATGATGTGAAATAGTAAGATTGTTCGGATCGGGAACAAGAGTTGGCGGTTGGGGTCGGGTTGAGGACCATTTGCGGGTCAACCCGTAAGGGTGGTCGCGGTGGTAGGGTCACGAGGGTGCTAGGCCAAGTTTAGATGACCATCGTATGAGTTCGTGGATGCGTTCGATCGAGAATCGGTTCGTGAAGGCAGAATGGCCTTAGGAAATCGAGGTTAGGGAGATGACCAAGTTTGGAGGTAGTGACTCGAGGGTTGGAAAGCGTTGGAAGTGTGGTACGGATACTAGAACGAGTTCGAGTGTTCGTGGCGAGTACTACGAAGCAGGAGAAGTGAGCGTGTGTTTTGTGGCGGTGTGGCATGATTATTTTCAAACGTATAGCGGTGAAGACTATCTTGGCGCTGTTTGTTTGAGACCTAGAAGGAACATTCGGACGAATGTTTCTAAGGAAGAATGTTATACCCGTATTTCAGTATATGCGTATGGGCGTACGAAATTTGAGCCTTAAGTTAGGCATTGGATTCGAAATTTGGGCACAAGTGCCGATTAGAGTCGTTTTCTGACGAAACGTTTCCACAGCTTACGTTGGGAAAATTCCGGCTATGTCATTTAAAAATTTTGCGGATTTTTCCGAGAGACGAAACATTTTGGACCAACGGGAGGGTGACATGTGTCACCCTCACATTGGAAGCAAGTGGGGAAGGTTGGACGATTGGGCGTCCAAAGAGAGCCTTGGTTGGCCTTGGCCGATTGGCTCCCTCTTTTGTGCCTTGCTTTGTGGCTTGTTTTGTGGAGTGTTTTGTGGAGTAGGGTTAGGGTGAACTTGGCTTGATCTTGGCCTTACACTTGCCTTGCACATGGCTTGATCTTGGCCATTGGTTGGCCTTTGGTTTTGCTATAAATACCCCCTCTCTTTGAAGACTTCTTCATCCACTCTTCACTTGCCTAAGTCTTGAGAACCCCCTCCTCCTCTTGTTGACTCGTCCAAGAGCCCCTCTCCCCTTGTGAAGGCCTTTGGCGAAACCTTCCCTTTGTGAGCCTAAAGCCGAGAACACCCCCTCCCTTGGGTGTTGTTCTCGTGGTACCCCTTTGTGGTATTGAAATACTCCTCCAAGTATTGTTATAATGCCCAAAATTCCTTCGCCTTATACCTTGTAGTATTCAAAGTTACCTCTATCGTAGAGTCCGAAAATACTACCTTTTGTCCTTTTAGTCTCAAACCGAAACCCCAAGGAAACCTTCACCGTTGGTTGAAGTTTTGGAGTAAGTTAGTTAGAACTAGGGTTGTTTGGAGCGGATTGGAGCACTTGAGTAGAGCTAAACCTTGCTCAGCGCGACATTATACTCGGATAATTTTGGGCTTATCGAGGTAAACACTCATCATCCTTCTATTGTAATTGGAAATTACATGTTGTAAGAATATATAGTTGAAGTATACTATATATAGAACTATACTTAATCGTGGCAATGTCTTTTGACTTAAGCCTGAAGAATTAAATGAATCAGAATTACATAGGGTGTATTCTGAGACTTGTAGTATTCTTGTGTAGTAGAATTGTACACGTCCGGTTAGGCGTAAAACCCCAGTTGGCTTGGTGGCGGCCGATAGAAGGAGATTTACGCTATGGCGGGGGAGGTGCCGAATTTTCAGAATATGGAACGATGAGATCTAGATGTTAATAAGCGCCTTGTGGCCTTATAGGTGAAGTACTACGTGTGGTGCGATCTACGTGGCAGGAGTAGGACGGTTTGAAGTACTTGAGCGTTTTGCTAGTAGTCACACTCGTCGAGGTATGTGAACCTCTTCCTATCTCTTCTAGCATGATATGTGTGAACTATGTAGTACGGTAGACGATACGTGTTAATCGTGTTTGATTGTCTTAAAACATAAAGTGTTATAACGGCTTTATGGGAAGTTAGTTATAACGGCTTTATGTAGGTAAGAAAATACTTTGTGGTTTTAAAAGGTAATCGATGTGAATTATAAGCTTGTTATAATAAAGAACTTGATGTATTTCAAAAGATTTATAATCGTTTTGAAGGAAGTAACACTTGGTTTTAAAGGTTTTAAAAAGAGTTATACTAGCTTTATGGAGTTAGGTATAATGTCTTAAGAGAGGTAAAGAAAATGGTTTACTAATGTTAGAAGTTAAGAGACTTGATCTTATAAGATAAGAGACTTAACTTATTTGTTTTAATGTGAATGTTTGTGTGAAACCTCATTCATGAGTAATGAGTACTTGGTTTTATTTAAAGGGATAATGTTTCTTGATTTGGAAATCGAACGTATCGGCAGCACCTAATAAAAGGAAAATGTATTAAATAATGATGAATTGTATTAAAACCGGTAGAAACCTCCATCCGCATAGAAACTAAGATGAGACAAAATGATATACATTTTCTAGATCATGGTCTGTAATAAGAATGTTGTAAACAAGAATAACCTACTCTCGTAAGACATATATTACTCAATTGTTCTAAAAGGAATCAGTGATTAAGTTTATGAACTATGAAACCATTTGAAAATGAGAAGCTTGAGTTATTGAAACTAGGCAAACCGAACTTAGGAAAAGAATGTTGTTACTTGATTTTGAAAAGGAATGTGGTTGGTCATTCTAATACTACGTATCGTGACTTTGATAAAAGTAATAGATCTCTTTTAAAGGGATTTAACGACGTAGTACTTTAGGTTAAAAACCCGACTTTGGCATAAAATGAAAGTAACTTGAGTTGTGTAACTTGCCTACGCTGTTGTGGTGTAACTTGCCTATGCTTGTTGTTGTGTAACTTGCCTATGCTTGTTGTTGTGTAACTTGCCTATGCTTGTTGCCGGTAACTTGCTTATGCTTGTGGTGATAGCCTTGGTTGTGCAAGAATTGTTATTTATGGACTAGCTCTCCATGAGGTTTCTTACCGTCGCCTTGGTCCTGCTCGTACTTGCCGCCTCATGGATGATTCCTTGGCACCCGTAGTCACCGACTTGTAGCGACGGTCTCGTGATACGCCTGGTCCCTGGTGGTCACTTGCCCCTGGCCGCTACGTGACCGCCGTCTCCTGTAGTCGGCTCGCTTGCCCCGTGACGGCCGTGTTTTGGTTGCATTGTATTATTGGTACGGTCGGATCGTAGTTATACTTGTCTCAGACGGTTTTTATAACACGTGGGACACGTGTTCATGTATAATCCTTGGTATTGTTATATCATAAATCGCCGTGAGGAAGAAATTCCACGCACGAGTGATAATTTGGAGGCGTGAGTCCTCGTCTTGATGTGAATCGTTATATGTTATATATCGTAGTTTGGTCATCATACATGTCTGCTTTATATAGACTATTATGATTTCATTTACAGATTTACGCCACATACTTGGTACTGTCGCTCATGCCGCAGTAGAGGTACATCTGTCGATCCCCGCGTGATCTCATTTCAGCGTTTGGGAGCTCCATTCCGTCGGAGGCTTATCTTTGGTATGTTACCCCTGAAGTTCTTATGCGCTCAGGTATGGCTCAGCCCCGTCATAGTTGTTGTATAAATCTTAGAGGTCCAGAGTAATCTTTGGTGGCGAGGGTTGTAAAAGGATTAAAGCTATCTGAGTTTTATGTATATACCTTGTTGGTTGCTTATTTATTATATCTCTCATTTCATGTGTAAAGTTTTATTTCCGCTGGTTTTCTCGATGTTGTATCACTAGGGTGCCCGGTAAGGCACCCGATTTCGGCGTCACACGTATGCACCCAAGTTCCAGCCGACGAGGCTTGCGAAGGGTTTCCGATTCTTTGAAGGAAAGGTAGACTACAACTCGTTCTTACTCTTCCCGAGGGGTTAGACGCACGTGATCTATTGTGATGCCTCGTATCGGGCTAGGGTGTGTTTTGATGCAAAGACGGCAAGTCATAGCCTATGCTTCGGCGATTGCGAAGCATGAGAGGAATTACCCTACCCATGACTTAGAGTCACGCAGCTTATTCATGCCTTGAAGATTTGGAGACATTATTTGTATGGGGTTCATGTGGATATTTATACAGACCACAAGAGCCTCCAGTATATCTTCAGGCAGAGGGAGCTGAACTTGCGACAGAGACGGTGGTTAGAGTTGCTGAAAGATTATGATGTTGATATTCTATACCATCCGGGGAAAGCCAACGTAGTTGCTGATGCCTTGAGTCGTAGATCGATGGGGAGCCTGTCAGGGGTACAGCCAGAGAGACAGGACATGGTCCACCAGATCCACCAGTTAGCGAGCCTTGGGGTTCGATTGATCGATACCGACGATAGTGGGGTACGGGTTCGTGAGGTTGCCGAGTCTTCCATCGTTGATGAGGTGAAGAGGCGACAGTTTGAGGACCCAGTGTTAGTACGGTATCGAGATGCAGCTCTTCGGGAGGAGAAGAGTCTATTCGAGGTAGCGCCTGATGGGGTGCTGAGATTTGAGGGCCGGTTGTGTGTTCCCGATGTGACAGGACTTCGTCAGCAGATTCTGGGGGAGGCACACAGTGCTCGTTATTCTATTCATCCGGGGTCGACCAAGATGTACCGTGACCTCAGATGTTTGTATTGGTGGGATGGCCTGAAGAGGGACGTGGCAGGTTTTGTTGCACAGTGTCCTAATTGCCAGCAGGTCAAGGTCGAGCACCAGAGGCCCAGTGGATTATTACAGGCTATTGAGATTCCGACTTGGAAGTGGGAGGTGATCAACATGGACTTTGTTACAGGGTTACCTCGTACTCAGAGGAAGTACGACTCCATTTGGGTTATTGTTGACAGGCTGACGAAATCAGCCCATTTCCTTCCGCGGACGACGCTACCGAGGACTATGCCGATTATACATCGAGAGATTGTGAGGTCGCACGTGTCCCGGTGTCAATTATATCTGATAGGGGAGCCCAGTTTACGGCTAACTTCTGGAGGTCTTTCCAGAAGGGTTTAGGGACACAGGTGAGTCTCAAGACAAAGATTCCATCCTCGGCATCGACGGGCAGAGGCATCATCCATACACTCGAGGATATGCCGTGCTGCGTGATTGATTTCGTGGGTAGCCGGGAGGATCATTTGCCTCTTGTGGAGTTTGCTTACAACAACAGCTACCATTCCAGTATACAGATGGCGCCATACGAGGCTTTATATGGGCGGAAATGTAGATCGCCGATTGGTTGGTTCGACGTGGGCGAGGTACAGTTAGTTGGCCCAGACTTGGTTCAGCAGGCTGTGGATAAGGTGAATCTTATCCAGGAAAGACTGTTAGCAGCTCAGAGTCGGCAGAAATCATATGCGGATAATCGGCGTCGGCATTTGGAGTTTCAGGTAGACGATTGGGTCTTCTTGAAGGTGTCACCCATGAAGGGTGTGATGAGATTCGGTAAGAAGGGGAAACTCAGCCCAAGGTACATTGGGCCCTACCAGATCATCCGTCGAGTAGGCAAGGTTGCCTATGAGTTGGATCTGCCATCAGAGTTAGAGGCGGTGCATCCGGTCTTCCATGTTTCTATGTTGCGGAAGTGTATCGGAGATCCAGCGAGAGTTTTCCCTACTAGTGAGGTCCAGGTGACAGAGGGGTTATCGTATGAGGAGAGTCCCATAGCGATACTCGATCGCCGTGTCGCGATCGCGACGGACGTGGCTTCCACAAAGTCTTGTGGAAGAATGATAACTGAGAGGAGATGACTTGGGAAGCCGAGGAGGACATGTTGAGGAAGTATCCTCACTTATTCCCTACACCTTCAGGTAATTCGTTTTCCCTTACTTGTCAAGTTTTAATTGAAGCATTTGTTTTGTGTAAATGCTATTATGTGGCCATGTGTGGCAGTATTGGTATGTCGGGGTTGTGTAAGGAAACTATGTCGCTAATTATAAGTTTGACACCGAAAGAACATTCGGGGACGAATGTTTCTAAGGGGGGAAGAATGTTACACCCCGTATTTTCAGGACATATTTTAAGAACATACGTAAGAACTCAAAAGTGTTAAGATTTGAAACTTGTAAAATTTATCGGAATTATGAAATTGTCGGAAAACGTATTATTATGATGAATGGGAGGGCGACACGTGTCACCCCCCCCCTTAATGATGCCTTGGACGATTTGTGCAAGGGCAAGAGGGTCATTGGACCTTTGTTAGCAAGACAAGTCTTGCAACTTGAAAGCTTGATAATCTTGACTAAGTCAAAGGACCCACAAAGGCTTGATATTTACTAGGAGCTTATCCAAGCCACCCAATTGTTCATATATTGACCCTCCAATGTGCTATATAATACTACTAGTAGCAAGAGTGAGCTTAACACTTAGCCAAATTTTCACAAAATTTGAAGAACTCAAGAATGTTGCTCTCGGGTTCATGTCCAAAGAAAAAGAAAAATTTTTGTTCCTTGTTCATTAAGCCCCACACTTTAAACCAAGGTTCTTGAGTATATTGTAAGCATGTCTCAATAGAAACATCTCGGAAAAAGATAGTTTTCGGGTTAGTCGCAAAGCGAAAACCTAGTTGCTTTCTAGGTTTTGTTTGGAAGTTTGAAAGAAGTTTGTTGGTGTTGTTCTAAGGGTCTCAACTAGAGGATTGAAGCGTCTTGAAGAGGCTCTAAGTTGCTAAGGAGCGACTTCGGTTTTGGAGTTGGATTAAGATTCGTTAAGGTATAATCTTGTCCCTTATAAGTGTTACAAGATTATTTATTGTTGTTGTTAGCTTTACTTGTTGCTAGCATGAAGTTGATAGGTTGAAGTTTATAAGTATTATGGATTGCTTGTAGCTTAAATCCGAAATGTTATAACCCACTTGAAGTTGGATTACTAATTGGTCGTTTATTAGAAATCGTCGCATGTTACTTACTTGAGGATTATTGTAGTTATAATCAATTGCGACTTGCTATCATGTTATGCTAACAACTTGGATTGAAATGGATATTGGATAAGAATTGATGTAGTAGTACTTCAAGTTAGCCGATTTGGCCTAGTAAGTTGTATCAAATTGATATCTATTGTGGGACGGAATTTTACACGTCTAGTAGGCGTGTAATCCCCTATGGTTGATTGCATTGATTGGGCCTTAAATGTGGCGTGTTTGGTTATTGTATTCGGCCTTGAAAAAGGTGGCAAAGTAAGTAGAAACAAAGGAGGTGCTGTCCGATTTTCCGTAGAAATTAGCGACTTGACACTTCTAATATTCTACATTTGAAGTAAGGCTTTAATAGACGTATTGTGAATATTATAGGTTGACATACTATGGGCGGGACTTTGTACTTGGCAAGTGATTTGACCCGGTGAGGTATGTAGAACTTTTCCTATCTTTTGAGCATGACTAGTTGTACGTATATAGTACGGTAGACGTACAAGACCTTGATATCCTTTACTAGTTTTATGAATAGCCAAGTTGGGTGAGTTAGGAGATTAACTCACTTCTTTGAAAGTATTAAGGATGTCTAATGTTTTATTAAAGTTAAGGGACTTGAAGAGTTTTAAAGTATGTGATACTTGTTCCGTTTTAAACGTATAAGTCCCTTGGATAGGAAATTGTATATGGCTAAGGTATAAAGCGAATGTAACGACTTTATGGGGAGTTGGTTATATTTGCTTTATGGAAAGATAAATGACTTAATTTTAATGAAAAGGCAATTTGATTTTTAAGGCATCAATTGCCTAAGGTTTTATAATAAAAAGGAGTCACTTGATTTAGAAACCTAACTTTATTTTTTAAAGGTATTGTGACTGGTCTTGAAAAGTAATTTTGACTTGATACTACGGTTTATAGTATCTTGGAAGTTCTATATGGAAATGAGTCATTTTTAAAAGATTGGAAGTACGTAGTACTTTGGGTTAAACTCGATTTATTATAACATATTAGTGCCTTAAGTAAACTAAAATGAGTGTAGATGAATAAGACTAATAAGAAGTTGGGATTTCTAACTTGCTTATTTATTGTATGTCACGGTTGAGATAGGGTAAGAGTATAAGTGTCACGACCAACCTGCCCGTGGATCGTGCCTTACCCGGCACCCTAGTGATACAACATCGAGAAAATCAGCGGAAAAAACATGAACATGAATTAAGAGACAAGATAAATAAACAAAGCAACCAAAATTGCCTTCATCATATATACATAAATACCGACAGCTTATCATTTTTTTTTTTACAAACCCCGCCTACAACAAAAGGCTGCACTTAAGATTTTTACAACCTATGACGGGACAGGGCCCCGCCATACCTCGAATGTATAAGAATCTCTGCACTGGTAACATACCAAAAGATAAGCCTCCAAGAAATGGGGCTTCCCGACACGAATCGTGATCCTAAGAGCGAGATCCACAACCGATGTACTTCCACTGCGGCGTGAACGCAGCCCCGGGCGAGGTCGATAACAGTACCAAGTATGTGAAATCAGAAAAGATCAGAATGAAATCATAATAGTCTATATAAAGCGGGAGACATGTATGATAACGGATGAAATACGTGTCCTCGCCCATCTCGGGACTCGGTGTAGAATCGATGAAATACGTGTCCGCCATCTCGTGGGACTCGTGTAAAAATCGGATGAAATACGTGTCCTCGCCATCTCGTGGAACTCGTGTATAATCAAATGGAATACGTGTCCTCGCCATCTCGTGGGACTCGGTGTATAATCAAATGGAATACGTGTCCCTGCCCATCTCGTGGGACTCGGTGTATAATTAAATGGAATACGTGTCCCTGCCCATCTCGTGGGACTCGGTGTATAATTAAATGGAATACGTGTCCCTGCCCATCTCGTGGGACTCGGTGTAGAATCACTCATAACAAATCAACCGGCCCTCCATCGAGAGACGCGGGGTACAGAAATACAACAAATGCTATCACAACAAGCATAGGCAAGTTTCACAACAACAAGCATAGGCAAGCTTCACAACAACAAGCATAGGCAAGTTATACCCAACTCAAAGTACTTTCATTTTATGCCAATGTCCGGGTTTTAACCCTAAGGTACTACGTACGTTAAATTACTTTTAAAGATCCATTTCTTTTACAAAGGTCACCCGATACCCGTAGTATAAAAATAGAGTGACTAACATTGTTAAGTAAACCAAAATGCTTTCCTTTGTAAAATCAAGTAACAACCTTATTTTCCAAACGTTCAAGTTTGCCTAATTTCAAATGCTCAAGTTCCTCATTTTAGAAAAGGTTTCGTAGTTCATAGTTTTAATCCTTTAAACATAATTCTCCTTTAGACGTTTTGAGAAACATATGCCTTATAGGTGGCGAGTTATTCTTGTTTATAAACAATCTTATTAAGCAGTCATGATCTAGGAAATGCAATATCATTTTGTCTCATCTTAGCTTCTATGCAGATGGAGGTTTCTACTGGTTTTAATACCATACTTCATTATTCAATACATTTTCCTTTATTAACGCTGCAGTGGTTTGTCGATACTTATTCTGATTTCCGAAATCAAGAAACATTATTCCTTTTAAAACCAAGGACTCATTACTCACGAATGAGGTTTCACACTTTTAACAAAATTCATATTAATACCATTAAGTCAAGTCTCTTATCTTCTAAAAATCAGTAAACCATTCTTTTTATCACTCTTAAGACGTTATATCTAACTTCCCATAAAGCTAGTACAACTCTTATGTTTTCAAAGCCAAGTATTACTCTTCTTTAAAAAAAAGGGTCTTTTTGGAACACTTCAAGTTCTTTGTTACTACACATCAAATCCGTTATAAGTCAAATCAGTTATCCTTTGAAACCATAAAGCAGTTTCTTACCTACATAAAGTTGTTATAACCAACTTCCCATAAAGCCGTTATAACACTTTATGTTTCAAACCAATCAAATACATTAAACACATGTACGTCTACCGTACTACATAGTTATACACATATCATGCTAGAACAGATAGGAAGAGGTTCACATACCTCGCGACGACATCGACTAATAGCAAAGCGCTCCAAGTACCTCAAACCGTCGGCTACACCTTAAGCCAAGTAGACCACGCCACACGTAGTATTTCAACCTATAGAGGTCACAAGGCGCCTATTAACATCTTAGATCTCAATGTAGAATATCTTACAGAAAATTGGCAGACCTACCCCGCAAAAACGTAAATCTCCTCCTCTCTCGCGGCCGGCTACCAAGCCAAACAGGGGGGGGGGGGGTTTGCACGTCTAATCGGACGTGTACAATTCTACTTACAGCAATACTACACAAGTCTATCTGATCTATGTAATTACAGATTCCACTTCTAAAATTCAGGCTTAAGTCGCAAGACATTGCCGTAAGTATTATTCAGGCTTAAGTCAAAAGACATTGCCGCACAACTATGTTCAGTTCTATATATAGTATACTTAACTATATACTCCTACAACATGTAATTTCCAATTACAACAGAAGGTCAAGAATGTTTACCTCTATAAGCCCAAAATTATCCGAGTTTATATGTCGATCCTGAGCAAGGTTTAGCTCCTACTCCGTGCGCTCCGACCCGCTCCAAACAACCCTTAGAAGTTCTAACCAACTTCTACTTATAACTTCAACTACGGGTGAAGATTTACTTAGGGTTTCTTTTTGTGGCTAAAGGAAAGTATAATCGTATTTTCCGGGTTTTTCGTATAAAGGGTACTTTGGAAAGTACTACAAGGTATTTGGCTAAAGTATTTTGGGCATTATAACAATACTTGTAGAATACATTTCTACCAAGGGGGGTAGTATTTCGACTAGCACAACTAGGCTAGGGGGAGGGGGTGCTCGGCCGAGGGCCTTCAAGAGGGGGGGAGAGGGGTGGTGTTTGGACGAGAACAAGGTTGAGGGAGAGGGAGGGATTTTTAACACTTAGAGAAATTTTGGATGAAGAAGTTCATCAACTTAGAGGGGTATTTATAGGTCAAGCAAAGGCCAACCAAGGGCCAAGATGAAGCCAAGTGCAAGGCAAGTGTAAGGCCAAGATTAAGCCATGTGCTACCTTATCCATCTACACAAAATATCCTACCTAACCCTTGACCAAAATTTCAACACAAAAAACGTGCAAGACTAGCCCATTTGCCGTCCAACCTCTTCCAATGTGAGGGTGACACATGTCACCCTCCCGTTGGTCCAAAATGTTACGTCTCTCGGAAAAATCCGCAAAAATTAAAAATGTCATAGCCGGAATTTTCCCTACGAAAGCTGTGGGAACGTTTCGTCGATAAACGACTCCTAACGGGTGTTGTGTACAAATTTCGAAACTTGCCTAACTTAAGGCTCAAATTATTATACGTACGCCCTCACGTACATACTCTGGAAATACGGGGTATAACATTCTTCCCCCCTTAGAAACATTCGTCTCGAATGTTCCTTCTCAGTCTCAAAACAACACGTGCCGGTATAGCCTTCACTACTATACTTACGAAACCAAACATGCCACACCTGGCCACAAAAATATCATGCGCGCGAAAACCCAAATCCAAGCCAACAAGGAATCACCTCTGTCTCACACAAGTTCCCACCAAGGTCTAAAAATATAATCCCTTCGCACCTTCATTTCTCAAAAGAAACGATCATACACGTTCACTTCTCCCCTATCTCGTTGCACCCTTCTCGAACACTCGAACTCTTTCTAGTATCCGTACCATACTTCCGTCAACGTTTCTGTTTTCCAACCCTTGGAGTTACTACCTCCAAACTTGGTCATCTTACTAACCTCGATTTCCTCTAAGGCCATTCTCGGCCTTCACGAACTGATTCTGGTCGAACGTATCCACGAACTCATACGATGGTCATCTAAACTTGGGCCTAGCACCCTCGTGACCCGCCACCGGCGGACCACCTGAGCTGACCCCACCTCGAACAGCCGCGGGTTGGCCCGCAACATGGCCCCAACCCGACCCATCTGTCGCGCCAACTCGCTTCCTCGACAAGGAACAATCTTGCTAAATCACATCATGAAAGATACCACTTTCATTTACCCAACCCAGGGACTTATAACACAATACATTCTAGGCATAAAATGCACTCTGACAAGGATCACTCGCAAAATCTTGTACTCAAGACGGCCTTACATCTAAGGTCTCAACTGTAATATTCTAAGGTTCATCATTTTCTCACCCTGTGCTTACCCTTTTTCACCTACGTGTTCCTAAATCACATTTTAGCACAAAGCTATCCAACATAACACTTAACACATTAACATAACATCAAAACATACAAGCCTCTGAGGTTAAGGATATACCAAAGCTACCGCCCACTCTAATCATAAGCTCGCCTGCAGGCGCATAGTAGAAGGCGATGAACACGCCATCGATCCGTAGGTCGAGTCATTCTGCTTGCATCCTTCCTACTAGGACTTTCGTCATATGGCCCTCGACGGCCGCAGAAAAACAAGCACCGCAAAAAGACGACATTCCCGGGATGACGCCCGCCACATCGTGTACACCGAGGAAAACTCAACCCGATCGCTAGAACCCATGTATATCTGTGAACTAAGCCCCGAGCTCACCAGCCCCGAATACCTGAACGCCCCGACGATCGCGGGGACCACTGCATCGGGTGGAGGTACATAACTAGATCGGCTACTGAGGCGGTCCGCCTCGAAGTTACTAAAGGACCTGCTGCTCGCCTCTTCGCCGATCTCGGCCATTCCGTCGACCTCTCCGTGCCTCACATCCTAGTGCGTGAGCTTGCGTGCGGAAATGTCCATGCCCACAAGAGCTACACCCGCACAAGCCTCGCCAAGTAATCATCCACCCGATGACGTAGCGGTGTACTCGTCCTCCATATCGGCTACCACAGGGAACATACCGAGCTAATGAGTCGAACTCCACATTGTACTCTCTAACTGGCCCGCCCGCCCCGCCTCAACGTCAAAAATCTGGCCCGAGCCTCCTCATTTGTGGGGCAAGAAATGTGCAAGAAAAGCCTCGAGAACTCGTCCCATATGGTGGAAGTGCATGCTCTTCCCGACAACTCCCACGAATCAAACCGGTCAATCTGCAAGATCACGCGGTGACGCGAACCCAATACCACCGACTCGCCTCAAACTCGATCACTCTATGATCCTGTAGTTGTCGGATAAACTCCGAGGTCATCCTCGGCTCTCGATCCATAGAACACCGGCGGGCTCTGACTCGTAAAGTCCCGTAGCCTCAAACCGTCGCCGGTGTGAACTACGGTGCTACTGGGCCGGAATTGCCGATCCAAATTTATCCTCATATTCGCCACGACTCGCCAAGAATCGCCATCTCCTTGTACCATCTCATCCGCTCCAGCCGTGGGACCGAGGCTCGTATCAGAGTCTCAGCAGCCCACCGCCGCGCCTAAACTCTGCTGCTTTGGTGGCGTCGCGAACTCGCCGTCGGCACTGCCTCGTGCTCGACCGGCTCGCTTCCTCGTACTCCTCAGATCTCACTAATAGCTCCTCGATCGCTTGCCCATCTGGGCTGGGTTTTACGCGGAGGCATAACTGGTAAAGGAAAGGAATACGTCAGAGGGGTCCAACTTATCACACAGCTCTAGGGCACGATCTCAGAATGAGAAGAATGGAAACCAATCCTAAATGTCCTATAGACTCCTGATTATAGATGTGGTGCACAACACACCGATAATCAAGACTCTACTAGACACGGTCTGTAGACACTTTCCGAGGACTAACTGCTCTGATACCACTTTTGTCACGACCAACCTGCCCGTGGATCGTGCCTACCGTGCACCCTAGTGATACAACATCAGAGAAAATCAGCGGAAATAAAAACATGAACATGAATTAAGAGACAAGATAAATAAACAGGCCAACCAAAACAGTTGCCTTCATCATATATACATAAATACCCGAACAGTTATCCTTTTTTTTTTTACAAACCCTGCCCACAACAAAGGCTGCACTTAATATTTTTACAATTTATGACGGACAGGCCCCGCCATACCCTGAATGTATAAGAATCTACGCACTGTGGTAACAGACCAAAAGATAAGCCTCCGAAGAAATGGGGCTTACCGACACTCTGAACTGGTATCCTAAGAGCGAGGATCCACAACCGATGTACTTACACCTGCGGCATGAACGCAGCCCAGCGAGGTCGATAACAGTACCAAGTATGTGAAATCAGAAAAGATCGTAAATGAAATCATAATAGTCTATATAAAGGGAGACATGTATGATAACGGATGAAATACGTGTCTCGCCATCTCGGGACTCGGTGTAGAATCGGATGAAATACGTGTCCTCGCCATCTCGTGGGACTCGGTGTAAAAATCGGATGAAATCGTGTCCTCGCCATCTCGTGGGACTCGGTGTATAATCAAATGGAATACGTGTCCTCGCCATCTCGTGGGACTCGGTGTATAATTAAATGGAATACGTGTCCTCGCCATCTCGGGACTCGGTGTATAATTAAATGGAATACGTGTCCTCGCCATCTCGTGGGACTCGGTGTATAATTAAATGGAATATGTGTCCTCGCCATCTCGTGGGACTCGGTGTAGAATCGCCATAACAAATCAACCGCCCTCCATCGAGAGACGCGGGGTACAGAAATACAACAAAGGCTATCACAACAAGCATAGACAAGTTTCACAACAACAAGCATAGGCAAGCTTCACAACAACAAGCATAGGCAAGTTATACCCAACTCAAAGTACTTTCATTTTATGCCAAAGTCCGGGTTTTAACTCCTGGTACTACGACGTTAAATTACTTTTAAAGATCCATTTCTTTTACAAAGGTCACCCGATACCCGTAGTATAAAAATAGAGTGACTAACATTGTTAAGTAAACCAAAATGCTTTCCTTTGTAAAATCAAGTAACAACCTTATTTTCTAAACGTTCAAGTTTGCCTAATTTCAAATGCTCAAGTTCCTCATTTTAGAAAAGGTTTCGTAGTTCATAGTTTTAATCCTTTAAACATAATTCTCCTTTAGACGTTTTGAGAAACATATGCCTTATAGGTGAGCAGGTTATTCTTGTTTATAAACAATCTTATTAAGCAGTCATGATCTAGGAAATGCAATATCATTTTGTCTCATCTTAGCTTCTATGCAGATGGAGGTTTCTACTGGTTTTAATACCATACTTCATTATTCAATACATTTTCCTTTATTAACGCTGCAGTGGTTTGTCGATACTTATTCTGATTTCCAAATCAAGAAACATTATTCCTTTTAAAACCAAGTACTCATTACTCACGAATGAGGTTTCACACTTTTAACAAAATTCATATTAATACCATTAAGTCAAGTCTCTTATCTTATAAAAATCAGTAAACCATTCTTTTTATCACTCTTAAGACGTTATATCTAACTTCCCATAAAGCTAGTACAACTCTTATGTTTTCAAAGCCAAGTATTACTCTTCTTTAAAAAAAAGGGTCTTTTTGGAACACTTCAAGTTCTTTGTTACTACACATCAAATCCGTTATAAGTCAAATCAGTTATCCTTTGAAACCACAAAGCAGTTTCTTACCTACATAAAGCTGTTATAACCAACTTCCCATAAAGCCGTTATAACACTTTATGTTTCAAACCAATCAAATACATTAAACACATGTACGTCTACCGTACTACATAGTTATACACATATCATGCTAGAACAGATAGGAAGAGGTTCACATACCTCGCGACGATTACCGACTAATAGCAAAGCGCTCCAAGTACCTCAAACCGTCGGCTACACCTTAAGCCAAGTAGACCACGCCACACGTAGTATTTCAACCTATAGAGGCCACAAGGCGCCTATTAACATCTTAGATCTCAATGTAGAATATCTTACAGAAAATTCGGCGACTCTCCCCGCAAACAGCGTAAATCTCCTCATCTATCGAGGCTGGCTACCAAGCCAACCAGGGGGGTTTGCACGTCTAACCGGACGTGTACAATTCTACTTACAACAATACTACACAAGTCTACTGTAATACAGTCCTATGTAATTACAGTTCAGTTCACTTCTTAAAATTCAGGCTTAAGTCGCAAGACATTGCCGTAAGTATTATTCAGGCTTAAGTCAAAAGACATTGCCGCACAACTATGTTCAGTTCTATATATAGTATACTTAACTATATACTCCTACAACATGTAATTTCCAATTACAACAGAAGGTCAAGAATGTTTACCTCGATAAGCCCAAAATTATCCGAGTTTATATGTCGATCCTGAGCAAGGTTTAGCTCCTACTCATGCGCTCAGGCCGCTCCAAACAACCCTTAGAAGTTCTAACCAACTTCTACTGATACCTTCAACTACGGGTGAAGATTTACTTAGGGTTTCGTTTGTGGCTAAAGGAAAGTATAATCGTATTTTCCGGTTTTTCGTATAAAGTACTTTGGAAAGTACTACAAGGTATTTGGCTAAAGTATTTTGGGTATTCTAACAATACTTGTAGAATACATTTCTACCAAGGGGGGTAGTATTTCGACTAGCACAACTAGGCTAGGGAGGGTGCTCGTAGGGCCTTCAAGAGGGGAGAGGGGTGTTTGGGCGAGAACAAGGTTGAGGGAGAGGGAGGGATTTTTAACACTTAGAGAAATTTTGGATGAAGAAGTTCATCAACTTAGAGGGGTATTTATAGGTCAAGCAAAGGCCAACCAAGGGCCAAGATGAAGCCAAGTGCAAGGCAAGTGTAAGGCCAAGATTAAGCCATGTGCTACCTTATCCATCTACACAAAATATCCTACCTAACCCTTGACCAAAATTTCAACACAAAAAACGTGCAAGACTAGCCCATTTGCCGTCCAACCTCTTCCAATGTGAGGGTGACACATGTCACCCTCCCGTTGGTCCAAAATGTTACGTCTCTCGGAAAAATCCGC
Source organism: Przewalskia tangutica (assembly GCA_029844215.1). Classification (NCBI taxonomy): domain Eukaryota; kingdom Viridiplantae; phylum Streptophyta; class Magnoliopsida; order Solanales; family Solanaceae; genus Przewalskia; species Przewalskia tangutica. Next base: position 39,900,521 of record CM056720.1, on the reverse strand, counting down.
AAAAATTAAAAATGCCATAGCCGGAATTTTCCCTACGAAAGCTGTGGGAACGTTTCGTCGAAAAACGACTCCTAACGGGTGTTGTGTACAAATTTCGAAACTTGCCTAACTTAAGGCTCAAATTATTATACGTACGCCCTCACGTACATACTCTGGAAATATGGGGTATAACAATAAGTGAGGGGTAAACCCCCAAGACGCTATACCACCTTCTCCAGGATAAGAGTATAAATGAGGGGTAAACCCCCAAGACGTTATACCACCTGCTTTATTACCTTCTCCAGGGTAAGATTATAAATGAGGGGTAAACCCCCAAGACGTTATACCACCTGCTTCAGGGTAAGAGTATAAATGAGGGGTAAGAACCCTAAGACGTTATACCACCTATTTCTATGGGTTCGCTACCCATGATTTGATCGGGAGTCTCCCCTATTGTGATGTTGTACGTATTCTCTTGATTTACTCTCATTGTTAGTAAGGCACTGTGTACTGTAATTTTGTTATCAGACATGTCTCCGGCTTTGTTTTAAACTTATGTTGTAATTACGGATTTCCAGTTTACATACTTAGTACATATGGTAATCGACCCTTCCTGGCCGCGTTCATGCCGCAGAAAGGGTAAGGTGTAGTGGATCCTCATACTTAGGATCACTTATCAGACGTCAGAAGCTCCATTTCTCCGGAGGCTTGTCTCTTTTGGTACAGTCTTTCCCTGATGTTGTAGATTTATGTACATTCAGGAGTATGGCACGGCCCTGTCCCGCCACAATTGTTATTCCTAGAGGTCTGTATTCACATATGTGGTTGAGAAGAAGCGATGTTGTACAGTTGTACTTTTGATTATATTATATTATGGAAGGCGGCCTTATCGGCTAGCCTGTGATGTGTTATTGTTTACACATGTGTTTATGTTGTATATGTTCCGCTGCTATTCTCTGATGTATACATGAACGGGGTGCCCAGGTAGGGCACCAGTCGCGGCTCCGGGGTCGGGTCGTGACAACTTTGGGTTAAACTCCCGGATTTATAATGACATGTTAGTGCCTTAAGTAAACTAAAATGAGAGTGTATATGAATAAGACAAATAAGAAGTTAGGGGGATTTCTTAACTTGCTTACTTATTGTATGATAAGCCGGTAGTGCTTATGTTATGTATGATAAGCCGGTAGGGCTTATGTTATGTATGATGGCCGGTTGAGATAGGGTAAGAGTATAAATGAGGGGTAAACCCCCAAGATCGTTATACCACCTTCTTCAGGGTAAGAGTATATCTGAGGGGTAAATCCCCAAGATCGTTATACCACCTTCTTCAGGGTAAGAGTATATCTGAGGGGTAAATCCCCAAGATCGTTATACCACCTGTTCCGTGGATTTGCTACCCACGATGCGAGGAATACCTCATGCGAGTCCTTATGGGCTTATGCGGGTGAAATAGTCCCATGCGGGCGGGTACAGCCTATGCGAGGAATACCTCATGCGGGTCCACATGACCTATGCGGGTGAAATAGTCCCAGGAGTAGGATTGCTTAATGATACTGCGGACGGGTGGTCCTGCTTTGATCGCGAGCTTCCTATTTTTATGATGTAAGTATACTCTTGATTACTCTCATTGTTAGTAAGGAACTGTGTACTGTTAATTGAGTTATCATACCTGTCTCCAGTTTTATTATAGACTTATGATTTCATTACTGATTTCGCCACATATTTGGTATATGTCTTGACCTCCTTCGGGCCGCGTTCATGCCGTAGGTAGAGTCTGATTCTGATCCTCGCTCTTAGGATCACTGTTCAGCTGTTGAGAAGCTCCTTTATTCCGGAGGCTTATCCCTGGTATTGTCGGTTGTTGTACATTCAGGGGTATGGCGGGGCCCTGTCCCGCCAGAGCTGTTATTCTTAGAGGTCTGTAGTCACATTGTGGTTTGGGTTGTAAAGAAAAAAAAATGTACTGTTTTATTTGTATAGTTTACGGAAGATGGCCTTATCGGCTAGCCTGTTGTTATTTTATGTTAAGCATTTTATCAGTTGTGTATGTTCCGCTACTATTCTCTGATGTATACCGAAAGGGGTGCCCAGGTAGGGCACCAGTCGCGGGCCCGGGGTCGGGTCGTGACAAAAGTGGTATCAGAGCAGTTAGTCCTCGGAAAGTGTCTACAGACCGTGTCTAAGTAGAGTCTTGATTATCGGTGTGTTGTGCACCACATCTATAATCAGGAGGCTGCAGGACATTTAGGATTGGTTTCCATTCTTCTCTCTCTAAGATCGTGCGATAGAGCTGTGTGGTTAGGGTCATCTCTCCCTAACAGGTTATGTTGTTTGCAGCTACGAGAAAGGCAGCAGTGACCCAGGAAAGATGATGTGGATTGCGTATCCAGGTAGGTAATGTTAGTAGTATAGTTGGTATTGTGACATACAACTATACGTATTTATGTATGAGGGTCAGACGCGTGTTGCCTAGAATGATTTTAGATTACCAGGATTTGGTAAGGACTAGAGAGAGAGAGAGAGAGAGAGAGAGAGAGAGAGAGAGAAAGGAACTCTCATCAAGGTTTTACGTGCTAATTTGAGATAATTAGGTGATGATGAGTTGTGTGAGAATGTAATGGACCCTTAAGAGGTTATAATTAAGGGACTTAATGGAAGACTATGTTAATAGATTGAGCTACGTAGTAGGATTTCGAGAATGGTACGGGTGAGATCCGTATGGAGTAAGTATGGTTGTTGTGGTCAAGACAACACGACTATGGTATTACGATAAGTTTTTGTACCCGTTTACGGGGGGATTGATAAGGTAGGCATGGAGCATGGAAATTGCGAGCCTAAGAATGTGATAACCACCGAAACCTTAGGTATATAGGGCCTTCTCGGGTAGTAAAAAGTTAAGTCAGACCAAGGGTAAGAGTTAAGTACGACGCCGAGTCGGGTTGAGGACCTATTAAGGGTCGCCCCATAGCTTGAAATGGAATGGGATCAGTTGGTAGTAGTCGCCACGTGGCAGGTCACGGTGCAAGACCCAAGTTTAGTTAATCATTTTACGGGTTCGTGGACGCGTTCCACCGGAACCAGGTTGTGAGAGCCGGAATGGGCCTTATATTGTTTAATTTAGTAATTCCAAAGAGTGGAGGCCAGAATTAGTATGGAATTTTTGTACGTATGCTAGTATAAGTTTGGAAGTACGGAAAGAGTACGACCAGTGAAAAAGAGAGCAACCAAGTGTAAAGAAATAAAGCCTGAATATATGAGAACCTTTCGAGGTGACTACACCGTGAGTGTTGGGTGGTAGACGAGCGGGTAGATAATAGTTGCCGGTAACGATACAGTCGTTGGACCCTAGCAGACCTAGCAGAGCTGTTATGACATACATTGAGGTCATTATAAGTGCGGGCTAGTTGGCCTCTTGTTATGCCGACGTGGTCTATAGAGAGAGATTGATTCGGTACCAGTTTCCCGGTAAGTCGGTTATCGAGCGGATAGGGAGAGAAGTGGTGGTAACCAGTGAATTATCCTTCCTTTTTTGGCATCATTGTTTTTCTTTTTAAGTCTGTGTGACTTGTTCACTTGAGGTAAATTGACGCAGAAAGTAAGTAATAATTGAATTTGAAGGAATTTATGTTAAGTGCCCTTGGAGGTACTTAGAGTTGGGTTGGTGTGGCGGTCAGGGCCACGACGCCTGGAAAATTTCAGAAAATGTCAAGGCAAGAATAAAATAAATACGAATCTTTGCCATGGAAAGCTGAGGGCAACTTTGGTAGGTTTTGAAAATCTACATGACTTTAAGGTGGTGCGTGATGATTAGATATTTACTGGACCGCGAGAGGACCCTGTGATTAGGGTTGTGACTCCAAGGAAAGTTTAAGAAAGGGAGATAAGTTTTCTCCCCCACATAAAAGGACAGTTTTACGTATTATGGGGTTGCGTGTACCCATGTTGTTAGACGAAGGATATGAGACTGGTAAGGTCTTCAGTATCGTCATGCCATAGGTTATAGTTTAGATAACTGTGGGAAAAGTATTGTGTTGAGGTAATTAAGAACGACGTACCAAATAGTCGAGGAAGTGTCGTAAAGATAAAAATGCAGGTAGTACGCATATATGAAACTGCACGATTATGAATCAAGATAGAAATACTTTTGTTAATAATAAGCATAAGGTAAGGTTATGACCAGAATGATAAAAGAGAATACGACTATGGTTATGTAAGTTACACGAGATATGTTTACCCCGGACTAGTGTAAGACCATTAGTAAACGATAAGAAGTAAGAACACTTCTAGGAAATGTGGTAACACCTGGCTATTATCTCTACGAGCTGGGAGAGAATAATAGGATTGCTACTTGACTAGATCAAGGAAGTATCCCCCTAAATTGTGATTGGCAGGAAGTTTTATCCATGAGGCAAGCAAAGGAATCAAATCTAAGTATAGTGACCAAGTTTGGTTGCAACAGAGAAAGGGAAACAAGAACCATAATTGAGATTAAGGGTGCCGAATACTTTGCAAGAATGAGAAAGGTTTCCAGTTATTGGAAGATAAGTTGACCACGACTACAGTTCTAACCCCTCCTGAAAGACTAGAGGGTTAGGTTATTATTGTAACACGTTGGGTGTTGGGCTAGGTTGTGTGCTGATGCAACACGATGATGTTAGAGCCTATGTTTCCCGGCAGTTCGGGAAGCATGAGAGGAATTACGCCACTTATGATTTAGAGTTGGCGGCAGTTAAGCATGTCTTGAAGATTTGGGGGCATGACATATATATAGACTTCATGAGGATATTTGTGCAGACCACAAGAGCCTCCGGTATATCTTCAGACAGAGGCAGTTGAATTTGCGACAGAGACGGTGGTTAGAGTTACCCAAGGGTTGTGATATTGATATCCTATACCATACGGGGAAAGCCAAGCGATTCTGTATACTCTTAGTCGTAGATCTATGGGTAGTCTGTCAGGTGGGCAGCCAGATAGACAGGACGTGGTCCGTGATTTTCATCAGCTACCGAGCCGAGGGGTTCGATTATTTGTTTCCAAGGTGAATGAAGTTTGGATCCGAGAGGTTGCCGAGTCTTCCTTTGTTGAGGAGGTGAAGAGGTGACAATATGAGGATTCAGCATTAGTATGTGATCGAGATACGGCTCTCCGAGAAGAGAAGAACCTGTTTGAGTAGCACCGGATGGGGTGCTGTGATTCGAGGATGGATTGTGTGTACCCGGTACTGCAGAACTTGTCAGCAGGTTTTAGGGGAGGCACGCAGTGCTTATTGCTCTAATTGTTCGGGGTCGGCTAAGTTATGTCGTGACCTCAGATGTATGTATGGGTAGGATGATCGGAAAAGGGACGTAGCAGAGTTGTTGCTTAATATCCGAATTAGTAGCAGGTCATGGTTGAACACCAGGAGCCCAGTGGGCTATTACAGGCGATTTAGACCCCGACTTAGACTTGGGAGGTAATTAAAATGGATCTTGTTACAGGGTGGCATCGTACTCAGAGGAAGTTCGACTCCCTGGGGGTCATGGTAATTAGGCTGACAAAACCAACCGTGTTCTTTCGGATTGGGACCACTTACTCGGCTGAGGTTTATGCTAGCTTTTATAGCAGGGGGATTGTGAGACTGCACGGGGTTCCTACGTTTATGATGTCGCATGATGAGCTCGACATGTATAACTTCTGGAGGTTTTTCAGAAGGGTTTTAGGGACACAGGTGAGTCTCAGTGTTGCATTACACCCTCAGACCGACGGACATGCAGAGCGTACTATCCAGGCACTTGAGGATAGGTTGCGGGCCTCTGTTCTTGATTTCAGAAAGAGCCGGGAGGGTTAATTGCCTCTTGTTGTGTTACGTACGATAACAGATACCCTTCGAGTATTCAGATGGCCGTGTATGAGGCCTTGTATGTAAGAAAGTGTAGATCGTCGGTTGGATGGTTCGACATAGGCGAGGTTTAGTTATTTGGTCCAGACTTGATTCAGCAGGGCTGTGGATAAGGCGAAGCTTATCCGGGAAAGATTATTGGTAAGCTTAGAGTCAGCAGAAGCTTTATGCAGATAACCGACGTTGACACATGGGGTTCAGCTTGACATTTTAGTATGAGTATTATTATGTGGCCTCGTGTGGTATTATTGGTATGTAGGGGTTGTAAGGAGACTATGTCGCTATCTTTAAATTTGACTCCCAAAAGAACATTCGGGGACGAATGTTTCTAAGGGGGGAAGAATGTTACACCCCGTATTTCCGGATATGTTGATAAGAACATAAGTAAGAACTCAAAATGTTAAGATTTGGGACGAGTAAAAAATTTATCGGAATTTTGGAATTTGTCGGAAAACAAAATATTGCGACGAACGAGAGGGCGACACGTGTCACCCCCTTAGTGGTCTTGGACGAAAATGGCATGGATAGAATGGTCATTTGACCATAATTTAAATGTCCAAGTCTTGCTAAAGCTAGAGCTTGATAAAATTGACTAAGTCAAATGCCACTTGGCTTGATCCTTGTGAAAAGCATCCTAACCACCCATTTGTTCTAATCTTGACCCTCCATCTTGTTATATATGTATACTAGTGCAAGACAAGCTTCTACACTTAGACAAATTTTTCAAAAATCTTGATGAACACTTATAGGTGCTCTCGGCTTTCACTAGGGTTTCAAGAGAAATTTTTTGTTTGTTGTCCAATAATCTCCCCACTTTAAACCAAGGTACCTAAGGGTATTGTAAGTGTATCTCAATAGAAAGATCCCGGAAAAATGGCATTTTCGTATTAGTCGCAATGCGGAAAGTTAAGGAGTTCTTCAACTTTGAAATTGGAACTTGAAGATAAGTTCTTCATAAGCTTCTAAGGGTTGCTTGGAGTGGATTGGAACGTCGAAAATAGGAGCTAAAGTTGCTAAGGATCGACTTGTAATCTTGGATCATATTTGGGCTAAATGAGGTATAATCTTCGTCTTACTATTGTAATTGAAGATTCCATGTTATTATAAGTTAGAAATGATCATGTGATATGTGTTATAAAGTTTGATAAGTGTTATGGAAATTTGGAAACTCAAATCCGAAAATGACATGTTGAGTCATTTGAAATTGAATTACAATTTGGTCGTTAACTAGAATCGTCGCATGTTATCCACTTGAAGATTATAGACGTTATAATCAATTGCGGCCTTATAACATGTTATACTAAACAACTTGGATTGAAAAGAATTTGGAAGAAGAATTGGTATTGTTGCCCTAATTGCCGAATTGACATTGTAGTTTAGACTAGTTTGTTATTTATTGTGGGGCGGAATTTTACATGTCTTGATTAAGCGTGTAATCCCCTATTGTTAACTACTTTGTTGAGCCTTAAATGTGGCGTGTTTGGTTATTGAATTCGGCCTTGAAAAAGGTGGCAAAGTATGTAGAAACAAAGGAAGTGTTGTCCGATTTTCCGTAGAATTTAGTGACTTTGCACTTGGAATATTCTACATTTGAAGTAAGAAGTTAATAGACGTATTATGGTCATTATAGGTTGACATACTACGTGCTTAATGGACTTAGCAAGTGGATTAAACCGAAGAGGTATGTGGAACTTTCTTATCTCTTGAGCATGAATAAGTTGTAAATGTATAGTACGGTAGACGTACAAGATTTTGACAATCTAGGTCCACTTGATATCCTTGGCTTATTTTAAGAATGTCCAAGTTGGTTGAGTTAGGGAGTTAACTCACTTGTTTAAATATTAAGGATATCTTGGTTTTCAAAAGTTTAGAGACTTTAAGTATGTTGAAAGTATTATTGATACTTGTTTTGTTGGAAAGTTTAAGTCTCTTGGTTATAAAGAAGTATGTAAGTTGCTAATGTATAAAGCTAGTATAACAGCTTTATGGGAAGTTGGTTATAATAGCTTTATGGAAAGTTAAAAAGAGTGGTTTACTCTAAGTAATTTAAGTATGTTAAATGACTTGAAATAACGAAGGGCAAATTGATTTAAAGGCATCAATTGCTTAAGGTTTTAAAAGAAAGAAGTCACTTGATTTAGAAGCCCGAAAATGTATTTTCTAAAAAGGTATTGTGACTTGTCTTAAAATGTAGTTATGACTTGATACTACGGTTATTAGTATCTTGGAAGTTTTATATGAAAATGAGTCATTTTAAAAGAATAGAAGTACGTAGTACTTTGGGTTAAACTCTCGGATTTATAATGACATGTTAGTGCCTTAAGTAAACTAAAATGAGAGTGTATATGAATAAGACTAATAAGAAGTTAGGGGGATTTCTTAACTTGCTTACTTATTGTATGATAAGCCGGTAGTGCTTATGTTATGTATGATAAGCCGGTAGGGCTTATGTTATATATGATGGCCGGTTGAGATAGGGTAAGAGTATAAATGAGGGGTAAACCCCCAAGATCGTTATACCACCTTCTTCAGGGTAAGAGTATATCTGAGGGGTAAATCCCCAAGATCGTTATACCACCTTCTTCAGGGTAAGAGTATATATGAGGGGTAAATTGTTATACCCCGTATTTCCAGAGTATGTACGTGAGGGCGTACGTACAAAAGTTTAAGCCTTAAAGTAGACTAAGGGACGAAATTTTGTGCACAGCTACCAAAAAGAATCGTTTTCCAACGAAACGTTTTCCAAACTTTGCGAAGGGAAAATTACGGCTATGTCATTTATAATTTTTGCGGATTTTTCCGAGAGATGAAATATTTCGGACCAACGGGAGGGTGACACTTGTCCCTCAAGTGGACGGTTTGGTTGAGCTTTGTGTGGCACATTTTTTGTGCCTAAAACTTGGTCAAGGGTTAGGTAGGATATTTTGTGGGTAGATGGATAAGGTAGCACATGTCCTAATCTTGACCAATCACTTGCCCCCCACTTGTCTTGATCTTAGCCATTGGTTGGCCTATAAATACCCCCCTTAGTTGATGTACTTCTTCATCCACACTTAGACATTTCCTAGTCTTAAAAATCTCTCCCCCTTTGTTAGAAGTTTTCGTCCAAGGTCCCCCTCCCCCTTTGAGAGGCCCTTGGCCGAGAGGATACCCCCCCCCCCCTTGGTAGAAAAGTATTCTCCAAATATTGTTACTATTCCAAAATACCTTGGCCCAAATACCTTGTAGTATTCCAAGGTTATACCTATACTAAAAGCCCAGAAATACTATTATACTTCCTTTAGCCACAAAACGAAACCCTAAGGAAATCTTCATAGATAGTTGAAGTATTTGAGTAGAAGTTGGTTAGAACTTCTAAGGGTTGTTTAGAGCGGGTTGGAGCGCACGAGTAGAGCTAAACCTTGCTCAGATCGACTTTAAACTTGGATAATTTTGGGCTTATCGAGGTAAATAATCTTGCCCCTATTGTAATTGGAAATTACATCGTAGTAGTTTAGAAATGAATATAAGATGAGGAGGATATTAAAGAAGAGTGAATTGTACTTACATAGGGTGTATTTACTGAGACTTGTGTAGTTTGGCGGGTAGGGAAGTGCTGCCCAATTTTCCGTAGAATTATTCTACAGTGTAGTCTAGACATTGATAGACTTGTATAAACGTAATAGGTTGAAGTACTGCGAGTAGCGTATTCTACTCGAAGGGTGGAAAAGGCTAGCAGGATTACAGTACTTTGGAGCTATTTGCTAATAGTCGATAATCGTCGCGAGGTATGTGATTCTTCCTATCCTCTTGAGCATGATATTTTAAAAGAATATATATATAGTACGGTAGACGTACGTGTGTTAACTGAATGTAGTTTTACGGCAATGTCTTTTGACTTAAGCCTGAATAATAAGAATCTTAAAGTATTTCAAAAGAGTTAAGGATCGTTTTTGAAAGAAGAGTAATACTTGGTTTTAAAAGATTAAGAGTTATACTAGCTTTATGGGAAGTTAGGTATAACGACTTAAGAAAGATAAAAAGAATTGTTTATTGATTTAGGAAGTTAAGAGACTTGAATCTTAAAAGATAAGAGACTTAACTTAATTGAATCGATATGAAAGTTGTTAAGAAGTCTGAAACCTCATTCGTGAGTAATGAGTACTTGGTTTTTAAAGAATAATGTTTTACTGATTTCGGAAATGAGAATAAGTATCGAACGAACCACTGCAGCGTTAACAAAGGGAAATGTATTGACAAATACGTAATTATATTAAAACCAGTAGAAACCTCCATCTGCATAGAAGCTAAGATAAGACAAAATTATATTACATTTCCTAGATCATGGCTGTTGTGATAAGATTGTTATAAACAAGAATAAACTGCTCACACATAAGGCATACATTACTCAACTGTTTTAAAAGGAGAATTATGTTATTAAAAGATTAAGACTATGAACTATGAAACCTTTCGAAAATAAGAAATGTGAATATTTGAAATTAGGCAAACTTGAACTTTTGGAAAAGAATGTTGTTACTTGACTTTAAGAAGGAAAGTGTTTTGGTTAAAAAAGAAGGGAATAATGTTACCTTAGTTGTTTTAAAAGGAACATATGGTATTACCTTAATCTGTCTTAAAAGAGTGTTTAAATGTTATGACCATCCGACTACCGCGTTCATGGGATGAACTGGGAATGTATTTCACTCGACTACCGTGTTCATGGGATGAACCGGGAATGTATTTCACTCGACTACCGCGTTCATGGGATGAACCGGGAATGTATTTCACTCGACTACCGCGTTCATGGGATGAACCGGGAATGTATTTCACTCGACTACCGCGTTCATGGGATGAGCCGAATGTATTTCACTCGACTACCGCGTTCACGGGATGAACCGAATGTATTTCACTCGACTATCGCGTTCATAGGATGAGCCGAATGTATTCACTCGACTACCGCGTTCACGGGATGAATCGAGAATGTATTTCACTCGACTACCGCGTTCATAGGATGAACCGAATGTATTTCACTCGACTACCGTTCACGGGATGAACCGAATGTATTTCACTCGACTACCGTTCATGGGATGAACCGGGAATGTATTTCACTCGACTACCGCGTTCATGGGATGAACCGGGAATGTATACCACCTGATTTGATACCGAGTCCATGAGATGGACCGGGAATGTATTCCATACGATTTCACCTCGAGTCCATGAGATGGGCCGAGACATGTTACACGCATCACATGACTTATACCTGGATCACGGCGGTGAGGAAGAAGTTCCACGCATGAGGATGACTTGAGGCGTGAGTCCACGACTTGACGTGGATCGCTTTTATATTGTGAATCGTAGTTTTGTTATCATACATGTCTCTGTTTTATTTAGATCGTTGTGATTTCATTTACTGATTTTTCGCCACATACTTGGTACTGTTAGATCGACCTCTTCGGCTGCGTTCATGCCGCAAGTAGAGGTACACCATTTGTTGATCCTCGCTCATAGGATCACCGTTCAGCGTATTGGGAAGCTCCGTTTCTCCGGAAGCTTATCTTTTGGTATAGTCCCCTGTCACTGTAGGTACTTGTACATTCAGGGGTATGGCGGGGCCCTGTCCCGTCATGTTGTATAAAAACTATTAGAGGTCTATAGTACTGTTGTGGGCAGAATTTGTAAAAAGGATAACTGTTCGGGTTTTTATGTATATATATACAGAAGGCAACTATTTTGGTTGGCCTGTTTATTTATCATATCTCTTGTTTCATGTTTATGTTTTATTTCCGCTGGTTTTTCTCTGATGTTGTATCACTAGGGTGCCCGGGGTAAGGCACCAGTCACGGGCCCGGAACGGGTCGTGACAAAAGTGGTATCAGAGCAGTTAATCCTCGGAAAGTGTCTACAGACCGTATCTAGTAGAGTCTTGATTATCGGTGTGTTGTGCACCACACAAATAATCAGGAGGCTATAAGATATTTAGGATTGGTTTCCATTCTTCTCATTCTGAGATCGTGCCTTAGAGCTGTGTTATAAGTTGGACCCCTCTGACGTATTTTGTTTTTACCAGTTATGCCTCCGCGCAAGGCAACCCGGGCTCAGATGGGCAAGGCAGCCGAGGGAGCTGCTAGTATGATACAGAGGAGTACGAGGGCGCAGGCCCGGACATTACCTGAGATAGTGCTTCAGACGGCGAGTTTTGCGATGCCATTCAAAGAGAGTTTAGAGCGCGGCGGTGGTCAGCTGAGACCACAAGACTGAGCCTCCAGTCCCACAACCTGGAGCAGAGGAGTTGGGTTACAAAGAGATGGCCTAATTATTGTCCAGGATAGTGGCAAGGCACGAGGATAGGCTGGACGCAGCAGTCCCAGTAGTACCCATGGTTCACCCGAGATCAGATAGTTTGAGGTTACGAGACTTTCTGAGTTGTAGCCCGCCAGAATTCTACGGGTCGAGGCCTGAGGATGATCCGCAGGAGTTCATTCGGCGATTCTGACGGATCATGAGAGTGATCAAGGCTTCGAGACCGAGTCGGTGGTCTTAGGTTCGCATCGGCCGCGTGATCTGCTGATCGGTTTGATTCGCGAGCTGTCGGGAGAGTATGCACTTCCAGCCGTATGGAGCGAGTTCTCAGGGGCATTTCTTGCACATTTCTTGCCTCCACAGATGAGAAGGGCTCGGGCCGACAGGTTTTTGACGTTGAGGCAGACCGGGCGTACGGTTCGGGAGTACAATGTGGAGTTTGACTCATTAGCTCGGTACGTCCCCGCATTGGTAGCCAACATGGAGGACAGAGTGCACCGCTATGTCACAGGGCTCAATGACTATTTGGCAGAGGCTTGTTCGGGTGTAGCTCTTCAGCCGGGCATGGACATTGCCCGCATGCAGGCTTATGCACTGGGATGTGAGGAGCGGAGAGGTCGACGGAATGGCGAGATCGGCGAGAAGGCTGAGCAGAAGGTCCTTTGGTAACTTTCGAGGCGGACCGCCAAAGAAGAGCTAGTTATGTACCTCCGCCAAGACAGTGGTCCTCCGCGCTTCGTGACGTTCGGTATTCGAGCTGGTCGAGCTCCGTGGCTTCGGGTTACGATATACACGGGTTCTAGCCAGCTGGATTCATGTCCCCCTCAGTGTGCACGATGTGGCAAGCGTCATCCCGGAATGTCGTCTTCATCGGTGCTTGTTTCACTGCGCCGTCGAGGCCATGACGAGATCGTGCTTATAGGAGGGTACAACCAGAATGACGCAGCCTACCGGTCGGTGGCGGATCATCGCCTTTCTACCATGCGCCTGCAGGCGTGCCTATGATTAGAGTGGAGCAGGTGTTACAGGTATATTCTTACCCCTCTAGAGACTAGTATGCGTTGATGTTATGATGAAGTGTTAAGTATTATGTTCAGATAACATTATGTTAAAAATTGTGATTAGAAACATGGTTAATTAGAAGGGTAAGTTTGGGGACAGGGAAAGTGTGAGCCTTAGAGTTTTATACGTAGAATCCTTAGATGCGAGGCCATCTTGAGTAAAAGATTTATGTTTGTGTTGACCTTTATCAGAGTGCATAGTATACGTGGGATATATTTGTATGATAAGTCCCTGAGTGGTATGAAATGAAAGAGGGTAGTTGAGCTAAGAAGACCACTAGGTTTTCCTGACTTGATTCGTGAGATTGTTCCGGATCGGGGGAATAAGTGTTTGGCACGATAGCGGGTCGGGTTGAGGACGTATTGCGGGTCAACCCGTAGGCCGAATTTAGGTGGGGTCAGTTCTGGGTGGTCCCGCCAGGTGGTAGGGTCACGAGGGTGCTAGGCCCAGGTTTAGGTAACCATAGTATGAGTTCGTGGATATGTTCGACCAAGAATCGGATCGTAAAGGCCGGGAATGGCCTTAAGGGAATTTCAGGCTAGCAAGATGACCAAGTTTGGAAGTAGTGACTCCAGAGATTTTGGAAAGCAGGCGATGGTAGTATGGTACGTATACTAGAAAGAGTTCCAGTGTTCGAGAAGGGTACGACGAGTAAGGGAAGAAGTGAACATGTGTTAAGAGAATAGAAGTTATCGTTTCTTAAGGGAGTATCGTTTAGACTTTGGGTGGAAGCTTTTGTGATGTTAGAGGTGATTCCTCGTAGACTTGGATTAAGTATTGGAGCGTGTGTTATTTTGTGGCCATGTGTGGCATTGGCAACTTATTTAAGTTAAGAGGAACTTTATCGTTATCCGTCGTGAGAAGGAACATTCGGGACGAATGTTTATAAGGAGGGGAGAATGTTATACCCCGTATTTCCAGAGTATGTACGTGAGGGCGTACGTACAAAAGTTTAAGCCTTAAAGTAGACTAAGGGACGAAATTTTGTGCACAGCTACCAAAAAGAATCGTTTTCCGACGAAACTTTTTCCAAACTTTGCGAAGGGAAAATTACGGCTATGTCATTTATAATTTTTGCGGATTTTTCCGAGAGATGAAATATTTTGGACCAACGGGAGGGTGACACTTGTCCCTCAAGTGGACGATTTGGTTGAGCTTTGTGTGGCACGTTTTTTGTGCCTAAAACTTGGTCAAGGGTTAGGTAGGATATTTTGTGGGTAGATGGATAAGGTAGCACATGTCCTAATCTTGACCATCCACTTGCCCCCCACTTGTCTTGATCTTGGCCATTGGTTGGCCTATAAATACCCCCTTAGTTGATGAACTTCTTCATCCACACTTAGACATTTCCTAGTCTTAAAAAAAATCCCTCCCCCTTTGTTAGAAGTTTTCGTCCAAGGTCCCCCTCCCCCTTTGAGAGGCCCTTGGCCGAGCGGATACCCCTCCCCCCCCCCCCCCCTTGCCTAGTTGTTTTCGTAAAATACCCCCCCCCTCTTGGTAGAAAAGTATTCTCCAAATATTTTTACTATTCCAAAATACCTTGGCCCAAATACCTTGTAGTATTCCAAGGTTATACCTATACTAAAAGCCCAGAAATACTATTATACTTCCTTTAGCCACAAAACGAAACCCTAAGGAAATCTTCATAGATAGTTGAAGTATTTGAGTAGAAGTTGGTTAGAACTTCTAAGGGATGTTTGGAGCGGGTTGGAGCGCACGGAGTAGGAGCTAAACCTTGCTCAGGATCGACTTTAAACTTTGATAATTTTGGGCTTATCGAGGTAAATAATCTTGCCCCCCTATTGTAATTGGAAATTACATACTGTAGTAGTTTAGAAATGAATATAAGATGCATAGGAGGATATTAAAGAAGAAAGTGACGTACTTACATGGGAGTGTATTCTGATGAACTTGTGTAGTTTGGCGGGTAGGGAAGTGCTGCCCAATTTTCCGTAGAATTATTCTACAGTGTAGTCTAGATATTGATAGACTTGTATAAACGTAATAGGTTGAAGTACTGCGAGTAGCGTATTCTACTCGAAGGGTGGAAAAGGCTAGCAGGATTACCGTACTTTGGAGCTATTTGCTAATAGTCGATAATCGTCGCGAGGTATGTGATTCTTCCTATCCTCTTGAGCATGATATTTTAAAAGAATATATATATAGTACGGTAGACGTACGTGTGTTAACTGAATGTAGTTTTACGGCAATGTCTTTTAACTTAAGCCTGAATAATAAGAATCTTGAAGTATTTCAAAAGAGTTAAGGATCGTTTTTGAAAGAAAAGTAATACTTGGTTTTAAAAGATTAAGAGTTATACTAGCTTTATGGGAAGTTAGGTATAACGACTTAAGAAAGATAAAAAGAATGGTTTATTGATTTAGGAAGTTAAGAGACTTGAATCTTAAAAGATAAGAGACTTAACTTAATTGAATCGATATGAAAGTTGTTAAGAAGTCTGAAACCTCATTCGTGAGTAATGAGTACTTGGTTTTTAAAGAATAATGTTTTACTGATTTCGGAAATGAGAATAAGTATCGAACGAACCACTGCAGCGTTAACAAAGGGAAATGTATAGACAAATACGTAATTATATTAAAACCAGTAGAAACCTCCATCTGCATAGAAGCTAAGATAAGACAAAATTGTATTACATTTCCTAGGTCATGGCTGATGTGATAAGATTGTTATAAACAAGAATAAACTGCTCACACATAAGGCATACATTACTCAACTGTTTTAAAAGGAGAATTATGTTATTAAAAGATTAAGACTATGAACTATGAAACCTTTCGAAAATAAGAAATGTGAATAATTGAAATTAGGCAAACGTGAACTTTTGGAAAAGAATGTTGTTACTTGACTTTAAGAAGGAAAGTGTTTTGGTTTAAAAAGAAGGGCATAATGTTACCTTAGTTGTTTTAAAAGGAACATATGGTATTACCTTAATCTGTCTTAAAAGAGCATTTAAATGTTATGACCATCCGACTACCGCGTTTATGGGATGAACCGGGAATGTATTTCACTCGACTACCGTGTTCATGGGATGAACCGGGAATGTATTTCACTCGACTACCGCGTTCATAGGATGAGCAGGAATGTATTTCACTCGACTACCGTGTTCATAGGATGAGCAGGAATGTATTTCACTCGACCATCGTGTTCATGGGATGAGCAGGAATGTATTTCACTCGACTACCGTGTTCATGGGATGAGCCGGAATGTATTTCACTCATTCACCGTGTTCGTAGGATGAGCAGAATGTATTTCACTCGACTACGCGTTCATGGGATGAACCGGAATGTACTTCACTCGACTACCGTGTTCGTAGGATGAACCGAATGTATTTCACTCGACTACGCGTTCGTAGGATGAGCCGAATGTATTTCACTCGACTACGCGTTCATAGGATGAGCAGGAATGTATACCACGATTTGATCTGAGTCCATGAGATGGGACCGAATGTATTCCATATGATTTCACCTCGAGTCCATGAGATGGGCGAGACATGTTACACGCATCACATGACTTATACCTGCATGCCGGCGGTGAGGAAGAAGTTCCACGGGCGTGAGGATGACTTG
This sequence comes from Przewalskia tangutica, assembly GCA_029844215.1. Taxonomy (NCBI): domain Eukaryota; kingdom Viridiplantae; phylum Streptophyta; class Magnoliopsida; order Solanales; family Solanaceae; genus Przewalskia; species Przewalskia tangutica. The sequence goes on along the minus strand of CM056720.1, from coordinate 39,883,736 downwards.
AGGCGTGAGTCCACGACTTGGCGTGCTTTTATATTGTGAGCGTAGTTTTGTTATCATACATGTCTCTGTTTTATTTATTTGTTGTGATTTCATTTAGAGTATTTTCAGTTTCACATTCTTGGTACTGTTATCGACCTCCTTGAGTGCGTTCATCTGCATGAGTAAGTACACGATTGTTGATCCTCGCCATGGATCACCGTTGGCGTATTGGGAAGCTCCGTTTCTCCGGAAGCTTATCTTTTGGTCTAGTCCCCTGTTACTGTAGGTACTTGTACATTCAGGGGTATGACGGGGCCCTGTCCCGTCATGTTGTATAAAAACTCTTAGAAGTGCAGTAATGCTGTTGTGGCGAGAATTTGTAAAAGGATAAGCTGTTGGGTTTTATGTATATATATCTGAAATTTTTTGGTTGGCCTGTTTATTTATCATATCTCTTGTTTCATATTTATGTTTTATTTCCGCTGGTTTTTCTCTGATGTTGTATCACTAGGGTGCCCGGGGTAAGGCACCAGTCACGGGCCCGGAACGGGTCGTGACATAAATCCCCAAGATCGTTATACCACATGTTTCGTGGATTTTCTACCCACGATGCGAGGAATACCTCATGCGAGTCCTTATGGGCTTATGCGGGTGAAATAGTCTTGTGCGGGTGAAATAGTCCTATGCGAGGAATACCTCATGCGGGTCCACACGACCTATGCGGGTGAAATAGTCACAGGTGTAGGATTGCTTAATGATACTGCGGGCGGGTGGTCCTTCTTTGATCGCGAGCTTCTTATTTTTATGATGTAAGTATACTCTTGATTACTCTCATTGTTAGTAAGGCACTGTGTACTGTTAATTGAGTTATCATACATGTCTCCAGTTTTATTATAGACTTATGATTTCATTCTGATACTTTCGATTTCACATATTTGGTACATGTTGTCTTGACCTCGCCTTGAAGTGCGTTAAATCTGCAGTAGAAGTGCAGTTCTTGATCCTCGCTCTTAGGATCACTGTTCACCGTTGAAGCTCCTTTATTCCGGAGGCTTATCCTGGTATTGTCGGTTGTTGTACATTCGGGGTATGGCGGGGCCTGTCCACTTGGTTATTCTTAAGTGCAGTAGTCACATTGTGGTTTGGGTTGTAAAGAAAATAAAAATGTACTGTTTTATTTGTATAGTTTACGGAAGATGGCCTTATCGGCTAGCCTGTTGTTGTGTTATGTTAAGCATTTTATCAGTTGTGTATGTTCATTGCTATTCTCTCGATGTATCAGAAAGGGTGCCCGGGTAGGGCACGATCGCGAGCGGTCGGTCGTGATAGCTCGGTGTACTGTGGAATCATGTAGCATAATCCGGCCCGCCTGTGGGGCTCGGTGTAAGATGACGTAACCCGTCCTATGTGTAGGCTCGGGGTAATATGGCGTAATCCGACCTATGTGTAGGCTCAGTGTATCTCATAACATAATCCGGCCTATTTGTAGGCTCGGTGTATCTCATAACATAATCCAGCCCATTTGTAGGCTCGGTGTATCTTTTCCTTACATAACATTTTTAAATCATCTTTTCCCTTCTTCTTAAGTCGTCATAACAACTTCCCATAAAGCTATTATAACAACCTTTCATTTTAGAGAACTTAAGACACTTTTATTCTTGCAACATTAGGGAAACTAAACCCAAAAATACTACGTACATACATACTTAAAAAGAATCATAAAAATCCTTTCTTTTTAAAGCTCAAGTCACATACTCTTTTGAAAAACATCTTCTTAACTTTTGAAATAAATTAAAAAGCCATACTTTTTAAAATTTAGTCATTTCCAATTATAAAATCAAAGTTCATAGTCTTAAAACTTCGTAGCATACACTCGTTAAAGTCCATTTACTTATACTTATAAAATCATTTCATCTATACTTTAGAAATCAAGTCTCATAACTTGAAAAATAAAGTTTCATACCCTTCCAAAACCAAGTAGCTTATTCTCTTTAAAATCATATAACTCCCACTTTTAAAATCAATCCCCTTTTCACATATAAATTCAAGTCATTTTCAAACGTAAAATCAACTTACTTACTTCAAATAAATCAAGGCACAAAGCTTTAATTCACACTTCATAACTTCCTAACCCTTCTTACCAACATCCCCCATAAGACTTGGTAAGGACTTAGGATAATGTAGGCATACCTTTAACTTAGAATCAACAACGTGGATACTTCTTAACTTCTAAGAGTAGAAGGAGTCATGAAATAATATCACATGGCTATTTCATACGTAGGATCATGCCAAAAGGAGGAAGAGGTTCACATACCTCGCGACGACTAGCGACAAGTTGCAAAATGCTCCCAAGTACTTTATCCTTGCTAGCTTTTCCACCCTTCAAGTAGAATACGCTACTCGTAGTACTTCAATCTATATTAACCATAAAATGTCTATCAACTCGTAGAATCATACTAAGCGTAATGTCTCTTATTCTACGGAAAATTGGGCTGCACTTCCTTTGTTTCTACGTACTTTTCCACATTTTTCAAGGCCCGAAAATCAATAACCAACATGCCACATTTAAGGCGCAACAATCCAACAATTCAAAGGGGATTACATGCCTTAACATGACGTGTAAAATTCTGCCCCACAATTAATATAAAACCGTCCAACTTTAGGCAATATTCGGCAATATCAAGGACAACAACAACATCTATTTTTTCCAATTCCTTTCAATCCATAATGTCGTCCTAACATGTTATATAGTCGCAAAAAACTCTAACAACTATAATCCCTACTTTATATAACATGCAACGACTAAAACTAATAACTAAATTGAATTACAATCTTAAGGAAAATCATGCAACTTTCGGATTAGGGTTTCCAATATCCATAACACTTATCAAACTTCATAATATATACCTCATGCTTGCTAATATCCATAACTACAACAATAAGTAATCCTTTATCATTAAAACGACAAGATGGTAACCTTGATAAGCCCTAATCCGACTTCAAGATCCGAAGTCGCTCCTTAGCAACTTAGCTCCTTTCCTTGACACTCCAATCCGCCACTTTAAGCCCTTAGAAGTTCACAAACAACTTTCCTTCAATTTCCAACTTCAAAGTTCAAGAACACCTTAGGTTTTCGCCTTGCGACTAACGTGAAAACGTCGTTTTTCCGGGATCTTTCTATTGAGATACCCTTACAATACCCTTAGGAACCTTGGTTTAAAGTATTGGGATTATTGAACAACAAACAAAAAATTTTCTTGTTGGATAGTGCTCAAACCCGAGAGCTTGTTAGCTTGCACAAGACTTTCTTGAAATTTTTTCTAAGTGTGGAGACAAGTCTTGCTACTTAGGGTGATTATATAATGCAATGGAGGGTCTAGATTAAAACATTTGTGTGGCTTGGATGAATTTCATTTAAAAATCTAGTCTAGTAGCTCATTGACTTAGTCAATTATCTCAAGCTCTAGCTTAGTCAAGACTTGATCATCTAAGCTTGTCAATTGACCTTAATACCCTTGGTCCATTTCGAACAAGCCCATGTGGGGGTGACACGTGTCGCCCTCCCATTCATCCATAAAATTTCGTAACCCTCGTGGGCCCCACAAAACGTAAAATTTCTTGGGTGGGCCCTACGTGACCAAATCCGTAAATAAATTTCCACAATGTTAATAAATTCCGTAATCTTTCAATAATGTATTTTGAGAATCCAATTCGCATCAACGAACATTTTTCCCTTCCGAAGTTCGGAAGATTTTCCCTCGGAAAAATAATTCTTTCTTTCGTACAAATTTTCAAGTCTTGTGTTCTCGCGTCTATTCTCGTATACTTATCCTGTAATTCCGGGGTGTAACAATAGTGGGTCACGATTTTGGCCAAGAATAATGTCTTGAAACCCTAAGCTCGGAGATGAACTTTGTGGAAGAAAAACATGAGAGCATGATGGTTACAAGCTTGTAGAGGATTCAGACATGTTGTTGTAATTTGAAGAAGTAGTATAAAAGGAAAGCAGTGGACCGAGAACTAGGGACTATTTTTGTCACGACCCGACCCCGGGCCTGTGACAGGTAACCATCAGAGAAAATCAGCGGAACATACATAGAACACACAACGTAAATCAGTAAGAAGTAAACAACAGGCTAGCCGATGAGGCTTCCTTCCTGGATATACATATATAAATTAGTCAAAAGCAGTTACGTCTTTTTTCTTTACAAACCGACCCACATACATGACTACAAACCTCTAAGAATTTTGACATAACAATTGTGACGGGACAGGGCCCCGCCATACCCCTGAATGTACAACAACCGACAATACCAGAGATCTGAGCCAAAGACAAGCCTCCGGAGTAATGGAGCTTCTCAACAACTGAACAGTGATCCTAAGAGTGAGGATCAACAACCTGTATAACTCTACCTGCGGCATGAACGGAGCCCCCCGAAGGAGGTCAGTACAACAGGTACCAAGTATGTGAAACTGAAAGTACTAAAATGAAATCATATAGTCTAAAATAAAGTCGGAGACATGTATTATAACTCAAATAACAGTACACTGTGCCTTACTAACAATGAGAGTAAACAAGAGAATACTTTACTGCATACAAATAGGATGTTCATGATCAAATTAGGGCCACCCGCCCGTAGTATCATTAAGCAATCCTACTCCTGGGACTATTTCACCCGCATAGGTCCTGTGGACCCGCAATGAGGTCATCCGCCTCGCATGAGACTATTTCACCCGCATAGGACTATTTCACCCGCATAGGCCCGATGAACCCGCAATGAGTACAAACGCCGCACTCGCATCATGGGTAGCAAATCCATGGAATAAGTAGTAACCCGAGGGTTTACCCCACAAGAATAACATAACACTAGCACAACTGGCTATTATACATAACATAAGAACCACCGGCTTATCATACATAACATAAGCACCACCGGCTTATCATACATAACATAAGCACCACCGACTTATCATAATTATCATACACTCTCATTTTAGTTTACTTAAGGCACTAACATGTCATTAACAACCCGAGAATTTAACCCAAAGTACTACGTACTTCCGTTCCTTTAAAAATAGCCCTTTTTTTATATGAAAACCCCAAGATACTAACACCCGTAGTATCAAGGCATGTCTATTTGTCAAATCAAGTTACTTCACCATTAGAAATTTATTTCAAGGCTTTAAAACAAAGTAACTTCTTTTTGACAACCTAGGCAACTTGTGCCTATAAATCAAGTAGACATTCTCTTAACTTTTCATAAAGCCGTTATAACTAACTTCCCATAAAGCCGTTATAACTCTTTACGTTTTAGACAATAACATTCTTTTTATAACCAAGAGACTTATACTTTCGAAAACCAAGTATCATATACTTTCATAACTTCCAGAATACCTCAAGTCTCTTAACTTTAGAAATCAAGTTTTCAATACTTTCCAAATCAAGTATTCTATACATTTTCAAGTCAAGAAACCTTTGTTTACCTTATTAGAATAAACCATTCTTTTTACTTTCCATAAAGTTATGATAACCAACTTTATGCTTTTGAAACTAAGGCATTTCTATTCTTTAAAAACAAGTGAGTTAATTCTCTAACTCAACCAACTTGGACATTCTTAAAACAAGTCAAGGATATCAAATGAACTGAATTCATTTAAATCTCATACGTCTACCGTACTATACATTTATAACTACTCATGCTCAAGAGATAAGAAAGTTTCCACATACCTCTTCGGTTCAATCCACTTGCTAAGTCCAATATGCCGTACGTCGTATGTCAACCTAAAATGACCATAATACGTCTATTAACTTCTAACTTCAAACGTAGAATATCCCAAGTGTAAAGTCACTTAATTCTACGGAAAATTGGACAACACTTCATTTGTTTCTACATACTTTTCCACCTTTTTCAAGGCCCGAAATCAATAACCAGACGCCACATTTAAGGCTCAACAATTCATCTAACCAAAGGGGATTACACGCCTTAACAAGACGTGTAAAATTCTGCCCCACAATTAATATCCAAATAGTCCAACATTTCAATGCCAAATGGCTACAATGCAACAACAATGTAAAGTCTTTTCCAATTCCTTTTTAATCTACGTTGTTTAGTCTAACATGTTATATAGCCGCAATCGATAATAACAACTACCATCTCTTCTTTATATAACATGCGACGACTAAAACTAATAACCAAATCGAATTACACTCTTAAGGTTAAACATGCAACTTTCAGATTCCATCCAAATATTCCATAACATTCAATCTCCATATATATATATATCTCATGCTTGCATAATATATATATGACTACAACAATAAGTAACCTTTAATCACTTAAGAGGACAAAGTGGTTACCTTGATAAGCCCAAAATAGTCCAACAATCTCGCCCAATTTAGCCCTCTTTCCGAAATTCTTCTTCCTGCTAAAATCACCTCTACGAACCCCCTACAAGCTCGCCAACATATTTCCTTCTTGTTGCCTTTCCAAAAATCTCATTTAGGCTTAGGGTTTTTCTCACAATTTCTTTGAGAGAGAAGAGAAGAGGAATTTCTATTTGGATGAAATCTTGCAAATGATTTTAATCTTGCAAGACTTGGTCATATATAGCCTCTATCTTGTTCTACAAGTTGGGAGGGACACTTGTCGCCCTTCCATAGGTCTACTACACAAATATCTTATATTTTTACACCTTTTCCGCAAAAAATCCCACCTCGGCGCGGCGGCCCTGCAGCCGGCGCCGTGGCGCTGTAACTTCAGACAGTTTCAGGGCTTACGGAGCCGCGGCCCTGCATCCGGCGCCGTGGCGCCTGACCCTTTCTCTTCTATCAGTTGATCTTGTAACGCTCATAACTTTCTACTCCGATGTCCTATCGACAAGCGGTTTGTTGCGTTGGAAAATAGACTCAATGAAATTCATACTAGGCTTTTGAAACACCTAAAAACTCTCAATATACTAGGATATATACTGCTCCAAAGTTGACTGAAAAAATGTCCAAAAATATTCTGCCAATTTTTTTTCCAAATTCGAATCTTATTTCCTTTCGTACGTTCTCATCCTCTTCGAATTACGGGGCGTAACAATTTTGGCTAGTTAAGGTAAGGATTCTTCTTCATATAAAGTTATTGGAAGTTTAATGATGTTATAGTTAAGGGATGAACATGTTTTAAGAAGGATTGTGTCACGACCCGATCCCGGGCCCGTGACTGGTGCCTTACCCCGGGCACCCTAGTGATACAACATCAGAGAAAACCAGCGGAATATAAAACTTAAACAAGAAGCAAGATATATGATCATAAAACAGGCCAACCAAACGGTTACCTTCCAATAAAATATATATAAACAACTCTTTTAAAACGAACAGTTTAATCCTTTACAAACCACACTTGGCATCTACAGACCTCTAAGAGTTTTTATACAACATGACGGGACAGGGCCCCGTCATACCCCTGAATGTACAAGAACCTACAACTCAGGGTAACATACCAAAAGATAAGCCTCCGGAGAACGGAGCTTCCCAATACGCTGAACTGTGATCCTATGAGCGGGGATCCACTACCGATGTACTCCTACCTGCGGCATGAACGCGGCCGAAAGGTCGATACAACGTACCAAGTATGAAATCGTAAAAATACTGTAAATGAAATCATAACAGTCTATATGAAAACAGGAGACATGTATGATGACAAAACTACAGTTCACAACATAAAAGCAGTCACGTCAAGTCAGGGACTCACGCCCTCAAGTCATCACTCAAATATAACTATGGGTCTCACGCCCACAACATCAATCGTGTTCGCATCATGGTCGCATGCCCCCGGAATTCTGCATCGGTGTAGACATGCCCATGATGCAACAATAATAACAATGCCCCATGGCCACATGCCCCGGAGTGCGCCGGTGTAGACACGTCCGGTGACATTAACAACAATAATAACAATGCCCCACGGCCATGCCCCGGATTGCGCCGGTGTAGACCGTCCAAGTGACATTATCAACAATATCGGGTGATTAACCCGCGCGTACACGCCTGCGCCCCGAGTGCATCGGTGTAGACATGTCCATGTGACATCAACAACAATATACCGCACAACCAGGCTATCACAAACAAGCTCAAGCAAATTACCATACTTCTAGACTTTTATAAAAAGATCCACTCCTTCCCAAGAAGTCACCTGATATCAACACTTGCACAACAAAGGCTATCACAACAAGCATAGGCGAGTTACACAACAACAAGCATAGGCAAGTTACACACAACTCAAGGTACTTCCATTTTATATCAAAGTCCGGGTTTTAACCCTAAAGTACTACGTACATTAAATTCCTTTCACAAAAGTCACATAATACCCGTAGTATAGAGTGACTATCTTTTTAAGTAAACCAAAATACTTCCCTTTGTAAAATCGAGTAACAACATTATTTTCCAAACGTTCAAGTTTGCCTAATTTCAAATGCTCCAGTTTCTTATTTTAAAAAGGTTTCATAACTCATAGTCTTAATCTCTTTTAAAACAATTGAGTAACATATGTCTTGTACGTGAGCCGTTTATTCTTGTTTACAACAATCTTGTTACAGCAGCCATGATCTAGGAAATGTAATACAATTTTGTCTTATCTTAGCTTCTATGCAGATGGAGGTTTCTACTGGTTTTAATAACAATTAGTTAATTGTCAATACACCTTCCTTTATTAGCGCTGCTGTGGTTTGCTCGACACTTATTCTCATTTCCGAAATCAGTAAAACATTATTCTTTTTTAAAACCAAGTACTCATTACTCGCGAATGAGGTTTCACAACACATTTAACAAAATGTTAATAACCAAGTAAAACAAGTTAAGTCTCTTATCTTTCAAGATCAAGTCTCTTAACTTCTACAATCAACAAACCAATCTTTTACCTCATGAGTCGTTATAACTAACTTCCCATAAAGCTATTATAACACCCATGTTTTAAACCAACCAACTCATTTAACACGTATGCCTACCGTACTACATAGTTTACAAAGCATCATGCTGAAGGATAGGAAGAGGTTCACATACCTCGCGACGATTATCGACGATAAGCAAAACGCTCACGATCGTAACTGGCTAGCCTTTTCCACTCAAGTAGAATACGCTACTCGTAGTACTTCCACCTATAAGGCCACAAACGCGTCATTAACTTCTAACCGCACGGTTCCATATTCTACTGAAAATTCGGCACCTCCCCCGCAACAACGTAAATCTCTCCTCTATCGGCGGCTACCAAGCCAACCGAGGGGTTGCGTCTAACCGGGCGTGTACAATTCTTCAACACGGCAATGCTACTCAAGTCTCATGTCTGATCCTATGTAATTACGATTCGATTTCTTCTTTAAATTGGGCTTAAGTCAAAAGACATTGCATAAGCTATATTCGATTCTATATATAGTATACTTCAACTATATAATCCTACAACATGTAATCTCCAATTACAATAAGGGGACAAGAATATTTACCTCGACAAGACCAAAATTATCCAAGTTATAATGTCGATCCCGAGCACGGTTTAGCTCGACTCAGTGCGCTCCAAACCACTCCAAACAACCCTTAGAAGTTCTAACCAACTTCTACTCAAATACTTCAAACAACTATGAAGATTTCCTTAGGGTTTCGGTTTGAGACTAAGAGGACAAAAGGTAGTATTTAAGACTCTACGTATAGAGGTAACTTTGGAATACTACAAGGTATAAGGCTAAGGTATTTTGGGCATTATAACAATACTTGGAGAATACTTTCTACCAAGGGGGGGGGGGTGTATTATACGAAACAACTAGGCTAGGGGGGGGGGTACCCCACGGCTAGACCACTAGGAGGGGGAGGGGGAACCTCTCGGCCAAAGGCCACACGAAAAGGGGGGGAGGGGGAAGCTCTCGGCTAGAGCAACAAGAAGGGAGGAGAGGGTTTCAAGACTTGGAAGTTTTTTTTGGATGAATGAAGTCTTCAAGCTTAGGGGGGTATTTATAGCAAAACCAAAAGCCAACCAATGGCCAAGATCAAGCCATGTGCAAGGCAAGTGTAAGGCCTTGATCAAGCCAAGTGCACCCTAACCCCTACTCCACAAAACAAGGCACAAAACATGGCACCAAACAAGCCACAAAACAAGGCCAAAACAAGGAGCCAATTGGCCAAGAAAACGTGACCCCAATTCGTCCAAGGGTTGCCGCCCCTTGCTTCCAATGTGAGGGTGACACATGTCACCCTCCCGTTGGTCCAAAATATTTTATCTCTCGGAAAAATCCGCAAAAAATATAAATGACATAGCCGGAATTTTCCCTACGTAAGCTGTGGAAACGTTTCGTCGGAAAACGACTCTATTCGGCACTTGTGCCCAAATTTCGAACCAAAGCCAAACTTTAAGTCTCAAATGTTCGTACGTACGTATCCACGTACATACTCTGGAAATACGGGGTATAACAGATTGGAAGTAAGAAAATACTTGTGGTTGTTGTTAGTGTGTTGGCCGATTGTGGACTGTTTTCTTTACTTTGGATTAGGTGGTTATTGTTGTTGTTATCATCACCTATTACATGTTATTAATTGAAGGAAATCTTGTTATTGAAAGTTGAAACTATTTATATAAAAGTGTTGAAATATGACTTGGATCTTAAGGAGTTATGAATGGCTTTGGTATTAAGTCTTGTGGGTCGAAACTGCATGAAACTGTGGGATGTTGTTGTGCTGTTTTAGGGACTGTTTTGTGGTGTTATAATGCTGAAAATTCAGTTATCATTATGCATGTTTAAATGTGGTAATTACTAATGTAAGTACTAAAGGAATAAAGGTGTAGAAAGATGTTGAAAGACTTCACATTCTACCCTCGTTGTTGTTGGAATATTGTCACGACCCGAACCAGGGCCCATGACTGGTGCCTTACCTGAGCACCCAAGTAGTCATACATCAGAGAAAATCAGCGGAACATAAAAACAAGACATGAAGCAAGAGATATTATATATAAACAGGCCAACCAAAACAATTGCCTTCTGTATGTAATTACATAAAAACCCGAACAGTTTAATCCTTTTACAACCACACTTGCGATTACTACAGACCTCTAAGATTTACAACAACCATGACGGACAGGCCCCGCCATACCCACAGAATGTACAAGAACCTACAACTCGGGGAACACATACAGAAGAATAAGCCTCGAGAAAGCGGAGCTTCCCAATCTGTGACTGTGATCCATGGCGAGGATCAACTACCGTGTACTCTACCTGCGGCATGACGCGGCCCGAAGAGTCGATCTGGCCAGTACCAAGTATGTGGCGAAAATCTGCGATTAAATCATAACGATCTATATAAAGCGAGAGACATGTATGATAACCAAAATACGATGCAACATAAAAGCGATCGTCGAGGACTCGCGCCTCAAAGTCATCATTCAATATATAACTATGGGTCTCACGCCCACAACATCAATCATGTTGCATCGGCGCGTGCCCAGTGCGCCGGTGCGGGCGTGTCCATGATGCAACAATAATAACAATGCCGCGTAGCGCCACATGCCCCGAGTGCATCGGTGCGGCGTGTCCATGTAACATCAACAACAATATCTTGGGTGGTCAACCCCGCAGATGACCACATGTCCGGAATTCTGCGCCGGTGCATGTCCATGTAACATCAACAACAATATCTTTGGGTGGTCAACCACGCGCGCACGCCACATGCCCCGAATTGCACGCCGGTGCAGACATGCCCATGTAACAATAATAACCATATATCGGGTAATCAACCCTGCCGCATGGCCACATGCCCCCGGAATTCTGCATCGGTGTAGACATGCCCATGTAACAATAATAATGGAAGCATACCCGTGGAATCTTCCGTCACTGCCGGTACGTCCAAGTAAGCTCTCAACAAGTCAACCGACCCTCCATCGAGAGACGCGGTAGTATAGAAACACAATTCTTGCACAACAAAGGCTATCACAACAAGCATAGGCGAGTTACACAACAACAAGCATAGGCAAGTTATACAACAACAGGCATAGGCAAGTTATACACAACTCAAAGTACTTCCATTTTATATCAAAGTCCGGGTTTTAACCCTAAAGTACTACGTACGTTAAATTCCTTTTAAAGAGATCCATTCCTTTTATAAAGGTCACCCGATACCCGTAGTGTAAAAATAGAGTGACTCATATTTTTAGGTAAACCAAAACACTTTCCTTTTCAACAACATTCTTTCCCCTAAAGTTCCAGTTTGCCTAATTTCAATTACTCAGGTCTCTTTATTTTAGAAAAGTTTCATAGTTCATAGTCTTAATCATTTAAGAATATAATTCTCTTTTAAACAATCTGAGAAACATATACCTTATATGAGTGTAGGTTATTCTTGTTCATAATCAATCTTTTTAAGCAGCCATGATCTAGGAAATGTAATATCATTTTGTCTCATCTTAGCTTCTATGCAGATGGAGGTTTCTACTGGTTTTAATAATACTTTATTATTCAATACATTTTCCTTTATTAACGCTGCAGTGGTTTGTCGATACTCATTCTAATTTCCGAAATCAGTAAACGTTATTCCCTTTTAAAAACCAAATACTCATTACTCACGAATGAGGTTTCACACAAACATCCATATTAAGTCAAGTCTCTTATCTTTTAAGATCAAGTCTCTTAACTTCTAAAAGTCAGTAAACCATTCTCTTTATCTCTCTTAAGACGTTATACCTAACTTCCCATAAAGCTAGTATAACTCTTATGTTTTCAAAACCAAGTATTACTCTTCTTTCAGAAAGGTTTCTTAATTCTTTTGAAATACTTCAAGATTCTTATTATTCAGGCTTAAGTCAAAAGACATTGCCGTACAATTACGTTCTGTTAACACACGTACGTCTACCGTACTATATATATATTCTTGTAAAATACTTCCAGATTCTTTATTATTCAGGCTTAAGTCAAAAGACATTGCCGTAAAACTATATTCAGTTAACACACGTACGTCTACCGTACTGTATATATATTCTTGTAAAATACTACCAGGTTCTTCATTATTCAGGCTTAAGTCAAAAGACATTGCCACACGTACGTCTACCGTACTATATATATATATACTTTTAAAACGTCATGCTCAAGAGTATAGGAAGAATCACATACCTCGCGACGATTATCGACTATAAGCAAAACGCTCCACGGCTATAACCCGGCTAGCCTTGTCCACCTTCCAAGTAGTACATGCTACTTGCAGAACATTCAACCAACAACGGTTATCAGTCTACTGTAAATACAGTCCTATGTAAGTACAGATTAATCTTCTACTTAATTCTTCTGATGTGATTTCAGTTCAAGTCTATTCTGTAATATCCTTCTATTACAGTTCAAATCTCTTCTATGAATCTTATATTCGTTTCTATACTACTACAGTATGTAATTTCCAATTACAATAGAAGGACAGTAGTATTTACCTCGATGTGCCCAAAATTATCCAAGTTTATATGTCGATCCTGAGCGACGTTTAGCTCCTACTCTGGGCGTTCCAACCCGCTCCAAACAACCCTTAGAAGTTCTACGCAACTTCTACTTAAATACTTCAACCAACTATGAAGATTTCCTTAGGGTTTCGTTTAGTGGCTAAAGGAAAGTATAATAGTATTTCCGGGCTCTACGTATAGAGGTAACTTTGGAAAGTACTACAAGGTATTTGGGCTAAAGTATTTGGGCATTATAACAATACTTGGAGAGTATTTCTATACCACAAAGGGGGGTATTATACGAAAACAACTAGGCTAGGGGAACCTCTCGCCAAAGCTTCTCAAAGGGGGATTTTTAGACTTGGAAAATGATTTTAGGATGAAGAAGTTCATCAACTTAGAGGGGTATTTATAGGTCAAGCAAAGGCCAACCAATGGCCAAGATGAAGACAAGTGTGGTGCAAGTGTAGGGCTAGGATTTTCCCATGTGTCCTTATCCATCTACTACACAAAATATCTTACCTAACCCTTGACCAAAAAAAACACAAAAAACGTGCCAAAGGGAAGCCCTCTTTGCCGTCCAATGAGGGTGACAAGTGTCACCCTCCCGTTGGTTCAAAATATTTCATCTCTTGGAAAAATTCGCAAAAATTATAAATGACATAGCCGTATTTTTCCCTTCGCAAGTCTTGTAAAACGTTTCGTCGAAAAACGACTCTAATCGGGGGTTGTGCACAAATTTCGAACCTATGCCTACTTTAAGGCTTAAATTTATAATACGTACGCCCTCACGTACATACTCTGGAAATACGGGGTATAACATTCTCCCCTCCTTAGAAACATTCATCCCGAATGTTCCTTCTCAAGACGGATAATGATAAAGTTCTTCTTAACTTAAACAAGTTGCCAACGCCACACCTGGCCACGAAATAACACACGTTCTCTTCCTTCCTTACTCGTCGTGCCCTTCTCGAACCCTTGAACTCTTCTAGTATACGTACCACACTTCAGTCATCGCTTCAGTTCTCAAAACTTTGGAGTCACCACCTCCAAACTTGGTCATCTTACTAGCCTCAATCTTCCTTAAGGCCATTCCCGGCCTTCACGATCTGCTTCTGGTCGAACATATCCACGAACTCATCCGATGGTCAACTAAACTTGGACCTCGCACCCTCGTGACCCCACCACCTGGCGGGACCACCCAGAGCTGACCCAACCCCAAAACAGGCCGCGGGTTGGCCCGCAACATGGCCCCAACCCGACCCACTTAACGCATCAAGCTCTTGTTTCCCGATCCGGAACAATCTTACCTATACAGGTCATGAAAGCTACCACTTCCATCTTACACCACCCAAGGAAATTTCCCACAATTACTCCACGTATACTTATATATTCTGACAAAGATCACCCGCAAAATCTTGTACTCAAGACGGCCTTACATCTAAGGTCTCAATTGTAATATTCTAAGGTTCATCATTTTCTCACCCCCCAGGCTTACCCTTTTACACTAACCAGGTTTCTAAATCACATTTTAGCACAAAGCTATCCGAACATAACACTTAACACATTATCATCACAATAATACATACAAGTCTCTAGAGGGTTAAGGATATACCTGAAAATAGGCGGTTCAAAGGACCGCTAAAACTGGGAACTTCCACCGCGACCTCTACCGTGGCCTGCCGGTGTATGAACATCTTGCCTAGCTATGGAAGGTGAAGAACCCGCAACTGCTCTAGTAGTCTGTTCTATCCTACCAGCGCTACCACACAGTGACGGTCTCGCCGGATATGGCTGTTGGCGCAAAATAACAAGCTCCCTTGGTACCACGACATTCCCCGAAATGCGGTCTACCACATCGACCACACCGAGGTAGGGGTGACTGCATCTGGCCCACACCCCTACTCCCCTGGAAATCTGAACCCCTGGAGCTCTGACCTGCTCCTGAATCCCCCGGATGCCCTGAAGGTTGTGGAGGACCACTCTACACTGGCGGAGGTACACAACTAGTATGCTGCTGAGGCGGTCCGCCTCGAAAGTCACCACAGGACCCTGTTGTTCTGGCCCTCTTCTGCTGATCTTGGTCATTCCGTCGACCTCTCCGCTCCTCACACCCAAGTGCATAAGCCTGCATGCGGGCAATGTCCATGCCCGGCTGAAGAGCTACACCCGAACAAGCCTCTGCCAAGTAGTCATCTAACCCGGTAACGTAGCGGTGTACTCTGTCCTCCATATCAGCTACTACAGCGGGGGCATACCGAGCCAATGAGTCGAACTCCACATTGTACTCCCGAACTGTACGCCCGTTCTGCCTCAACATCAAAAATTTGTCGGCCCGAGCCCTCCTCATCTGTGGAGGCAAGAAATGTGCAAGAAATGCCCCCGAAAACTCGTCCCAAACGGCTGGAAGTGCATTCTCTCCCCGGGACAGCTCCCACGAATCAAACCAGTCGACTGCGGTATCACGCAGCCGATGCGAACCTAGGACCACTGACTCGGTCTCCGAAGCCTTGATCACTCTCATGATCCGCTGTAACTGTCGGATGAACTCCTGCGGATCATCCTCAGGCCTCGACCCGTAGAACTCTGGCGGGCTACATCTCAGAAAGTCCCGTAGCCTCAAACTATCTGATCTTGGGTGAACCATGGGTGCTACCGGAACTGCTGCGTCCAGCCTATCCTCATGTCTGGCCACGATCCTGGCCAGTAACTGGGCCATCTCTTTGTACCCCAACTCCTCTGCCGGTGTGGGGCGAAGGTGCAGTCGCGTGGTCTCATCGACCCATCGCCTGCGCTCTAAACTCTGCTGAAGTGGCGGCATCGCAAAACTTCGCCCGTCTGAAGCATCTCGGTAATGATCGGGCTGCGCCCTCGTACTCCTCAGATCTCACTAGCGCCTCCTGCTGCCTTGCCCACTGGCCCGGGTTGCCTTGCGCGGAGGCATAACTGGTGAAAACGAAATACGTCAGAGGGGTCCAACTTACAACACAGCTCTAAGGCACGATCTCAGAATGAGAAGAATGGAAACCAATCCTAATGTCCTGACCTCACGATTATAGATGTGGTTCACAACACACCGATAATCAAGACTACTACTGAACACGATGCGTAGACACTTTCCGAGGATTAAGCGCTCACGATACCACTTTTGTCATGACCGAACCGGGGCGTGGTGGTAGTGTCTTACCGGGCACCCAAGTAGTCATACATCGTAGAAAATCAACGAACATAAAAACAAGACATGAAGCAAGAGATATTATATATAAGCAGGCCAACCAAAGCGATTTGCCTTACGTATGTAATTACATAAAAACCCGAGCAGTTTAATCCTTTTTACAACCACCGCCAGATTACTACTGGACCTCTAAGATTTACAACCATGACGGGACGGGGCCGCCATACCACGAATGTACAAGAACCTACAACTCGGGAACACATCGAAGAATAAGCCTCGGAAAGCGGAGCTTCCCAATACGCCGAACGTGATCCTATGAGCGAGGATCAACTACGGTGTACTCCTACCTGCGGCATGACGCGGCCCCAAGGAGGTCGATGCTGGCAGTACAGTATGTGGCCGAAAATCTGCGATTAAATCATAACGATCTATATAAAGCGGGAGACATGTATGATAACCAAAATACGATGCAGCAACATAAGCGGTCATGTCGTGACTCACGCCTCAAAGTCATCATTCAATATATAACTATGGGTCTCACGCCACAACATCAATCATGTTCGCATCATGGCGCATGCCGGAGTGCAGCCGGTGCGGCGTATGTCCATGATGCAACAATAATAATAATGCCGCGCATGGCCACATGCCCCGGAATTCGCCGGTGCGGCATGTCCATGTAACATCAACAACAATATCTGGGTGGTCAACGCGCGTAGCCACATGTCCCGGAGTGCGCCGGTGCGGACATGTCCATGTAACATCAACAACAATATCTTTGGGTGGTCAACCACGCGTAGCCACATGCCCCGGAGTCTGCATCGGTGCGGACATGCCCATGTAACAATAATAACCATATATCGGGTAATCAACCTGCGTGCGCGTGCCCCGATTCTGCATCGGTGCAGACATTCCCATGTAACAATAATAATGGAAGCATACCCGTGGAATCTTCCGTCACTGTCGGTACGTCCAAGTAAGCTCTCAACAAGTCAACCGGCCCTCCATCGAGAGACGCGGTAGTATAGAAACACAATTCTTGCACAACAAAGGCTATCACAACAAGCATAGGCGAGTTACACAACAACAAGCATAGGCAAGTTATACAACAACAAGCATATGCAAGTTATACACAACTCAAAGTACTTCCATTTTATATCAAAGTCCGGGTTTTAACCCTAAAGTACTACGTACGTTAAATTCCTTTTAAAGAGATCCATTCCTTTTATAAAGGTCACCCGATACCCGTAGTGTAAAAATAGAGTGACTCATATTTTTAGGTAAACCAAAACACTTTCCTTTTCAACAACATTCTTTCCCCTAAAGTTCCAGTTTGCCTAATTTCAATTACTCAGGTCTCTTTATTTTAGAAAAGTTTCATAGTTCATAGTCTTAATCATTTAAGAATATAATTCTCTTTTAAACAATCTGAGAAACATATGCCTTATATGAGTGTAGGTTATTCTTGTTCATAATCAATCTTTTTAAGCAGCCATGATCTAGGAAATGTAATATCATTTTGTCTCATCTTAGCTTCTATGCAGATGGAGGTTTCTACTGGTTTTAATAATACTTTATTATTCAATACATTTTCCTTTATTAACTGCGGTGGTTTGTCGATACTCATTCTGATTTCCGAAATCAGTAAAACGTTATTCCCTTTTAAAAACCAAGTACTCATTACTCACGAATGAGGTTTCACACAAACATCCATATTAAGTCAAGTCTCTTATCTTTTAAGATCAAGTCTCTTAACTTCTAAAAATCAGTAAACCATTCTCTTTATCTCTCTTAAGACGTTATACCTAACTTCCCATAAAGCTAGTATAACTCTTATGTTTTCAAAACCAAGTATTACTCTTCTTTCAGAAAGGTTTCTTAATTCTTTTGAAATACTTCAAGATTCTTATTATTCAGGCTTAAGTCAAAAGACATTGCCGTACAATTACGTTCTGTTAACACACGTACGTCTACCGTACTATATATATATTCTTGTAAAATACTTCCAGATTCTTTATTATTCAGGCTTAAGTCAAAAGACATTGCCGTAAAACTATATTCAGTTAACACACGTACGTCTACCGTACTGTATATATATTCTTGTAAATTACTACCAGGTTCTTCATTATTCAGGCTTAAGTCAAAAGACATTGCCACACGTACGTCTACCGTACTATATATATATATATACTTTTAAAACGTCATGCTCAAGAGTATAGGAAGAATCACATACCTCGCGACGATTATCGACTATAAGCAAAACGCTCCACGGCTATAACCCGGCTAGCCTTGTCCACCTTCCAAGTAGTACATGCTACTTGCAGAACATTCAACCAACAACGGTTATCGATCTCAGTAAATACGATCCTATGTAAATCTGATTAATCTTCTACTTAATTCTTACGATGTGATTTGATTCAAGTATATTACGTAATATCCTTCTATTACGATTCAAATCTCTTCTATGAATCTTATATTCGTTTCTATACTACTACAGTATGTAATTTCCAATTACAATAGAAGGACAGTAGTATTTACCTCGATGTGCCCAAAATTATCCAAGTTTATATGTCGATCCTGAGCGACGTTTAGCTCCTACTCTGGGCGTTCCAACCCGCTCCAAACAACCCTTAGAAGTTCTACGCAACTTCTACTTAAATACTTCAACCAACTATGAAGATTTCCTTAGGGTTTCGTTTAGTGGCTAAAGGAAAGTATAATAGTATTTTCGGGCTCTACGTATAGAGGTAACTTTGGAAAGTACTACAAGGTATTTGGGCTAAAGTATTTGGGCATTATAACAATACTTGGAGAGTATTTCTATACCACAAAGGGGGGTATTATACGAAAACAACTAAGCTAGGGGGGGGGGGGGGAACCCTCTCGGCCAAAGCTTCTCAAAGGGGGGGGGGGGGATTTTTAGACTTGGAAAATGATTTTAGGATGAAGAAGTTCATCAACTTAGAGGGGTATTTATAGGTCAAGCAAAGGCCAACCAATGGCCAAGATGAAGACAAGTGTGGTGCAAGTGTAGGGCTAGGATTTTCTCATGTGTCCTTATCCATCTACTACACAAAATATCCTACCTAACCCTTGACAAAAAAAAACACAAAAAACGTGCCAAAGGGAAGCCCTCTTTGCCGTCCAATGAGGGTGACAAGTGTCACCCTCTCGTTGGTCCAAAATATTTCATCTCTCGGAAAAATCCGCAAAAATTATAAATGACATAGCCGTATTTTTCCCTTCGCAAGTCTTGTAAAACGTTTCGTCGAAAAACGACTCTAATCGGAGGTTGTGCACAAATTTCGAACCTATGCATACTTTAAGGCTTAAATTTATAATACGTACGCCCTCACGTACATACTCTGGAAATACGGGGTATAACAAATATGTACTGTTTTTGTGGACTGTTTTAATATGGATTAAGAGGCTGAATTTACACGAGAAGTGGGTGTGTAAATCCCCTTGTTGCTGTTTTGGTTATGCCCTTAATTGGTGCTTGGTTATTGATGTTATTAGCCTCGTTTGGAAGTTGTGGATAAGGTATAAGTAGGGGAAGTGCTGCCCAAATTTTTATATGAAAAGAGAACCATTACTTGGTATATAACCTACACTAGTAAGCATGAAGTTGATATACGTGTTATTGTTATTATAGGTTGAAGTACTAATTGATGTGTATTCTATTTGTCGTGATTGGTATAGCCGATAAGGTATGTGAAACTATTCTTTCTTCTTTTGACATGATTTATATGAAGTGAGTGTACGTCGGACGTTCATAGTTTTATTGGATCTTAATCCTTAATGATACATGACATGATAGTGCCTTAGTTTTTCTAAAATGAAAGTTCATTTTAAGGATTTATACATGATATGATAGTGCCTTGGTTTTTCTAAAATGAAAGTTCATTTTAAATGATTTTATTGAGATTCAAATGATGATTTAAATTGCACAAGGTTGCTCATGATAGCTATTCGTGCAAGAGTTATTATTCCATTTCACCGAGTCCCATAATTGGCCGACAATGTTCGTGCGCATCACCTTATATGATGTTACCGTGTCCTAGAAAGGGGAGAACAGTTTATGATTTCACTGAGTCCCATAATGGGCCGGCAATGTTGTTCACTAAGTCCCTCAGTAGAGGGCCGACAATATTTATATGTATTATGATTCCATGGACTTGCAACCCATGATGCGAGTATAGATACTCATGACAGTATATGATTCCATGGACATGTATCCATGATGCAAGTACAGATACTCATGACAGTATATGATTCCATGGACATGTATCCATGATGCGGGTATAGATACCCATGACAGTATATGATTATATGGACATACATTCATGATTTTGATATAACTCTCTCATTTTTAAAAAGGCACAGTTGAATCTTATTTTTAGAAGGTACAGTTTGCTCTTATTTTATATGGCACGGTTGGATCTGGTATTTGACTTTCATACTTGTCTCTGTCACATTTTGGCCAGTTATGATCTTATTTATAATACTTTATATTTACATACTTAGTACATTGTTGTACTGACCTCCTTCTCCGGGGGCCTGCTTTCATGCCCACAGGTGTAGGTACTCAGTTTGGTGATCCACGAGCTTAGGATCCTTGCTCAGTGTTTTGGGATAACTCCATTGTTCCGGAGCCTAGTCATTTTGGTACAGGTCTTCTATTATGGCTTATGTATACTCAGGGGTATGGCGGGGCCTTGTCCCGTCATAGTTATTGTCTTACTCTTAGAGGTCTGTTGTTATGTGTGGGTTGGACATGTACAATTGTAGTTCATTTTGGCTATTGTGTATATAATATCATCCTTGTCGGCTTGCCTATGATGTTATATGACAGTTTAGGGGACAGGATCCCTTGTTATAAAATTATGAGTTTTTCTTAAGCTTCCGCTGGTTATATGTGAGGTGTGGGTATAAGGGTGCCCAGGTAGGGCAACAGTCGCGGCCCGTCGGTTCGGGGCATGACAAAAACATTTTTTCGGCTTTAATGCAGGTCTTGGTCGAGACCACCTTTTAGCTTGTTTTAATTCCTAGCTTAATTACTAGATCTCCTTATAGATTAATTGATATGCCATATAATAAGATAAGATGACCAAGCTAAGAACCATCTAGAAAGAGAAGCTTCTAACTTTCCCCGAGTAGGTAATTCATGAACTAGTTAGTTCATGCACTTATCTACGTGGATGACAGAAAATGGTGGCCTAGAGAACATGAAGAGTTGGGTCTTTACCCTTCTCCCAAATTGGCCAATCCTCACCCCCTTTCCCATTCGGCCTAGATGCATTTTTATGTCTATCCTGTTACCTCTACTAAAAGGTTAGCACTAGCATAAATAGGGGATGCAATTGATGAAATGAGACACTGATATTTTATGAAATATATTTGAGTTTTATCAAACTTTTCTAAGTTATTCAACTTTTGTATTGTTATCTTAGTTTATCCTTTTGTGGTCCAAACCTTGGTCGTTTTGTGGTCCAACCCTTGGTCCTTTCATTTTTCAAACCATAGGTGTAAGTCTAGTTAGAACTTTTGTGATCAAAATATACCTAATCCAAGGTTCTATCAGGTTACTTTGTCACAAACACATTAGAAGGTCATCTCGGCCTACATCACCTTACCCGCACCCCAACTTGTCTATCAATTTCGTGTCCAATCATTGTCCAAACTGCCTAATCCCTTTATGTTACACCCCGTAATTCCAGGGCAATGAAATGAGAACGTAAGTTAGGATATAAGATTTGAATGTTGGTAGAAAAGTGGATTTACATTTTCTATATGAAATAATTTTGGATACAATAAATGTGACGACGAGAAGTAGTACTAGTAATTGAATTCTTTCCAATAGAGTATGGGCAGAAAAGGATGAAAGTTGGCAGATCAGGACGAAAGACTGCGGGACCGCGGTGCCGGACAACATGACCGCGATGCCAGAACTTCTGAGAAGCCACAGTACTCGCGGCACCACGGTGCCATTCTGCAGGACCGCGGTGCCGATGCGGGAATTTCCAATCCGAAATATAATTGACAAGTGGACAAGTAGGTCTACATGGGTCCCCCTCCACTTGCAATATACACCTATTATATACAAGATTGCAAGACTTTAGCTTACAAATATTTTCATCATCCAAAACCTTTTCTCTCTTCCTTCACCCTCAAGTTTTCGATTTCCATGGCCAAGTGAAGATCAAGACTAACTTATTTTCCAAGATTAAGCACCTTAGCTAAGTTCTAAGCCAAATTAAATACTCTAAGGCAGTGGGTCACGACTGGATCGATTTTGTCCAAGAAAACCCTAAGCTTGGGATGAACTTTTTGGAAGGAAAACATGGAAGGAAGATGGTTACAAGCTTGTAGAGGATACGTGTGTGTTATTGTAACGTGTAGAAGTGGTGCTAAAGTGAAGTAGTGTGCCGAGAACTTGGGGACAGTTTTGGCTAAAGTGAAGGTAATATTTCTTCTTCCTCTTAAAGTATTTGGAAGTTACATGATGTTATAATTAATGAATGAACTTGTGTTAAGAGAAATGGAGAATAAGAAGTGCATGTGACAGTTTGGCATGTTAGCCGATTTTGAGACTGTTTTTGTTATATTGGAATTTGTTGGTTATTGTTGTTGTTATCGTCACTTGTTGCATGTTAAAATGAAGAAATCTTGTTATTGAAAGTTGATATGGTTTATATAAAAGTGTTGGAATATGAATTGGATTTTAACGTGTTATGGAAAGGGCTTTGGTTTTGGTTGTTGGTCGAAACTGCACGAAACTGTGGGACGTTGTTGTGTTGTTTTAGGGGTTGTTTTATGCGTGTATACTGTTGGAAATTTAGTTACAATTATTCATGTTTAATGTGGTAAATTGCTAATGTATGTTCTAAAGGAATAAGGGTATAGAAAGGTGTCACGCCCTGAACCCCGGGCCCGCGACTGATGCCCTACCTGGGCACCCTTCTATTCATACAACACAAGTAAACTGCGGAAGATAAATAACACTCATTTTTTTTAAACAAAGGCAAAGCCGATAAGCTTGCCATAATATATAACGCCCGAATGGGACTACAACCGTACAACAAGATAAATACAACTCTCACCAGTCCAGTCCACATATGAATACAGACCTCTAAGAGTTTGGACAAATACTATAACGGGACAAGGCCTCACCGTACCCCTGAATATACCTAGCCATAATGACAAGCTCCAGAACATTGGAGCTATCCCAAAATGCTGAACAAGGATCCTAAGCTCGCGGATCCACAACTGAGTACCTAAACCTGCGGGCATGAACGCAGCCCCCCGAAGGGGGTCAGTACAACAGGTACCAAGTATGTAAACAAGAAGTACAGTAAATTAGATCATAATTGTACAAAAGAATGACAGGGGCAAGTATGAAAACCAAATACCAGATCCTACAGTGTCATATACAATAAGAGCCAACTGTGCCTTTTTCAAAAGAGAGTTATTTTAAAACCATGTATATCTAGTCATGAAATCCTATACTCTATATACATCTCATGGGAAATCTATCCTGCATCGTGAATAAAAGTTCACGGACAGTACCCATGCACGAATAACTATATGAGTAAACATATGCAAGTTAAAACAATCTTTGACTCTCATTAGAATAAATAAAATGTACCCTCATTTTTTTTATAAAACCCAAGGCAATACCATGCATGCCTTGCTAGAAATACCAAGACAATACCATGCCTTCCTTTTTAGAAATAACCAAGACAATACCATGCCTTCCTTTTTAAATAACTCAAGACAATACCATGCCTTCCTTTTAAATAAACCAAATGTACCATTCTTTTCTTTTAACCGAGATTCATGTTCAACATCATGGGACGCCGGCCCATTTACTTATCAAATGTATATATATATCAGTGTTGCGGATCGTGTAACCCATCCCCATATATGCTAGTGTTGCGGATCGTGCAACCCGTCCCAATATATATATAAAAATGTTGCGGATCGTGCAACCCGTCCCAATAAATATATATGTGTTGCGGATCGTGCAACACGTCCCAATATATGTATACAAGTGCCTCGTATAATTTAAATCACCTTTTGACTCTCAACAACATTATCTTTCAAATGAACTTTCATTTTAGATAAACCATGACACTATCAAGTCTTCCATTTTATAAACACCAAGGCACTAACACACATTGCATCACTAAAGATTAAAATTCATTACAACTGTCACGCCCCGAACCCCGGGCCCGTGACTGGTGTCCTACCTGGGCACCCTTCTACCTAACTGACACAAGTAAACCGCAGAATTAAAATAACACCTCATTTTTTTAAAAACCAACGTACATGCAAGGGCAAAGTCGACAAGGCTGCCATATAATATACCTAATCAAAAGACACTATACCGTACATGATTCCAATCCCACATATGAATTATTACCCCCCGTAATTTCAGGATATGTTTATAAGAACGTACGTAAGAACTCAAGTGTTAAGATTTGAGACTAGTAAAAATTTATCAGAATTATGGAAATGTCGGAAAACGAAATATTGCGACGAGTGGGAGGGCGAGACGTGTCACCCCCCCCCCCCTTATTTGGTCTAGGATGAAATGTACATGGATAAAATGGTCATTTGACCAATGTTAGGATGACCAAGTCTTGCAAAGACTTAAGCTTGACATTGTTGACTTAGTCAAGAGCCACTTGGCTTGATCCTTGTGAAATTCATCCAAGCCACACAAGTGTTCCAATCTAGACCCTTGAATGTAGTATTTATCTACATTAGTAGTGCAAGACTTTGTCATTTTCAACACTTAGAGAAATTTAAATCTTGTTCTTGCTCTCTTTTGGAAGCTCACGGCAATGAGCACTTTTTCATGAGAAATTTTTTCAATTGTTGTCCAATAAGCTCCACACTTAAACCAAGGTTCCTAAGGGTATTGTAAGGGTATCTCAATAGAAAGATCCCGGAAAAGTGGCATTTTCGTATTAGTCGCAAGGTGAAAACCTAGTCACTTTCCTAGGTTTGGATTGGGAATTAAAGAAAAGTTGTTTGTGATCTTCTAAGGGCTTCAAGTGGTGGATTGGAGTGTCAAGGAGAGGATCTAAGTTTTTAGGGAGCAACTTCGGATCTTGAAGTGGATTAAGGCTCACTAAGGTAACAATCTTGTTCTCTTAAGTGTTATAAGATTACATATTGTTGTAGCCTTACATTTTGACTAGCATGAAGTATATGTATTCAAGATTGATAAGTGTTATGGATATTTGAAGCCTAAAATCCGAAATGACATGTTGATCCATTTGAAATTGAAATACAATTTGGTCGATAACTAGAATCGTCGCATGTTATCTACTTGAAGATTTTAGTTGTTATAATCGATTGAGGCTTTATAACATGTTATACTAAACAAATTGTATTGAAAAGGAATTGGAAAGAAAGATATGTTGTGACACCTTTTGGCCGAGAATGGCATTGTCGTTTGGACTAGTTTGATATCAATTGTGGGGCAGAATTTTACACGTCCTGTTAAGGCGTGTAATCCCCTTTGTATTGCTGAATTGTTGGGCCTTAAATGTGGCGTTAGGTTATTGATTTTTGGACCTTGAGAAAGGTGGAAAAGTATGTAGAAACAAAGGAAGTGATGTCCGATTTTCCGTAGAATTTAGTGACTTTGCACTTGGAATATTCTACGTTTGAAGCTAGAAGTTAATAGACGTATTATAGTCATTATAGGTTGACATACTACGTACGACGTATTGGACTTAGCAAGTGGATTGAACCGAAGAGGTATGTGGAACTTTCTTATCTCTTGAGCATGAATAGTTGTAAATATATAGTACGGTAGACGTACGAGATTTTGACAATCTAGTCCATTTGATATCCTTGGCTTATTTTTAAGAATGTCCAAGTTGGTTGAGTTAGGGAATTAACTCACTTGTTTAAAAACATTAAGGATATCTTAGTTTCTAAAAGTTAAGGGACTTGAAGTATTTTAAAAATATATGATACTTGTTTCGTTTTAAAAGTATAAGTCCCTTGGATATAAGGAAGAATGTAATTGCCTAAAGTATAAAGTTAGTATAACGACTTTATGGGAAGTTGTGTTACACCCCGTAAGTCCAGGACATGTATAAGAGAATGGACGCGAGAACGCAAGACTTGAAAAAGGGTACGAAAGGAAGAATTGTTTTCCCGACGGAAAATCTTCCGAACGTCGGAAAGGAAAAATGTTCGTTGATGAGAATTAGATTCTCAAAATGCATTATTTGAGGAATATAGAATGTATTATCATTATGGAAATTTATTTTTTACGGATTTGGTCACGTGGGGCCCACCCGAGAAATTTTACGTTTTGTGGGGCCCACGAGGGTTACGAAATTTTATGGACGAATAGGAGGGCGACACGTGGCACCCCCACGTGGTCTTGGACGAAATTGGGCAAGGGTATTATGGTCATTGACCTAGGTAGAAGATCAAGTCTTGCAAGCTTGAGATAATTGACTAAGTCAACTTGTCCACTTGGCTAAATATTTAATCTCCTCCATCCAAGCCACACAAGTGTTATAATCTTGACCCTCCATTGTTTTATATATACTACCCTAGTGCAAGACAAGTCTTCAACACTTAGAAAAATATTGAGAAAACTTTGTGCTCATTTATGTTGCTCTCGGGTTCACCATTGTTCCATACAAATGTTTTTTGTAATTTTTGTTCATTATTCAAAAGACTTTAACCCAAGGTCCCTAGGGGTATTGTAAGGATATCTCAATAGAAAAATCTTGAAACAACGACGTTTTTACGTTAGTCGCAAGGCGAAACCCTAAGGTGTTCTTCAACTTTGAAGATGGAACTTGAAGAGGAGTTCTTCATGAGCTTCTAAGGAGTGCTTGGAGCGGATTGGAACATAAGAAGAGGATCTAAAAGTTGCTAAGGATCGACTTTTACGCTTGGACATTATTAGGGCTTATTGAGGTAAAATCTTCATCTTCTTAATGTAATTGAAGATTACATGTCATAGTAGTTAAGAAATGAGCATGTGGTATATATATTGAAGTTTGAAAAGATTTGGATCATGTCGACATGTTAAAACCGAAAAATGGACAAGTTAGCCATTAATGTTGTAATTAATTTGGACGGTAGTTACAATCGTCGCATGTTAAGGAAGAGAGGATTTATAGTTGTTGTAATTGTTATTATGTATATAACATGTTGGAATAACAACTTGGATTGAAAAAGGAATTGAAAGGAAATTGATAATTGTTGTGACATTGTAGCCGAATACGGCTTGGAATTATTGGACAAGTTTTATATTGATTGTGGGGCAGAATTTTACACGTCCTATTAGGCGTGTAATCCCCTTTGTACTTGCTGAATTGTTGAGCCTTAAATGTGGCGTTTGGTTATTGAAATTCGGGCCTAGAAAAAGGTGGAAAAGTATGTAGAAACAAAGGAAGTGCTGTCCGATTTTCCGTAGAATTTGGTGACTTCACACTTAGAATATTCTACGTTTGAAGCTAGAGGTTAATAGACATATTATGACCCTTATAGGTTGAAGTACTACGAGTAGAGTATTCTACTTGAAGGGTGGAAAAGCTAGCAAGGTTATAGTACTTTGGAGCATTTTGCTACTTGTCGATAATCGTCGCGAGGTATGTGAACCTCTTCCTTCTTTTGGGCATGATTCTATGTATGAAATATACATGTAGTGTTATTTCATGATTCCTTCTACTCTTAGAAGTTAAGAGGTATGTATGTTGATTTACTCTATGTGAAAGTTATGTCTAAGTTATCCTAAGTTCTTACCAATTCTTATGGGGGATGTTGGTAAGAGTCGTTAGGAGGTATTTGGAGTCAAGTTGACTTTGCTAAGTTACTGCACGAATGATAATAAGTATCGAACAAGCCACTGCAGCGCTAATAAAAGAAAATGTATCGACAATCAATTAAACTAAAATGAGTAGAATCCTCCATCTGCATAGAAACTAAGATAAGACAAAATTGTTAAGGTTTGAGACGAGTAAAATTTTTCGGAATTATGGAATTGTTGGAAAACGAATATTGCGACGAATGGGAGGGCGACACGTGTCACCCCCCCTTAGAAGTCTTGGACAAAAATGGCATGGTTAAAATGGTCATTTGACCATAATTTAAATGACCAAGTCTTGCAAAGACAAGGAGCTTGACATTGTTGACTTGTCAAAGTGCCACTTGGGCTTGATCCATGTGAAACTCATCTAAGCCCCACATGTGTGCTAATCTAGACCCTTCCTAGTGTTATATATGTCTACTAGTTGCAAGACAAGCTTATACACTTAGAAAATTTTCAAGAAAATTTGAAGACACACAAAGTGTGCTCTCGGCTTTGAGGGGTTTCAAGAGAGATTTTTTTTCAATTGTTGTCCAATAATTTCCATACTTTAAACCAAGGTTCCTAAGTGTATTGTAAGGGTATCTCTATAGAAAGATTCCGGAAAAATGGCGTTTTCGTATTAGTCGCAAGGCGGAAAGTTAAGGAGTTCTTCAACTTTGAAGTTGGAACTTGAAGATGAGTTCTTCATAAGCTTATAAGGGTTGCTTGGAGTGGATTGGAACGTTGAAAGGAGGAGCTAAAGTTGCTAAGGATCGACTTGTAATCTTGGATCATATTTGGGCTAAATGAGGTATAATCTTCGTTTTACTTTTGTAATTGAAGATTCCATGTTATTATAAGTTAGAAATGATCATGTGATATGTGTTATGAAGTTTGATAAGTGTTATGGAAATTTGGAAGCTCAAATCCGAAAATGACATGTTTAGCCATTTGAAATTGAAATACAATTTGGTCGATAATTAGAATCGTCGCATGTTATCTACTTGAAGATTATAGTTGTTATAATCAATTGCGGCCTTATAACATGTTATACTAAACAACTTGGATTGAAAATAAATTGGAAGAAGAATTGGTATTGTTGCCCTAATTGCCGAATTGACATTGTAGTTTAGACTAGTTTGCTATATATTGTGGGGCGGAATTTTACATGTCTTGATTAAGCGTGTAATCCCCTATTGTTAACTACTTTGTTGGGCCTTAAATGTGGCGTGTTTGGTTATTTAATTCGGCCTTGAAAAAGGTGGCAAAGTATGTAGAAACAAAGGAAGTGCTGTCCGATTTTCCGTAGAATTTAGTGACTTTGCACTTGGAATATTCTACGTTTGAAGTAAGAAGTTAATAGACGTACTGTGGTCATTATAGGTTGACATACTACGTACAGCAAATTGGACTTAGCAAGTGGATTAAACCGAAGAGGTATGTGGAACTTTCTTATCTCTTGAGCATGAATAAGTTGTAAATGTATAGTACGGTAGACGTACAAGTTTTTGACAATCTAGGTCCATTTGATATCCTTGGCTTATTTTAAGGATGTCCAAGTTGATTGAGTTAGGGAATTAACTCACTTGTTTAAATATTAAGGATATCTTGGTTTTCAAAAGTTAAGAGACTTTAAGTATGTTGAAAGTATTATTGATACTTGTTTTGTTGGAAAGTTTAAGTCTCTTGGTTATAAAGAAGTATGTAAGTTGCTAATGTATAAAGCTAGTATAACGGCTTTATGGGAAGTTGGTTATAATAGCTTTATGGAAAATTAAAAATAGTGGTTTACTCTAAGTAATTTAAGTATGTTAAATGACTTGAAATAACGAAAGGAAAATTGATTTAAAGGCATCAATTGCTTAAGGTTTTAAAAGAAAGAAGTCACTTGATTTAGAAGCCCGAAAATGTAGTTTTCTAAAAAGGTGTTGTGACTTGTCTTAAAATGTAGTTATGACTTGATACTACGGTTATTAGTATCTTGGAAGTTTTATATGAAAATGAGTCATTTTAAAAGAATAGAAGTACGTAGTACTTTGGGTTAAACTCCCGGATTTATAATGACACGTTAGTGCCTTAAGTAAACTAAAATAAGAGTGTATACGAATAAGACTAATAAGAAGTTAGGGGGATTTCTTAACTTGCTTATTTATTGTATGATAAGCCGGTAGTGCTTATGTTATGTATGATAAGCTAGGGCTTATGTTATGTATGATGGCCGGTTGAGATAGGGTAAGAGTATAAATGACGGGTAAACCCCCAAGATCGTTATACCACCTTCTTCAGGGTAAGAGTATAAATGAGGGGTAAATCCCCAAGATCGTTATACCACATGTTCCGTGGATTTGCTACCCATGATGCGAGGAATACCTCATGCGAGTCCTTATGGGCTTATGCGGGTGAAATAGTCCCATGCGGACGGGTACAGCCTATGCGAGGAATACCTTATGCGGGTCCACACGACCTATGCGGGTGAAATAATCCCAGGAGTAGGATTGCTTAATGATACTGCGGGCGGGTGGTCCTGCTTTGATCGCGAGCTTCCTATTTTTATGTTGTAAGTATACTTTTGATTACTCTCATTGTTAGTAAGGCACTGTGTACTGTTAATTGAGTTATCATACATGTCTCCAGTTTTATTATAGACTTATGATTTCATTCTGATGCTTTCAGTTTCACATATTTGGTACATGTTGTACTAACCTCCTTCGGGGGGCTGCGTTCATACCGCAGGTAGAGTACAGGTTGCTGATCCTCGCTCTTAGGATCACTGTTCGATTGTTGAAGCTCGCTTTATTAGGAGGCTTATCCACAGTATTGTCGGTTGTTGTACATTCGGGGTATGGCGGGGCCTGTCCCAGAGTTGTTATTCTTAGAGGTCTGTAGTCACATTGTGGTTTGGGTTGTTAAGAAAAAAAAATGTACTGTTTTATTTGTATAGTTTACGGAAGGTGGCCTTATCGGCTAACCTGTTGTTATTTTATGTTTAAGCATTATATCAGTTGTGTATGTTCCGCTGCTATTCTCTGATGTATACCGAAAGGGGTGCCCGGGTAGGGCACCGATCATGAGCTTCGGGTGGTCGTGACAAAAGTGGTATCAGAGCAGTTAGTCCTCGGAAAGTGTCTACAGACCGTGTCTAGTAGAGTCTTGATTATCGGTGTGTTGTGCACCATATCTATAATTAGGAGGCGGCAGGAAATTTAGGATTGGTTTCCATCCTTCTCACTCTAGGATCGTGCGATAGAGCTGTGTGGTTGGGGTCGTCTCTCCCTAACAAGTTATGATTGTTTGCAGCTACGAGAAAGGCAGCAGTGACCCAGAAAAGATTATGTGGATTGCGTATCCAGGTTGGTAATGTTTGTAGTTGGTATTGTGACATACAACTATACAGATTTATGTATGAGGGTCAGACGCGTGTTGCCTAGAGTGATTTTAGGTTACCAGGATTTGGTAAGGACTAAATAAATACCGGGAAGGTATGAAACAGTTTAATGAAGTCTCATCAAGGTTTTACGTACTAATTTGAGATAATTAGGAAATGATGAGCTGTCTGAGAGTGAAATGGACCCTTAAAAAGTTATTATTAAGGGAATTAATGGAAGACTATGTTAATAGATTGAACTACGTAGTAGGATTTCGAGAATGGTACGGGTGAGATCCGTATGGAGTAAGTATGGTTGTTGTGGTCAAGACAACACGATTATGGTATTACGATAAGTTTTTGTACCCGTTTACGGGGGGATTGATAAGGTAGGCATGGAGGAAATTGCGAGCCTAAGAATGTGATAACCACCGAGACCTTAGGTATATAAGGCCTTCTCGGGTTGTAAAAAGTTAAGACAAACCAAGGAAAAGAGTTAAATACGACGCCGAGTCGGGTTGGGGACCTATTAAGGGTCGCCCCATAGCTTGAAATAAAATGGGATCAGTTGGTAGTAGTCACTTCGTGGCGAGTCACGAGTGCAAGGCCCAAGTTTAGTTAATCATTTACGGGTTCGTGGGCGTGTTCCACCAGTTCAGTTGTGAGCCGGAATGGGCCTTATATTGTTTAATTTAGTAACTCCAAAGAGTGGAGGCCAGAATTAGTATGGAATTTATGTCGTATGCTAGTATAAGTTTGGAAATGCGGAAGAAATACGACCAGTGAAAAAAAAAGAGCAACCAAGTGTAAAGAAATAAAGCCTGAATCCATGAGGACCTTTCGAGGTGACTACACCGTGAGTGTTGGGTGGTAGCTGAGCGGGTAGTTAATAGTTGTCGGTAACGATACAGTCGTTGGACCCTAGCAGACCTAGCAGAGCTGTTATGATAGACATTGAGGTCATTATGAGTACGGGCTAGTTGACCTCTTGTTATGCCAACGTTGACTGCAGAGAGAGATTGGCTCGATTCCAGTTTTCTGGTAAGCTGATTATCCAGTGTAAAGGAAGAGAAGTGGTAGTAACCAGTGAATTATCCTTCGTTCTTAGGCATCATTGTTTTTCTTTTTAAGTCTGTGGTGACTTGTTCACTTGAGGTAAATTGACGCAGAAAGTAAGTAATAATTGAATTTGAAGGAATTTATGTTAAGTGCCCTTGGAGGTACTTGGAGTTGGTTTGGTGTGGCGGTCAGGGCCACGACCTTCCGGAAAATTTCAGGAAAATGTACAAGGCAAGAATAAAATAGGTACGAGTGCTGCCGGCGGAAAGCTGAGGGCATCTTTGGTAGGTTGGAAAATCTACACGAACTTAAAGGCGGTGCGTGATGATTAGATAATTACTGGACCGCAAGAGGACCCTGTGATTGGGGTTGTGACTCCAAGGAAAGTTTAAGAAAGGGAGATAAGTTCTCTCCCCCACGTAAAAGGATAGTTTTACGTATTATGGGGTTGCGTGTACCCGTCTTTGTTAGGCAGGATATGAGGTAGTAATGTCTTGGTATCGTCGTGCCATAGATTCTGATTGTAGATAACCGTGGGAAAAGTGTTGTGTTGGGGAAATTAAGAACGACGTACGAATTGGTCGAGGAAGTATCGTAAAGATATAAATGCAGGTTGTATGCATGTATGAAACTGTACGATTATGAATCAAGATAGAAATACTTTTTCTAATAATAAGCCTAAGGTAAGGATATGGCCGGAATGATAAAGGAGAATACGACTATGGTTATGTAAGTTGCACGAGATATGACTACCCCAGACTAGTGTAAAGACCATTATGTTATACCCCGTATTTCCAGAGTATGTACGTGAGGGCGTACGTATAAAGTTTAAGCCTTAAAGTAAGCAAAGTGGCGAATTTGGGCACCAGTGCCGAAAGGAGTCGTTTTTCGACGAAACGTTTTACTAAACTTGCGAAGGGAAAATTCCGGCTATGTCATTTCTAATTTTTGCGGATTTTTCCGAGAGACGAAACATTTTGGACCAACGGGAGGGTGTGTCACCCTCACATTGGAAGGAAGGGGCGGCAAAGTGGACGAAAGGTGGCATTGTAGTTGGTAGGATATTTTGTGCAAGTTGGTGTGGTAGATGGATAAGGTGCACATGGCTTAATCCAAGCCCTACACTTGCCTAACACTTGGAAGAATCTTGGCCATTGGTTGGCCATTTCTTGACCTATAAATACCCCCCCCCCTTGTTGAAGAGTTATTTCATCCAAACTTGAGCAATCTTTCTAAGTCTCACAATACTCCCTCCCTCTTGATATTTCGTCCAAGAGCACCTCCCCCCCCCCCCCCTCTTTTGAAGCCTTGGCCGAGCCTTTCCCACGTAAGTGAGCCTTGGCGAGCCTACCCCCACTGCTAGTTGATTTTGTATAATACCATTTGTGGTATTGAAATACTCTCCAAGTTTTGTGATAATGCCCAAATAATTTAGACCCTCTAACGTGTAGTACTTTCCAAAGTTACCTCTATACGTGAGTCCGAAATACTATTATACTTTCCTCGATCCACAAAACGAAACCCTAAGAAAAACCTTCATAGTCGGTTGAAGTGTTAAGTAGAAGTTACGTAGAACTTCTAAGGGTTGTTTGGAGCGGGTTGGAGCGCGCAGAGTAGGAGCTAAACGTTGCTCAGGAGCGACATTTATACTTGGATAATTTTGGGCTCATCGAGGTAAATAATCCTATCCTTCTAGTGTAATTGGGAATTACATACTGTAGTAGTATTGAAATGAATATAAGATTCATAGAAGAGATTTGAACTGTAATAGAATGATATTACAGAAAAGGATTGAACTGAAATCACTTCAGAAGAATATAAGTAGAAGTTAAACTGTACTTACATGGGGTGTATTCTGATGGTGATAACCTTTATTGGTTGAATGTTTTGCAAGTAGCATGTGCTACTTAGAAGGTGGACAAGGCTAGCCGGGTTATAGTCGTGGAGCGTTTTGCTTATAGTCGATAATCGTCGCGAGGTATGTGATTCTTCCTATACTCTTGAGCATGAAGTATTTTAAAAAGAATACATATAGTACGGTAGACGTACGTGTGGCAATGTCTTTTGACTTAAGCCTGAATAATATGTATATATTATATGGTAGATGTACGTGTGCTAACTGAATATAGTTGTACGGCAATGTCTTTTGACTTAAGCCTGAATAATAAGAACCTTGAAATACTCTAAAAGGAATATAGATATAGTACGGTAGACGTACGTGTGTTAACTGAATGTAGTGTTACGGCAATGTCTTTTGACTTAAGCCTAAATAAGAAGAATCTTGAAGTATTTCCAAAGAAATAAGAAACCGTTTTGAAAGAAGAGTAATACTTGGTTTTGAAAACATAAGAGTTATACTAGCTTTATGGGAAGTTAGGTATAACGTCTTAAAAGAGATAAAAAGAATGGTTTACTGATTCTTAAAAGATAAGAGACTTGACTTAATTGTATTGATATGAAGTTTGTTAACAATGTGAAACCTCATTCGTGAGTAATGGGTACTTGGTTTTAAAGGGAATAATGTTTTACTGATTTCGGAAATCAGAATGAGTATCGACAAACCACGGCAGCGTTAATAAAGGAAAATGTATTGAATAATGAAGTATTATTAAAACCAGTAGAAACCTCCATCTGCATAGAAGCTAAGATGAGACAAAATGATATTACATTTCCTAGATCATGGCTGCTTAATAAGATTGATTATGAACAAGAATAACCTACACTCATATAAGGCATATGTTTCTCAGATTGTTTAAAGGAGAATTATATTCTTAAATGATTAAGATTATGAACTATGAAACTTTTCTAAAATAAAGAGACTGGAGTAATTGAAATTAGGCAAACTGGAACTCTAGGGAAAAGGAAGGCATTGTTTTGTCTTAAATGGTTTAAAACATAAAGTGTTATAACAGCTTTATGGGAAGTTAGTTATAACGACTTTATGAAAACAAAAGAAGGGTTTTATCATTGGTTTTAAGGTGGTAACTCGACTTTAAAAAGAGAAGTGTTTTGGTTTACCTAATAATGTGAGTCACTCTATTTTTATACTACGGGTATCGGGTGACTTTTATAAAAGGAATGGATCTCTTTAAAAGGAATTTAACGTACGTAGTACTTTAGGTTAAAACCGGACTTTGATATAAAATGAAAGTACCTTGAGTTAAGTATAACTTGCTATGCTTGTTGTTGTGAAACTTGCCTATACGTGTTGTGATAGCCTTTGTTGAGCAAGAATTGTGTTTCTATACTCTGGCGTCTCGATGGAGGGCGGTTGACTTGTTGAGAACTTCTTGGGGCGTCTTGCGGCGGTGGCGGAGAAATTCCACAGATGCAGCTCTTGTTGATAGTGTTAATTTTGCTAATCGCTTTGGACATACTGACACGATGCGTAGCGCACGGGTATGGTTCCATTTTGATTGCTGTCTTGTTGTTCCTTTTGGACATACTGACACGATGCGTAGCGCACGGGTATGGTTCCATTTTGATTGTTGTCTTGTTGTTTCCTTTTGGACATACTGACACGATGCGTAGCGCACGGGTATGGTTCCATTTTGATTGCTGTCTTGTTGTTTCCTTTTGGACATACTGACACGATGCGTAGCGCACGGGTATGGTTCCATTGGGATTGTTATTCCATGGACTAGCTCTCCATGAGGTTTTACTGTTCGGCCTTGGTATCTGGTAGTCGGCTTTCGTACTTGCCCCGTGTCAGCTTCGGGGTTTGGTTGTATTGCATTGTTAGTACGGCTTTGGCATCAGGTAGGACTTGGTGTGCAGGTGTACTTCTTGGTGTTATCATATCATAGACTGCCGGCAGTGAGGAAGGTATTCCACGGGCATGATTGATGTGGAGGGCGTGAGACCCTGACTTGATATAACTGTTATATGTGTGTACTGTAGTTTGGTTATCATACATGTCTCACCTTTATATAGATCGCTATGATTTCATTCTGATATTTCTGATTCACATACTTGGTACTGTTATCTTGACCTCCTTGAGGCTGCGTTCATGCCGCAGTAAGTCATCATTTGTCGATCCCATTATAGGATCACCTTTCAGCGTCTTGGGAAGCTCCGTTCCTTCGGAGGCTTATCTTTGGTATGTTACCCTGAGTTTGTAGGTTCTTGTACATTCAGGGGTATGGCGGGGTCCTGTCCCGTCATAGTTGTTGTAAAAATCTTAGAGTGCATGCTTTGTTGTAGGCGGGGTTGTAAGGATTATGCATTCAAATGTCTACGTATATATTTATGCTGAAAGGCAACCGTTTTGGTTGGCCTATTTTCTTTCATCTTGATCCATGTCTATTTGCATGTTTAAGTTTTTATTTCCGCTGGTTTTCTCTGATGTTGTATCACTAGGGTGCCCGGGGTAAGGCACGATCCACGGGCAGGTTGGTCGTGACAAAAGTGGTATCGAGCGATTAGTCCTCGGAAAGTGTCTACGACCGTGTCTAGTAAGTCTTGATTATCGATGTGTTGTGCACCACATCTATAATCAGGAGGCTATAGGACATTTAGGATTGGTTTCCCTTCTTCTCATTCTGAGATCGTGCCTTAGAGTTGTGTTGTAAGTTGGACCCCTCGACGCGTCGTTTTACGATTATGCCTCGCGCAAGGCAACCGGGCCCGGAAGGGCAAGCGTGAGGAGGCTGCGAGTAAAGCGGCAGCGATCTCCACGAACCACGATACACGAGCCTCGGTCCGCGATGCAGGCGAGAGGAGATGAGTTACAAAGAGTGGGCCCGATTAATGGCGGGGTTGTGGCGAACTTGAGGATAAGTGGGCCGCAGCGATTCGATGCACCAATGGTTCACCCTAGATCGATAGTTCGAGGCTACGGGATTTTACGAGTTGTAAACCGCCCGAGTTTTATGGGTCGAGGCACGAGGATGATCGCAGGAGTTCATCAAGCGATTCTGACCGGATCGTGAGTGATCAAGGCATCGGAGACCGAGTCGGTGGTCTAGGTTCGCATCGGTGCGTGATACCGCGATCGGGTTTTGATCGTGGAGCGCCCGGGAGAGAATGCACTTCCGGCTATTTGGGGCCGAGTTCTCGAGGCATTTCTTGCGCATTTCTTGCCTCGCGGATGAGAGGGCTCGGTAAGATTTTTGGTGTTGCGGCGAGCAGGCGTGCGGTTCGGGAGTACAATGTGGAGTTCGAATCATTGGCCCAGACGTCCGCGTTAGTAGCTAGTATGGAGGATCGAGTGCCGATATGTTCGAGGCTCGATGATTACCTAGCGAGAGTTGTTGGTGTAGCTCTTGGTAGGGCATGGACATTGCCGTATGCGAGCTTATGCACTTGGAGGTGAGGCGGAGAAATCGGCGGAATGACCAAGGTCGCGAAGAGGGCGAGCAGCGGGGTCCTTTGGTAATCTTCGAGGCGGACCGCCTCAACAGCAGGCTAGTTATGCGCCTCCGCCCGATCTGAGTGGTCTCGCGGCGCCGGGATATTCGGGGCGGTCGTGGCTCAGGGTTCAGATTTTCGGGAGAGCGGGGTGTTAGCGGTGAAGCCACCTACCTCGTTGTGGCGTTGTGGTAGACTCCATAGTGGGAGTGTCGTCTTTGGTTCGGGAGTTTGTTTACATGCGGCGGCGAGCCATTTTAGAGCTGTCAGACCGGGTATGCTGGTAGGATAGCACAGAATACGAGATCAGTTGCGGGTTCTTCACCTTCCACAGCTAGGCAGGATGTTCATACACCGGCAGGCCACGGCAGAGGTCGCGGTGGAAGTTCCCAGTTTTAGCGGTCCTTTGAACCGCCTATTTTCAGGTATATCCTTAACCCTCTAGAGACTTGTATGTATTGATGTTATGATAATGTGTTAAGTGTTATGTTCGGATAGCTTTGTGCTAAAATGTGATTTAGAAACCTGGTTAGTGAAAAAGGGTAAGCCTGGGGGTGAGAAAATGATGAACCTTAGAATATTACAGTTGAGACCTTAGATGTAAGGCCGTCTTGAGTACAAGTTTTTGCAAGTGATCCTTGTCGGAGTGCATTTTATGCCTAGAATGTATTGTGTGATAAGTCCCTGGGTAGTGTGAAATGGAAGTGGTAGCTTTCATGACCTGTAGAGGTAAGATTGTTCCGGATCGGGAAACAAGAGCTTGATGCGTTAAGTGGGTCGGGTTGGGGCCATGCTGCGGGCCAACCCGCGGCCTGTTTTGGGGTTGGGTCAGCTCTGGGTGGTCCCGCCAGGTGGTAGGGTCACGAGGGTGTTAGGCCCAAGTTTAGATGACCATCGTATGAGTTCGTGGATGCGTTCGACCAGAATCGGTTCGTGTAGGCCGAGGAATGGCCTTAAGGGAGATTGAGGCTAGTAAGATGACCAAGTTTGGAGGTGGTGACTCCAAAGTTTTGGGAACTGAAGCGATGATCAAGTGCGATGCGATATCGGAAGAGTTCAAGTGTTCGAGAAGAAGCGGACGAGTAAGGAAGGAAGAGAACGTGTGTTATTCCATGGCCAGATGTGGCGATGACAACTTGTTAGAAGAACTTTATCGTTATCCGTCTTGAGAAGGAACATTCGGGACGAATATTTCTAAGGAGGGGAGAATGTTATACCCCGTATTTCCAGAGTATGTACGTGAGGGCGTACGTATAAAGTTTAAGCCTTAAAGTAAGCAAAGTGGCGAATTTGGGCACCAGTGCCGAAAGGAGTCGTTTTTCGACGAAACGTTTTACTAAACTTGCGAAGGGAAAATTCCGGCTATGTCATTTCTAATTTTTGCGGATTTTTCCGAGAGACGAAACATTTTGGACCAACGGGAGGGTGACAAGTGTCACCCTCACATTGGAAGGAAGGGGCGGCAAAGTGGACGAAAGGTGGCATTGTAGTTGGTAGGATATTTTGTGCAAGTTGGTGTGGTAGATGGATAAGGTGCACATGGCTTAATCCAAGCCCTACACTTGCCTAACACTTGGAAGAATCTTGGCCATTGGTTGGCCATTTCTTGACCTATAAATACCCCCCCTTGTTGAAGAGTTATTTCATCCAAACTTGAGCAATCTTTCTAAGTCTCACAATACTCCCTCCCTCTTGATATTTCGTCCAAGAGCACCTCCCCCCCTCTTTTGAAGCCTTGGCCGAGAGCCTTTCCCCTCTTTTGAAGCCTTGGCCGAGAGCCTTTCCCCCCCTCCCCCCCCTTAAGTGAGCCTTGGCCGAGAGCCTACCCCCCCCCTAGCCTAGTTGCTTTTGTATAATACCCCCCTTTGTGGTATTGAAATACTCTCCAAGTATTGTTATAATGCCCAAATACTTTAGCCCTACCTTGTAGTACTTTCCAAAGTTACCTCTATACGTAGAGTCCGGAAATACTATTATACTTTCCCTCAGTCACAAAAACGAAAACCTAAGAAAAACCTTCATAGTCGGTTGAAGTGTTAAGTAGAAGCTGCGTAGAACTTCTAAGGGTTGTTTGGAGCGGGTTGGAGCGCGCAGAGTAGGAGCTAAACGTTGCTCAGGAGCGACATTTATACTTGGATAATTTTGGGCTCATCGAGGTAAATAATCCTATCCTTCTAGTGTAATTGGGAATTACATACTGTAGTAGTATTGAAATGAATATAAGATTCATAGAAGAGATTTGAACTGTAATAGAAGGATATTACAGAAAAGGATTGAACTGAAATCACTTCAGAAGAATATAAGTAGAAGTTAAACTGTACTTACATGGGATGTATTCTGATGGTGATAACCTTTATTGGTTGAATGTTTTGCAAGTAGCATGTGCTACTTAGAAGGTGGACAAGGCTAGCCGGGTTATAGCCGTGGAGCGTTTTGCTTATAGTCGATAATCATCGCGAGGTATGTGATTCTTCCTATACTCTTGAGCATGAAGTATTTTAAAAAGAATACATATAGTACGGTAGACGTATGTGTGGCAATGTCTTTTGACTTAAGCCTGAATAATATGTATATATTATATGGTAGATGTACGTGTGCTAACTGAATATAGTTGTACGGCAATGTCTTTTGACTTAAGCCTGAATAATAAGAACCTTGAAATACTCTAAAAGGAATATCGATATAGTACGGTAGACGTACGTGTGTTAACTGAATGTAGTGTTACGGCAATGTCTTTTGACTTAAGCCTAAATAAGAAGAATCTTGAAGTATTTCCAAAGAAATAAGAAACCGTTTTGAAAGAAGAGTAATACTTGGTTTTGAAAACATAAGAGTTTTACTAGCTTTATGGGAAGTTAGGTATAACGTCTTAAGAGAGATAAAAAGAATGGTTTACTGATTCTTAAAAGATAAGAGACTTGACTTAATTGTATTGATATGAAGTTTGTTAACAATGTGAAACCTCATTCGTGAGTAATGGGTACTTGGTTTTAAAGGGAATAATGTTTTACTGATTTCGGAAATCAGAATGAGTATCGACAAACCACGGCAGCGTTAATAAAGGAAAATGTATTGAATAATGAAGTATTATTAAAACCAGTAGAAACCTCCATCTGCATAGAAGCTAAGATGAGACAAAATGATATTACATTTCCTAGATCATGGCTGCTTAATAAGATTGATTATGAACAAGAATAACCTACACTCATATAAGGCATATGTTTCTCAGATTGTTTAAAGGAGAATTATATTCTTAAATGATTAAGATTATGAACTATGAAACTTTTCTAAAATAAAGAGACTGGAGTAATTGAAATTAGGCAAACTGGAACTCTAGGGAAAATGAAGGCATTGTTTTGTCTAAAATGGTTTAAAACATAAAGTGTTATAACAGCTTTATGGGAAGTTAGTTATAACGACTTTATGAAAACAAAAGAAGGGTTTTATCATTGGTTTTAAGGTGGTAACTCGACTTTAAAAAGAGAAGTGTTTTGGTTTACCTAATAATGTGAGTCACTCTATTTTTATACTACGGGTATCGGGTGACTTTTATAAAAGGAATGAATCTCTTTAAAAGGAATTTAACGTACGTAGTACTTTAGGGTTAAAACCCGGACTTTGATATAAAATGAAAGTACCTTGAGTTAAGTATAACTTGCCTATGCTTGTTGTTGTGAAACTTGCCTATACGTGTTGTGATAGCCTTTGTTGAGCAAGAATTGTGTTTCTATACTCTGGCGTCTCGATGGAGGGCGGTTGACTTGTTGAGAACTTCTTGGGGCGTCTTGCGGTGACGGAGAAATTCCGCAGTGCGCTCGCGTTGATAGTGTTAATTTTGCTAATCGCTTTGGACATCGACACGATCGTGGCGCTGCGGGTATGGTTCCATTTTGATTCTGTCTTGTTGTTCCTTTTGGACATCCGACACGATCGTAGCGTCTGGGTATGGTTCCATTTTGATTGATGTCTTGTTGTTTCCTTTTGGACATCACGACACGATCGTAGCGCGGGTATGGTTCCATTTTGATTGTTGTCTTGTTGTTTCCTTTTGGACATATCGACCACGATCGTGGCGCGGGTATGGTTCCATTGGGATTGTTATTCCATGGACTAGTTCTCCGTGAGGTTTCTTGTTCGGTCTTGGTATCTGGTAGTTGGCTTTCATACTTGCCCCGTGTCAGCTTCGGGGTTTGGTTGTATTGCATTGTTAGTACGGCTTTGGCATCAGGTAGGACTTGGTGTGCAGGTGTACTTCTTGGTGTTATCATATCATAGGCTCGCGGTGAGGAAGGTATTCCACGCATGATTGATGTGGAGGCGTGAGACTCGACTTGATATAATCGTTATATGTGTATCGTAGTTTGGTTATCATACATGTCTCTGCTTTATATATTCGCTATGATTTCATTTCTGATATTTTCTGATTTCACATACTTGGTACTGTTATCGACCTCCTTGGGGCTGCGTTCATGCCGCAGTAGGTACATCGGCTGTCGATCCCCGCTTTTAGGATCACCTTTCAGCGTCTTGGGAAGCTCCGTTCCTTCGGAGGCTTATCTTTGGTATGTTACCCTGAGTTTGTAGGTTCTTGTACATTCAGGGGTATGGCGGGGCCCTGTCCCGTCATAGTTGTTGTAAAAATCTTAGAGGTCTGTAGCACTGTTGTGGGCAGGGTTGTAAGGATTGTAACTGTTCAAATGTCTACGTATATATTTATGCTGAAAGGCAACCGTTTTGGTTGGCCTATTTTCTTTCATCTTGATCCATGTCTATTTGCATGTTTAAGTTTTTATTTCCGCTGGTTTTCTCTGATGTTGTATCACTAGGGTGCCCGGGGTAAGGCACCAGTCACGGGCCCGGGTTCGGGTCGTGACACAATAGTAAATAATGGGAAGTAAGAACATTTCGAGGAAATGTGGTAACACCTAGCTATAGGCTCTACAAACTGGGAAAGGAAAATCGGGTTACTACTTTACGAGATCAAGGAAATCCCCCCCCCCCCCTAAAATTGTGATTGACAGGAAGTCTTAGCCATGGGGCAAGCAAAGGAATCAAATCTAAGTTTAGTGACCAAGTTTGGTTGCAACAGAGGAAGGGAAACAGGAACCATAAGTGAGATTAATGATACCCGAATATTTCGCAGGAAGGAGAAAGGCTTCCAGTTATTGGAAGATAAGTTGACTCGACTACAGTTCTAACACCTCCTGAAAGACTAGAGGGTTAGGTTATTATGATAGCACGTTGGTTGTTGGGCTAGGTTGTGTGCTGACGCAACCCGATAAGGATAGAGCCTATGTTT
Source organism: Przewalskia tangutica (assembly GCA_029844215.1). Lineage (NCBI taxonomy): Eukaryota > Viridiplantae > Streptophyta > Magnoliopsida > Solanales > Solanaceae > Przewalskia > Przewalskia tangutica. The sequence continues at coordinate 39,840,239 of CM056720.1, read as the reverse complement.
TCCCGGTAGTTAGGGAAGCAGGAAAGGAAATTACGCCACTTCCGATTTAGAGCTGGCGGCAGTTAAATCATGCCTTGAAGATTTGGGGGCATGACGTATTTATAGACTTCATGTGGATATTTGTGCAGACCACAAAAGCCTCCGGTATATCTGTTACACCCCGTAGTTCCAGGGTATGTATGTGAGGACGTACGTACGAGAATACGACACAAAAATTGGAAAGGAAGAAAGATGTGATTTTTCGACGGAAAAGTTTCCGGATTTTGTGAAGGAAAAAGGTTCGTTAATGGGAATTGGATTCCCAGATTTGGTATTCAGACTTTTTAGAATATTTGATAATTATGGAATTTTATTTCCAGAATTGGTCACGTGGGGCCCACAGGAGGAATTTACGGTTTGTGGGGCCCAATTTTTTTGTTTTCTGATTTTTGGCATTACGGATATTTTCGGAAGATGAAATATTTTGGACGAGTAGGGGGCGACACGTGTCACCCCCATGTGGCCCTATGGCCGAAATTAGGGGCACTTGGACGTTTTTTTTGGAGGACAAGTGGCAAGCCACTTGTCCCAATTTTGTGGTGGACATATGGTTGGTAGAATACCCACACACTTGTCCCCAATCCTCACCTTACACTTGTTTTGATCCTAGCCATTGGTTGGCCTATAAATACCCCTTATGTTGCAAGACTTTATTCATCCACTTAGAGAGTTTCCAAAGCTTGAAAAATTATACTCCCTCTCCTTAGGTTTCTCGTCCAAACATCCCCCCCCCCCCTTTGTGTAGAAAATTCTTCAAGTGTTGGTATAGTGTCACGACCCGAACCCGGGCCCGTGACTGGTGCCTTACCCCGGGCACCCTAGTGATACAACATCAGAGTAATCAGCGGAACATACGACGATAACATGAAATAACAAGAAGTATGAAACAATAGTCTGAGAAAACTTGCCTTACGGCATATATATATAAATCAATTTAAAACCGAACCGTTACATCCCATTACAACTCGCCTACAGCGATTACTGCACCTCTAAGAATGATACGACAATAATGGCGGGACGGGCCCGCCAAACCCCGAATGCAAACACCTACTACGACAGGACTATACCACTGATAAGCCTCCGAGAAACGGAGCTTCCCAACGCTGAATCGTGACCACGAGCTAGGATCAACGATCGTGTACCTCAACTGCGGCATGAACGCAGCCCCGGAAGGTCGATCTGACAGTACCAAGTATGTGGCGAAAATACGTAAATGAAATCATAATAGTCTATAAAGCGGGACATGTATGATAACCAAACTACGATTCACAATAAATAAGCGATCATGTCAAGTCGTGACTCACGCCTCAAGTCATCACTCAAATATAACAATGGGTCTCACGCCACAACATCAATCATGCGTGGCATACCTTCTGCATCGGCGATCATGATATAATCACACCAAGAAGTACCCATGAACACCAGGTCCCACCTGTGTCATCATAAAAACCGTACGGGGTAAGTACGAAGGCATAGCCGACTACTAAAACCCACCGTACAAACAAGGTTGTAAACTGTATCATGAGATCTGTCTAGACCGTCACATGATCAAAGCTGGCCACTCGCCCGCAGTATCTAATGTGCGCGTCTAGACCTGGAACTTCCCATAGCTCGCGTAGGCCACCCAATGACCGCGCAGGTATTCCCGCGTCGGTAGCTACTCCCGGCGTCCTGGACTCGCCGTTCGCGTAGCCAAAGACCGCGTGACCACAAGGGCCGCAAACTAACACGGAACTCTCGTAGCTCGCGCCGGCCATACTGACCTGCATAAGGTATTCTCGAATCATAGGTCACTAGACGCTGAGTCAACCCGCGTGGATGGCGACAACCTCCGGAAACAAGTCAATGTGAGTGGTATAATACCAACATAACGGTTGATCGTTAAACAACTTTAAGCGCAATCGAGGGAAAACCCCCTTTACACAAAACATCACAAGATACTAACACACGTAGCATCCTAGCATGTTTACTTATAAAATCAACAAGAAAGTATTACAAGGCTATCACAAACCAACACAATCAAGTTATACACACAAGGTACATTCTAATATATGATTAACCAGGTCGGGTATCTATTCCCAAAGTACTTCATACATTATCTTTTAAAAGATACGTTACGTTTACAAAAGTCACACAATACCCGTAGTATATGAAAATAGAGTGATTATCTTTTGAAGTAAATCAAAACACTTCTCTTCGTAAAATCAAGTAACAACATTCTTTTCCAAATGTTTGAAGTTTGCCTAATTTCAATTACTCAAGTTTCTCATTTTCGAAAGGTTTCGTAGTTCATAATTTTAATCACTTAATGATATAATTCTCCTTTAAAAGCAATTTGAGAAACATATGTCTGATACGTGAGTAGGTTATTCTTGTTTATAACAATCTTATTTAAGCAGCCATGAATCTAGGAAATGTAACATCATTTTGTCTCATCTTAGTTTCTATGCAGATGGAAGTTTCTACTGGTTTTACTAATACATTATTAGTCAAAACATTTCCCTTTATTAGCGCGGCTGTGGTTTGTTCGATACTTATTCTGATTTCCGAAATCAGTAAAACATTATTGCTTTTAAAATCAAGTACCCATTACGCGCGAATGAGGTTTTACAACATTTTTAACAAAATGTTAATTACCAAGTAAAACAAGTTAAGTCTCTTATCTTTCAGATTAAGCCTCTTAACTTTTAAAATCAGTAAACCATTCTCTTTACCTCTCTTAAAACGTTATACTTAACTTCCCATAAAGCTAGTATAACTCTTCTTTATTATCACACATCAAGTCAGTTATCTTTTAAAACCACAAAGCATTTTACACATGTACGTCTACCGTACTACATAGTTATACACAAATCATGCTAGAAAAGGTAGGAAGAGGTTCACAAACCTCGCGACGATTATCGACTAATAGCAAAACGCTCCAAGTACCTCAAACCGTCGGCTACTCCTTAAGCCAAGTAGATCGCGCCACGCATGGTACTTCAACCTATAAGGCCACAAGCGCTTATTAACATCTAGGTCTAATCGTAGAACATTCTACGTAAAATTCGGCGACACCTCCCCCATGCCGCGTAAATCTCCTCTCTATCGAGGCCGCTATCAAGCCAACCGGGGGTTTATACATCTAACCTGGGCGTGTACAATTCTACTTCACAAGAATGCTACACAAGTCTCATGTCTGATACACTATGTAATTCTGATTCGATTCTCTTTCTTTATATTCAGGCTTAAGTCAAAAGACATTGCCGCAAAGCTAGGTTTAGTTCTATATATAGTATACTTCAACTATATAATCCTACAACATGTAATTTCCAATTACAACAAGGGGACAAGAATATTTACCTCGATAAGCCCAAAATTATCCAAGTTATAATGTCGATCTGAGCAAGGTTTAGCTCACTGCTCGTGCGCTCAACCCGCTCCAAACAACCGCCAGAAGTTCTACGCAACTTCTACTTAACACTTCAACCGATTATGAAGGTTTTCCTTGGGTTTCGGTTTGAGACAAAAGGACATAAGTAGTATTTCCTGCTCTACGTATAGAGATATCTTTGGAATACTACAAGGTATCTGACTAAGGTAATTTGGGTATAGTAACAATACTTGGAGAGTATTTCTACCAAGAGGGGTGTATTCTACGAGAACAACAAGGCGGGGTACCCTACTCAACCCTAAAGAAAGGGGTGGGTCTCGGCCACAAGGAGGGGTCTCGGACACCACAAGGAGGGGTGCTACTCTCGGCGAGGGCCTCACGAGAAATGGAGGGCTTTGAGACTTAAGGAAGTGAGAGTGGATGAAGAAAGCTTTCAGCAAAGGGAGGGTATTTATAGGGAAATCAAGGGTTAAGATCTAGCAAAGTGGGGGGCAAGTGGAGGGCCAAGATGTGTCCAAGTGCCCCCCAGACCCTACTCCTTAAAACCCTCACAAATATCTACACAAATATCTACCATCAACTTGCCCACTGACACCCCAATCGCCCAAGCCATTACCTTGCTCACTTCGAGGTGACAAGTGTCGCCCTCTCGTTGGTCCAAAATGTTTCGTCTCCCGGAAAAATCCGCAAAAATAAGAAAAGACATAGCCGGAATTTTCCCCTCGCAAGTTATGTAAAACGTTTCGTCGAAAAACGACTCTAACCGGGTGTTGTGCACAAAGAACTTTCGGCCAAGGGTGCCACATGGGGGTGACACGTGTCGCCCCCGATTAAATCTAAAATATTTCGTCTTCCAAATTTTCCAAAATCCCGCATATCTCAAAAACACAGCGGGCCCCACAAAACCGTAAATTTCTCCCGTGGGCCCCACGTGACCATTTCCGAAAATAAAATCCCAAAATTCTAATATAATCTATGAAGTCCAAAAACCAAATCTGGGAATCCAATTCCCATTAACGAACCTTTTTCTTCACAAAAACCGAAACTTTTCCGTGAAAACTCACATCTTTCTTTCTTTTCAAAATTTCGCCGTACTCGTGCGTGCGCCTCACTAACATACCACCGCAACTACGGTATAACATTTTCCTGCTTAGAAACATTCCTGCCGACTGTTCCTTCTAAGTCTCTCAAACAAACACGCGCCCGATATAGCGCACTACTATAATTACGAGAACAAACCTGCCACACCTAGCCACAGAAACACCCGCGCAAAATACTTACATCCACGTCCACGAGGAACCACCTCTAACATCACCACAAAACACCTCTCTCCGGGGTCTAGAATATACTTCCTTCGCACCTTCTCTTTTCAAAAGAAATGATCACATCTATGCTTGCCATACATGCTCGCTTCTTCCCGATACCACTTTTGTCACTTTCCGCGAGGTTCTAGTGTCACTCCGGCGACCCAACAAATGGTACCGGACTGCATGCGATCCCTGAGGATGTCGTACCCTTCTTGTACACTCGAACTCTTTCTCATAACCTACCACATTTCTGTTGAACAAGTATAAACCAACTATCTGAATCCTTGCCAACATCGAACCAATCGACCGGCAACTTACACTTCCGCCCCTAAGGCTTCATAAGGCAAAAACCGAATACTGAAATGGTAGCTATAAAACACTCCCTCCACAGGAGACAACAAACCTCACAACTACCCCTGAAATCCAAACACTGGCCCGAGGATGAATACGATACGGAGGCTCACCTGAGTTCCTAACCCTTCCTGGTAAAACTTCCAGAAAAAGAAACAGCCGTACCTTGGGCCCCACTGTCTGCCATAAGGTGAAGGTAGGCACCCCGTGCAGCCTTACAACCTTTCTGATATAACGCCTCGCAACATACCACCGAGTACACGGTTTGGACTAAAAGATAAGACGGGCTGACCTCATCGGCCCGACTACTGATTGAACGCATCCACGAACTCGTACGCTGGTTAACTAAACTTGGGCCTAACACCCTCATAACCCTAACACAAAGCGGGACCACCACAAACTGACCCCACCACCATACAGGCCGCGGGTTGACCCGCAACGTGGCCTCAACCCGACCCGGCAACGCGCAAGACATTAGCTCCCCGAACCGGAAAACTCTCACTAATCACGTTACGAAAACCTAGCGGTCTTCTTAGCTCAACTACCCTCTTTCATTCCACACTACTCAGGGACTTATCCCACAAACATAGCTTACGTGCACTATGCACTCCGACAAGGGTCAAACATAAAATACTTCTTTACTCGAGATGGCCTTTCCTCTAAGGTCTCTACGTATAAAGCTCTAAGGCTCACACCTTCTCTATCCCCCAAATCTTACTTGGTTAACTAACCAAGATTTCTAATTACAATTTACACAATGCTATCAGAATATAACACTTAAGGTATACTCACCCTATCACACATACTAATCCCTAGAGGGTTAAAGATCTATCTGTATTTACTGCTTCACTCCCCTTAGTCGTTCTAATCAAACCTGCCCCGTAGGGCTCATAGCTAAGGGAGGTGACGAACTACCCACCGATCCTGAAGGCTGAGTCCTCCTACTTGGACATCCTTTCGACACCTGGCCCTGACGGCCGCCAGTAAAACAAGTACCAACTACAAGACGACATTCCCCGGGATGACGTCTGTCACACTGTGAACCGGAAGCTCTGGAGCTCTGACCAACTCCTGCATACCCCGAACGTCCTGAACCCTGTGGAGGACCACTCTGCACTGGTGGATGTGCATAATCTAATCCGCTGGTGAGGTGACTCGCCTCGAAAGTTACCAAAGGACCTTGCTGTTCTGGCCCTCTTCTGCGGTCCTTCGTTAACCCGTCGATCTCTACGTTTCTTGGCCTGCCGCGCACAAGCCCGTACACAGGCCGTGCTCAAGCCTAACTGAAGAATTACTCTCGCGCAACCCTTTCTAAGATATTCATCAAGACTCGCGGTACATCGGTATACTCTCTGGTAGCCAAATCCATAGCTAATGTGGTTGTCTCTTCGCAATCTAATTTCACTTCGATGCCGTGGGCGAAGGTTCAAATATCATGGCGCGATGCACCGCCGCCGTGCTAAACTCTTCTGGGGCTTAGTGACGTCGCAGAACTCCCCGAATGAAGCACCACCCCAGGTGATGATTGGGCCTGTGCCCACGCAACCCTCTGAACTCTACTCGCGACTCCGCCGGTGCGCTTGCCTCTCCGGGCTGCCCTACGCGGAGGCATAACGGTAAGAGAAAGAAATACGTGAGAGGGTCAAACTTACAACACAACTCTAAGGCACGATCTCAGAGTGAGAAGAATAGAAACCAATCCTAAATATCCTATAGCCTCCTGATTATTGGTGTGGTGCACAACACACCGATAATCAAGACTTCATCGATACGATGCGTAGACACTTTCGAGGATTAATCGCTTGATACCACTTTTGTCACGACCGAACCGGGCGTGGTCGTGCCTTACCGGGCACCCTAGTGATACAACATCGAGTAATCGGTGAACATAAGACGATAACATGAAATAACAAAGTATGAAACAATAGTCGAGAAAACTTGCCTTACGACATATATATATAAATCAATTTAAAACCGACGATTACATCCCATTACAACTCGCCACAAGATTACTGCACTCTAAGAATGATACGACAACAATGGCGGACAGGCCCCGCCAAACCCCTCAATGCAAACACCTACTACGACGGGGACTATACCATCGATAAGCCTCAGAGAAACAGGCTTCCCAAATGTTGAATCGTGACCACGAGCTAGGATCAACGACGGTGTACCTCAACTGCGGCGTGACGCGGCCCGAAGGAGGTCGATAACTGCGGTACCAAGTATGGCGAAAATATCGTAAATGAAATCATAATAGTCTATAAAGCGGAGACATGTATGATAACCAAACTACGATTCACAATAAATAAGCGATCATGTCAAGTCGTGACTCACGCCTCAAGTCATCACTCAAATATAACAATGGGTCTCACGCCAACATCAATCACGCGTGGCATACCTTCTGCATCGGCGGCCTATGATATAATCACACAGAAGTACACATGAACACCGTGTCTCACTGTGTCATCATAAAAACCGTGCGGGTAAGTACGAAGGCATAGCCGACTACTAAAACCCACCGCGTACAAACAAGGTCGTAAATCGTATCATGAGATCTGTCTGCAGCCGCCACATGATCAAAGCCGCCACTCGCCCGCAATATCTAATGTGCGCGTCAGCCCTCGAACTTCCCATAGCTCGCGCACGGGCCACTCAATGGCCCGCATGAGGTATTCCGCATCGAGGGTAGCTACTCCCAGCCGTCTGGACTCGCCGTCCGCGTGGCCACAAAGACCGCATGACCACAAGGCGCGCAAACTAACTCGAACTCTCGTAGCTCCGCATAGGCCATACAGCACTGCATAAGGTATTCTCGAATCATAGGTCACTAGACCACTTTGAGTCTACCCCGTCGGAGGGCGACAACCTCCTAAACAAGTCAAGGTGAGTGGTATAATACCAACATAACGGCTGATCGTTAAACAACTTAAAGCGCAATCGAGGGAAAACCCCCTTTACACAAAACATCACAAGATACTAACACACGTAGCATCCTAGCATGTTTACTTATCAAATCAACAAGAAAGTATTACAAGGCTATCACAAACCAACACAATCAAGTTATACACACAAGATACATTCTAATATATGATTAACCAGGTCGGGTATCTATTCCCAAAGTACTTCATACATTATATTTTAAAAGATACGTTACGTTTACAAAAGTCACACAATACCCGTAGTATATGAAAATAGAGTGATTATCTTTTGAAGTAAATCAAAACACTTCTCTTCGTAAAATCAAGTAACAACATTCTTTTCCAAATGTTTCAGGTTTGCCTAATTTCAATTACTCAAGTTTCTCATTTTCGAAAGGTTTCGTAGTTCATAATTTTAATCACTTAATGATATAATTCTCCTTTAAAAGCAATTTGAGAAACATATGTCTGATACGTGAGTAGATTATTCTTGTTTATAACAATCTTATTTAAGCAGCCATGAATCTAGGAAATGTAACATCATTTTGTCTCATCTTAGTTTCTATGCAGATGGAAGTTTCTACTGGTATTACTAATACATTATTAGTCAAAACATTTCCCTTTATTAGCGCGGCTGTGGTTTGTTCGATACTTATTCTGATTTCCGAAATCAGTAAAACATTATTGCTTTTAAAATCAAGTACTCATTACGCGTGAATGAGGTTTTACAACATTTTTAACAAAATGTTAATTACCAAGTAAAACAAGTTAAGTCTCTTATCTTTCAGATTAAGCCTCTTAACTTTTAAAATCAGTAAACCATTCTCTTTACCTCTCTTAAAACGTTATACTTAACTTCCCATAAAGCTAGTATAACTCTTCTTTATTATCACACATCAAGTCAATTATCTTTTAAAACCACAAAGCATTTTACACGTATGCGTCACCGCATACATAGTCATACACAAATCATGCTAGAAAAGGTAGGAAGATGTTCACATACCTCACGACGATTATCGACTAATAGCAAAACGCTCCAAGTACCTCAAACCGTCGGCTACTCCTTAAGCCAAGTAGATCGCGCCACGCATGGTACTTCAACCTATAAGGCCACAAGGCGCTTTATTAACATCTAGGTCTAATCGTAGAACATTCTACGTAAAATTCGCAAAGACCTCCCGCAACGCGTAAATCTCCTCCTCTATCGAGGCTGCCATCAAGCCAACCGGGGGTTTATACATCTAACCGGACGTGTACAATTCTACTTCACGAATGCTACACAAGTCTCATCTGATACACCTATGTAATTACATTCGCTTCTCTTTCTTTATATTCAGGCTTAAGTCAAAAGACATTGCCGCAAAGCTAGGTTCAGTTCTATATATAGTATACTTCAACTATATAATCCTACAACATGTAATTTCCAATTACAACAAGGGGACAAGAATATTTACCTTGATAAGCCCAAAATGATCCAAGTTATAATGTCGATCCTGAGCAAGGTTTAGCTCCTACTCCGTGCGCTCAACCCGCCTCCAAACAACCCTTAGAAGTTCTACGCAACTTACTTAACACTTCAACCGACATGAAGGTTTTCCTTAGGGTTTGGTTTGAGACAAAGGACATAAGGTAGTATTTCTGCTCTACGTATAGAGATATCTTTGGAATACTACAAGGTATACTGGCTAAGGTAATTTGGGTATAATGTAATACTTGGAGAGTATTTCTACCAAGAGGGGGGGTGTATTCTACGAGAACAACAAGGCAATGGGGGGTACCCCTACGGCTCAACCCTAAAGGAAGGGGGGGTGGGTCTCGGCCACACCACAAGGAGGGGGGGTGCTACTCTCGGCCAAGGGGGGCCTCACGAGAAAGGGGGAGGGCTTTCAAGACTTAAGGAAGTGAGGAGTGGATGAAGAAAGCTTCACAAAGGGAGGGGTATTTATAGGGAAATCAAGGGTCAAGATCTAGCCAAGTGGGGGGCCAAGATATGCCCAAGTGCCCCCTAGACCCTACTCCTTAAAACCCTCACAAATATCTACACAAATATCTACCATAAACTTGCCCGACACCCCAATCGTCAAGCCATCGCCTTCACACTCCACCAACTTGAGGGTGACAAGTGTCGCCCTCTCGTTGGTCCAAAATGTTTCGTCTCCCGGAAAAATCCGCAAAAATAAGAAAAGACATAGCCGGAATTTTCCCCTCGCAAGTTATGTAAAACGTTTCGTCGAAAAACGACTCTAACCGGGTGTTGTGCACAAAGAACTTTCGGCCAAGGGTGCCACATGGGGGTGACACGTGTCGCCCTCCGATTCGTCCAAAATATTTCGTCTTCTGAAATTTTCCAAAATCCCGGAAATCTCAAAAACAAAGCGGGCCCCACAAAACCGTAAATTTCTCCCGTGGGCCCCACGTGACCATTTCCGAAAATAAAATCCCAAAATTCTAATATAATCTATGAAGTCCAAAAACCAAATCTGGGAATCCAATTCCCATTAACGAACCTTTTTCTTCACAAAAACCGGAAACTTTTCCGTCGAAAACTCACATCTTTCTTTCTTTTCAAAATTTCTGCCGTACTCTCGTACATACACCCTCACTAACATACCCTGCAACTACGGGGTATAACATATAGTCCCGAATACCTTAGCCTTAAAATCCCTTGTAATATTCCAAAAGTTATCTTTATACTAAGAGCCCGAAAATACTACTTTATTCCAATAGTCACAAAGTGAAACCCTAGGAAAATCTTCATAGTTGGTTGAAGTGTTAAGAGAAGTTGTTTAGAAACTTCTAAGGGTTGGTTGGAGCGGGTTGGAGCGTAAGGAATTGGAGCTAAGCATTGCTCAGGATCGACTTATTAATCTTGGATAATTTTGGGCTTATCGAGGTAATGATCTTTGTCCCCCTATTGTAATTGGATATTACATATTGTAGTAGTTTAGAATTGAGTATAAGATTTATTGGAAGGATGTTTATAAAAAATTGAACAGATTTACATTGGGTGTATTCTGATGACTTGTAGTATTATTGTGGGGCAGTGTTGTACACGTCCGGTTAGACGTTTAACCCCATTGGAGTTGTTGGCTTGGTAGCGGGCCTTGATAGATGAGGAGATTTATGTGGTTACGGGGGGGGGGGGAGGTGCTGCCGAATTTTCCGTAGAATAATGACCTTGTGCTTTGAATTGCGCTACAAAGAGATCGAGAAGTTGATAGACGTTTTATGGCCATTATAGGTGGAAGTACTACGAGTAGCGTATTCTACTTGAAGGGTGGAAATGCTAGCAAGGTTATAGTACTTGGAGCATTTTGCTAATTGTCGATAATCGTCGCGAGGTATGTGAACCTCTTCCTATCTTTTCTAGCATGATGTTGTGAACTATGTAGTACGGTAGACGTACGTGTGCTAAACGAATTTTTGTTGGTTTAAAACATAAAGTGTTATAATGGCTTTATGGGAAGTTAATTATAACGACTTTATGTAAGTAAAAGAATGGTTTATTGATTTTAAAAGATAAGAGACTGGACTTATATTTGACTTGATATGAAATGTGAAGAACTTGAATTGTATTAGAAGTTGTGAAACCTCATTCGTGAGTAATGAGTACTTGGTTTTTAAAGAATAATGTTACATTGATTTCGGAAATGGGAATAAGAATCGAACAAGCCAATGCAGCGTTAATAAAGGAAAAAGTAATGACAATTAATTATATTAAAACAAGTAGAAACCTCCATCTGCAGAAGCTAAGATAAGACAAAATTGTATTACATTTCCTAGATCATGGCTGCTTTAATAAGATCATTTTTAATAAGTACTGATTTTCTTAAATTCCAAAGTAAGGAACTTGATTTCTAAAAGAAAAGAGACTTGAGAATTTGAAGTGTTTTGGTTTAAAAGAATGGCAGGGTTTTGTTTTATTATTGGATTTAAATTGGTAACTTGATTTTGGAAAGTATAAGTAACTTATTTTCAAATATCGAACTTTTCTTGATGAGAAAAATATAAGTGGCTTGGTTTTAAAAGGTAGGAGTACCTTGATCTTAAAAGAGTTAGTAACTTGGGTTTTAAAAGTATACTTGACGTTGTTTTAAAAATGTAAGCCACTTGGTTTAAAAAGTATAAAGTACTTGATTTAAACATGAACGTGTTTGGTACTACGGATAATAGTATCGAGTAGTTTTTACGTAAAAAGAGATCTTTTTGAAAGGATTAATGTATGTAGTACTTTGGGGTTAAAACCCGGATTTTTTGTCATAAAATGGAAGTCTAAGAGTATGTTAAATTTGCCTATGCTAGTTGTGATAGCCTTGGTGGTATTACTATGTTACCGCGTCTCTCGGTTGGAGGGCCGGCTGACTTGTTGTGAATTTGTTGGACGTACCGGCAGTGACGGAGTATTCCACGGGTATGCTTCCATTTTGTTAGATCTTGGCCATGCTTATACCGATGAGAGATCTTGGGCATGCGACCGAGATGCGGGTTAGATGCGTGCGTTTCATTGAGGAGAATGCGCGTGTGGAGGATTCCACGGGTATACTTCCATTGTTATTATCACATGGACATGTCTACACCGATGAGGGATTCCGGGGGCATGCGGCCATGCAGCTGGTTAAACTCTTGGTATATTATTATTGTCACATGGGCATGTCTACGCCGATTAGGGATTCCGGGGGTATGTGACCATTACTATTATTCCATGGGCTAGCTCCCCATGAAGACCTGTCTACACCGATGAGGGATTCCGGGGGCATGGTATGTACGATCATTATTCCATGGGCTAGCTCCCGTGAAGACTGCACTGCGATGAGGGATGCCGAGGGCACGTTATGGCCATGTTACACCGATGAGGGATTCTGGGACATGCGGTCGCGTATTATATATATATATATATTGTATATGTGTACGCCGACAGTGAGGTAGGATGCCACTGGCGGGTCACATGGTTATATGTCACACCTACAGCTGCCGCGATGTGAGAGGATTCCACAGGCGGGAGGTATATATATGTATTGTATATGTACGCAAGCGGTGAGGTAGGATGCCACGGGCGCGTCACATGAGTATGATTTATGTCATAGACTGCCGGCAGTGAGGAAGGAATTCCACGGGCATGAGTGATGACTTGAGGGCGTGAGTCCCTGACTAGACCTGACTGCTTATATGTTGTGTACTGTAGTTTGGTTATCATACATGTCTCCTGCTTTATATAGACTATTATGATTTCATTTACAGTATTTTCAGTTTCACATACTTGGTACTGTTATCGACCTCCTTCGGGGGGCTGCGTTCATGCCGCAGGTAGAGGTATACCGGTTGTTGATCCTCGCTCATAGGATCACAGTTCAGCGTTTTGGGAAGCACCGTTTCTCCGGAGGCTTATCTTCTGGTATGATTCCCTGAGTTGTAGGTTCTTGTACATTCAGGGGTATGGTGGGGCCCTGTCCCGTCATAGTTGTTATAAAATTCGTAGAGGTCTGTAGTACTGTTGTGGGCAAGGTTTGTAAAAGGATATAACTGTTCGGGTTTTATTTTTATATACAGAACGGTGACCATTTTGGTTAGCCTGTTTTCTTATATTTCATTGTTTCATGTCTTGAGTTTTTATTTCCGCTGGTTTTTCTCTGATGTATTATCACTAGGGTGCCCGGGGTAAGGCACCAGTCGCGGGCCCGAGGTCGGGTCATGACAATATCTGCAGACTGAAGTAGTAGAATTTGCGACAGCGACGGTGGTTAGAGTTATTCAAGGATTGTGATATCGATATCCTATACCACCCAGGGAAAGGCAAGACAGTTAAAGATACTCTTAGTCGCGGATCTAAGGGTAGTATGCCAGATGGGCAGCCAGATAGACTGGACGTGGTCCGTGAGATTCTTCAGTTACCTAGCCTAGGGGTTCGATTATTTGTTTCCAAGGTTAATGAAGTTTAGATCCGAGAGGTTGCCGAGTCTTCCATGGTTGAGGAGGTAAAGAGGCGACAGTATGAGGATCCGCTTATGATCTGATATCGAGATACAACTCTCCGAAGAAAAAGCCTATTTGAGTAGCAGGATGAGGTCTTGTGATACGAGGATAGATTGTGTGTACGGTCTTTGCGAGACTAGTCGTTGAGTTTTAGGGGAGGCATACAGTGCTTATTGCACAAATTATTCGGGGTCGACTAAGTTGTGTCGTGACCTCAGATGTATGTATGGGTAAGATGACCGGAAAAGGGACGTAGCAGAATTGTTGCTTAATATCCGAATTGGTAGCAGGACATGGTTGAACACCAGAAGCCCAGTGGGCTATTACAGGCGATTTAGACCCCGACTTAGACATGGGAGGTAATTAAAATGGATCTTGTTACAGGGTGGCATCGTACTCAGAGGAAGTGCGACTCCCTGGGGGCCATGGTAAATAGGCTGACGAAACCAGCCGTGTTCTTCCGGTTAGGACCACTTACTCGGCTGAGGTTCGTGCTAGCTTTTATAGCAGGGGGATTGTGAGACTGCACGGGGTTCCTACGTTTATGATGTCAGACAGATGAGCTCGATTACAGATAACTTCTGGAGGTTTTTCAGAAGGGTTTTAGGGACACAGGTGAGTCTCAGTGTTGCATTACACCCTCAGACCGACGGACAGGCAGAGCGTACTATCCAGACACTTGAGGATAGGTTGCGGGCCTGTGTTCTTGATTTCAGAAATAGCCGGGAGGGTTAATTTCCTCTTGTTGTGTTACGTACGATAACAGATACCCTTCCAGTATTCAGATGGCCCTGTATGAGGCCTTGTATGTAAGAAAGTGTAGATCGCCGGTTGGATGGTTCGGCATAGGCGAGGTTCAGTTATTTGGTCGCACTTGATTCACGGGTCGTGGATAAAGCGGCTTATCCGGGAAAGATTATTAGTAAGCTTAGAGTCAGCAGAAGCTTTATGCAGATAACCGACGTTGACACATGGGGTTCATCTTGACATTTTAGTATGAGTATTGTTATGTGGCCTCGTGTGGTTTTGTTGGTATGTAGGGGTTGTAAAAGAAGACTATGTCGCTATCTTTAAGTGTGACTCCCAAAGGAACATTCGGGGACGAATGTTTCTAAGGGGGGAAGAATGTTACACCCCGGAATTTCAGGATATGTTTATAAGAACGTACGTAAGAACTAAAAAATGTTAAGGTTTGAGACGAGTAAAAATTTATCGGAATTATGGAATTGTCGGAAAACGAATATTGCGACGAATAGGAGGGCGACACGTGTCACCCCCCTTAGAAGTCTTGGACGAAAATGGCATGGTTAAAATGGTCATTTGACCCTAATTTAAATGACCAAGTCTTGCAAAGACAAGGAGCTTGACATTGTTGACTTGTCAAAGTGCCACTTGGGCTTGATCCATGTGAAACTCATCTAAGCCCCACATGTGTGCTAATTTAGACCCTTCCTAGTGTTATATATGTCTACTAGTTGCAAGACAAGCTTATACACTTATAAAATTTTCAAGAAAATTTGAAGACACACAAAGTGTGCTCTCGACTTTGAGGGGTTTCAAGAGAGAAAATTTTTCAATTGTTGTCCAATAATTACCATACTTTAAACCAAGGTTCCTAAGTGTATTGTAAGGGTATCTCTATAGAAAGATTCCGGAAAATGGCGTTTTCGTATTAGTCGCAAGGCGGAAAGTTAAGGAGTTCTTCAACTTTGAAGTTGGAACTTGAAGATGAGTTCTTCATAAGCTTCTAAGGGTTGCTTGGAGTGGATTTGAACGTCGAAAGGAGGAGCTAAAGTTGCTAAGGATCGACTTGTAATCTTGGATCATATTTGGGCTAAATGAGGTATAATCTTCGTCTTACTTTTGTAATTGAAGATTCCATGTTATTATAAGTTAGAAATGATCATGTGATATGTGTTATGAAGTTTGATAAGTGTTATGGAAATTTGGAAGCTCAAATCCGAAAATGACATGTTTAGCCATTTGAAATTGAAATACAATTTGGTCGATAATTAGAATCGTCGCATGTTATCTACTTGAAGATTATAGTTGTTATAATCAATTGCGGCCTTATTGTTACACCCCGTATTTACAGGACATGTTTTAAGAACGTACGTAAGAATCCCAAATGTTAAGATTTGAGACTAGTAAAAATTTATCGGAATTTTGGAATTGTCGGAAAACGTAACATTGTGACGAATGGGAGGGAGACACGTGTCACCCCCCCTTATTTGTTGTCTTGGACGAAATTACATGGGCAAAAGGGTCATTTGACCCTTGTTAGGAAGACAAGTCTTGCAAGTAGTAAAGCTTGACAATGTTGACTTGGTCAATGGGACCACTTAGTTGATATTTAATAAGAATTGCATCCAAGCCACACATATGTACACATCTTGACCCTCCATTGTGCTATATAGTAGTACTAGTAGTGAGACAAGCTTCCATACTTAGCCAAATTTTCATGAAATTGGAAGAACTCTTCTAAGAGCTCTCGGGTTCACCTACACAAAGAAGAATTTTTTTTTGTTAGTTGTCCATTAAGCTTCATACTTTAAACCAAGGTTCATGAGGGTATTGTAAGGGTATCTCAATAGAAAGATCCCGGAAAAATATCATTTTCGTATTAGTCGCAAGGTGAAAACCTAGTTGCTATCCTAGGTTTTGATTGAAAGATTAAAAGAAAGATTAAAAGAAAGTGGTTTGTGATATTCTAAGGGTCTCAAGTGGCGGGTTGAAGTGTCTAGAAGAAGCTCTAAGTTGCTAAGGAGCGAATTCGGATTTAGAGTTGGATTAAGATTCGTTGAGGTAATAATCTTGTCTCTTAAAAGTGTTACAAGATTATATATATTGTTGTTATCTTTACATGTTGCTAGCATGAAGTTTATGTGTTGAAGTTTATAAGTATTATGGATTGATTGTAGCCTTAAATTCGAAATGTCATTTAAGCCATGTGAAGTTGGATTACAATTTGGTCGTTTATTAGAATCGTCGCATGTTACTTACTTGAAGATTATAGTAGTTATAATCGATTGCGACTTGATATCATGTTATGCTAACAACTTGGATTGAAATGGAAATTGGATAAGAATTGGTGTTATTGTACTCAATGTGGCCGAATTGGACTAGTAGTTTGTATTAGTTTGATATCTTTTGTGGGGCGGAATTTTACACGTCTAGTAGGCGTGTAATCCCCTATTGTTGATTGCATTGATTGGGCCTTAAATGTGGCGTGTTTGGTTATTGAATTCGGCCTTGAAAAAGGTGGCAAAGTATGTAGAAACAAAGGAGGTGCTGTCCGATTTTTCGTAGAATTTAGTGCCTTAGCACTTAGAATATTCTACGTTTGAAGTAAGAGGTTAATGGACGTATTGTGACCATTATAGGTTGAGTACTTAGTATAGCGTATTCTACTTGGAGGATGGAATAGCTATCAAGGTTGAAGTACTTTGGAGCATTTTGCTACTTGTCGATAATCGTCGCGAGGTATGTGATCCTCTTCCTTCCTTTGGCATGATTCTATGTATGGAATATACATGTGGTATTATTTCATATTTCCTTCTACTCTTAGAAGTTAAGAGGTATGTGTGTGATTTACTCTATGTAAAGTTTATGTCAAAGTTATCCTAAGTCCTTACCGAGTCTTATGGGGGATGTTGGTGTCACGACCAGGGCATGGCCCGGTGCCCTACCAGGCACCTGTTCGTATACATCGAGAGAATAGCAATGAACATACATGAAACTTATAAAATAAAATAACGAGAAATTGAACCACAGGTTAGCCGATAAGGCTACCTTCCTGGACACATATACATATACATAACAACATCAGTTACATCCCTTTCTTTTTATAAACCGACCCACAACATGAGACTACGGACCTCTAGAATTACAAGCTGCGGCGGGACGGGGCCGCCATACCTGAATGTACATAAGTCTACCACGTGAAACCGTATGCAAACGATAACCTCCGTGTGAAAGGAGCTTCTTTCCAAAATCGAGAGATCCTAAGAACAAGGATCACCAACCTGCGGTACCTATCACTGCGGGCATGAACGGCCCAGAAGGGGTCGCATAACAGTGCAAGTATGGAACAGAAATAAAATGCAATAACCAAATCATATCTGTATAAAAGAATGTCCTTTTAACTCCTGAAATCAATCATATATTAACCGTTCCTTTCCTCCTTTCAATAAGATTTAACAACATATTCTTACATACATACTTAAGAGTTTAATCCAGTCTTTTTCACATAACTTACATATCTTACATAACATAATCCGGCCCATTTGCGGGGCACGGTGTCGATGAATCATGTGACATAACCCGCCGCCTGTGGGGCTCGGTGTACTGTGGAATCATGTAGCATAATCCGGCCCGCCTGTGGGGCTCGGTGTAAGATGACGTAACCCGGCCTATGTGTAGGCTCGGGGTAATATGGCGTAATCCGACCTATGTGTAGGCTCGGTGTATCTCATAACGTAATCCGGCCTATTTGTAGGCTCGGTGTATTTCATAACGTAATTCGGCCTATTTGTAGGCTCGGTGTATTTCATAACGTAATCCGGCCTATTTGTAGGCTCGGTGTGATTTTCCTTACGTAACATTTTAAACCATATTATTACTTCTTCTTAAGTCGTCATAACAACTTCCCATAAAGCTGTTATAACAACCTTTCATTTTAGAGAACTTAAGACACTTTTATTCTTACAACATTTAGGAAAACGGGATCCAAAGATACTACGTACATACATACTTAAAAAGAATCATATCGCTTAAAACTTCATAATCCTTAAAAGACAATCAAAGTTCTTAGTCTTCAAACTTCATAACATACTTCCTTTAAAGCCCAATTACTTATACAAAAAGAAAATATAAAGTTCCATACCTTCCAAAACCAAGTAATTTATTCCCTTAAAATCATATAACTTCCACTTTTAAAATCAATCCCCTTTTCACATATAAATTCAAGTCATTTTTTAGCATAAAATCCACTTACTTACTTTAAACAAATCAAGACACATAGCCTTTAAATCAAATCTCATAATTTCCTAACCATTCTTACCAACGTCTCCCATAAGACCTAGTAAGGACTTAGGACAATTTAAACATACTCTTAACTTAGATTCAACAATGTAAATACTTCTTAACTTCTAAGAGTAGAAGGAATCTTGAAATACTATCACATGGAGATTTCATACGTAGGATCATGCCAAAGAAAGAAGAGGTTCACATACCTCGCGACGACTAGCGACAAGTTGCAAAAAGGCTCCAAAGTACTTCAACCTATAATGGCCACAATACGTCCATTAACCTCTTAATTCAAACGTAGAACATTCTAAGTGCTAAGTCACTAAATTCTACGGAAAATCGGACAGCACCTCCTTTGTTTCTACTTACTTTGCCACCTTTTTCAAGGCCGAAATACAATAACCAAACAGCCCCAATTGGCTCACAACAATATAGAAGGTAGTCCAAAACAAATGAATAACTAAACAGCCCCAATTGGCTCACAATTTAGAAAGTAGTCCAATACCAATGAATAACAAACTAAAAGTCCAAATTCGGCCACCTTGAGTTCAACCATACCAATTCTTATCAAATTTCCATTTCAATCCAAATTGGTAGCATAACATGATATCAAGTCGCATTTGATCATAATAACCATAATCTTTAAGTAAGTAACATGCGACGATTTCTAATAAACGACCAATTAGTAATCCAATTTTCAAGTGGCTTGCACAGCATTTCGGATTAAGCTACAAGCAATCCATAATACTTATAAACTTCAACATACCAACTTCATGCTATCAACATGCAAAGCTAACAACAACAATATAAATATATAATCTTGTAACACCTTAAAAGACAAGATTATACCTTAACGATCCTTGATCCAATTCCAAATCCGAAGTCGCTCCTTAGTAGTTTAGAGCCTCTCCAAGACACTTCAATCCGCTTGTTGAGACCCTTAGAACCCTACCAACAACTTTCCTTCAAACTTCCTATCCAAAACCTAGAAAGCCACTAGGTTTTCACTTTGCGACTAATACGAAAACTCTCTTTTTCCGGGATTTTTCTATTGAGATATGCTTACACTACCCTCAAGAACCTTGGTTTAAAGTGTGGAGTTGAATGAACAAGAAACGAAATTTTTTTCCTTCTTCCTATAGGTGAACCCGAGAGCTTGTGCCTATGTTCATCCAATTTTTTGTAAATTTTTGCTAAGTGTTGGGCTCTCTCACACTACTAGTAGTATAATAAGGGACATGGAGGGTCAAGGTGTGGACAAATGGGTGATTTGGATGAAATCTTATAAAATATCAAGACTTTGGACCCTTGACTTAGTCAACTTTCTCAAGCTTGACTACTAGCAAGACTTGTCTTCCTAACAAGGGTCAAATGACCATTGTGTCCATGCTTCAATTCGTCCAAGACAACATAAGGGGGGTGACACGTGTCGCCCTCCCATTCGTCACAATATTTCGTTTTTCCGACAATTCCATAATTCCGATAACTTTTTACAAGTCTCAAATCTTAACACTTGTGAGCTCTTACGTACTACCTTAAAACATGTCTTGTAAATACGGGGTGTAACATTCTTCCCCCCTTAGAAACTGCTATACCCCGTATTTTCCTGAGTATGTACGTGAGGGCATACGTATATTAATTTGAGCCTTAAAGTAAGCATAGTTTCGAAATTTGTACTCAAGTGCCAAAAAGAGTCGTTTTTCGACGAAACGTTTCCACAACTTTCGTAGGGAAAATTCCGGCTATGTCATTTATAATTTTTGCGGATTTTTCCGAGAGACGAAATATTTTGGACCAACGGGAGGGTGACACTTGTCACCCAAGTGGGATTTGGTTGAGCTCCCTGCACGCTTTTTTCATGTTTCTTGCCTTAAACATTTGGTCAATGTTTGGCTAGATATTTTGTGTAGTAGATGAGAAAGTGGGGCCCACAAACACTTGTCCAAATCCTAGCCCTACACTTGCCTAACACTTGTCTTCATCTTGGCCATTGGTTGGCCATTGCTTGACCTATAAATACCCCCCTTAGTTGATGAACTTCTTCATCCAAAAATCATTCTCCAAGTCTCAAAAATCCTCCCCAAGTGTAGCATTCGCCAAGTCCCTCCCTTTGTTGGGCCTTGTGGCGAGCCTACCCCCTAGCCTAGTTGTTTCGTATAATACCCCTTGTTGTGGTATAGAAATACTCTCCTAGTATTGTTATAATGCCCAAATACCTTGGCCTAAATACCTTGTAGTATTCCCAAGGTTACCTCTATACGAAAAGCCCATAAATACTAGTATATTTCCTTTAGCCACTAAACGAAACCCTTTGGAAAAATCTTCACCCGTAGTTGAAGTTATAACTAGAAGTTGGTTAGAACTTCTAAGGGTTGGTTGGAGCGGCCTGAGCGCACGGAGTAGGAGCTAAACCTTGCTCAGGATCGACATATAAACTCGGATAATTTTGGGCTTATCGAGGTAAACATTCCTAACCTTCTGTTGTAATTGGAAATTACATGTTGTAGGAGTATATAGTTAAGTATACTATATATAGAATGAACATAGTTGTGCGGCAATGTCTTTTGACTTAAGCACGAATAATACTTACGATGTCTTGCGACTTAAGCCTGAATTTTAAGAGAACTGAACTGTAATTACATAGGACTGTATTACAGTAGACTTGTGTAGCATTACTATGTAGTAGAATTGTACACGTCCGGTTAGACGTGTTAACCCCCCCCCCCTGGTTGGCTTGGTAGCCGGCCTCGATAAAGGAGGAGATTTACGCTGTTGTTGCGGGAGGTCTTGCGAATTTTCTGTAGAATATTCTACATTGAGATCTAAGATGTTAATAGGCGCCTTGTGGCCTCTATAGGTTGAAATACTAAGTGTGGCGTGGTCTACTTGGCTTAAGGAGTAGCCGAAGCGGTTTGAGGTACTTGGAGCGTTTGGCTATTAGTCGATAATCGTCGCGAGGTATGTGAACCTCTTCCTATCTTTTCTAGCATGATATGTGTGTAACTATGTAGTACGGTAGACGTACATGTGCTAAATGTATTTGATTGGTTTGAGACATAAAGTGTTATAACGGCTTTATGGGAGGTTGGTTATAACAGCTTTATGTAGATAAGAAAATGCTTTGTGATTGTTAAAAGGTAATCGATTTGACTTATAACTGACTTGATGTGTGATAATAAAGCATTTGAGGTATTTCATTAAGAAACCGTTTTGAAAGAAGAGTAATACTTGGTTTTGAAAACATAAGAGTTATACTAGCTTTATGGGAAATTAGGTATAACGCCCAAGAGACTTGACTTGATATGGATGTTAGTGTGAAACCTCATTCGTGAGTAATGAGTACTTGATTTTAAAGGAATAATGTTTCTTGATTCGAAATCGAATAAGTATCGAACAAACCATCGCAGCGCTAATAAAGGAAAATGTAATGACTAACGGTATTATTAAAACCAGTAGAAACCTCCATCTGCATGAAGCTAAGATGAGACAAAATGATATTACATTTTCTAGATCATGGCTGCTTAATAAGATTGATTATGATCAAGAATAACCTACTCGCCTAGGGCATATGTTACTCAATTGTTTTAAAAGAGATTAAGACATTGAACTATGAAACTTTTCTAAAAAGAGACTTGCGTAATTGAAATTAGGCAAACTGGAACTTTAGGGTAAAGAAAGGCATTGTGTTGTCTTAAAATGGTTTAAAACATAACGTGTTATATGACCTTATGGGAAGTTGGTTATAACGACGTTATGAAAACAAAGAAGGTTTTATCACCGGTTTTAAGGTGGTAACTTGACTTTAAAAAGAGAAGTGTTTTGGTCTAAAAGAAGGCATGGTGTTGCCTTAATTTGGTTTTAAAAGGATAGTATGGAAGTTGTTTTAGTTTACTTAAAAGATATAAGTCACTCTATTTTTATACTACTGTATCGGTGACTTTTATAAAGGAATAAATCTCTTTAAAAGGAATTTAACGTACGTAGTACTTTAGGGTTAAAACCCGGACTTGGGCATAAAATGAAAGTACTTCGAGTTGTGTATAAACTTGTCTATGCTTGTTGTTGTGAAACTTGCCTATGCTTGTTGTGATAGCCTTTGTTGTGCAAGAATTGTGTTTCTATACTACCGCGTCTCTCGATGGAGGGTCGGTTGACTTGTTGAGAACTTACTTGGACGTGACCGGCAGTGACGGATAAATTCCACGGGTACGTTCCTGTTGATAGTGTTACTTTTGTTAATCGCTTTGGACATATCGACACGATCGTAGCGCGCGGGTATGCTTCCACTTTGATTACCCTTGTTGTCTTATTGTTTCCCTTTGGACATCTTGGCGATCGTAAGCGCGCGGGTATGCTTCCATTTGGAATCTTTGTCTTATTGTTTCCTTGGACATACCGACCACGATCGTAGCGCCCGGGGCTGCTTCCATTTGGCATGTTGTCTTATTGTTTCCCGTTGGACATACTGACACGATGCGTAGCGCACGGGTATGCTCCCATTTGGAATGTTGTCTTATTTGTTCCCTTTGGACATACTGACACGATGCGTAGCGCACGGGTATGCTCCCATTTGGATTGCTGTCTTGTTGTTATCATATCATGCATCGCCGGTGAGAAGGTACTCACCGCGTGATTGATGTTGCGGGCGTGAGACCACGAATTGATATAATCATGCGTGTGCATCGTAGTTTGGTTATCATACATGTCTCCCCTTTTATAGGCTAGTATGATTTCATTTACAGTATTTTAAAGTTTCACATACTTGGTACTGTTATCGACCTCCTTGAAAGTGCGTTCATCCGCAGGTAGAATCGTCATTTGCCGATCCGCGTTTAGGATCTCATTTCAGATTTTGGGAAGCTCCGTTTCGTCGGAGGCTTATCTTTGGTATGTTACCTCAGTCCGTAAGTTCTTGAACGCTCGGGGTATGGCGGCCCCGTCATAGTTGTTGTATAAATCTTAAGTGCAGCTTTGTTGTGCGGGGTTTGTAAAAGGATAACCGTCGTATTTATGTATATATGATGAAGGCAATCGCTTTTGGTTGCTGTTTATTTATCTTGTCTCTTAATTCATGTTCATGTTTTTATTTCCGCTAATTTTCTCGATGTTGTATCACTAGGGTGCCGGTAAGGCACGATCACGGGCCGGTTCGTCGTGACAAAAGTGGTATCGAGCGCTTAGTCCTCGGAAAGTGTCTACATACGTGTCTAGTAAGTCTTGATTATCGATGTGTTGTGCACATCTATAATCGTGAGGTCAGCAGGACATTTAGGATTGGTTTCCATTCTTCTCATTCCGAGATCGTGCCTTAGAAAGTGTTGTAAGTTGAACCCTCCGACGTATCTCGTTTTTACGATTATGCCTCCGCGCAAGGCAACCCGCCCGTAAGGGCAAAGCGGCGAGGAGATACGAGTAGAAGCAAGGCGATCTCTACAGAGAACCACGATGCACGAGCCTCTGCCTACAGTACAGGCGAGAAGATAGGTTACAAGGAGATGGCGATTAATGGCGTGGTTGTGGCGAACTTGAGGATAAGTGGACCGGCGGTTCGATCCAAAGTAGCACCCGTAATTCAACCCCGAGCGCATTTGAGACTACGGGATTTTCGAGTGTAACGCGAGTTTTATGGGTCGAGGCCCGAGGATGATCCGCAGGAGTTCATCCGGCGATTCTGCGATCGTAAGTGATCAAGGCATCGGAGACCGAGTCGGTGGTCCTAGGTTCGCATCGGCCGCGTGATACCGCGATCGATTGGTTTGATCGTGGGAGCTGTCGGGAGAGAATGCATTCGGCTTTGTGGGACGAGTTCTCAAAGGCATTTCTTGCACACTTCTTGCCGCGGATGAGAGGGCTCGGGTAGATTTTTGGTGTTGCGCGAAGCAGGCGTCTGATGCGGGAGTACAATGTGGAGTTCGACTCATTGGCGATGCGTCCCGCATTAGTAGCTAGTATGGAGGATCGAGTCCACCGATATTTCTGAGGCTCGATGATTACCTAGAGAGTTGTTCGTGTAGCTCTTCACCGCATGGACATTGCCGCATGCAAGCTTATGCACTTGGAGGTGAGGCGGAGAAATCGGCGTAATGACAAAGTCGTAAGAGGGCGAGCTGCGAGGTCCTTTGGTGATTTTCGAGGCGCACCGCCTCAGCAGACTAGTTATGCGCCTCCGCCCGATGCAGTGGTCTACAATCTTCGAGCGTCGAGTTTTCGGAGCAGTCGTGGCTCCAGGTTCGATTTTTGGGAGAAGCGGTGTTAACGGTGAAGCCACCCTACCTCGTTGTGGCCGTGGTAGACTCGCGGTGGGAGTGTCGTGCTAGTCCGGAGTTTGTTTTACATGCGGCAAGAGGCCATTTTGGGGAAACTGTCCACTGTGGCAGTAGCTGGTAGGATAGCACGACTACGAGATCGATTCATGGGTTCTTCACCTACACTAGGCAGATGTTCATACACCGTGAGCCGGTAGGTCGCGGTGGAAGTTCCCAGTTTTAACGGTCCTTTGAACCGCCTATTTTCAGGTATATCCTTAACCCTCTAGAGACTTGTATGTATTGATGTTATGATAATGTGTTAAGTGTTATGTTCGGATAGCTTTGTGCTAAAACGTGATGTAGAACTCGTTAGTGAGAAGGGTAAGCTTGGGGGTGAGAAAATGATGAACCTTAGAATATTACAGTTGAGACCTTAGATGTAAGGCCGTCTTGAGTACCATATTTTGCAAGTGATCCTTGTCGGAGCGCATTTTATGCCTAGAACGTTTCGTGTGATAAAGTCCCTGGGTAGTGTGCAATGGAAGTGGTAGCTTTCACCAGAGAGTAAGATTGTTCGGATCGGGAACAAGAGCGTGATGCGTTAAGTGGGTCGGGTTGGGGCCATGATGAGGCCAACCCGCGACTATTCGAGTAGGGTCGGCTGGGTGGTCCCGCCAGTGGTAGGTCACGAGGTGTTAGGCGTGTTTAGATGACCATCGTTTGAGTTCGTGGATATTTTCGACCATAAGCTGATCGTGAAGGCGGGAATGGCCTTAAGGAAGATTGAGGCTAGTAAGATAACCAAGTTGGAGGTGGTGACTCAAGGTTTGAGAATCAAGCGGGATCAAGTGTGGTGCGTATACTAGAAGAGTTCAAGTGTTCGAGAAGAGTACGAGTAAGGGTAGAGGCGAGCATGTATTGCGAGCATAGATATGATCATTTCTTGTGAAGGAGAAGGTCACGAAGGATGTATATTTTAGACCTCGGGGATCGCATGCGATCGGTACCATTTGTTGGGTCGCGGGTGACACTAGAACCTCGCGGCAAAGTGACAAAAGTTTGTGATGTTAGAGGTGTTTCCTCGTGGACTTGGATGTAAGTATTTGCGCTGGTGTTTACGTGGCGGTGTGGCGGGATTGTTCTCGTAAGTATAGTAGTGAAGACTATCTTGGCGCATGTTTGTTTGAGGCTTAGAAGGAACATTCGACGAATGTTTCTAAGGAGGAGAATGTTATACCCGTATTTTCCGAGTATGTGCGTGAGGGCATACGTATATTAATTTGAGCCTTAAAGTAAGCATAGTTTGAAATTTGTACTCAAGTGCCAAAAGAGTCGTTTTCGACTAAACGTTTCCACAACTTTCGTAGGGAAAATTCCGCTATGTCATTTATAATTTTGCGGATTTTTCCGAGACGAAATATTTTGGACCAACGGAGGGTGACACTTGTCACCCAGTGGGCGATTTGGTTGAGCTCCTTTGGCACGTTTTTTCATGTTTCTTGCCTTAAACATTTGGTCAATGTTTGGCTAGATATTTTGTGTAGTAGATGAGAAAGTGGGGCCCACAAACACTTGTCCAAATCCTAGCCCTACACTTGCCTAACACTTGTCTTCATCTTGGCCATTGGTTGGCCATTGCTTGACCTATAAATACCCCCCTTCGTTGATGAACTTCTTCATCGCAAAATCATTCGCCAAGTCTCAAAATCCCTCCCTTAAGTGTAGCATTCGCCAAGTCCTCCCCTGTTGGGCCTTGTGGCGAGAGCCTACCCCCTGCCTAGTTGTTTTCGTATAATACCCCTTGTTGTGGTATAGAAATACTCTCCTAGTATTGTTATAATGCCCAAATACCTTGGCCTAAATACCTTGTAGTATTCCCAAGGTTACCTCTATACGAAAAGCCCATAAATACTAGTATATTTCCTTTAGCCACTAAACGAAACCCTTTGGAAAAATCTTCACCCGTAGTTGAAGTTATAAGTAGAAGTTGGTTAGAACTTCTAAGGGTTGGTTGGAGCGGGTCGGAGCGCACGGAGTAGGAGCTAAACCTTGCTCAGGATCGACATATAAACTCGGATAATTTTGGGCTTATCGAGGTAAACATTCCTAACCTTCTGTTGTAATTGGAAATTACATGTTGTAGGAGTATATAGTTAAGTATACTATATATAGAACTGAACATAGTTGTGCGGCAATGTCTTTTGACTTAAGCCTGAATAATACTTACGGCAATGTCTTGCGACTTAAGCTGAATTTAAAGAAGAGAATCTGTAATTACATAGACAGTATTACATGAGACTTGTGTAGCATTCTTGTGTAGTAGAATTGTACACGTCAGGTTAGACGTGTTAACCCCCCTCGTTGGCTTGGTAGCGGCCTCGATAGAGAGGAGGAGATTCTGTTATTGCGGGGAGGTGTCGCGAATTTTACGTAGAATATTCTACATTGAGATCTAAGATGTTAATAGGCGCCGTGGCCTCTATAGGTTGAAATACTACGTGTGGCGTGGTACTTGGCTTAGGAGTAGCCGACGGTTTGAGGTACTTGGAGCGCTTGGCTATTAGTCGATAATCGTCGCGAGGTATGTGAACCTCTTCCTATCTTTTCTAGCATGATATGTGTGTAACTATGTAGTACGGTGACGTCATGTGCTAAATGTATTTGATTGGTTTGAGACATAAAGTGTTATAACGGCTTTATGAGGTTGGTTATAACGACTTTATGTAGATAAGAAAATGCTTTGTGATTGTTAAAAGGTAATCGATTTGACTTATAATCGACTTGATGTGTGATAATAAAGCATTTGAGGTATTTCATTAAGAAACCGTTTTGAAAGAAGAGTAATACTTGGTTTTGAAAACATAAGAGTTATACTAGCTTTATGGGAAATTAGGTATAACGCCTTAGAGACTTGACTTGATATGGATGTTAGTGTGAAACCTCATTCGTGAGTAATGAGTACTTGATTTTAAAGGAATAATGTTTCTTGATTCTAAATCGAATAAGTATCGAACAAACCATCGCAGTAGCTAATAAAGGAAAATGTAATGACTAACGGTATTATTAAAACCAGTAGAAACCTCCATCCGCATGAAGCTAAGATGAGACAAAATGATATTACATTTTCTAGATCATGGTGCTTAATAAGATTGATTATGATCAAGAATAACCTACTTTAGGGCATATGTTACTCAATTGTTTTAAAAGAGATTAAGACATTGAACTATGAAACTTTTCTAAAAGAGACTTGCGTAATTGAAATTAGGCAAGCGGAACTTTAGGGTAAAGAAAGGCATTGTGTTGTCTTAAAATGGTTTAAAACATAACGTGTTATAATGACCTTATGGGAAGTTGGTTATAACGACGTTATGAAAACAAAGAAGGTTTTATCACGGTTTTAAGGTGGTAACTTGACTTTAAAAAGAAGTGTTTTGGTCTAAAAAGAAGGCATGGTGTTGCCTTAATTTGGTTTTAAAAAGGATAGTATGGAAGTTGTTTTAGTTTACTTAAAAGATATAAGTCACTCTATTTTTATACTACGTATCGGGTGACTTTTATAAAAGGAATAAATCTCTTTAAAAGGAATTTAACGTCACGTAGTACTTTAGGGTAAAACCGAACTTGGGCATAAAATGAAAGTACTTGAGTTGTGTATAAACTTGCCTATGCTTGTTGTTGTGAAACTTGCCTATGCTTGTTGTTGTGAAACTTGCCTATGCTTGTTGTTGTGAAACTTGCCTATGCTTGTTGTGATAGCCTTTGTTGTGCAAGAATTGTGTTTCTATACTACCGGCGTCTCGATGGAGGGTCGGTTGACTTGTTGAGAACTTACTTGGGCGTGACCGCGGTGACGGATAAATTCCGCACGTTCGCTGATAGTGTTACTTTGTTAATCGCTTTGGACATACCGACACGATCGTAGCGCGCGGGTATGCTTCCACTTTGATTACCGCCTTGTTGTCTTATTGTTTCCCTTTGGACATATCGACACGATCGTAGCGCGGGTATGCTTCCATTTGGAATCTTTGTCTTATTATTTCCCTTTGGACATCACGACCACGATGCGTGCGCGCGGGTATGCTTCCATTTGGAATGTTGTCTTATTGTTTCCCTTTGGACATACCGACACGATCGTAGCGCGGGTATGCTCCCATTTGGAATGTTGTCTTATTTGTTCCCTTTGGACATACCGACACGATCGTAAGCGCATGGGTATGCTCCATTTGGATTGCCGTCTTGTTGTTATCATATCATGCTATGGCGGTGAGGAAGGTACTCCACGCGGGATTGATGTTGTGGGCGTGAGACCACGAATTGATATAATCGCATGTGTGCGTCGTAGTTTGGTTATCATACCGCCTCCTGCTTTTATAGGCTAGTATGATTTCATTTCTGATATTTCTGATTTCACATACTTGGTACTGTTATCGACCTCGCCGAAGTGCGTTCATCTGCAGTAGAAGTACATCGGTTGTCGATCCGCGTTTAGGATCTCATTTCAGCATTTTGGGAAGCCCGTTTCGTCGGAGGCTTATCTTTGGTATGTTACCACAGTCCGTAAGTTCTTGAACGTTCAGGTATGGCGGGGCCCGTCCGTCATAGTTGTTGTATAAATCTTAGAGTGCATGCTTTGTTGTGGGCAGGGTTTGTAAAAAAAGATAACTGTTCGGGTATTTATGTATATATGATGAAGGCAACTGTTTTGGTTGGCCTGTTTATTTATCTTGTCTCTTAATTCATGTTCATGTTTTTATTTCCGCTAATTTTCTCTGATGTTGTATCACTAGGGTGCCCGGGGTAAGGCACCAGTCACGGGCCCGGGTTCGGGTCGTGACAGAAACATTCGTCCCCGAATGTTCTTTCGGAGCTCAATCTATCATTCCTTGGCATAGTCTCATAAACTTGCACTTAGCAAAACCTAATTATGCCACATATGGCCCTAATATACCGTACTTTCATATTTATCCATCACAAACCAAACGAGGAAACAATCCATAGTGTGCATTATTACTATACTCACATTCAAGGCCTAAAAGATTATCTTTTCGTACTTCCAACTTACTTCTAGGATACGTACATAATTTCAATATTATCCGTTCTTGATACTTAAACATATAATAACCTTATCATGCATACAAATCTGGAAAGGGCCGAAGATATACCTGAATTCATATAGGCGGTTCAAAGGACCGCTAAAACTGGGAACTTCCACGACCCTGCCACGGCTGGTGCATGAACATCCCTGCCTAGCTCAAGGCGAAGAACCATGAATCGATCCGGTAGACCTTTCTATCCCAGTAACTCTCCCGCTAGGACAATCCCTCAACATATGGCCAGCGGCCACGCGTAAAAGCAGCACGATGGCGACGACATTCCCACGGTGATGCGGCCACGCGGTGTGAACATGAGGAAGAGGGCCGATCGCTAGAACCCATGTGCGCATACGACCAAGCCACGAGCTCGACCGGCTCCCGAATTACGGTGATCTAACCCTCGCCAGAAATCGGGAAGGAGCACTGCGTGCGGTGAGCGTAGACCTAGCTCTTCTTTGAGGCTCTCCGCCTTGAAAATCACCACGAACCCATGTCGCCCCGCCTCTTGGGCTGGCCTTGGCCTCGGTCCTCTCTCTCCTGTCCTCAATCCTCAGTGCATATGCGCATCCCGCAATATCCATTCTGGTGAAGGGCTACTCCTGTGCAAGCGGTGATCATATAACGGTCTAGCCCCATAACATAGTGATGAACTCTATCGGCCATGTTAGCCAATAGTATGCGTGTGCGGCCAGGAGTCAAACTCAAGCTATACTCTCGATAGTCCTCCCGCTCGCCTCAAGGTCAAGAATCTGTCTACCCGGCTCTCCTCATCTCGGGAGGCAAAAAGTGATCCATGAAGGCCTCAGAAACTCCTCCCAAACAGTGGAAGAGCATCATCACCTCTTGAAAGCAACCACGACTCAAACCGGTTCAACGCGATATCGCGTAACGGTAGGAGGCTAGCGTAATGCACTCTGTCTCTGAAGCCCTAAGAACTGCGTGGTCATTGTGTGCCGAATGAACTCCTGCGGATCCTCATCGGACCTCGAACCATAAAACTCGGGGATGACATCTAGAAAATCCCTAATCCGCAAATCGGCTCTGGGGTCTGCTCGCTTCGGTCTTTGCCCGACTACTATACTGGTCAATAATCGGATCTGTTCCCCGTAGTCTCTATACTCGACCGGTGCGGAACGGAGGCTGCATGCAGGAACCTCTGGAGCTACTGCCGCTCTCGGTTCCTCTAATACTGCCGGCGTGGCTGAACTTGCCGACCCGCCTACTACCTCAGGCATAGTCTGTGCCCGACTCCTGGTAACTCTCTGCGCCTTCGCGCCTCCTGCCGCCTTGAACTGGGCCATGGTCGCCTTCCGTGGAGGCATAGCTGATTCACATACATAAGAATACGTCAGAGACGGATCAACCTATTAATACAACTCTACTGCACGATCTCAGAGTGAGAAGAATGGAAACCAATCCTAAATGTCCTGCAGCCTCCTGATTATAGATGTGGTGCACAACACACCGATAATCAAGACTCTCCTAGACACGGTCTGTAGACACTTTCCGAGGACTAACTGCTCTGATACCACTTTTGTCACGACCCGACCCCGGGCCCGCGACTGGTGCCCTACCTGGGCACCCTGTTCAGGTATACATCAGAGAATAGCAGCGGAACATACATGAAACTTATAAAATAAAATAACGAGAAATTGAACCACAGGTTAGCCGATAAGGCTACCTTCCTGGACACATATACATATACATAACAACAGCAGTTACATCCCTTTCTTTTTACAAACCGACCCACAACATGAGACTACAGACCTCTAAGAATTACAACTGCGGCGGGACAGGGCCCCGCCATACCCCTGAATGTACATAAGTCTACCACATCAGGGAAACCGTACCAAACGATAAGCCTCCGGTGTGAAAGAAGCTTCTTTCCAAAAACTGAACAGAGATCCTAAGAGCAAGGATCATCAACCTGTGTACCTATCACCTGCGGGCATGAACGGCCCGAAGAAGTCGATAACAAAAGTGCAGTATGGAACAGAAATAAAATGCAATAACCAAATCATATCTGTATAAAAGAATGTCCTTTTAACTCCTGAAATCAATCATATATTAATCGTTCCTTTCCTCCTTTCAATAAGATTTAACAACATATTCTTACATACATACTTAAGAGTTTAATCCAGTCTTTTTCACATAACTTACATATCTTACATAACATAATCCGGCCCATTTGCGGGGCACGGTGTACTGATGAATCATGTGACATAACCCGGCCCGCCTGTGGGGCTCGGTGTACTGTGGAATCATGTAGCATAATCCGGCCCGCCTGTGGGGCTCGGTGTAAGATGACGTAACCCGGCCTATGTGTAGGCTCGGGGTAATATGGCGTAATCCGACCTATGTGTAGGCTCGGTGTATCTCATAACGTAATCCGGCCTATTTGTAGGCTCGGTGTATTTCATAACGTAATCCGGCCTATTTGTAGGCTCGGTGTATTTCATAACGTAATCCGGCCTATTTGTAGGCTCGGTGTGATTTTCCTTACGTAACATTTTAAACCGTCTTATTACTTCTTCTTAATTCGTCATAACAACTTCCCATAAAGTTGTTATAACAACCTTTCATTTTAGAGAACTTAAGACACTTTTATTCTTACAACATTTAGGAAAACAGGATCCAAAGATACTACGTACATACATACTTAAAAAGAATCATATCGCTTAAAACTTCATAATCCTTAAAAGACAATCAAAGTTCTTAGTCTTCAAACTTCATAACATACTTCCTTTAAAGGCCAATTACTTATACAAAAAGAAAATATAAAGTTCCATACCTTCCAAAACCAAGTAATTTATTCCCTTAAAATCATATAACTTCCACTTTTAAAATCAATCCCCTTTTCACATATAAATTCAAGTCATTTTTTAGCATAAAATCCACTTACTTACTTTAAACAAATCAAGACACATAGCCTTTAAATCAAATCTCATAATTTCCTAACCATTCTTACCAACGTCTCCCATAAGACCTAGTAAGGACTTAGAACAATTTAAACATACTCTTAACTTAGATTCAACAATGTAAATACTTCTTAACTTCTAAGAGTAGAAGGAATCTTGAAATACTATCACATGGAGATTTCATACGTAGGATCATGCCAAAGAAAGAAGAGGTTCACATACCTAGCGACGACTAGCGACAAGTTGCAAAAAGGCTCCAAAGTACTTCAACCTATAATGGCCACAATACGTCCATTAACCTCTTAATTCAAACGTAGAACATTCTAAGTGCTAAGTCACTAAATTCTACGGAAAATCGGACAGCACCTCCTTTGTTTCTACTTACTTTGCCACCTTTTTCAAGGCCGAAATACAATAACCAAATAGCCTCAATTGGCTCACAACAATATAGAAGGTAGTCCAAAACAAATGAATAACTAAACAGCCCCAATTGGCTCACAATTTAGAAAGTAGTCCAATACCAATGAATAACAAACTAAAAGTCCAAATTCGGCCACCTTGAGTTCAACCATACCAATTCTTATCAAATTTCCATTTCAATCCAAATTGGTAGCATAACATGATATCAAGTCGCATTTGATCATAATAACCATAATCTTTAAGTAAGTAACATGCGACGATTTCTAATAAACGACCAATTAGTAATCCAATTTTCAAGTGGCTTGCACAACATTTCGGATTAAGCTACAAGCAATCCATAATACTTATAAACTTCAACATACCAACTTCATGCTATCAACATGCAAAGCTAACAACAACAATATAAATATATAATCTTGTAACACCTTAAAAGACAAGATTATACCTTAACGATCCTTGATCCAATTCCAAATCCGAAGTCGCTCCTTAGTAGTTTAGAGCCTCTCCAAGACACTTCAATCCGCTTGTTGAGACCCTTAGAACCCTACCAACAACTTTCCTTCAAACTTCCTATCCAAAACCTAGAAAGCCACTAGGTTTTCACTTTGCGACTAATACGAAAACTCTCTTTTTCCGGGATTTTTCTATTGAGATATGCTTACACTACCCTCAAGAACCTTGGTTTAAAGTGTGGAGTTGAATGAACAAGAAACGAAATTTTTTTCCTTCTTCCTATAGGTGAACCCGAGAGCTTGTGCCTATGTTCATCCAATTTTTGTAAATTTTTGCTAAGTGTTGGGCTCTCTCACACTACTAGTAGTATAATAAGGGACATGGAGGGTCAAGGTGTGGACAAATGGGTGATTTGGATGAAATCTTATAAAATATCAAGACTTTGGACCCTTGACTTAGTCAACTTTCTCAAGCTTGACTACTAGCAAGACTTGTCTTCCTAACAAGGGTCAAATGACCATTGTGTCCATGCTTCAATTCGTCCAAGACAACATAAGGGGGGGTGACACGTGTCGCCCTCCCATTCAATCCTGATATTTCGTTTTTCCGACAATTCCATAATTCTGATAACTTTTTACAAGTCTCAAATCTTAACACTTGTGAGCTCTTACGTACTACCTTAAAACATGTCTTGTAAATACGGGGTGTAACAGTTGGTAAGAGTCGTTAGGAGGTACTTTGGAGCCAAGTTGACTTGGCTAATTTATGGCACGAATGAGAATAAGTATCGAGCAAGCCATTGCATCGTTAATAAAGGAAAATGTAATGACAATCAATTATGTTAAAATGAGTAGAATTCTCCATCTGCATAGAAGCTAAGATAAGACAAAATTGTATTACATTTTCTAGATCATGGCTACTTGAATAAGATCATTATAAATAAGTATAACTTATTCACAACGCACCAAAGTATATGTTACTTAACTTATAAGAATTTACGTATGAAGTTTTAAGGCTATGGATCTCAAATTCTTAAAAGTTAAGAGACTTTATTTTTCAAGTTAGGAGACTTGATTCTTAAAGGAAGAAATGAATTGATTTACAAGTATAGAATACTCGATTTGGAAAGACTTGATTTCTAAAGTTAAGAAACTTGTTTTCTTAAAAGTTAAGAGACTTGAAATATTTTGAAAATATAAGTCTCTTGGTTATAAAAGGAATGAATTTGTCCAAAACATAAAGAGTTATAACGGCTTTATGGGAAGTTGGTTATAACAACTTTATGGAAGATTAAAAGAATGGTTTTCTTCAGTAATGTAAGCAAAGAAATGATTTGAAATAAAGAAGGGCAAACTGTTTTAAAGGTACCAATTGCTTAAAGTTTTTAAGAAAGAAGTCACTTGATTTAGAAGCCGGTAATTGTATTTCTAAAAAGGTATTGTGACTTGTCTTGAAAGTAGATATGACTTGATACTACGATTGTTAGTATCTTGGAAGTTTTGTTTGAAAAAGAGTCTTTCTAAAGGAGTAGAGGTGCGTAGTACTTGGGGTTAATGTTATACCCCGTATTTCCAGTGTATGTACGTGAGGGCGTACGTACAAAAGTTCAAGCCTCAAGTTAAGGCATAGGACGAAAATTTGTGCACAACCCACGAAAAGAATTGTTTTCCGACGAAACGTCTTCCAAAGCTTGCGAAGGGAAAATTACGGCTGCGACATTTATATTTTTTGCGGATTTTTCCGAGAGATGAAATATTTTGGACCAACGAGAGGGTGACACTTGTCACCCTCAAGTGGACGGCAAAGAGGGCATGGCTTGGCACGATTTTAAGGCCTAAACCATGGGTCAATGTTTGTGAGTGATTTGTGGAGTAGGGATAGGGTGCACTTGTGCAAATCCACACCCTCCACTTGCCCTCCACTTGCCTTCATCTTGGCCCTTGAAAGCCCTATAAATACCCCCCTTGAGTTGAAGACTTCTTCATCCACAAATCATCTTCCAAGTCTCAAAACTCCCCCTTTGAGAAGCTCGTCAAAGCCTTCTACCCCCTCTTGAAGAGCTAAGCCGAAACACCCCCTTCCCCCCCCCCCCCCCTCTTGAAGAGCTAAGCCAAACACCCTCTTTCCCCTTCCTAGTAGTCTCGTGAAAGCCCCCTTGGTAGAAAATACTCTTCAAGTATTGTTACTATCCCCAAAATACCCTAGCCGTATATCTTGTAGTACTCCAAAGTCACCCCTATACAAAAAGCCCAGAAATACTATCTTATATCCATTAGTCACTAAACGAAACCCTGGAAAAATCTTCATAGTTGGTTGAAGTAGAAAGTAGAAGTTGTGTAGAAACTTCTAAGGGTTTCTTGGATCGGATTGGAGCGTACAGATTAGGAGCTAAACCTTGCTCAGGATCGACTTATAACTTGGATAATTTTGGGCTTACCGAGGTAAATATCTTATCCTTCTATTGTAATTAGAGATTACATACTGTAGAAGTATAGAACTAAGTATAATACTTATAGAAGGATGGTATTAAAAGAAGAGAATTGAACTGTAATCACATCGAAGAATATTAAAGAAGATTGAATCAGTACTTACATGGGGTGTATTCTGATGAGACTTGTGTAGTTTAACGGGTAGGGAAGTGCTGCCCGATTTTCCGTAGAATAGAGGACCCTCTGCTTAGATTATCCTACAGAGTAGTCTAGACGTTGATAGACGTATTTGACTGTTATAGGTTGATACTCTGTGCACGACATATTCGACTTGGCAGGTGGATTTCGCCGTGAAGGTATGTGATTCATCCTATCCTCTTAAGCATGATATTTTAAAATATATATATAGTACGGTAGACGTACGTGTGTTAACTGAACATGGTTTTACTTGACGTCTTTTGACTTGAGTCTAAATAATAAGAATCTTGAAGTATTTCAAAAGAATTATGAATCATTTTTTAAAGAAGAGTAATACTTGGTTTTTAAACAAAAGTTTAAGAGTTATACTAGCTTTATGGGAAGTTAGGTATAACGACTTAAGAAAGATAAAAGGAACGGTTTACTTATGTGTTTATAAAAGACTTGTATTGATTTCTGGAAGGTATAGTAAGATGGTTTGTTGAGTAGACATATTGTGATGCTATGTGTGTTAGTATCTTGTAACGTTTGTGTAAAGAGGTTATTCTTATTGTGCTTATGTTGTTTAACGATAAGCCGTTATGTTAGTATTACATCACTCACCTCTTGACATGATATACCGGGGGTTAAGCTGCCCCCCGATGCGGGGTATACCTCAGGCAGTCTGTGTGACTATGATTCGAGAATACCTCATGCGGGTCCAGGGGACCTATGCGGAGCTACGAGAGTTCCAGGTTAGTGTGCGGTCCATGTGGCCATGCGGTCTATGTGGCCATGCGGACTACTAGTCCAGGACGATGCCGAGGAGTAGCTACCCTCGATGCGAGGAATACCTCATGCAGGCCTAAATGGCCTATGCGGACTACGGGAGTCCAGGATTAGGCATGCATAATGATACTATGGGCGATTGGCCTTGCTTCGATCATTCGCAGCCTAGAAAAGACCTGTTACAGTTTACCTATTGTTGCTCTTGTTTATGATGTGGCACTATGTGCGGTTACCTTGGTTGTTTCGTACATATTTGTAAAAATTGGTTTTAAAATGATAATGATTTCATTTAAAGTACTTTACAGTTTCATATACTTGGTATACTGTTATCGACCTCCTTGAAGTGCGTTCATGCCGCAGGTAAGGGAAAGCAGGTGCTAGATCCGCATCCTTAGGATCTTTTGCTTTGGTGTCAGGAGCTCCATCTTCTCCGGAGGCTCGACTTTTTGGTATGATCTCCCTGTTGTTGTAGATATTTTTGTACATTCAGGGTATGGCGGGGCCCTGTCCCGCCATAGTTGCTTATCTTCTTAGAGGTCGGTAGTCCTGTTGTACAGTTGGGATGTAACTGCCAGATTTTGGGTTATATATATATATGCCGAAAGGCGACCTTTTCTCAGATAAATTGTGTCTCATTTATAATTGTTTCATGTCTTGTTTTTATATTCCGCTGATTACTCTGATGTATGACTACTTGGGTGCCCGGGTAAGGCACCAGTCATGGGCCCCGGAACAGGTCGTGACAAAGTGGTATCAGAGCAGTTAATCCTCGGAAAGTGTCTACAGACCGAATCTAGTAGAGTCTTGATTATCGGTGTGTTGTGCACCACACCAATAATCAGGAGGCTATAAGATATTTAGGATTGGTTTCCATTCTTCTCACTCTGAGATCGTGCCTTAGAGCTGCGTTATAAGTTGGACCCCTCTAATGTATTTCCTTTCTTTAACAGTTATGCCTCCACGTAAGGCAACCCGGGCCCAGAAGGCGCAAGGCGTAGGAGGCTGCTAGTAGGACACCGAGTCACGAGGGCTCGTGCCCGATCTATACGAGACGGCGAGTTCCACGACGCGCCGCCCCAGCAGGTTTAGGCCGCAGCGGTGGTTGATGAGACCACGATACACTGCACCTCGATCCACACCGGAGCGAGATGAGATGGGTTCTGAAGAGATGGCGATTCGCCGTGATCGTGGCGAACGTGAGATAAATTTGGATCTGGCGATTCGATTCAGCATTCGTGGTTCACCCGAGATCGGATAGTTTGAGGCTACGAGATGTTACGAGTTGTAGCCGCGAGTTCTACGAGTCGAGGCCTGAGGATGATCCGCAGGAGTTCATCCGTCAGTTACAGAGGATCATGCGAGTGATCAAGGCTTCAGAGACCGAGTCCGTGATCTTCGGTTCGCATCGGCTGCGTGATACCGCAGTCGACTGGTTTGACTCGTGGGAGTTGTCCCGGGAGAGCACGCGTCCCCAGCTACTTGGGACGAGTTCTCGGAGGCTTTTCTCACTAACTTCTTGCCTCCACAAATGAGGAGGGCACGGGCCGATAGATTTTTGTTCTTTGAGGCAGAGAGGCGACCGTTAGGGAGTACAACGTTGAGTTCGATTTGTTGGCTCGATATGTCCCTGCGTTGGTAGCAGATATGGAGGACAGGGTACACCGCTACGTCACCGGGCTAGATGATTATATGGCCGAGTCTTGTGCGAGTGTAGCTCTTCAGCCAGGCATGGACATTACCCGCATGCGAGCTCGTACGCTTGGATGCGAGGCGTAAGGCCGCGGGTTGTGACAGCGGCGAGAAGAAGGCGACGGCGAGTCTTTTGGTATCTCTCGGGTGGGCGGCCTCGGCGATCTATATTTGCACCACGGCCCGGCTCGAGCACTCCTACACCGTCCTCGGGGCGGCGGGGTATTCGAGGCGCACTGGGCCCCGTGACTTCGGCGTCGGTGTAGCGAGTGCTAACCGATCGGGACCACCCCCCTCAGTGTGGCCGATGCGGTAGATCCCATTACGGGAATTGTGGTACTGCTCCGGGAGTTTGTTTCAGTTGCGGCCAGCCGGGTCACTTTGCGAGAGCCTGTCCGACCAAGGGCAGCGCAGATGGTAGGGGTCAGCCTACAGGTTCTTTCGCCGGGTCTTCTTCATCTCCTACAGTTACTCGCCCCGGAGGGCAGGGTACTCATGGGCGGCCAGTCGCGGCGGAGGTCGTGGCGCTGGTCCCATTCTAGCGGTCCTCGAGAATCGCATATATGCCTTGTCGGTAGGCGGGACGGGAGGCCTCGCTGATGTCGTCACGCGGTACTTTATCGCTTCATGTTGTGGCGTGTATGCCTTGATAGATCTGGGTTCTACTCGTCTATATATCTCCCCATATTGCTAGTAGGATAGGGATAGAGCCTGAGTCCATAGACCCTTTCGAGGTAGCTACGCCAGTGGGTGATTCGGTGGTAGCTCGGCGGGTATATAGGGCTTGTCCAGTGACCATATGCAGTCGTCAGACCCTTGCCGACTTGGTAGAGTTGGATATGACTGATTTCGATGTGATCATGGGTATGGATTGGCTAGCTTCTTGCTACGCCAATGTAGACTGCAGGGAGAGAGTGAATGCGGTTCGATTTCTGAGGAGCGGTTGTTGAGTGGGAAGGAACACCGTGTCGCCGAGGGTAAGTTTATTTCTTACCTCAAGGCTAGGAAGATGGTGCGAAGGGTATATCTACCATCTCATTCGGTGTTTGATATCGAGGTGCGGTACAGATTTTTGATCGATTCCAGAGTCGAGAGTTCCCAGATGTGTTTCCAGACGACCTCCCGGGTATCCCTCCTGAGAGGGAGATAGAGTTTTGTATCGATGTACTTCCAGACACTCGGCCTATTTCCATTCCGCCATACGTAATGCACTGCCGAGTTGAGAGAGTTGAAGGACCAGGTGAGAGATTTCTTTGGAGAAGCGGCTTCATCAGCCTAGTGTTTCTCCGGGAGCGCCGGTATTGTTCGTGAAGAAGAAGGGCGGGAAGGCTGCGCGTGTGTGTTGATTCTGACGGTGAATAAGGTGACCATTAAGAACGTATACCCCCTTCCTGTGATTGATGATTTGTTCGACGATTGCGGTAGCGAGATGTTTCTCAAGATTGATCTGCGATCGGACTATCATCAGTGCGAGTCGAGGCGGATGTCCCTAGATCGCATTCGGACGTGCGGGCACTATGAGTTGTGGTTATGTCTTTCGGGTTGACCAATGCTCGTGGTATTCATGGATTTGATGAACCGAGTGTTCAAGCCATTTTGGACACGTTTGTGATAGTGTTCATTGATGACATCTTGGTTTATTCCCGCCAAGCGGGAAGCACGCGAGCATTGAGGATCTTTGAGAGTTCTCCAGACCAACGATTATACGCCAAGTTTTCCAAATGTGAGTTTTGGTTGGCTTCGGTGGCTTTTCTTGGGCATATTGTCGGGGCCGATGGTATTCGGGTGGATACGGCCAAGATCGAGGCAATCAGGAGTTGGCCTAGACCTACTACTCCGACAGAGGTGCGCAGCTTTCTGGGCCTTGCAGGTTACTATCGGCGGTTCGTGGAGAAGTTTGCTTCTATCTGCACCATTGACTAGGTGACTCGGAAAGCGGCTAAGTTTGATGGTGATGCTTGTGGCGGGGTTTCCGATTCTTGAAGGAGATCGACGACCGCCTCGTTCTTACTCTTCCGGAGGTCCAGACGGTTATGTAGTGTATTGTGATCGTCGGCGTCGGGCTCGGATGTGTGTTGATGCAGCTGGGTAAGGTTATATCGTACGCATCCCGACAGCTTAAGAAGCATGAGAGGAACTACCCCACCCATGATTTGGAGTTGGCAGCGGTGATACACGCCTTGAAGATCTGGAGGCACTACTTATATGGGGTTCATGTGGATATTTATACAGACCACAAGAGCCTCCAGTATATCTTCGGCGGAGGAGCTGAACTTACGGCGAGACGGTGGTTAGAGCCGCTCAAGGATTACGATGTCGACATCATGTACCACCGGGGAAGGCCGATGTTGTGGCGGATGCCGCCAGTCGTAGGTCGATGGGAGTCTATCGGATGTACTGACCCAGAGGAGGGGCATGGTCCGCGAGTTGCATCAGCTAGTGAGCCTTGGAGTCCGATTGATTGATTCTGATAGCAGTGGGGTTCGAGTTCGAGAGGTTGCCGAGTCTTCCATCGTCGAGGAGGTGAAAAGGCAGATTTGAGGATCGGTTTTGACGCGATGCCGTGATCTGACTCTTCGTGAGGAAGGGTCCTTTTGAGGTAGCACGATGGGGTGCTAAGGTTTGAGGGCGAGTTGTGTGTTCGGATATTGCGGGACTTGGCGGAGTTCTAGGGAAGCACACAGCGCGCGTTACTCTATCCATCCGGGGTCGACCAAGATGTACCACGACCTCAGATCTGTGTATTGGTGGGATGGCTTGAAGAGGAACGTTGCAGAGTTTGTGGCTCAGTGCCCGTGTTGTCAGCAGGTGAAGGTAGAGCACCAGAGGCGTGGTGGTTTGTTGCAGACGATAGAGATCGACACGGAAGTGGGAGGTGATCAACATGGACTTTATCACGGGATTACCTCGCACTCGGAGAGCGTGATTCTATCGGGTTATCGTCGACGGGTGAAATCAGCCCACTTTCTTCCCGTCAGGACGACTTTTTCGGCTGAGGATTATGCCAGACTTTACATCCGAGAGATCGTCAGACTGCATGGAGTCCCTATTTCTATCATATCTGACAGATGAGCCCAGTTTAAGGCTAACTTCTGGAGGTCTTTCCAGAAGGGTCTAGAGACGCAGGTGAGCCTGAGTACTGCATTCCATCCTCAGACAGACGGACAGGCAGAGCGCACTATCCAGACTCTTGAGGATATGCTGCGAGCCTGTGTTATTGATTTCAGGGGTAGCTGGGAGGATCATTTGCCTCTAGTTGAGTTTGCATATAATAATAGCTACCACTTCAGTATTCAGATGGCGCCTTATGAGGTCTTGTATGGGAGGAAGTGCAGATCGCCGATAGGCTGGTTTGATGTAGGCGAGGTGCAGTTAGTGGGACCAAACGTCTGACGAGCGATGGATAAGGTGAAGCTTATCCGGGAAGCGATTCTTGACGACTCAAAGTCGGCGAAGTCATATGCAGATCATCGTCGACGGCATCTGGAGTTCGAGGTTGATGATTGGGTTTTCCTGAAGGTATCACCCATGAAGGTGTGATGAGATTCGGGAAGAAAGGAAACTCGATCCAGTACATTGGGCGTATCAAATTGTCGCGAGGTAAGCAAGGTTGCCTATGAGTTGGATCTGTCGTCCGATCTTGAGGCAGTGCATCCGGTTTTTTATGTTTCTATGTTGAGGAGATGTATCGGGGATCCATCTAGGGTGCACCCGATTGACGATGTCCAGGTGACCGAGGGGTTATCGTATGAGGAGATTCCCATAGCGATAATCGATCGTCAGGTTAGGCGTCTGCGGACCAAGGACGTGGCTTCCGTCAAAGTCTTGTGGCGGAACGAGCTCAGGGAGGAGATGACGTGGGAAGCTGAGGAGGACATGAGGCAGAAGTATCCTCACCTATTCCCCACACCTCCAGGTAACTCACTTTCCTACTTGTAAATTTTGATTGTCATTTTTGCTTAAGTGTTGTATTGTGGCCATGTGTGGCATTTGCAAACTGTTTAAGTTATGAGGAACTTTATCGTTATCTGTCTTGGGAAGGAACATTCGGGACGAATGTTTCTAAGAGGGAAAATGTTATACCCGTATTTCAGTATGTGCGTGAGCGTCGTCAAAAGTTCAAGCCTTAAGTTAAGGCATAGGACGAAAATTTGTGCACAACCCACGAAAATAATTGTTTTCCGACGAAACGTCTTCCAAAGCATGCGAAGGGAAAATTA
Organism: Przewalskia tangutica; assembly: GCA_029844215.1. Lineage (NCBI taxonomy): Eukaryota > Viridiplantae > Streptophyta > Magnoliopsida > Solanales > Solanaceae > Przewalskia > Przewalskia tangutica. Next base: position 39,796,814 of record CM056720.1, on the reverse strand, counting down.
CGGCTGCGACATTTATAGTTTTTGCGGATTTTTCCGAGAGATGAAATATTTTGGACCAACGAGAGGGTGACATTTGTCACCCTCAAGTGGACGGCAAAGAGGGCATGGCTTGGCACGATTTTAAGGCCTAAACCATGGGTCAATGTTTGTGAGTGATTTGTGGAGTAGGGATAGGGTGCACTTGTGCAAATCCACACCCTCCACTTGCCCTCCACTTGCCTTCATCTTGGCCCTTGAAAGCCCTATAAATACCCCCGAGTTGAAGACTTCTTCATCCACAAATCATCTTCCAAGTCTCAAAACTCCCCTTTGAGAGAAGCTCTCGCCCAAAGCCTTCTCCCCCTCTTGAAGAGCTAGTGAAACACCCTTTCCCCCCTTGGTAGTAAATACTCTCCAAGTATTGTTACTATCCCCAAAATACCCTAGCCGTATATCTTGTAGTATTCCAAAGTCACCCCTATACAAAAAGCCCAGAAATACTATCTTATATCCATTAGTCACTAAACGAAACCCTGGGAAAATCTTCATAGTTGGTAGAAGTAGTAAGTAGAAGTTGTGTAGAAACTTCTAAGGGTTTCTTGGAGCGGATTGGAGCGTACAGATTAGGAGCTAAACCTTGCTCAGGATCGACTTATAACTTGGATAATTTTGGGCTTACCGAGGTAAATATCTTATCCTTCTATGGTAATTAGAGATTACATACTGTAGAAGTATGGAACTAAGTATAATACTTATAGAAGGATGGTATTAAAAGAAGAGAATTGAACTGTAATCACATCAGAAGAATATTAAAGAAGATTGAATCAGTATTTACATAGATTGTATTTCTGATGAACTTGTGTAGTTTAACGGGTAGGGAAGTGCTGCCCGATTTTCTGTAGAATAGAGGACCCTATGCTTAGATTATCCTACAGAGTAGTCTAGACGTTGATAGACGTATTTGAATGTTATAGGTTGATACTCTGCGCGCGACATATTTGACTTGGCAGGTGGATTTCGCCGAGAAGGTATGTGATTCATCCTATCCTCTTAAGCATGATATTTTAAAATATATATATAGTACGGTAGACGTACGTGTGTTAACTGAACATGGTTTTACTTGACGTCTTTTGACTTGAGTCTAAATAATAAGAATCTTGAAGTATTTCAAAAGAATTATGAATCATTTTTTAAAGAAGAGTAATACTTGGTTTTTAAACAAAAGCTTAAGAGTTATACTAGCTTTATGGGAAGTTAGGTATAACGACTTAAGAAAGATAAAAGGAACGGTTTACTTATGTGTTTATAAAAGACTTGTATTGATTTCTGGAAGGTATAGTAAGATGGTTTGTTGAGTAGACATATTGTGATGCTATGTGTGTTAGTATCTTGTAACGTTTGTGTAAAGAGGTTATTCTTATTGTGCTTATGTTGTTTAACGATAAGCCGTTATTTTAGTATTACATCACTCACCTCTTGACATGATATACCGGGGGTTAAGATGCCCACGCGGGTATACCTCGAGCGATCTGTGACTATGATTCGAGAATACCTCATGCGGGTCCGGGGACTGTGCGAGCTACGAGAGTTCGGGTTAGTGTGTGGTCCATGTGTCCATGCGGTCTATGTGGCCACGCGGACTACGAGTCGGGGCGATTAGCGAGTAGCTACCCTCTATGCGGGGAATACCTCATGCGGGCCTAAGTGGCCTATGCGGACTACGGGAGTCCAGGATTAGGCATGCATAATGATACTATGGACGATTGGCCTTGCTTCGATCATTCGCAGCCTAGAAAGACACATTCTGATTTACCTATTGTTGCTTTTGTTTATGATGTGGCACTATGTGCGGTTACCTTGGTTGTTTCGTACATATTTGTAAAAATTGGTTTTAAAATTATAATGATTTCATTTAAAGTACTTTACAGTTTCACATACTTGGTACCTGTTGTACTGACCTCCTTCGGGGGGCTGCGTTCATGCCGCAAGTGCTAGATCCGCATCCTTAGATCTTTTGCTTTGGTGTCAGGAGCTCCATCTTCTCCGGAGGCTCGACTTTTGGGTATGATCTCCCTGTTGTTGTAGATAGTTTTGTACATTCAGGGTATGGCGGGGCCCTGTCCGCCATAGTTGCTATCTTCTTAGAGTGCAGTAGTCTGTTATGCAGTTGGGATGTTGCAGATTTTTGGGTTATATATATATATATGCGAAAGCGACCTTTTCTCGGATAAAGCGTGTCTCATTTATAATTGTTTCATGTCTTGTTTTTATATTCCCGATTACTCGATGTATGACTACTTGGGTGCGGGTAAGGCACGATCACGGGCCGAACAGTCGTGTGATTAAATTCGGATTTTTATGTGTGAAACGAAAGTGCCATGAATTTATAAAAATGGAAGTCTAAAGGTTTAATGAACTTGCCTATGTTTTCTTGTGATATCTTTGAGTGCAAGTATTATATGTTTACGTTGTCGTGACTCTCAGTTGGAGGGCCGGCTGTCTTGTTGTAAGTTTACTTGGACGTACCGACAGTGATGTGGGATTCCACGGGTATGCTTCTGTTATACCCCGTATTTCCAGAGTATGTACGTGAGGGCGTACGTACAAAAGTTTAAGCCTTAAGTATGCATAAGGGACGAAAATTTGGGCACATCTAACGAAAAGAATTGTTTTCCGACGAAACGTTTTCCGAACCTTGCGAAGGGAAAATTACGGTTGCGACATTTATTATTTTTGCGGATTTTTCCGAGAGATGAAATATTTTGGGCCAACGAGAGGGCGACAAATGTCACCCTCAAGTGGGCGGTAAAGGGGACGATTGGGTGCACGTTTTTAAGGCCTTGAGCTTTGGTCAAGGTTAGGTAGGATATTTGTGTAGTAGATGTGTCACGACCCGAACCCGGGCCCGTGACTGGTGCCTTACCCGGGGCACCCAAGTAGCCATACATCAGAGTAATCAGCGGAATATAAAACAAGACATGAATAAAGTGAAGTGTAAAACAGTTATCTGAGAAAAGTTGCCTTTCGGCATATATATATATAACAACTAGAACAGTTACATCCCTTTTACAATTCTGCCCACAAAGATTACTCTGCACCTCTAAGAATGATATGACAACAATGACGGGACAGGCCCGCCATACCACGAATGTAAACACTTACAACGACGGACTATACCATGATAAGCCTCCGAGAAACGGAGCTTACAAACGCTGTGACCCTAGAGCGAGGATCAACACCGTGTACCTCTACCGCGGCATGACGCAGCCCCGAAGGAGGTCGATACAACAGTACCAAGTACGTGGCCCGAAAATCAGTAAATGAAATCATAGTAGTCTATATAAAGCGGAGACATGTATGATAACCAAACTACGATTCCTGATAAATAGCGATCATGTCAAGTCGTGACTCACGCCTCAAAGTCATCACTTAAATACAACTATGGGTCTCACGCCCACAACATCAATCATGCGTGGAATACCTTCCTCATGCCGGCGATCTATGATATAAAAGCACCAGGAACACACATGAACACGAGTCCCACGTGTCATAATAAAACCGTCTGAGGTAAATACGAAGGCATAGCCGACTACTAAAACCCGCAGTACCAGCGGTGTCATAAATCGTATCATGAGATCTGTCTGAACCGCCACATGATCGAAGCCGCCACTCGCCCGCAGATCTAATGTGCGCGTCTAGTCTCGAACTTCGAAGCTCGCGCATAGGCCACCCAATGGCCCGCCTGAGGTATTCCTCGCATCGAGGGTAGCTACTCCCCGGCAACGTCCTGGACTCGCAGTCCGCATGGCCACATAGACCGCATGACCACAAGGGCCGCACACTAACCTGGAACTCTCGTAGCTCCGCATAGGTCCCCTGGACCCGCATGAGGTATTCTCGAATCATGGTCCCAGACCGCCTGAGTCTACCCCGCATCGGAGGGCATCTTAACCCCCGTAATCATGTCAAGAGGTGAGTGATGTAATACTAGCATAACGGCTTACCGTTAGACAACATAAGCACAACAAGGGAAACCCCTTTACACAAACATCACAAGACACTAACACACGTAGCATCCTAACATGTTTAATTATCAAATCAACAAGGAAGTATTACAAGGCTATCACAAACCAACACAATCAAGTTATTCACACAAGGTACTTTCTACTTTATGATTAACAAGTTCGGGTTTTTATCCCCAAAGTACTTCATACATTAACTCTTTTAAAAGATCCGTTTCTTTCACAAAAGCCACACAATACCCGTAGTATAAAAATAGAGTGACTATCTTCTTAAGTAAATCAAAACACTTTTCTTTGTAAAATCAAGTAACAACATTCTTTTCCAAACGTTCAAGTTTGTCTAATTTCAAATACTCAAGTTTCTCGTTTTCGAAAGGTTTCGTAGTTCATAGTTTTAATCACTTAATGATATAACTCTCCTTTAAAACAATTTGAGAAACATATGCCTTATATGTGAGTAGGTTATTCATGTTTATAACAATCTTATTAAAGCAGCCATGATCTAGGAAATGTAATATCATTTTGTCTCATCTTAGCTTCTATGCAGATGGAGGTTTCTACTGGTTTTAATAATACTTAATTAGTCAAAACATTTCCCTTTATTAACGCTGCAGTGGTTCGTTCGATACTTATTCTGATTCCCGAAATCAGTAAAACATTATCCCTTTTAAAAACCAAGTACTCATTACTCACGAATGAGGTTTCACACCTTTTTAACAAAATTCATATTAATAATTAAGTCAAGTCTCTTATCTTTTAAGATCAAGTCTCTTATCTTTTAAGATCAATAAACCATTCTTTTTATCACTCTTAAGCCGTTATACCTAACTTCCCATAAAGCTAGTATAACTCTTAAGCTTTTAAAACCAAGTATTACTCTTCTTTCAAAAAGGTTTCTTAATTCTTTTGAAATACTTCAAGATTCTTATTATTCAGGCTTAAGTCAAAAGACATTTCCGTAAAACTACGTTCAGTTAACACACGTACGTCTACCGTACTATATATATATTCTTTTAAAATATCATGCTCAAGAGGATAGGAAGAATCACATACCTCGCTACGATTATCGACTATAAGCAAAACTCTCCACGGTTATAACCCGGCTAGCCTTGTCCACCTTTCAAGTAGAACATGCTACTTGCAGTACTTCAACCTATAATGGTTATACAAGTCTATCAATGTCTAGACTACTCGGTAGAATAAATCTAGATACAAGATTCTACGGAAAATTGGGCAGCACTTCCCTACCCGTCAAACTTCACAAGTCTACTGTAAATACAGTCCTATGTAAGTACAGTTCAATTCCCTTCTTTTATACCTTCCTGGTATATAACTTATACTTCAATAGTATGAAAACTCAATTACAATAGGGAGACAAGATATTTACCTCGATAAGCCCAAAATTATCCAAGTTTAAATGTCGATCCTGAGCAACGTTTAGCTCCAACTCTGGGCGCTCCAACCCGCTAAAAACAACCCTTAGAAGTTCTACGCAACTTCTACTTAACACTTCAACCGACTATGAAGATTTTCCTTAGGGTTTCGTTTTGAGACAAAAAGGACAAAAGGTAGTATTTCCGGGCTCTACGTATAGAGGTAACTTTGGAATACTACAAGGTATAAGGCTAAGGTATTTTGGTATAGTAACAATACTTGGAGAGTATTTTCTACCAAAGGGGGGGTGTATTTTGCGAGAACAACTAGGCGAGGGGGGGGGGGTGTACCCCTCGGCCAAGGCCACTAGGAGGGGGGGTGTACCCCTCGGCCAAGGGCCTTCTCAAAGGGGGGAGGCTTGGACGAAACCATAGAGAGGGAGGGAGAGGGATTTCAAGACTTAGAGATTTGTGGAATGGATGAAGAAGTCTTCAAAGGAGGGGGGGGGTATTTATAGGGAAACCAATGGCCATGATCAAGCCAAGTGGGGGGCAAGTGGAGGGCCAAGATTTTCCCAAGTGCCCCCTAGCCCTACTCCACAATTCCCTCACAAACATTGACCCTTAGTTTAGGCCCTAAAACATGCCAAGAATTCGTCCCAACCGTGCCCTCTTTACCGCCCACTTGAGGGTGACAAGTGTCACCCTCTCGTTGGTCCAAAATATTTCATCTCTCGGAAAAATCCGCAAAAAATATAAATGACATAGCCGTAATTTTCCCTTCGCAAGTTTTGTAAAACGTTTCGTCCAAAAACGATTCTTTTCGGTAGTTGTGCATAAAATTTTCGGTCCTTGCCTAACTTAAGGCTCAAACTTTTCTACGTACGCCCTCACGTACATACTCTGGAAAAATACGGGGTATAACATTCTCCCCTCCTTAGAAACATTCGTCCCGAATGTTCCTTTTAATTCTCAAAACAAACATGCGGCAGTATAGTCTTCACTGCTATACTTACGAAAACAATCATGCTACACCTGGCCACAGAAAACACCCGCGCAAATACTTAATCCAAGTCCACGAGGAACCACCTTCATCACTACAAAAGCTCCCACCCAAGGGCTAAAAGATACTCCCTTCGCACTTTTTCTTTACAAACGAAATGATCACTTTTATGTTCTTAACACATGCTCGCTTCTTCCCTTACTAGTCGTACCCTTCTCGTACACTCGAACTCTTTCTCATAACTTACCACATTTTTGTTACTGCTTCAGTTTCCAAATATCTGGGTTACTATCTCCAACTTGGTCATTATTAACTGGGATCACTTTGGATGGATCTCCGATACTTTTCCGAACATAACAACACGAAAGACCGGACGTACTGCCTCCTAAGTCGGATGGCAATGCTAACCTATAGGAGACCTGGCCTACTCTTCAAATGATCTGAAAGGGCCCAAAGTACCTCGGGCTAAGTTTCCTCTATTTTCCAAAACTCGTCACACCCTTTCCGGGGTGGTACCTTCAAGAAGACCCACCGTCAACCTGAACTCCAAGCGTTGTCGCAGATTATCCGCACGACTTCTGTTGACTCTGAGCTGCCAATAACCTCTTCTGGATAAGCTTCACCCTATCCCCATCCTGCCGAATCAAGTATGAACCAACTATCTGAACCTTGCCGACATCGAACCAATCGACCGACAACTTACACTTCCGCCCCTAAGGCGTCATAAAGCGACATTCGAATACTGAAATGGTAGCTATTAAAACACTCCCTCAACAGGAGGCAACCATCCTCACAGCTACCCCTGAAATCCAAACACTGGCCCGAGGGCGAATGCGATACTGAGACTCACCTGAGATCCTAACCCTGCCTGGTAAAACTTCCAGAAAAAAGAGATAGTCGTAACCTGGGCTCCACTGCCTGTCATAGGGTGAAAGTAGGCACCTCGTGCAGCCTTACAACCTTTCTGACATAACATCACGCATAACCCTCTACCGAGTAAACGATCCTGACTGAAAGACAAGATGGACTGACCTCATCGGCCCGACTACTGGTCGAACGCATCCACGAATTCGTACGATGGTTAACTAAACTTGGGCCTAACACCCTCGTGACCCTAACACAAAGCGGGACCTCCCCAAACTGACCCCACCACCATACAGACCGCGGGTTGACCCGCAATCGGTCCGCAACCCGACCCACTATCGCGTCAAACACTTGCTTCCCGATTCCGGAACAATCCCACAATCAAGTCACGAAAACCTAGTGGTCTTCTTAGATCAACTACCCTCTTTCATTTCACACTACCCAGGGACTTATTACACAAATATATCCCACTTATACTATGCACTCCGATAAGGGTCAAACATAAAAATATAGATCTCTTACTCGAGATGGCCTTGCCTCTAAGGTCTCCACGTATAAAACTCTAAGGCTCACACTTTCCTTATCCCCAATCTTACCCGGTTAACTAACCATGATTTCTAATCACAATTAACATAACATTTAAGGCATACTCATCTTATCATACGTACAAATCTCTAGAGGGTTAAGGATCTACCTGTATCTACAGCTTCACTCCCCTTTTGCCGTTCTAATCAATCCTGCCCTGTTGGGTGCATAGCTAAGGAAGGTGACGAACTAGCCACTGATCCTGAAGGCTGAGTCTCTATATCCGCGCCACCTCTGGTCGGACAAATTTCTCGCAAAATGGCCCTGCTGGCCGCAAGTAAAACAAGATGCTGAAGAAGTACGACACTCTCCACAATGACACTTACCACAACGGCCACACCGAGGTGGGGGTGGCCTCCTCTGGCTAACACCCCTTCCTCTTTGAACCACTGAATCCGGCTGGCTAGAACCTACATATAGCTGTGAACCAGAAGCCCTGGAGCTCTGGCCAACTCCGGCATACCCCGAACATCCTGAACCAGCGAGGACCACTGCCTTGACCGCGAGGCGCATATCTAATCTGCTGCTGAGGCGATTCGCCTCGAAAGTTACCAAAGGACCCTGTTGTTCTGGCCCTCTTCTGCTGATCTTGGTTAATCCGTCGATCTCTACGTTTCTCGGCCTGCTGTGCATAAGCCCGTACGCAGGCCATGCTCAAGCCTGACTGAAGAGCTACTCTTGCACAACCCTCTCTTAGATAGTCATCAAGACCCGTGATATATCGGTGCACTCTATATTCTCTGGTTGCTAAAATCCTAGCTAATGTGTCCATTCCTTTGTAATCCATATTCTTTGTTCCGATGCGTGGTGTCACGACCCGTTCGAACCGTGCGGTGCCTTCAGGGCACCCAAGTAGTCATACATCAGAGTAATCAGCGGAAATATAAAGCAAGACATGAAACAGTTTATAAAATAGAACACAGTTTAAGTGAGAAAACATCGCCTTTCGGCATATATATAAAAACATGGTTTAGCGATTACATCCGATCTTGTACATGTGACTACAGACCTCTAAGGAAAAGATACAACTATGGCGGGAGGGCCGCCATACCTCGATCGTACAAAACTATCTACAGTGAGAGATCATACCCAAAGTAGAGCCTCGGAAAGGATGGAGCTCACGACACCAACGTAGAGATCCTAGGAGTGTGGATCTAGCACACTGCTTGCCCGCCTGCGGCATGAACGCGGCCCGAAGGAGGTCGATAACGTACCAAGTATGTGAAACTATAAAGAACTGAAATGAAATCCAAGTAATTAAAACCTTTTCACAAATACAATCGGTTCAATTGCACATAGTGCCATCATCCAAACAACAAGCGGAAATAGAAAAGCGTAACAGTCTATTCTAGGCGCGAATGATCGAAGCAAGGCCAATCGCCCATAGTATCATTCTCGTGCCTAGTCCTCGACTTTCGCGACCCGCATAGGTCACACGTAGACCCGCATGAGGTAGCCCTCGCATCGGGGGCAGCCAACCCCCGGCATCCGCCTAGGCTCCCGCAGCCCGCATAGTCTCAAAAGACCGCATAGTCTCAACAGACCGCATAGGGAATCCCCCGCATCAGGCTAGACGCCCGGAATGATCAATCCTGGAGCATACCGCTGCTCCGCATAGTCTCACAGACCGCATAGGCCGTATAGACCCGCATCAAGGGGGGCAAGCCCTCGGTATAATAGTCAAGGGGTAGGTGATACAGTAACAGTACAACGGACTTACCGGTTAGCAACGTAAGCACAGCAAGAATGACCCCCTTACACAGCATTACAAGACACTAACACAGGTAGCATCATGATATGTCTACTTATCAAACAATCTTACTACACTTAACAGAGATCAATACAAGGCTTTTATAAACAAACAAGTAAACAGTTCCTTTTTATCATTCTTAAGTTGTTATACCTAACTTCCCATAAAGCTAGCATAACTCTTAAGCTTTTGTTTTAAAAACCAAATATTTATCTTCTGTTAAAAATGATTCAGTATTCTTTTGAAATGTTTTCAGTTCTTATTATTCAGGCTTAAGCCGTGAGGCATTGCCGTAAGTATTATTCAGGCTTAAGCCGTGAGGCATTGCCGTAAGTATTATTCAGTTAACATCTGTACGTATACCGTACTATATATATATGGTACAATATCATGCTTTAGGAAGAATCACATACCTTCTCGTGAAAACCACCGCCAAGTCGAATATGTCAGCGAGAGTCACTATAATAGTCACAGACATCTATCAAAGACTACTCAAGGTCATTCTAAGCAGAGGGTTCACAATTCTATGGAAAGTTGGGCAGACTTCCCTACGGTGAGTTATATAAGTCTCGTGAAAAACAGTCCTAGGTAAATCTGATTTGATTATTCTTCTTTTAAACCCTCTCTTTGTGGTAATAGTTCAATTTATTCTGTGATATTCTTCTAAGTATTTATACTTATTCTTATACTATAACAAGAAGTATTCTCTAATTCAAAAGAGGTTAGGATTAGTTACCTCGGTAAGCCCAATAATATCCTAGAAAAGTCGCTGAGCAAGGTTTAGCTCTAAGTTATGCGCTCAGGTGGCTCGAAACCTTAGAAGTTCTTACAACTTCTACAAAGGACTAAGGGATTTGGGCTAGGGTATTTTGGGCATTATAACAATACTAGAAGACAACTTTTCTACCAAGGGAGGGGTAGATTTCGGCTAGGCTAAGGGGGTAGGCCTCGGCCAAACTCACTCAAAGGGGAGAGGTGTTGGACGAAGGCTAAGGGAGAGGAGAGGATTTTTTCAAGACTTGGAAGATTTGTGGATGAAGAACTCTTCATCTCTAAGGGGTATTTATAGCTCAAGCCTTGGCCAACCAATGGCCAAGATGAAGACAAGTGCAAGGCAAGTGTAGGGTGAGGATTAACTATACACAAATATCCTACTAACTCCTTGACTTTGTGCAAGGCACAAAAAGCGTGCTCCTCCTCCTCAATTTAGTCGATGGACGATTCAAGTCCATCAATGGGAGGGTGCGAGTGTCGCCCTCCGTTGGTCCAAAATGTTTCGCCTCTCGGAAAAATCCATAAAAATTAGAAATGGCATAGCGGAATTTTCCTACGAAAGTTGTGGAAAGCGTTTCGTCGGAAAGCGATTCTTTTAGTGAGTTGTGTACAAAATAAAGCGTCAAGGCTAACTTTAAGGCCAAACTTTTTATGCGTATTCCCTTACGTACATACTGCGGAAATACGGTATAACATTCTCCTCTTAGAAACATTCGTCCCGAATGTTCCTTCTCAAGACAGTTACCGATGAAGCTTAAACAGTTTGTAAGTGCCACACATGGCCACAAAAATAACACTTAGGCATAAATGATAATGGAAATTTACAAGTAGGAAAGCGAATTACCTGGAGGTGTGGGGAATAGGTGAGGATACTTCTGCCTCATGTCCTCCTCGGCTTCCCATGTCATCTCCTCCCTGAGCTCGTTCCGCCACAAGACTTTGACGGAAGCCACGTCCTTCGTCGCGACGCCTAACGGACGATCGACTATCGCTATGGGAATCTCCTCATACGATAACCCCTCGGTCACCTGGACATCGTCAATCGGGTGTACCCTAGATGGATCCCCGATACATCTCCTCAGCATAGATACGTGAAAAACCGGATGCACTGCCTCCAGATCGGACGGCAGATCCAACTCGTAGGCAACCTTGCCTACCCTGCGGACAATCTGAAACGGCCCAATGTACCTTGGGCTGAGTTTCCCCTTCTTCCCAAATCTCATCACACCCTTCATGGGTGACACCTTTAGGAAAACCCAATCATGAACCTCGAACTCAAGATGCCGACGACGATGATCTGCATACGACTTCTGTCGACTCTGAGCTGTCAATAGCCGCTCTCGGATAAGCTTCACCTTATCCACTGCCTGCTGCACCAAATCTGGTCCCACTAGCTGCACCTCGCCCACATCGAACCAACCTATAGGCGATCTGCACTTCCTCCCATACAAGGCCTCATAAGGCGCCATCTGAATCTTTGGAGTGGTAGCTATTATTATATGCGTTCTCAACTAGATGCATATGATCCTCCAAACTACCATCGAAGTCAATAACACGGGCTCGCGACATATCCTCGAAGTGCGGATAGTGCGCTCTGCTGTCGTCATGCGTGGATGAAATGCGATTACTCGTGCTCACTGCGTCCTAAACCCCTGGAAGGACCTCAAGTTAGCGTAAACCGGGCTCCTGCATGCGATATGATCGAAGTAGGGACTTCATGCGATCGACGATCTCTCGGATGTAAAGTCGGGCATAATCCTCAGAAAAAGTCGTCGGACGGGAATAAAGTGGGCTGATTTCGCCACCGTCGACGATAACCCATATAGAATCATGTCTCCTCCGAGTGCGAGGTAATCCGTGATGAAGTCCATGTTGATTACCTCCCACTTCGGTCGGGATCTCAATCGTGCGTAACAAACCACGTGCCTGCGGTGCTCTACCTTCACTGCCGACAACACGCTGGCATGAGCTACGAACTCGCAACGTCTCTTCAAGCCATCCCACCAATACGGATCTAAGGTCGTGGTACATCTTAGTCGACCGGATGGATAGAGTAACGCGATGTGTGCTTCCCAAGAACCTGCTGCGAAGTCACGAAACATCTGGAACACACGATGCGCCCTCAAACCTTAGCACCCCATCAGGTGCTACCTCAAGGACCCTTGCCCTCACGAAGAGTCAGATCACGATATCGAATCAAAGCGGATCCTCGAACTATTGCCTCTTCACCTCCTCGACGATGGAAGACTCGGCAACCTCACGAACTCTAACCCATCGCTATCGTAATCAATCATACGGACACCGAGGCTCGCTAACCGATGCAAATCACGAACCATGTCCCTCTCTCTCTGCACATCCGATAGGCTCCCCATCGACCTACGACTAGGCATACGCCTGACATTGGCCTTCCCGGGTGGTACAGATATCAACATCGTAATCCTTAAGCAACTCTAACCACCTTCTCCGCTCGTAAGTTCGGCTCCTCGGTGAAGATATCTTGGAGGCTCTTGTGGTGCGTATAAATATCCACGTGAACCCCATACAAATAGTGCCTCGGATCTTGGCGTGAATCACGGTGCAACTCAAATCATGGGTGGGGTAGTTCCTCGTGTTTCTTCAGGTGTCGGGATGCATATGCTATAACTCTGCCATCTGCATCAACACACATCCCAACCCGATGCCCGACGCGTCACAATACACAACATAACCGTGCGGACCTCGGAAGAGTAAGAACGGGCGGATCGTCAATCTCTCTTTCAAAGCGAAACCACGCTCACAAGCATTAGTCCACTGGAACTTGTGCGCTTCCGAGTCGGCTAGTCAATGGTGCGTAGATAAAGCAAACTTCTCCACGAACGCCGATAATAACTGCGAGGCCCGAGCTGCGAACCTCTGCCGGAGTAGTAGGTCTAGGCCAAGTCCCGATCGCCGATCTTGGCGTATCCACTCAAATGCCATCGGCCGGCAATATGCCCAGAAACGCATCAAGTCAACCAAAACTCACATTTGGAAAACTTGGCGTCAATCGCGATCTGGAGAATCGGCCAAGATCGCCGAAATGCTCGCGTGCTCGCTCTGGCGAGAATAAACCAAGATATCATCAATGAACACTATCACAAACGTGTCCAAAAATGGTTTGAACACTCGGTTCATCAAATCCATGAATACCGCGAGCATTGGTCAACCCAAAAGACATGACCACGAACTCATAATGCGTCTCGTCACGAATGCGATCTGGGACATCCACCTCTCGACTGCACTTTGATGATAGCGATCGCAGATCAATCTTGGAGAAACATCTCGCACCGCAATCGGTCAACAAATCATCAATCACAGGAAGGGGTATTCGTTCTTAATGGTCACCTTGTTCACCGTCAGAATCAACACATGCGCGGCGTCGCCCTTCTTCTTCACGAACAATCGGCGCTCCCGGGGAGAAACACTAGGCTGATGAAGCCCTTCTCCAAAGAAATCTCTAAGCCGATCCTTCAACCTCTCAACTCGGCGGTGCCATTCGTATGGCGGAATGGAAATAGGCGAGTGTCCGCAATATGTCAATACAAAACTCAATCTCCTCTCGGGAGGATACCCGAGGTCATCCGAAACACGTCGGGAACTTCGCCGACTCTGGGCGGCCCGGAAATCGTACGCGACCTCGATCAAACACTCGAACGAGATGGTAGATATACCCTTCAGACCATCTTCCTAGCCTTGAGGTAGAAATAAACCTACCCGCCGGCGATCTGGTGCTCCTCCCACTCAACAACCGGCTCCTCGTGAAATGGAACCGTACTACTCTCTCTGCGGTCTACATTGGCGTAGCAAGCTAGCCAATCCATCCCCATAATCACGTCGAAGTCAATCATCTCCAACTCTATCAAGTCGGCTGGGTCCGACGCGTAAATGGTCACAGACAAGCTCTATATACCCGCCGAGCTACCACCGAATCACCATCGCGTAGCTACCTCGAAAGGGTCTATGGACTCGTGCTCTATCCTTATCCTACTAGCAACAAGGGAGATATATAGGGCCAGTAGAACCGGATCTATCAACGCATACACATCAAACCCGAGAACCGATAAAGTACCGTGGCGACATCGGTGAGGCCTCCGATCTGTCGGTGGACAAAGCATAAATGCGGTTCGAGGACCGCTAGAAGCTGGACCGCGCCACGACCTCTGCGCGACCCGGGTCCACGAGTACCTTGCCTCGGGCGAAATCGTCGGGGATGAAGAAGCGGCAGCAGACCACATGGCGGGCCTACTACGGCGCCGCCCGGTCGGACAAACTCTCGCGAAGTGACCTGCCGCCACAAGTATAGCGGGCTCGAGTACTGCCTCGAATGGTATTCGCCACAACACACCGAGCGGACCTCGAGCAGTTAGCACCTGCTACTCGAAATCAAGTCTGGGGCCCCGACCGCCCGGCGCTCTGGTCTTGAAAATGAGGTAGGAGCGCTCTACTGGGCCGTGGTGCAAATCGACTTCACGATGCGCCCACCACGAGGACCACCAAAAAGACGGCCGTCTTGGCCTTCTTCTCGCGATATCGCTCTACCGCGGTCTCTACGCTCCTCACATCCTGAGCATGAGCTCGCATACGGGTTATGTCCATGCTCGGTGAAGGACACACGCACAAGACTCGGCCATGTAATCATCTAGCCCGATGACATAGCGATGCACCACATCCTCCATCTGCTACCGGTCAAGGGGACATATCGAGCCAAAGAATCAAACTCGACATTGTACTCCTCACTGTGCGTCCTCCTGTCTCAAAGAAGAATCTATCACTCGTGCCCTCTCATCCGCGGAGGCAAGAAGTGTGTGAGAAAGCCTCAAAACTCATCCCATACCGCGGAGTGCATGCTCTCCCGAAAGCTCCATGAATCAAACCAATCGATCGCGGTGTCACGCGGCCGATGCGAACCGAATGTCGGCCTCGGTCTCAAGCCCGATCACCGCGTAATCCTCTGCGGTGACGGATGAACTCCTGCGGATCATCCTCCGGCCTCGACCGTAAAACTCGCGGGCTCTGACTAGAAATCCGTAGTCTCAAACTATTCGCCTCGGGTGCACTACGGGTGCGAGCCGAGCTGGAGGCTGCGCCGCGATCTCTCTCGTGACGGGCCACAACTTTAGCCAATAGTGGGCCGTCTCCTTGTACCCTAACTCCTCCGCCCGGTGTGGGACGGGAGGTGTGGGTACCGTGGTCTTTGGCGGCGTCATAGAACTCGCCGTCTCGTATAGACCGGGCACGAGCCCTCGTGACTCGGGTGTCTGCTAGCGCCTCCTCGCTTTGCCTTGCCCTCGGGCCCGGGTTGCCTTACGTGGAGGCATAATCTGCACGGGAAAGGAATACGTTAGAGGGTCCAACCTATAACACGACTCTAAAGCACGATCTCGTAATGAGAAGAATGGAAACCAATCCTAAATATCCTATAGCCTCACGATTATTGGTGTGGTGCACAACACACCGATAATCAAGACTCTACTAGATACGGTGCATAGACACTTTCCGAGGATTAATCGCTCGATACCACTTTTGTCACGACCCGTTCCGGGGCCCGTGACTGGTGCCTTACCGGGGCACCCAAGTAGTCATACATCAGAGTAATCCACGGAAATATAAAGCAAGACATGAAACAGTTTATAAAATAGAACACGCTTTAAGTGAGAAAACATCGCCTTTCGGCATATATATAAAAACATGGTTTAGCGATTTACATCCGATCTTGTAACAGACTACTGACCTCTAAGGAAAAGATACAACTATGGCGGGACGGGGCCGCCATACCCGATCGCACAAAACTATCTACAACAGAGATCATACCCAGTAGAGCCTCGGAAAGGATGGAGCTCCCGACACCAACGTAGAGATCCTAGGAGTGTGGATCTAGCACTGCTTGCCCGCCTGCGGCATGAGCGCGGCGAGGAGTCGATAACAGTACCAAGTATGTGAAACTATAAAGAATCAAATGAAATCAAAGTAATTAAAACCTTTTCACAAATACAATCAGTTCAATTGCACATAGTGCCACATCACAAACAACAACGGAAATAGAAAGACTGTAACAGGTCTATTCTAGGTCGCGAATGATCGAAGCAAGGCCAATCGCCCATAGTATCATTCTGCGTGCCTAGTCCTGGACTTTCGCAGCCCGCATAGGTCACACATAGACCCGCATGAGGTAGCCCTCGCATCGGGGGCAGCCAACCCCCGGCATCCGCCTAGGCTCCCGCAGCCCGCATAGCCTCAAAAGACCGCATAGTCTCAACAGACCGCATAGGGAATCCCCCGCATCAGGCTAGACGCCCGGAATGATCAATCCTGGAGCATACCGCTGCTCCGCATAGTCTCACAGACCGCATAGGCCGTATAGACCAAGATCGAGGGCAAGCCCTCAGATAATAGTCAAGGGTAGGTGATACAAGAATGAGACAACGGACTTACCGGTTAGCAACGTAAGCACAGCAAGAATGACCCCCTTACACAGCATTACAAGACACTAACACAGGTAGCATCATGATATGTCTACTTATCAAACAATCTTACTACACTTAACAGAGATCAATACAAGGCTTTTATAAACAAACAAGTAAACAGTTCCTTTTTATCATTCTTAAGTTGTTATACCTAACTTCCCATAAAGCTAGCATAACTCTTAAGATTTTGTTTTAAAAACCAAATATTTATCTTCTTTTAAAAATGATTCGAGATTCTTTTGAAATGTTTTGATTCTTATTATTCGAGCTTAAGCGTGAGGCATTCTTAGTAAGTATTATTCGAGCTTAAGCCGTGAGGCATTGCCGTAAGTATTATTCGGTTAACACGTATCGTCTACCGTACTATATATATATTGTAAAATATCATGCTTAGGAAGAATCACATACCTTCTCGTGAAAACCACCGCCAAGTCGAATATGTCGCGCAGAGTCACCTATAATAGTCACGCATATCTATCAAAGACTACTCTGAAGGTCAGTCTAAACAGAGGGTTCACAATTCTATGGAAAGTTGGGCAGCACTTCCCTACCCGGTGAGTTATATAAGTCTCATCGTGAAAAACGATTCTAGGTAAGTCTGATTTGATTATTCTTCTTTAAACCCTCTCTTGTGGTAATAGTTCAATTCTATTCTGTGATATTCTTCTAAGTATTTATACTTATTCTTATACTATAACAGTAAGTATTCTCTAATTCAAAAGAGGGTTAGGATTAGTTACCTCGGTAAGCCCAATAATATCCTAGAAAAAGTCGCGCCTGAGCAAGGTTTAGCTCCTAAGTTGTACGCTCCGGTAGCTCCAAGAAACCTTAGAAGTTCTTTACAACTTCTACAAAGGACTAAGGGATTTGGGCTAGGGTATTTTGGGCATTATAACAATACTAGAAGACAACTTTTCTACCAAGGGAGGGGGGGTAGATTTCGGCTAGGCTAAGGGGGGGTAGGCCCTCGGCCAAACTCACTCAAAGGGGGGGGGGGAGAGGTGTTGGACGAAAGGCTAAGGGAGAGGAGAGGATTTTTTTCAAGACTTGGAAGATTTGTGGATGAAGAACTCTTCATCTCTAAGGGGGTATTTATAGCTCAAGCCTTGGCCAACCAATGGCCAAGATGAAGACAAGTGCAAGGCAAGTGTAGGGTGAGGATTAACTATACACAAATATCCTACCAACTCCTTGACTTTGTGCAAGGCACAAAAAACGTGCTCCTCCTCCTCAATTTCGTCCAATGGACGATTCAAGTCCATCAATGGGAGGGTGCCAAGTGTCGCCCTCCCGTTGGTCCAAAATGTTTCGTCTCTCGGAAAAATCCGCAAAAATTAGAAATGGCATAGCCGGAATTTTCCCTACGAAAGCTGTGGAAACGTTTCGTCGGAAAACGATTCTTTTAGTGAGTTGTGTACAAAATAAAACGTCCAAGGCTAACTTTAAGGCCAAACTTTTTGTACGTATTCCCTTACGTACATACTCTGGAAATACGGGGTATAACACGTGGAACTGAAGGCTCACATTTCATGGCCGCAGTAGGAACTGTTGCCGCTGTGCTAAACTCTGCTGGGGCTGGCGACGTCGCAGAACTCCCCGAATGAAGCACCACCCCAGGTGATGATTGGGCCTGTGCCCTCGTAACCCTCTGTGCTCTACTCGCAGCTCTCTCGGCTGCCTTGCCCTTCTGGGCCCGGGTTGCCTTACACGGAGGCATAACGGTAAGGGAAAAAAATACGTTAGAGGGGTCCAACTTATAACACAGCTCTAAGGCACGATCTCAGAGTGAGAAGAATGAAAACTAATCCTAAATATCCTATAGCCTCCTGATTATTGGTGTGGTGCATAACACACCGATAATCAAGACTCTACTAGATACGGTCTGTAGACACTTTCCGAGGATTAACTGCTCTGATACCACTTTTTTCACGACCGAACCGGGCTCGTGGTATTACTGCAGGGCACCCAGTAGCCATACATCGAGTAATCAATAATATAAAACAAGACATGAATAAAGTGAAGTGTAAAACAATTATCCGAGAAAAGTTGTCTTTCGCATATATATATATAACAAACGATTTACATCCCTTTTTATAATTACGCCACAACGATTACATGCACCTAAGAATGATATGACAACAATGGCGGGACGGGGCCGCCATACCCGTGAATGTAAGCACTTACAACGACGGGGACTATACCACCGATAAGCCTCGAGAAATGGAGCTTCCCAACGCTGAATCGTGACCTAAGAGCGAGGATCAACACTGGTATACCTCTACCGTGGCATGAACGCAGCCCGAAGGAGGTCGATAACAAGTACCAAGTGCGTGGCCCGAAAATACGTAAATGAAATCATAGTAGTCTATATAAAGCGGGAGACATGTATGATAACCAAACTACGATTCACAATAAATAGCGGTCATGTCAAGTCGTGACTCACGCCTCAAAGTCATCACTTAAATACAACTATGGGTCTCACGCCCACAACATCAATCATGCGTGGAATACCTTTCCCGCCACTGGCGATCTATGATATAAAAGCACCAAGGAACACATGAACACCAGTCCACTGTGTCATAATAAAACCGTCTGGGGTAAGTCTGAAGGCATAGCCACTACTAAAACCACGGTACCAACGGTCATAAATCGTATCATGAGATCTGTCTAGGCCACATGATCGGCCGCCACTCGCCGCGATATCTAATGTGCCGTCTAGTCCTCGAACTTCGCGACTCGCGCATAGGCCACTCAATGGCCCGCATGAGGTATTCCTCGCGAGGGTAGCTACTCCCCGCAACGCCCCGACTCGCGATCTGCATGGCCACATAGACCGCATGACCACAAGGCGCGCTAACTCGGAACTCGTAGCTCCGTATAGGTCCCCTGGGCCCGCATGAGGTATTCTCGAATCATGGTCCCAGACCGCCTGAGTCTACCCCGCATCGGAGGGCAGCTTAACCCCCGGAATCATGTCAAGAGGTGAGTGATGTAATACTAGCATAACGGCTTACCGTTAGACAACATAAGCACAACAAGGGAAACCCCTTTACACAAACATCACAAGACACTAACACACGTAGCATCCTAACATGTTTAATTATCAAATCAACAAGGAAGTATTACAAGGCTATCACAAACCAACACAATCAAGTTATTCACACAAGGTACTTTCTACTTTATGATTAACAAGTTCGGGTTTTTATCCCCAAAGTACTTCATACATTAACTCTTTTAAAAGATCCGTTTCTTTCACAAAAGTCACACAATACCCGTAGTATAAAAATAGAGTGACTATCTTCTTAAGTAAATCAAAACACTTTTCTTTGTAAAATCAAGTAACAACATTCTTTTCCAAACGTTCAAGTTTGCCTAATTTCAAATACTCAAGTTTCTCGTTTTCGAAAGGTTTCGTAGTTCATAGTTTTAATCACTTAATGATATAACTCTCCTTTAAAACAATTTGAGAAACATATGCCTTATATATGAGTAGGTTATTCATGTTTATAACAATCTTATTAAAGCAGTCATGATCTAGGAAATGTAATATCATTTTGTCTCATCTTAGCTATGCGGATGGAGGTTTCTCTGGTTTTAATAATACTTAATTAGTCAAAACATTTCCCTTTATTACGCTGTGGTTCGCTCGATACTTATTCGATTCCAAATCGGAAACATTATCCCTTTTAAAAACCAAGTACTCATTACTCACGAATGAGGTTTCACACCTTTTTAACAAAATTCATATTAATAATTAAGTCAAGTCTCTTATCTTTTAAGATCAAGTCTCTTATCTTTTAAGATCAATAAACCATTCTTTTTATCACTCTTAAGCCGTTATACCTAACTTCCCATAAAGCTAGTATAACTCTTAAGCTTTTAAAACCAAGTATTACTCTTCTTTCAAAAAGGTTTCTTAATTCTTTTGAAATACTTCAAGATTCTTATTATTCAGGCTTAAGTCAAAAGACATTGCCGTAAAACTATGTTCAGTTAACACACGTACGTCTACCGTACTATATATATATTCTTTTAAAATATCATGCTCAAGAGGATAGGAAGAATCACATACCTCGCGACGATTATCGACTATAAGCAAAACGCTCCACGGTTATAACCCGGCTAGCCTTGTCCACCTTTCAAGTAGAACATGATACTTGCAGTACTTCAACCTATAATGGTTATACAAGTCTATCAATGTCTAGACTACTCGGTAGAATAAATCTAGATACAAGATTCTACGGAAAATTGAGCAGCACTTCCCTACCCGTCAAACTTCACAAGTCTACTGTAAATACAGTCCTATGTAAGTACAGTTCAATTCCCTTCTTATATACCTTCCTGGTATATAACTTATACTTCAATAGTATGAAAACTCAATTACAATAGGGAGACAAGATATTTACCTCGATAAGCCCAAAATTATCCAAGTTTAAATGTCGATCCTGAGCAACGTTTTGCTCCTACTCTGGGCGCTCCAACCCGCTCAAAACAACCCTTAGAAGTTCCACGCAACTTCTACTTAACACTTCAACCGACTATGAAGATTTTCCTTATGGTTTCGTTTTGAGACAAAAAGGACAAAAGGTAGTATTTCCGGGCTCTACGTATAGAGGTAACTTTGGAATACTACAAGGTATAAGGCTAAGGTATTTTGGTATAGTAACAATACTTGGAGAGTATTTTCTACCAAAGGGGGGGTGTATTTTGCGAGAACAACTAGGTGAGGGGGGGTGTACCCCTCGGCCAAGGCCACTAGGAGGGGGGGTGTACCCCTCGGCCAAGGGCCTTCTCAAAGGGGGGAGGCTTGGACGAAACCATAGAGAGGGAGGGAGAGGGATTTCAAGACTTAGAGATTTGTGGAATGGATGAAGAAGTATTCAAAGGGGGGGGGTATTTATAGGGAAACCAATGGCCATGATCAAGCCAAGTGGGGGGCAAGTGGAGGGCCAAGATTTGCCCAAGTGCCCCCTAGCCCTACTCCACAATTCCCTCACAAACATTGACCCTTAGTTTAGGCCCTAAAACATGCCAAGAATTCGTCCCAACCGTGCCCTCTTTACCGCCCACTTGAGGGTGACAAGTGTCACCCTCTCGTTGGTCCAAAATATTTCATCTCTCGGAAAAATCCGCAAAAATATAAATGACTTAGCCGTAATTTTCCCTTCGCAAGTTTTGTAAAACGTTTCGTCGAAAAACGATTCTTTTCGGTAGTTGTGCACAAAATTTTCGGTCCTTGCCTAACTTAAGGCTCAAACTTTTCTACGTACGCCCTCACGTACATACTCTGGAAAAATACGGGGTATAACAAGATGGATAAGGTACACTTGCCCAAATCCCCACCCTCCACTTGCCCTCCACTTGCCTTAATCTTGGCCATTGATTGGCCTATAAATACCCCCCTTAGTTGAAGACTTCTTCATCCACAAACATTTTCCAAGTCTTGAAATCCCTCTCCCCCTTTGAAAGGCTCTCGTCCAAGAGCACCCCCCTCCCCCTTTGTGAAGCCTTGGCCGAAACAACCCCCCCCCCCTCTTGAGTTGTTCTCGTGAAATACCCCCCCCCCCCTTTTGTAGAAAAGTATTCTCCAAGTATTGTTAAGATTCCAAAATACCTTGGCCCAAATACCTTGTAGTATTCAAGGTTACCCCTATACTAAAAGCCGTAAATACTACTATACTTCCCTTCACACAAACGAAACCCAGGAAAAACTTCATAGTTGGTTGAAGTATTAGTAGAAGTGGTTTGGGAACTTCTAAGGGTTGTTTGGAGCGGGTTGGAGCGCCCAGAGTAGGAGCTAAACGTTGCTCAGGATCGACATTAAATCTTGGATAATTTTGGGCTTATCGAGGTAAATACTCTTGTCCTTCTATTGTAATTGGAAATTACATACTGTAGTAGTATAGAAGTGAGTATAAGATATATAGAAGGATATTAAAGAAGAAGATTGAACTGTACTTACATAGGACTGTATTTACAGTAGACTTGTGTAGTTTAACGGGTAGGGAAGTGCTGCCCGATTTTCCGTAGAATAGAGAACCCTCTGCTTAGAATATTCTATAGAGTAGTCTAGACGTTGATAGACGTATATGGCCTTTATAGGTTGAAAGTTCTGCGAGTAGCATGTTCTACTTGAAAGGTGGACAAGGCTAGCCGGGTTTTAGCGGTGGAGCGTTTTGCTATTTGTCGATAATCGTCGCGAGGTATGTGATTCTTCCTATCCTCTTGAGCATGATATTTTAAAAGAATATATATAGTACGGTAGACGTACGTGTGTTAACTGAACGTGGTTTTACTGCGTTGTCTTTTGACTTGAGTCTAAATAATAAGAATCTTGAAGTATTTCAAAAGAATTAAGAATCGTTTTTGAAAGAAGAGTAATACTTGGTTTTAAAAGCTTAAGAGTTATACTAGCTTTATGGGAAGTTAGGTATAACGACTTAAGAGAGATAAAAGGAACGGTTTACTTAATTGTAACGCCTTATATTGATTTCGGAAATGAGAATAAGTATCGAACAAACCACTGCAGCGCTAATAAAGGGAAATGTATTGACTAATTAAGTATTATTAAAACCAGTAGAAACCTCCATCTGCATAGAAGCTAAGATGAGACAAAATGATATTACATTTCCTAGATCATGGCTGCTTTAATAAGATTGTTATGAACAAGAATAACCTACTCACACATAAGGCATATGTTTCTCAAATTGTTTTAAACGTGAATTATATTATTAAGTGATTAAGACTATGAACTACGAAACCTTTCGAAAATAAGAGACTTGAGTAATTGAACTGTTACACCCCGTATTTACAGGACATGTTTTAAGAACGTACGTAAGAACTCATAAGTGTCAAGATTTGAGACTTGTAAAAATTTATCGGAATTATGGAATTGTCGGAAAACAAATTATTGTGACGAATGGGAGGGCGACACGTGTCACCCCCCCTTAAGTGAGCTTGGACGATTTCAACATGGACACAAGGGTCATTTGACCCTTGTTAGGAAGACAAGTCTTGCAATGTAGTGAGCTTGACATAATTGACTTGGTCAATGGACCCACAAAGTCTTGATATTTAGTAAGACTTCATCCAAACCACCCAATTGGTTGCATCTTGACCCTCCATGTTTCTACTTAATACTAGTAGTAGTATGACATGCTTAACACTTAGTAAAATTTTCAAGAATTTGAAGACTCCACATTGAGAGCTCTCGGGTTCATGGCACTTTGAAGAGCAAAATTTTTTTTGTTTCTTGTTCTTTAAGCTCCACACTTTAAACCAAGGTTCATGAGTGTATTGTGAGTGTATCTCAATAGAAAAATCTCGGAAAAAGATAGTTTTCGGGTTAGTCGCAAAGTGAAAACCTAGTTGCTTTCTAGGTTTTGGATTGGAAGGTTGAAGGAAAGTTGTTGGTGTGGTTCTAAGGGTCTCAAGTAGCGGATTGAAGTGTCTTGAAGAGTCTCTAAGTTGCTAAGGAGCGACTTCGGATTTGGAATTTGATTGAGATTCGTTGAGGTATAATCTTGTCTCTTAATTAGTGTTACAAGATTATATATATGTTGTTGTTGTTAGCTTTACGTGTTGCTAGCATGAAGTTGATTTGTTGAAGTTCATAAGTATTATGGATGGCTTGTAGCTTAAATCCGAAATGTTATATTAGCCACTTGAAGTTGGATTATTAATTGGTCGTTTATTAGAAATCGTCGCATGTTGTTTACTTGAGGATTATAGTGGTTATAATCAATTGCGACTTGATATCATGTTAGGCTAATAACTTGGATTGAAATGGAAATTGTATAAGAATTGATGTTGTAGTACTTCAAGTTGGCCGAAAATGGGCTAGTAGTTGTTGTAGTTGTTATCTATTGTGGGACGGAATTTTACACGTCTAGTGGGCGTGTAATCCCCTATTGTTGATTTCATTGTTTGGGCCTTAAATGTGGCGTGTTTGGTTATTGTATTTGGCCTTGAAAAAGGTGGCATAGTAGTAGAAACAAAGGAGGTGCTGTCCGATTTTCCGTAGAATTTGGCGACTTAGCACTTAAGAATATTGTACGTTTGAAGTAAGAGGTTAATGGACGTATTGTGGCCATTATAGGTTGAAGTACTAAGTATAGCGTATCCTACTTGAAGAATGGAATAGCTCAAGGTTGAAGTACTTTGGAGCATTTTGCTACTTGTCGACAATCGTCGCGAGGTATGTGAACCTCTTCCTTCCTTTGGCATGATTCTATGTATGGAATATACCTGTGGTATCATTTCATGTTTCCTTATACTCTTAGAAGTTAAGAGGTAGTTGTGTGACTTACTCTATATAGAACTTTTCCTATCTTTTGAGCATGACTAGTTGCACGTATGTAGTACGGTAGACGTACAACACCTTGATATCCTTTACTAGTTTTATGAATAGCCAAGTCGGGTGAGTGAGGAGATTTACTCACTTCTTTGAAAGAATAAAGGATGTCTTAAGTTTTATTAAGTTAAGGGACTTGAAGATTTTTAAAGTATGTGATACTTGTTCTGTTTTAAACGTATAAGTCCCTTGGATAGGAAATGGTATTTGGCTAAGGCATAAAGTGAATATAACGACTTTATGGGGAGTTGGTTATATTTGCTTTATGGAAAGATAAATGACTTGATTTTAGTGAAAAGGCAACTTGATTTTAAGGCATCAATTGCCTAAGGTTTTATAATAAAAGGAGTCACTTGAGTTCTAAAGGTTAAGAGACTAACTGTATTTTTGAAAGTTAAGAGAATTGATTTGAAAGTATATAATACTTGGTTTCAAAAAGTAGAAGTCTCTTGGTTATAAAAAGAATGAATTAGTTTAAGGCATAAAGTTAGTATGACGGCTTTATGGGAAGTTGGTTATAATAACTGAACGTGGTTTTACTGCGATGTCTTTTGACTTGAGTCTAAATAATAAGAATCTTGAAGTATTTCAAAAGAATTAAGAATCGTTTTTGAAAGAAGAGTAATACTTGGTTTTAAAAGCTTAAGAGTTATACTAGCTTTATGGGAAGTTAGGTATAACGACTTAAGAGAGATAAAAGGAACGGTTTACTTAATTGTAATGCCTTATATTGATTTCGGAAATGAGAATAAGTATCGAACAAACCACTGCAGCGCTAATAAAGGAAAATGTATTGACTAATTAAGTATTATTAAAACCAGTAGAAACCTCCATCTGCATAGAAGCTAAGATGAGACAAAATGATATTACATTTCCTAGATCATGGCTGCTTTAATAAGATTGTTATGAACAAGAATAACCTACTCACACATAAGGAATATGTTTCTCAAATTGTTTTAAACGTGAATTATATTATTAAGTGATTAAGACTATGAACTACGAAACCTTTCGAAAATAAGAGACTTGAGTAATTGAACTTAGGCAAACTTGAACTTTTGGAAAAGAAGGTTGTTACTTGTCTTTAAAAGGGAAATTGTTTTGGTTTACTTAAAAGATAGTCACTCTATTTTTTAATACTACGGGTATCGTGTGACTCTTGTGAAAGAAACATGATCTTTTTAAAGAGATAATGTATGAAGTACTTTGGGGATAAAAACCCGAACTTGTTGGCATAAAATAGAAAGTACCTTATGTGAATAACTTGACTATGTTGGTTTGTGATAGCCTTGTAATACTTTCTTGTTGATTTGATAAGTAAACATGTTAGGATGCTACGTGTGTTAGTGTCTTGTGATGGTTGTGTAAGAGGGTTTCCCTTGTTGTGCTTATGTTGTTTAACGATAAGCCGTTATGTTAGTATTATATCACTCACCTCGACATGATATACCGGGGTTAAGCACTCACGCGAGGTACACCTCGATGCAGGTGACTATGATTCGAGAATACCTCGCGGGTCCGGGGACCTGTGCGAGCTACGAGAGTTCCGTGTTAGTGTGCGGTCTATGTGGCCACGCGTCTATGTGGCCATACGCGACTACGAGTCGGGGCGATGCCGAGGAGTAGCTACCTCGATGCGGGAATACCTCATGCGCGCCTATGTGTGGCCTGGCGCGAGTCGCGGAAGTTCCAGGATTAAACGCGCACATTGATACTGCGGGCGAGTGGCCAGCTTCGATCATGTGGCGGTCTTGAAAGACCTCGTGATACAGTTTATGGCATTGTTGGTACTGTGGGTTTTAGTAGTCGGTTATGCCTTCGTACTTACCCCGTACGATTTTATTACGACACAGGTGGGACCTGGTGTTCATGTGTATTCCTTGGTGTTTTTATATCATGGACTGTTCCTAGATCATGGCTGCTCTAATAAGAATTATTAAAATCAAGTTTTGATCTTCTTAAAAATTCCAAAGTAAGGAATTCGATTTCTAAAAGAAAAGAGACTTAAGAATTGGAAGTGTTTTGTTTTAAAAGAAAGGCATGGTTTTGTCTTGTATTGTTTTAAAACATAAAGTGTTATAATAACTTTATGGAAAGTTAATTATAACGACTTTATGAAAATAAAGAAATGGTTTCATTATTAGATTTAAAATGGTAACTTGATTTTGGGAAAAGGTAAGTAACTCGTTTTCAAATATTGAACTCCTTGTGATGGAAAAACATAAGTGACTTGTTTATAAAAGGCAGGAGTACCTTGATCCTAAAGGGGTTAAATACGTGGGTTTTAAAATGGTATACTTGACGTTGTGTTAAGAAGTATTTATAGTACCTTGAGTTGTGTGTAACTGGCCTATGCTTGTTGTGATAGCCTTGTTGTGCAAGTGTTTGGTTGTGTGCTACCGAGTCTCTCGATGGAGGGCCGACTATCTGGTTGATTGATGGGCATACTGACACGTTGGGTAGCCCACGGGTATGTTTCCATTAGGAGTGTTATCTGGTTATTTGTTTGGACATACTGACACGTTGGGTAGCCCACGGGTATGCGTCCACAAATGAGTATTGTTTTGTTAGTTGTTTGGACATACCGACACGTTGGGTAGCCCACGTATGCTTCCACGTGATTGTTATCTTGTTGACTCCTTTGGGCATACCGACACGCTGGATGGTCCACGTATGGGCTCACTAGGATGGTTCCATGGCCATGTTTATACCGAGGTGAGACGCGGGCATGTGGCCATTGTGCGGTTAAATTCGGGTTGTATTTGAGTGATGACTTACGAGCGTGAGTCCCCGACTTGACATGACCGATATGTGTCAGGTAATCGTAGTTTGGTTATCATACATGTCTCCCGCTTTATATAGACTATTATGATTTCATTTACGATTTTACGCTTCACATACTTGGTACTGTTAGACCGACCTCCTTCGGCCGCGTTCATGCCGCAGTTGAGGTACATAGCTTGCCGATCCACTCTCTTAGGATCGTTGTTCGGTTCTGAAAGCTCCATAGCTCCTAAGCTTGTCCTGTGGTACTGCCACTCAAGTAGTAGACTTTTGTATATTCGGGGGCATGGCGGGCCCCGTCCCGTCATTATGGTTTCAAAATTCTTAGAGGTCCGTAAAGACTGCCAAGTGTGCTCAGGTGTGGATGAATCGCTCAAGTTTTAATTTATGTACAAAAAGGTAACCGTTGGGTTAGTCTGCTTTCTTATTTCACTGTTTTCTTTCATGAGTTTTTATTTCCACTGGTTTTCTCTGATGTTGTATCACTAGGGTGCCCGGGGTAAGGCACCAGTCACGGGCCCGGGGTCGGGTCGTGACAAGGCAGCAGAGGGAGCTGCGAGTAGAGCAGCAGCGGTCTCTACTGAGACCACGGCACTCGAGCCTTCAGTTCCACAACTTGGAGCAGAGGAGATGGGTTACAAGGAAATGGCGATTCTTGCTTGAGCCGTGATCAGGCGTGCACGGCGATAGGCCGATGCAGCAGCCAGCCCAGAGTACCCATAGTTCACCCGAGGTCAGATAGTTTGAGGCTACGGGATTTTTTGAGTTGTAGCCCACCTGAGTTCTACGGGTCGAGGCCTGAGGATGATCCGCAGGAGTTCATCCGACAGTTACAGCGGATCATGAGAGTGATCAAGGCTTCGGAGACCGAGTCAGTGGTTTTGGGTTCACATCGGCTGCGTGATACCGCAATGATCGGGTTTGATTCGCGAGTTGTCCCGGGGAACATGCACTCCACCGGTTGGGGTGAGTTCTCGAGGCTTTCCTTGGCCATTTCTTGCCTCCACAGATGAGGAGGGCACGGGCCGACAGATTTTTGATGCTAAGACAAAGAGGGCGCACAGTTCGGGAGTACAATGTAGAGTTTGACTCATTGACCCGGTATGTACCCGCTTTGGTGGCCAATATGGAGGATAGAGTGCACCGTTATGTCACCGGACTTGATGATTATTTAGCGGAGGGATGCACAGCAGTAGCTCTTCAGCCGAGCATGGACATTGCCCGCATCCAGGCCTATGCACAGCAGACTGAGGAACGTAGAGGTCGACGGAATAACCAAGATCAGCAGAAGAGGCTGGGACAAGAGAGTCCTCCGTGACCTTCGAGGCGCATACAACCTCAGAAGAGCTAGTTATTTACCTCACCAAGATGAGTGCTCCATCACGCCTTCGGACGTTCAGAAATACGCGAGCAGTCGTGGCTCCAAGGTTTCGTGTTTTGGGAGCAGGACGTTAGTCGATAGGACCACCCTACCTCGTTGTGGTGGCCGTTGTGGTAGGCTCCATGGTGGGGGAGTGTCGTGGCCGAATGGGGTTTGTTTTGTATGCGGCGCAGGCCATTTTGCGAGGAATTGTCCAACCAGAGATAGCGCGATGTAGAGACTCACCGCGATCGATGGTCGATTCATCTCTCCGCTTTGTGCGCCGTGCGAGGAAGGAACATGAGTAGAACGGCATGAAGGGACAAAGAAGTAATAGTTACGATATTCTTAACCCTCTAGAGACTAGTATGCATTGTTGTTATGGTGATGTGTTAAGTGCTATGTTCGGATAGCTTCGTGTAAAAATGTGATTTAGAAGCCTGATTAGTGAAAAGGGTAAGTCTGGGGCTGAGAAAAATTTTGAACCTTAGAATTTATAACAATCGAGACCTTAGAGGTAAGGCCGACTAGAGTAAAAGATTTTACAGTGATCCTTGTCGGAAGTACATAGTATGTGGGGAGTATTTTTCGGGTGATAGGTCCATGAGTGGCACAACTGATTCTTTTAAGAATGGAGTAGTGAAGACTATACCGGCGTCTGCGTTTTGGAGACTTAGAAGGAACATTCGGGACGAATGTTTCTAAGGGGGGAGAATGTTACACCCCGTAAATTCGAGAAGATAAGATAAGTTGACAAACATGTGTTAAACGGATTTTGAGTCTACCTTGGAGTGTTGTACCCCAGTTGTTAAGAATTTCGAGGTGTTTAAAGAGCCTAATGTGTATTCCGTTAAATCTAGTTTCCAACGCAACAAACCGTTCGTCGATAGGACATCGGAGTCAAAAGTTATGAAAGTTTCAAGTTTGGTGCGCAATCGCAAAGCGCTTTGTTCAGGTGCAGTACGCGCGAATGCAGTGGTCGAGGCGCTTGTATTGGGGTCCGGGGTTGCAGCGCGCGGAATGCAGTGCGCGCCGGAAAGCTGGAACTTTTCTCGGAAGTGGAGGCGCCGCGGCGCCGAGGCGGGATTTTTGCGCAGTAAGGGGCGAAAAACAGGGGATATTTTGTTTATAACCTATGGGAGGGTGACAAGTGTCCCTCCCATCCTTTTTATCAGAAAGTGGTCCTATTTTAGGGCCAAGTCTTGGAAGACTTGGCCATTCCATTTCATTTCATTTGGAAACCCTCCCAAGAAAACCCTCTCCCTTCTCTCTAGTTTTTGGAAGAAAACCTAGCCTAAGAGGAAATTGTTGGAGCGGCGGCAAGAAGGAAAAGTGTGGGTAAACTTGTGGGAAGCGCTGGTGGGCGATTGTGACGGAAAGAGGTGGAAGAAAAAGGGGCTTTTGTGGGCTATTCCTTAAGGTAAAAGTTTCCCCTTCTCTTGGTTATGAGTTATACTTGTTTTAGTAGTTTAGAATTGAGCCTAAGGCTGTTATATTTTAGTAGTTTAGAATTGAGCCTAAGGCTGTTATATTTTAGTAGTTTAGAATTGAGCCTAAGGCTGTTATATTTTAGTAGTTTAGAATTGAGCCTAAGGCTGTTATATTTTAGTAGTTTAGAATTGAGCCTGAGGCTGTTTTATTTGAATAGATTTGGATCTTGTTGTCTTGTTGAAGATGTCTAGGGCTAGATATCATGTTAGACCTAAGAACTTGGATTGGAAATAGTTGAAAGGGGTTTAGGATTGGTTTATTTTGTATTATTGTGGGAGTTTGGTTATTGAATTCGACCTTGAAAAAGGTGGCAAAGTTAGTAGAAACAAAGGAAGTGCCGTCCAAATTGCCGTAGAATTTAGGGACTTTGCACTTAGTTATTCTACGTTCAAGCTAGAGTTTGATAGACGTTTCATGACCCTTTATAGGATGAAGTACTACGGAGCATATTCTACTTAAGAGATAGTAATCGTGGAGCATTTTGCTTATTGTCGACAATCGTCGCGAGGTATGTGATTCTTCCTATCCTCTTCAAAGATGACTATTTGTAAAATATATAGTGCGGTAGACGACGTGTGTTAAAAGAATTTGATTTCCTTTTGTGTCTTGACTTGATATGAAGTGTTAGTGGCCGTTGTGTGGGAAAAGTAGTAAAGTCTTATCCGTTAGTAACGGGTACTTGGTTGTTAAAGAATAAGCCCTCTTGGTCTCATAAGGGCTTATAGTTGTAATTGGTTGGTTTAAAACATAAAGTGTTATAACGGCTTTATGGGAAGTTTGTTATAACCACTTTATGTAAGTAAAAGAATGGGTTGTTGATTTCAAGATAAGAGACTTGACTTGTAATTGACCTAAATGGTGTTGAAAAGTGTGAAACCTCACTCGTGAGAAATGAGTACTTGGTTTTTAAAAAGAATAATGTTACAGAAATTTCGAAAATGGGAATAAGGATCGAACAAGCCAATGCAGCGATAATAAAGGAAAGAAGTAATGACAATTTATCATGTTAAAACCAGTAGAAACCTCCATCTGCATAGAAGTTAAGATAAGACAAAATGGTATTACATTTCCTAGATCATGGCTGCTCTAATAAGTATTATTGAAATCAAGTTTTGATCTTCTTAAAAATTCCAAAGTAAGGAATTCGATTTCTAAAAGAAAAGAGACTTAAGAATTGGAAGTGTTTTGTTTTAAAAGAAAGGCATGGTTTTGTCTTGTATTGTTTTAAAACACAAAGTGTTATAATAGCTTTATGGAAAGTTAATTATAACGACTTTATGAAAATAAAGAAATGGTTTCATTATTAGATTTAAAATGGTAACTTGATTTTGGGAAAAGGGAAGTAACTCGTTTTCAAATATTGAACTCCTTGTGATGGAAAACCATAAGTGACTTGTTTATAAAAGGTAGGAGTACCTTGATCCTAAAGGGGTTAAATACTTGGGTTTTAAAATGGTATACTTGACGTTGTGTTAAGAAGTATTTATAGTACCTTGAGTTGTGTGTAACTGGCCTATGCTTGTTGTGATAGCCTTGTTGTGCAAGTGTTTGGTTGTGTGCTACCGAGTCTCTCGATGGAGGCCGCTTATCCGTTGATTGATGGGCATACCGACACGCTGGGTAGCCCACGTATGTTTCCATTAGGAGTGTTATCCGTTATTTGTTTGGACATACCGACACGTTGGGTAGCCCACGTATGCGCCCATGAGTATTGTTTTGTTAGTTGTTTGGACATACCGACACGCTTGGGTAGCCCACGTATGCTTCCACAGGATTGTTATCTTGTTGACTCCTTTGGGCATACCGACACGTTGGATGGTCCACGGGTATGGGCCCACTAGGATGGTTCCATGGCCATGCTTATACCGAGGTGAGATGCCGGGGCATGTGGCCATTGTGCGGGTTAAATTCCCGGGTTGTATTTGAGTGATGACTTTACGGGCGTGAGTCCCTGACTTGACATGACTGATATGTGTTGTGTACTGTAGTTTGGTTATCATACATGTCTCCTGCTTTATATAGACTATTATGATTTCATTTACAGTATTTTACAGTTTCACATACTTGGTACCTGTTGTACTGACCTCCTTCGGGGGGCTGCGTTCATGCCGCAGGTTGAGGTACATAGCTTGCTGATCCACTCTCTTAGGATCGCTGTTCGGTTCTCGGAAAGCTCC
Source organism: Przewalskia tangutica (assembly GCA_029844215.1). Lineage (NCBI taxonomy): Eukaryota > Viridiplantae > Streptophyta > Magnoliopsida > Solanales > Solanaceae > Przewalskia > Przewalskia tangutica. Next base: position 39,763,820 of record CM056720.1, on the reverse strand, counting down.
ATATCTCCGGAAGCTTGTCCTGTGGTACGGTTCCCTGAAGTAGTAGACTTTTGTATATTCAGGGGGCATGGGCCCCGTCCGTCATTATGGTTTCAAAATTCTTAGAGGTCCAGAGTAATTGTGGGCGGTGCTCAGGCGGATGAATCGCTCAAGTTTTAATTTATGTACAAAAAGGTAACCGTTGGGTTAGCCTGCTTTCTTATTTCACTGTTTTCTTTCATGAGTTTTTATTTCCGCTGGTTTTCTCTGATGTTGTATCACTAGGGCGCCCGGGGTAAGGCACCAGTCACGGGCCCGGGGTCGGATCGTGACATATTTCCCTCTAGATCTCTTCGTAGGATATTTCTAAGAACAAGGTTCCATTTCTTACGGAAAATTCGGCAGCACCTCCCCCGTTTCTACTCAATTTTCCACCTTTTTCCAAGGCCCGATAACCGTAATTAACATACTATAATTAAGGTGCACTAATACCGAAATTTAAAGAAGGGGATAACACGCCCAAACGGAACGCGATTAACAATCTCTCCTTCATAACAATAATAACTAAAGAAAGGGATAACACGCCCAAACGGAACGCGATTAACAATCTCTCCTTCATAACAATAATAACTAAAGAAGGGGATAACACGCCCAAACGGAACGTGATTAACAATCTCTCCTTCATAACAATAATAAGTAAAGAAGGTCCAAAGTAAATATAGTCCAAAGTAGATACTGTCCAAAGTAGATATGGTCCAAAGTAGATACGGTCCTAAAGTTGGGGTCCTTGGCCAACTTTTACAATTTCACTTATCCAATTACTTCATTAGTCCTTCACACGACTGCTCGGCTCGTGGATCGTGCCTTACCGCACCCAAGTAGTCATACATCGAGTAATCGAATATAAAAACAAGACATGAAACATTGTAAAAGAGACACGCTTTATGTGAGAAAAAGTCGCCTTTCTAAGATATATACATAAACATAGTTTTTGCGCTACATCCCAACTGCATAACAGACTACGCACTTAAGAAAGTAAACAACTATGGCGGACAGGCCACGCCATACCTCGATCGCACAAAACTAACTACAACATGGAGATCAAACCAAAAAGTAGAGCCTCCGAGAAGATGGAGCTCCGACACCAACGTAGAGATCCTAAGAATGTGGATCTAGCACTGCCGCCTTACCGCGGCATGAACGCAGCCCCAAGGAGGTCGACAACATGTACTAAGTATGCGAAATCAGAAAGTACTTAAATAAAAACATATCATTTTAAAATCGGGCCATATATATGTATGAAACAACTAAGGTAATCGCACATAGTGCCACATCATAAACAAGAGCAACAATAGGTAAATCAGAATGTGTCTTTTCTAGGCCGCGAATGATCGGGCAGGCCAATTGCCCATAGTATCATTAAGCAAGCCTAATCTCGACTCAGAGTCCGCATAGGCCACTCACGTAGCTGCATAGAGCATAACCCCGCATCGAGGGTAACTACTCGCATCGCCCCGACTCGTAGTCCGCATGGCCACATAGATCGTATGAGGTATAACCCCGCACACTAACTCGAACTCTCGCAGCCTCGCATAGGTCACATGCACTGCACGCGTGAGGTGTCCTCACATCATAGTCACACAGATCGCTCGAGGTATACCCCGTGACGGAGGCAGCTTAACCCCTGATTTGTCAAGAGGTGAGTGATATAATACTAACATAACAAATTATCGTTAAACACATAAGCACCACAAGAATACCCTTTTATACAAACGTTACAAGACACTAACACACATAACATCATATCATGTCTACTTATCAAACCATTTTATTATTCTTTCCATAAATCAATGTAAGTCCGTTATAAACACATAAGTAAACTGCTCTTTTATCATTCTTAAGTTGTTATACCTAACTTCCCATAAAGCTAGTATAACTCTTAAGCTTTTTGTTTAAAACCAATTAGTTCTCTTCTAAAAATGATTCAAGATTCTTTGAAATGCTTTCGCATCCTTATTATTCGTGCTTAAGTCGCAGACATCGCTGTAAGTATTATTCAGCTTAAGTCGCGAGACATTGCCGTAAGTATTATTCGTGCTTAAGTCAAAGACATTGCCGTAGTTATTATTCGCTTAACACACGACGCTCACCGCACTATATATATATTTAAAATATCATGCTCAAGGGTATAGGAAGAATCACATACCTTCTACGAAATCCACCGCCAAGTTGAATATGTCGCCGCAGAGAATCAACCTATAATAGTCGACACGCCTATCAACGCTCGCACTACTCGTAAACGATTCTAAGCGAGGGTTCTCTATCCTACGGAAAATTGGGCAGCACTTCCTACCCATGAGCTACTCAAGTTCATCAGAAAACAAAGTCCCATGTAAGTACGTTTGATTATTCTTCTTTTAAACCCTTCATCGTGATAACAGTTCAATTCTATTCTCAGACTATCTTTCTAAGTATTCAATACTTAATTCTATACTTCTACGATGTATTCTCTAATACAAAAGAGGGTTAGGATTATTTACCTGTAAGCCCAATAATATCCTAGATATAAGTCGATCCGAGCAAGGCTTAGCTCCTAAGTCAGACGTCCGATAGCTCCAAGGAAACCTTAGAAGTTCTTCACAACTTCTACTAAGTACTAAGGGATTTGGGCTAGGGTATTTTGGGCATTATAACAATACTAGAAGGCAACTTTTCTACCAAGGGAGGGGGTAGATTTCGGCTAGGCTAGGGGGGGGATAGCCTCGGCTAAGCTTCTCAAAAGGAGGGGGGGGGGGAGGTGTTTGGACGAAAAGCTACAAGGGAGAGGGAAGGATTTTCAAGACTTGGAAAGGAATTTGTGGATGAAGAACTCTTCATCTTAAGGGGGTATTTATAGGTCAAGCCATGGCCAACCAAGGGCCAAGATGATGCCAAGTGCAAGGCAAGTGTAAGGTCAAGATTTGGGCAAATGTCCTTAGCCAACTTGCACACAAAATATCCTACCAACTACTTGACAAAATAGCCAATCCATTTCGGTCCATTCCGCCTCACATCCATCAATGAGAGGGTGACAAGTGTCGCCCTCTCGTTGGTCTAAAGTGTTTCGTCTCTCGGAAAAATCCGCAAAAATTAGAAATGACATAGCCGGATTTTATCCTACGCGAGTCAGTGTAAAACGCTTTAAAAACGATTCTTTTAATGAGTTGTGCCAAAAAAAACGTCCCATTGCCTACTTTAAGGCTAAACTTTCATATGTACGCCCTCACGTACCTACTCTGGAAATACGGGGTATAACATTCTCCCCTCCTTAGAAACATTCGTCCCGAATGTTCCTTCCCAAGACAGTTAACGATAAGATTCTTCATAACTTAAACAGTTGCAAAAGCCACACACGGCCATAGAACAACACTTAGGCATAAACGATAACGAAAATTTACAAGTAGGAAAGTGAATTACCTGGAGGTGTGGGGAATAGGTGAGGATACTTCTGCCTCATGTCCTCCTCAGCTTCCCACGTCATCTCTTCCCTGAGCTCGTTCCGCCACAGAACTTTGACGGAAGCCACGTCTTTGGTCCGCAGACGCCTAACCTGACGATCGACTATCGCTATGGGAATCTCCTCATACGATAACCCTCACACCGGACATCGCCAATCGGATGCACTCTAGCTGGATCCCCGATACATCTCCTCAGCATAGAAACATGAAACACCGGATGCACTGCTTCCAGATCGGACGGCAGAGCCAACTCATAGCAACCTTGCCTACCCCGCGACAACTGAAATGGCCCAATGTACTTGGCCGAGCTTCCCTTCTTCCGAATATCATCACACCCTTCATGGATGACACCTTTAGGAAAACCCAATCATGAACCTCGAACTCTAGATGCCGACGACGATGTTCTGCGATATGACTTCGCCGACTCGAGCTATCGCCAAGAACCTCTCCCGATAAGCTTCACCTTATCCATCGCTCGCCGTATCAAATCGTCCCACTAATCGCACTCGCCCACATCGAACCAGCCTATAGGCGATCTGCACTTCCTCCCATACAAGGCCTCATAAGGCAACATCTGAATACTGGAGTGGTAGCTATTATTGTATGCAAACTCAACTAGAGGCAAATGATCCTCCCAGCTACCCTCGGTCAATAACACAGCTCGCAAAGATATCCTCAAGAGTCCGGATAGTGCGCTCGCTCGTCCGTCTGTCGTGGATGGAATGCGACTCAGCTTACTCGGCCCCTAAACTCCTCTGGAAAGACCTCCAGAAGTTAGCCGTAAACTGGGCTCCTCTGTCTGATATGATCGAAATAGGGACTCCATGCAGTCTGACGATCTCTCGGATGTAAAGTCTGGCATAATCCTCAGCCGAAAAAGTCGTCCTGACGGGAAGAAAGTGGGCTGATTTCACACCACAACGATAACCCATATAGAATCATGTCTCTCCGAGTGCAGGTAATCCCGTGATAAAGTCCATGTTGATTACCTCCCACTTCCGTGCTCGATCTCTATCGTCTACAACAAACCACCGTGCCTCCGTGCTCTACCTTCACCGCCGATAACACGCACCGAGCTACGAACTCGCAACGCCCTCTTCAAGACATCCCACCAATACACGTATCTAAGGTCGTGGTAAATTTTGGTCGACCCTGGATGTATAGAGTATCGCGCTCTGTGTGCTTCCCCAAGAACTCTTACAAGTCCTCAAACATCCGAACACACACGCCCTCAAACCTTAGCACCCCATCGTGCTACCTCAAAAGGACCATTACCTCACGAAGAGTTGTATCACGATAACGCGTCAACACCGATCCTCGAATCGTTGCCTCTTCACCTCCTCGATGATGGAAGACTCAGCAACCTCTCGAACTCGAACCCTACTGCTATCAGAATCAATCAAACGGACACCAAGGCTCGCTAACTGATGCAAATCACGAACCATGTCTCTCCTCTCTGGCTGCACATCTGATAGACTCCGCATCGACCTACGACTAAGAGCATTTGCCACAACATTGGCCTTCCCGTGGTACAGATATCAACATCGTAATCCTTAAGCAACTCTAACCACCGCTCTCGCCGTAAGTTCACTCCTGGCCGAAGATATACCGAGGCTCTTGTGGTCTGTATAAATATCCACACGAACCCCATACAAATAGTGCCTCCATCTTCAAAGCGAATCACCGCTAACTCAAATCATGCGGGTAGTTCCTCCGTGTTTCTTCACCGTCGGGATGATACGCTATAACCTTGCCATGCCGCATCAACACATCCCAACCCGATGCCTCGACGATCACAATACACGACATAACCGCTCGACCTCCGGAAGAGTAAGAACGGGCGGTCGCCGCCTCTCCTTCAAGAATCGAAACCCCGCCACAAGCATCACCCATCAAACTTAGCCGCTTCCGACTCACTTAGTCAATGGTGCAGATAGAAGCAAACTTCTCCACGAACCGCCGATAATAACTGCAAGGCCCGAAATCGCGAACCTCTGCTTCGAGTAAGAGGTCTAGGCCAAGTCCTGACTGCCTCGATCTTGGCCGTATCCACTCGAATGCCATCAGCCCCGACAATATGCCCAAGAAAAGCCACAGAAGTTAACCAAAACTCACATTTGGAAAACTTGGCGTATAACTGCTGGTCATGGAGAATCACAAGACAGCCTCTCAAATGCCCGCATGCCTCGCCTGAGCGAGAATAAACCAAGATATCATCGATGAATACTATCACAAACGTGTCCAAAAATGGTTTGAACACTCGGTTCATCAAATCCATGAATACCGCCAGAGCGTTGGTCAAACCAAACGACATAACCCTAAACTCGTAGCGTTCGCATCGGTCCGAATGCGATCTGTGGATGTCCGACTCTCTGACTCGCACCTGATGATAGCCCGACCGTAGATCAATCTTGGAGAAACATCTCGCACCCTGCAACTGGTCGAACAAATCATCAATCCCGGAAGGGGTATTCGTTTTAATGGTCACCTTGTTCACCGTCAGATCAACACACATGCAGCGCCCCGCCCTTCTTCTTCTTCACGAACAATACGGCGCTTCCCTGGGAGAAACACTAGGTCCGATGAAGCCTTTCTCCAAAGAAGTCTCTAAGCCGATCCTTCAACTCTCTCAACTCGGCAGTGTCATTCTATATGGCGGAATGGAAATAGCCAGTGTCCGCAACACATCTATACAAAACTCAATCTCCTCTCGTGAGGATACCCGAGATCGTCTGGAAACACGCCCGGGAACTCTCGACCATCGAATCGATCAAAATCTGGTACCGCACTCGTGATCAAACACCCGAACGAGATGGTAGATATACCCTTTCGCACCATCTTCCTAGCCTTGAGGTAGGAAATAAACCTACCTCTACGATACAATGCTCCTCCTCCCACTCAACAACCGCTCCTCGAAACCTGGAACCGCACTACTCTCTCCTGCAGCCTACATTGGCGTAGCAAGAAGCTAGCCAATCCATACCCATGATCACGCCGAAATCAATCATATCCAACTCTATCAAGTCGCCAGGTCCGACGATCAGAATGGTCACAGACAAGCTCTATATACCCGCCGAGCTACCACCGAATCACCCATCGCGTAGCTACCTCGAAAGTGGTCTATGGACTCGTGCTCTATCCCTATCCTACTAGCAACAAGGGAGATATATAGACAGAGTAGAACCCGGATCTATCAAAGCATACACATCAAACCCAAACCGAGCAGGTACACGTGACGACATCAGTGAGGCCTCCCGATCCCGCCGGCCGACAAGGCATAAATGCGTTCGAGGACCGCTAGAATCGGGACCGCGCCACGACCTCCGCGACACTGGCCGCCCATGAGTACCACGCCCGGCGAGTAATCAGGGAGATGATGAACCGAATGCACTGTAGCCGAGCCCTACCACCCGGCCGCTCGACGGACAAGCTCGCAATATGACCCGTCGCCGCAATCAGAACAAACCCTGAGGAGTACCACAATTCCGAAATGGGATCTACCGTGACGGCCACACCGGCGGGTGGTCTCGACCGCCGCACCTCGCCACGCCGAAGTCAAGTCCGGGCCCCGACCGCCCGAATACTCGTCCGGCCGAGGATGGTGCAGAGTGCTCGAGCCGGGCCGTGGTGCGACCTGACCGCCGAGGCCGCCCACCCCGATAACTACCAGGACCGCCGCCCGGTCCTCTTCTCGCTGTCGCACAACCCGCCGACCGACGCCTCGCATCCTAGCGCATGAGCTCGCACGCGGTAATGTCCATACCCGGCCAAGAGAAACACCCGCACAAGACTCGCCATATAATCATCTAGCCCGGTGACGTAGCGGCACCGCCCTCCATATCGCTACCAATGCCGGGACATATCGAGCCAAAGAATCGAACTCGACATTGTACTCCCTAATCAGACGCCCTCTGTCTCGTGCAGAAAAATTGCCACCGCGCCTCTCTCATCCGCGAGGCAAGAAGTGAGTGAGAAAGCCTCGAGAACTCATCCCAAGTAGCCGGGACGCTGCTCTCCCGATAACTCCCATGAATCAAACCAATCGATCGCGGTATCACGCACTTATGTGGAACCAAAGATCACGGACTCGGTCTCCGACGCCCGATCACTCTCATAATCCTCTCAGGCCGACGGATGAACTCCTCGCGATCATCCTCCTCACCGCAAAACTCGCGGCTACAACTCAGAAATCTCGTAGCCTCAAACTCTCGCCTGGGTGAACCACGGTACGATCGGGCCGAACTGAACCGCCAGATCCACCGCCCTCATGTTCGCCACAATCGCCAATAGTCCATCTCTCAGTACCCTAACTCCTCCGCCCCAGCCGTGGGATGCGAGGTACGGCATCGTGGTCTCCGCTGGGCCGGCGGCGCTATGGAACTCGCCGCCTCGAGTATAGATCGGCCTCGAGCCTCGTAACTCCTGTCCGACCGCGCCTCCTACTGTCTTGCCCTTCTGGGCCTAGGTTGCCTTACGTGGAGGCATAACTGTTACAAAAAAGGAATACGTTAGAGGGGTCCAACAACCAAGGTAACCGCACATAGTGCCACATCATAAACAAGAGCAACAATAGGTAAACTGTAATAGGTCTTTTCTAGGCTGCGAATGATCGAAGCAGGGCCAATTGCCCATAGTATCATTAAGCAAGCCTAATCCTGGACTCCCGTAGTCCGCATAGGCCACTCACGTAGGCCTGCATAGGGCATAACCCCGCATCGAGGGTAACTACTCCTCGGCATCGTCCTGGACTCGTAGTCCGCATGGCCACATAGATCGTATGAGGTATAACCCCGCACACTAACCTGGAACTCTCGCAGCTCCGCATAGGTCACACAGACCCGCATGAGGTGTCCTCGCATCATAGTCACACAGACTGCCTGAGGTATACCCCGCATCGGAGGGCAGCTTAACCCCCGGTATTTGTCAAGAGGTGAGTGATATAATACTAACATAACAGCTTATCGTTAAACACATAAGCACCACAAGAATACCCTTTTATACAAACGTTACAAGACACTAACACACATAACATCATATCATGTCTACTTATCAAACCATTTTATTATTCTTTCCATAAATCAATGTAAGTCTGTTATAAACACATAAGTAAACTGTTCCTTTTATCATTCTTAAGTTGTTATACCTAACTTCCCATAAAGCTAGTATAACTCTTAAGCTTTCTGTTTAAAAACCAATTAGTTCTCTTCTGTTAAAAATGATTCAGTATTCTTTTGAAATGCTTTCAGATCCTTATTATTCAGGCTTAATGTCACGACTGCCCGGTTCGTGGATCGTGCCTTACCCGCACCCAAGTAGTCATACATCGAGAACAATCGGAATATAAAACAAGACATGAAACATGATATAACTAGAACATTTTATCCGATGAAAAGATTGCCTTTCGCATATATACATAAACCAAGTTTTTTTTTTTTGCGCTACATCCCAACTGCATAACAGACTACGCACTTCTAAGGAAATAATAACTATGGCGGGACAGGCCGCCATACCGTCTGCACAAAACTATCTACAACAGGAGATCATACCCAAAAGTAGAGCTCCTGAGAGCTGGAGCTCCCGACACCAACGTGAGATCCTAAGGACGTGGATCTAGCACCGCTTTCCTCTAGAACTCGCAGATTTAACGCACTCGGAGGTCAAGACAACAGTACCAAGTATGTGAAACTATAAAGTACTTTAAATGAAATCAAGGTATTTAAAACCTTTTCACAAATATAATCAGCTCAATTGCACATAGTGCCACATCACAACAATAACAAGAATAGGAAAATCAGAATAGTCTAGTCTAGGCCGCGAATGATCGGGCAAGGCCAACCGCCCATAGTATCATTCTGCTTGCCTAGTCTCGACTTCCGCACCGCATAGGTCACACGCACTGCACGAGGTATTCCCGTGACGGTAGCTAGCCCTGCATTCTCCTGGACTTCCGCAGTCCGCATAGCCTCAAAAGACCGCATAGTCCCATGGACCGCATAGTGCATCCTCGTGACGGGCTAAACACCCTAATGATCAATCTCGAGCATACCGCAGCCCAAGATAGTCTCATAGACCGTGATAGCCGATAGACCGCATCGCGTGGCAAGCCCTGTATAACAAGTCGGGCGGGTAGGTGATACAATAACAAGACAACGGACTTACCGTTAGCAACGTAAGCACAGAAGAATAACCCCTTTCACACATTACAAGGCATTTAACACACGCAAGATCATAGTATGTCTACCTATCAACCAATCTTACTACACTTAACAGAAAGAAATACAAGGCTTTTATAAACAAACAAGTAAACAGCCTTTTATCATTCTTAGGTTGTTATACCTACTTCCCATAAAGCTTAGTATAACTCTTAAGCTTTGTTTTAACACCAACTATTACTCTTCCGTTAAAATGATTCATTATTCTTTGACATACTTCAAGGTTCTTATTATTCAGCTTAAGTCAAAAGACATTGCCGATTATCATATGTACGTCCGCACTATATATACTTAAAATATCATGCTCAGAGTATAGGAAGAATCACATACCTTCTACAAATCCACCGCCAAGTCGAGTATGTCGCTACAGAATCACTATAATAGTCACGATATCTATCAAAGTCTAGACTATTCTGTAGGTCATTCTAAACAGAGGGTCCTCAATTCTATGGAAAGTCGGGCAGCACAACCCTACCCATGAGCTATATAAGCTCATCTGGAAAACAAATTCCTATGTAAGTACAACAGATTTTCTTCTTTTATACCCTTCTAAGGTGTTACTGCTCAATTCTATTCTTAATAACCTCCTAAGTATTTATACTTATCTCAATACTTCTACAAGATGCATTCTCTAATTACAAAAGAGGGTTAGGATTATTTACCTCGATAAGCCCAATAATATCCAAGTAAAAAGTCGATCCCGAGCGAGGTTTAGCTCCTAATCCAAAGCTCCAAGGCGCCCAAGAATCCTTAAGTTTCCCACAACTTCTACTAAGTACTAAGGAATTTGGGCTAGGTTAAATTGGGCATTATAACAATACTAGAAGGCAACTTTCCTACCAAGGGAGGGGGTAGGTTTCTAGGCTAGAGGGGAAGGGCCCTACCAAAACTTCACTCAAAGGAGGGGTGTTTGGACGAATTGCTCACAAGGGATAGGAGGATTTTTCAAGACTTGAAAGCTTTAGTGGATGAAGAACTCTTCATCTCAAGAGGGTATTTATAGGTCAAGACATGGCCAACCAATGGCCAAGATTTAGACAAGTGCTAGGCAAGTGTAAGGTCAAGATTAGGGCAAGTGTACCTAGCCAACTTGCACACAAAATATCTATCCAACTTTATGACAAGGATTGTCATCCAATCGCCCTATTGCCGTGAAGTCCACCAACGAGAGGGTGGAAAGTGTCGCCTCTCATTGGTCCAAAGTGTTACGCCTCTCGGAAAAATCCGCAAAAATAAGAAATGACATAGGAATTTATCCTATGAAAGTCGTGGGAAACGCTTCGCCTGAAACCAATCGCTTTGTGAGTTGTGCCCAATAATTTTCTTCCAAGCCTAACTTTTAAGGCTAATCTTTGACGTATTCCCTTACGCATATACTGAAATACGGTATAACATTCTCCTCTCCTTAGAAACATTCGTCCGAATGTTCCTTCCTGTGACGCTTAAAGATAAGGTTCTTAACAACCTAAGCGGTTGCAAAAACACTTAGCACATAAGTCAATTGAATCAATAAGTAGGAAAGTAGGTTACCCGGAGGTGTGGGGAATAGGTGAGGTATCTCTGCCTCATGTCCTCCTCTGCTTCCCACGCCATCTCCTCCCTAAGCCTGCTCCGCCACAAAACTTTGACGGCCACGCCCCGTCCGCAGACGCCTAACTCGACGATCGACTATCGCTATGGGAATCTCCTCATACGATAACCCTCACACCGACATCGCCAATCGGGTGTACCCTAGATGGATCCCCGACACATCTCTCAAGATAGATACGTGAAATACCGGATGCACCGCCCGGACGGGCGCAGATCCAACTCATAGGCAACCTTGCTTACCCCGTGGACAACCAAACGCCCAATGTACTGGCCGAAGTTTTCCTTCTTCCCGAATCTCATCACACCCTTCACGGGTGACACCTTCAGAAAACCCAATCATCAATCGCGAACTCCGGATGTCGACGCCGATGATCCGCATACGACTTCGCCGACTCGAGCCGAATAGCCGCCTCGATAAGCTTCACCTTATCCATCGCTCGCACCAAGTCCGTCCCACTAATCGCACTCGCCCACATCGAACCATGCTATCGCGACCGCACTTCCTCCCATACAAAGCCTCATACGGCGCCATCTCGAATGCTAGAGTGGTAGCTATTATACGCGAACTCTACCACGCAAGTGATCCTCCCACTACTGCGGTCAATAACACAGCTCGCAGCGATATCCTCAAGAGTCCGATAGTGCGCCTGCTCGTCCGTCTGCTCGTGGATGAAATGCAGACTCGTGCTCACCAAGGCCCCTAAACCCTCTCGAAGGACCTCCGGTTAGCCAGAACCGGGCTCTCCATGCGATATGATCGAAATAGGGATCTCGCATCGACGACCTCTGATGTAAAGTCCGCATAATCCTCACCGAAAGTCGCCCCGACGGAAGAAAGTGGGCTGATTTCACACCGCCGACGATAACCCATATAGAATCATGTCTCCGAAAGTGCGAGGCAATCCCGTGATGAAGTCCATGTTGATCACCTCCCACTTCCGTGCTCGGGATCTCTATCGTCAGAATAAAACCACCGTGCCTCGTGCTCTACCTTCACCGCCGACAACACGCATCGAGCTACGAACTCGCAACGCCCCTCTTCAAACCATCCCACCAATACACGATCTAGGTCGTGGTACATCTTGGTCGACCGACGGATAGAGTAACGCGCTACCGCAGGCTTCCCGAACTCGGCCAAGTCCTCAAACATCCGAACACACAACCTCGCTCAAACCTTAGCGCCCATCAAAGTGCTACCAAAGGACCCTTGCCCTCACGAGAGTCAGATCACGATAACGTACAAAACCGGATCTCGAATCGCTGCTCTTCACCTCTCGACGACGGAAGACGCAACCTCACGAACCCTAACCCCGCCGCTATCGTAATCAATCAAACGGACACCAAGGCTCGCGAATCGATGCAAATCACGAACCATGCCCTCCTCTCCGCCGCACTGATAGACTCCCATCGACCTACGACTAAGAGCATCCGCCACAACATCGCCTTCCCGGGTAGTGCAGATATCGACGCCATAATCCTTTAGCAACTCTAACCACCGCTCTCGCCGTAAGTTCACCTCCTCTCGTCAAGATATACCGAGGCTCTGTGGTCTCAGATAAATATCCACGTGAACCCCATACAAATAGTGCCTCCGCATCTTCAAAGCGTGAATCACCGCTGCCACCCAAATCACGCGGGTAGTTCCTCCGTATCTTAAGTCGCCGACGCTGTATGCTATAACTCGCCTCACGCATCAACACACATCCCAACCCGACGCCCGACGATCACAATACACCACGAACCATCCGACCCTCCGAAGAGTAAGAACGGGCGGTTGCCGCTTTCTTTCAAAGAATCGAAACCCCGCCACAAGCATCACCATCAAACTGGCCGCCTTCCGAGTCACTCTAGTCAATGGTGCGTAGATAAGCAAACTTCTCCACGAACCGCCGATAATATCCCCGTAAGGCCCGTAAATCGCGAACCTCACGGAGTAAGGTTCAGGCCAAGTCCTCGATCGCCGATCTTGGCCATATCCACTAACGCCATCACCCACAATGTGCCCAAGAAAAGCCACCGAGGTCAACCAAAACTCACATTTGGAAAACTTCGTGATACACGCGATCCCGAGAATCACAAGACAACGCCTCAACGCCCGCATGCTCCTCGCCTGAGCGAATAAACCAAGATATCATCAATGAACACTATCACAAACGCGTGTCCAAAATGGTTTGAACACTCGCTCATCAACTCCATGAATACCACGAGCATCGTCAACCCAAAAGACATGACCTGAACTCATAATGCCCGCATCGTCCTAATGCACCCTGTGGACATCCACCTCTCTAACTCGAACTCGATGATAGCCCGATCAGAGATCAATCTTGAAAAGCATCTCGCGCTCGCAAACCGATCGAACAAATCATCAATCCCGGAAGGGGTATCTGCTTTAATGGTCACCTTGTTCACCGCTCAGAAGTCAACACACACGCGCAGCTGGCCCCGCCTTTTCTTCTTCACGAACAATACCGCTTCTGGGAGAAACACTAGGTCCGATGAAACCCTTCTCCAACAAATCACTCACCGCTCCTTCAACTCTCTTAACTCGGCCATCCTCGTATGGCTAATGGAATATAGCCAGTGTCCGCAACACATCTATACAAACTCAATCTCCTCTCGAGGAATACCGAGGTCGCCCGAAACACGCTCGAGAACTCTCGACTATCGAATCGTTCAAAATCTGTACCGCACCTCGTGATCAAACACCCGAACGAGATGGTAGATATACCCTTCGCACCATCTTCCTAGCCTCGAGGTAGAAATAAACCTACCTTTCGCGATACCGCGTTCCCTTCCCACTCAACAACCGCCTCAGAAATCGGAACCGCACTATTCTCTCTCTCAGCTTCACATTGGCGTAGCAAGCTAGCCAATCCATCCCCATGATTACGCCAAGTCAATCATCTCCAACTCTATCAAGTTTCCGCAGCGGTCCGACGATCAGAACGGTCACAGACATGCTCTATATACCCGCCGAGCTACCACCGAATCACCCACCGGCGTAGCTACCTCGAAGTGGTCTATGGACTCGTGCTCTATCCCTATCCTACTAGCAACAAGTGGAGATATATAGACAGAGTAGAACCCGGATCTATCAAAGCATATACATCAAACCCAGAAACTGATAAGGTACCGCGACGACATCGCGAGGCCTCCGATCCCGCTTACCGACAGCATAAATGCGGTTCGAGGACCGCTAGAATCGACTGCGCCACGACCGCCGCGACTGGCTGATCTCGAAAATTCACCCGGGCGAGTAATCGTCGGGGATGAAGCGACCGCAATGCACTCGTAGCCGGGCCCTACCCCGCCACGCTTCGGCCGCAACCTCGCGAATGACCGCCGCCAAGTATGGCAAGTCCTCGTAGTAGCATAACAGCTCCCGTAATGGAATCTACCACAACGGGCACACCGAATGCACTCGAACGGTTAGCCCTCGTTACCCTCGAAATCAAGTCCCGGGCCCCGACTCGCCTCGATCGCCCGTCTGATCGAAATGATGTAGAGTGCTCGAGCCGCATTGTGGTGCAAATCGACTTCGCGATCTTGCCCACCTCGAGAACCACCAAAAGAACCGCCGCCCCGCCTTCTTCTCGGCGATATCGGTCTACCCGCGGTCTCTACGCTTCCTCGCATCCCAATGCATGAGCTCGCATACGGTAATGTCCATGCCCTGAAGGACACACCCGCACAAGACTCGCCATATAGTCGCTTCAGCCCGCGACGTAGCGATGCACCCGTCTTCCATATTCGCTACAAGCAGCAGAACATATCGAGCTAATGAATCAAACTCGACATTGTACTTCTAACCGCGCCCTCCCCGCCTCGAATAAAAATTGCCGATCGTGTCTCTCATCTCGCGGAGGCAAGAAGTGTGTGAGAAAAGCCTCAAAACTCATCCCATACCGCCGAGGCGCATGCTCTCCCGAAAGCTCCTATGATCGAACCAATCGATCGCGTATCACGCAGCCGATGCGAACCGAATGTCACAGACTCGCCTCTCAAGCCTTGACCACCCGCATAATCCTTCAGAATCGACGGATGAACTCTCGCGATCATCCTCTGGTCTAGACTCGTAAAACTCGCGCTACAACTCGTGAAGTCCCGTAGCCTCGCTATCCGCTCGTGAACAACGTACTACCGAGCCGAACCGAACTGAATGGTCGCCTCAAACCTCTCTCATTCGCCACGACCTGGCTAGTAATCGCCATCTCTTGTACTCCTAACTCTTCGCCCGGCCGAGGGATGAGGCGCTGGTACCGCGGTCCTGGGCCGGGCGTGTCATAGAACTCGCCATCTCTGGTATAGCCTGGGCCTGAGCCCTCGTGACTGGGTGTCACACTAGCGCCTCCTCGGCCGCTTTGCCCTTCGGGCCCGGCCTTTACGCGAGGCATATTCACATGTGAAAGGAATGCGTTAGAGGGTCCAACCTATAACACGCCTCTAAAGCACGATCTCAGAGTGAGAAGAATGGAAACCAATCCTAAATATCCTATAGCCTCTCGATTATCGTGGTGCACAACACACCGATAATCAAGACTCTACTAGATACGGCTCAGACACTTTCCGAGGATTAATCGCTCGATACTCACTTTTTGTCACGACTGCCCGGTTCGTGGATCGTGCCTTACCCGCACCCAAGTAGTCATACATCGAGAACAATCAGCGGAATATAAAACAAGACATGAAACATGATATAACTAGAACATTTTATCTCGATGAAAAGATTGCCTTTCGCATATATACATAAACCAAGTTTTTTTTTTTTTGCGCTACATCCCAACTGCATAACAGACTACGCACTCTAAGGAAATAACAACTATGGCGGACAGGTTCCCGCCATACCCCGTCTGCATAAAACTATCTACAACAGGAGATCATACCCAAAAGTAGAGCCTCCTAGAGTGAGCTCCGACACCAACGTAGATCCTAAGGACGTGGATCTAGCACCGCTTCCTCTAGAACTCGCGCAGATTAACGCAGCCCTCAAGGAGGTCAAGACAACAGTACCAAGTATGTGAAACTATAAAGTACTTTAAATGAAATCAAGGTATTTAAAACCTTTTCACAAATATAATCGCTCAATTGCACATAGTGCCACATCACAACAATAATAAGAATAGAAAATCAGAATGTGTCTAGTCTAGGCCGCGAATGATCAAGCAAGGCCAACCGCCCATAGTATCATTCTCGTGCCTAGTCCTCGACTTCCGCAGTCCGCATAGGTCACACATGCACTGCGATGAGGTATTCCCGCATCGGGGTAGCTAGCCCTGCATTCTCCTCGACTTCCGCACCGCATAGCCTCAAAAGACCGCATAGTCCCACGGACCGCATAGGCATCTCGCGATCGGGCTAAACACCCGAATGATCAATCTCGAGCATACCGCAGCTCCGCATAGTCTCATAGACCGTGATAGGCCGTATAGACCGCATCAAGGGTGGCAAGCCCTGTATAACAAGTCGAGGGTAGGTGATACAATAACAAGACAACTGACTTACCGTTAGCAACGTAAGCACGCAGAATAACCCCTTTCACACATTACAAGGCATTTAACACACGCAAAGATCATAGTATGTCTACCTATCAACCAATCTTACTACACTTAATGTAAAGCAATACAAGGCTTTTATAAACAAACAAGTAAATGCCTTTTATCATTCTTAGGTTGTTATACCTACTTCCCATAAAGCTTAGTATAACTCTTAAGCTTTTGTTTTAACACCAACTATTACTCTTCGTTAAAATGATTCATTATTCTTTGACATACTTCAAGGTTCTTATTATTCAGCTTAAGTCAAAAGACATTGCTGATTATCATATGTACGTCACGTACTATATATACTTAAAATATCATGCTCGTGAGTATAGGAAGAATCACATACCTTCTCACAAATCCACCGCCAAGTCGAGTATGTCGCAAGCAGAGAATCAGCCTATAATAGTCACGCACATCTATCAAAGTCTAGACTATTCTCAGAGTCATTCTAAACAGAGGGTCCTCAATTCTATGGAAAGTCGGGCAGCACAACCCTACCCTGAGCTATATAAGCTCATCATGAAAACAAATTCCATGTAAGTACAGTCAGATTTTCTTCTTTTATACCCTTCTAAGGTGTTACAGTTCAATTCTATTCTTAATAACCTCCTAAGTATTTATACTTATCTCAATACTTCTACAGTATGCATTCTCTAATTACAAAAGAGGGTTAGGATTATTTACCTCGATAAGCCCAAAAATTATCCAAGTTATAACGTCGATCCTGAGCGAGGTTTAGCTCCTAATCCAAAGCTCCAAGGCGCTCCAAGAATCCTTATAAGTTTCCCACAACTTCTACTAAGTACTAAGGAATTTGGGCTAGGTTAAATTGGGCATTATAACAATACTAGAAGGCAACTTTCCTACCAAGGGAGGGGGGTAGGTTTCTGCCAGGCTAGAGGGGAAGGGCCTCGCCAAAACTTCACCAAAGGGAGTGGTGTTTGACGAATTGCTCACAAGGGAGAGGGAGGATTTTTCAAGACTTGAAAGCTTTAGTGGATGAAGAACTCTTCATCTCAAGAGGGTATTTATAGGTCAAGACATGGCTAACCAATGGCCAAGATTTAGCCAAGTGCTAGGCAAGTGTAAGGTCAAGATTAGGGCAAGTGTACCTAGCCAACTTGCACACAAAATATCTATCCAACTTTATGACAAGGATTGTCATCCAATCGCCCTATTGCCGTGACAAGTCCACCAATGAGAGGGTGGAAAGTGTCGCCTCTCATTGGTCCAAAGTGTTACGCCTCTCGGAAAAATCCGCAAAAATAAGAAATGACATAGCCGAATTTATCCTATGAAAGCGTGGAAACGCTTCGGAAAACCAATCGCTTTGTGAGTCAGTGCCCAATAATTTTCGCCCAAGCCTAACTTTTAAGGCTAACCTTTTCAGACGTATTCCTCACGCATACTCCGAAATACGGGTATAACACTTAAGTCGCGAGACATCGCCGTAAGTATTATTCGTGCTTAAGTCGCGACATTGCCGTAAGTATTATTCAAAGCTTAAGTCAAAGACATTGCCGTAGTTATTATTCGCTTAACACACGACGCTCACCGCACTATATATATATTTAAAATATCATGCTCAAGGGTATAGGAAGAATCACATACCTTCCTACGAAATCCACCGCCAAGTTGAATATGTCGCGCAGAGAATCAACCTATAATAGTCGACACGCCTATCAACGCTCGCACTACTCAGAAACAGCTTCTAAGCAGAGGGTTCTCTATCCTACGGAAAATTGGGCAGCACTTCCCTACCCGTGAGCTACTCAAGTTCATCGTGAAAACAATCATGTAAGTACAGCTTGATTATTCTTCTTTAAACCCTTCACCGTGATAACGCTTCAATTCTATTCTCAGACTATCTTTCTAAGTATTCAATACTTAATTCTATACTTCTACAAGATGTATTCTCTAATACAAAAGAGGGTTAGGATTATTTACCTGAAGCCCAATAATATCCTAGATATAAGTCGATCCGAGCAAGGCTTAGCTCCTAAGTCAGACGTCCGATAGCTCCAAGGAAACCTTAGAAGTTCTTCACAACTTCTACTAAGTACTAAGGGATTTGGGCTAGGCATTTTGGGCATTATAACAATACTAGAAGGAAACTTTTCTACCAAGGGAGGGTAGATTTCGCCAGGCTAGGGGATAGCCTGCTAAGCTTCTCAAAAGGGGAGGTGTTTGGACGAAAAGCTACAAGGGAGAGGGAAGGATTTTCAAGACTTGGAAAGGAATTTGTGGATGAAGAACTCTTCATCTTAAGGGGGTATTTATAGGTCAAGCCATGGCCAACCAAGGGCCAAGATGATGTCAAGTGCAAGGCAAGTGTAAGGTCAAGATTTGGGCAAGTGTCCTTAGCCAACTTGCACACAAAATATCCTACCAACTATTTGACAAAATAGCCAATCCATTTCGGTCCATTTCCGCCTCACATCCATCAATGAGAGGGTGACAAGTGTCGCCCTCTCGTTGGTCCAAAGTGTTTCGTCTCTCGGAAAAATCCGCAAAAATTAGAAATGACATAGCCGGAATTTATCCTACGCGAGTTGTGTAAAACGTTTCGTCGGAAAACGATTCTTTTAATGAGTTGTGCCCAAAAAAACGTCCCATTGCCTACTTTAAGGCTAAACTTTCGTACGTACGCCCTCACGTACCTACTCTGGAAATACGGGGTATAACACCTTCAACTTATATTCCAATCTTATTATAAGTTATAGTTCCTTTGTTGTTAACCTCTTAGTAAGTAATGGATACATTTTTATCATTTTAATGGATAATATGTCAATTCTCCTTTTAACATCTTAACAAGATCCAAATCTTTCTTTATATCTTATAGTCCATAATATACTTCCAATATATGTATAATATCCATATATACATAATAATCAACTTCACAAAGAGGTTAAGGTTCATTACCTCAAGATAGTCCAAAAAAAAACGTGACTGTCCAGATTTTTAGCCACTGCTTCGTCAGCTGAAATTGTAACGTCGATAACTCTCTAATCCAGTGTCCTATCGACGAGCGGTTTGTTGCGTTGGAAACTAGACTCGACGAACTTCATTTTAGGATTTTGAAACACCCAAAAACTTCTTATATGCTAGGAGATATTCCCTTACAAACTTGACTAAAAATCTGCCCAAAACAGTCCCGAAAATCTGCCCACTCTCGGCCAAGGGGGGGTTTTTGAGGCTAGGGATGTGAAATCCTGTCTAACTCTTGGTTAATAATCTTCCTAACACATTAAGGAAGAACATTTATAAGTTTAAGAATTTTTGGATAACATTTGGTTAGGGGAGGGGGGGGGGGGGCAATTGACGAGAGCAAGATAAGAAGGAGGGAGAGGGAAATGTTTTCAAGTCTTGAAATATACTAAGTGTGGAAGATTTTCATCAACTAAAGGGGTTTATATAGTACAACCAAGGGTTAGGATTGAAACATGTGTATGGTATAGATGTGTTTGTGTAGGTTCCTTTCCACACTTGTCCTACAAAAGCCATGCAAGACCTTGACCATTTGACTTGCCCACAACTTGCCCCAAAACCGTCCAAAGCCATGCACAAAACCATGCAAGACTTTTGGCCACTTGTCTTGCCCACTAACCCTCAAAAAATCGTCCAAGATGGCATCTTGGGGTGACACATGTCGCCCTCCTATTGGTCCAAAATATTTTATCTCTCGGAAAAATTCCATAATCGTAAAAATATTGAAAACGCAAAAATTTCCTTCACAAGGTTCGGAATAATTTCCGTCGGAAAACAATTCTTTCATTCTTACCCTAATTAGGGCGTATACATTCGTACGTACGTCCTCACATACATACTCCGGAACTACGGGGTATAACATTCTCCCCCCCTTAGAAACATCCGTCCCGAATGTTCCTTCAAGATTCAAATAACTCCGATAAAGGCATAGTCCCTCATAACTTGAACAATTTGCAAAATGCCACATATGGCCACAATACAACGTACGCGCAAAACTCACATCCGAGCCAACGAAGAATCATCTCTAAAGCGTATAACAATACTAATAGCTCCACCCATAGTCCAAAGGATACTTTCTTCACATCTTTACTTATAAAAAGGACACTTCCATCTTCTTAACACATCTTCGCCTCTTTTCTAACTCGTCGTACCTTCCTCGTACACTCGAACTCTTTCTAGTATACGTACCATACTTCACCATCGCCGCTTTTCCAAAACCTTGGAGTTACTACCTCCCAACTTGGTTATTTTACTAGCCTTGCATTCATCTAAGGCCATTCCCGGCATTCACGATCCGATTCTGGTTGAACGCATCCACGAACTCGTACGATTGTTACCTAAACTTGGGCCTAGCACCCACGTGACCCTACCACCTGGCGGGACCATCTCGAACTGACCCCACCTCACTCCGGGCTGCGGGTTGACCCGCAATCTGGCCTCAACCCGACCCATTATCACGCCAAACTCTCTTGTTCCCCGATCTGGAACAATCTTACTAATTCACGTCATGAAAGCTATCACTTCCATCTCAAACTACCCAGGGAATTATCACACAAATGCTCCACGTATACTATGCACTCCGACAAAGACTAACCGTAAAATCTTTTACTCAAGACGGTCTTACATCTAAGGTCTCAACTGTTATAAATTCTAAGGTTCACAATTGTCTCATCCCCAGACTTACCCTTTTCACAAACCAGGCTTCTAAATCACATCTTAACACAAGCTATCCGAACATAACACTTAACACATCATCATATCATCAATACAAACTAGTATCTAGAGGGTTAAGGATATACCTGAAAATCAAATAGGCGGTTCAAAGGACCGCTAAAACTGGGAACTTCCACCGCGACTCACATGGCTCGCCGGTATGAACATCCCGCCAGCTATGGAAGGTGAAGAACCCGCAACTGATCCCGTAGTCTGTGCTATCCCACCAGTGCCACCTCTGGTCGGACAGTCTCTCGCCAAATGGCCTTGTTGGCCGCAAGCATAACAAGCGGTCGAAGTAGTACGACACTCCCCAACATGGAATCTATTACAGCGACCACACCGGGGTAAAGGTGGCTTCCCCTGGCTACGACCCTCGAGCATCTGTGACCTGCACCGAGCCACGACTGCTCCCGAATATCCCCGGCGATCAAACCCCCTGCTAGAAGACTGGGAAGGAGCACTCTGTGTCAGCTGAAATATTGACCTAGCCTGCTGTTGAGGTTGTCTGCCTCAAAAGTTACCGAAGGACCCTGCTGCTCGCCTTCTTATGCGATCTCGTCTCTACGCCGGTCTCTACGCTCTCAATCCCCGTGCATAAGCTCAGATACGCAATGTCCATGCTCGGTGAAGAGCTACTCCTGTACAACTCTCTGCTAGATAATCGTCAAGTCCTGTGACATATCAGTGCACTCTATCCTCCATGTCTGCCACTAAAGCGGGGACATAATGAGCCAACGAGTCAAACTCTATACTGTATTCCCGAACCGTCCGCCCGTTCTGCCTCAACATCATAAACCTATCTGCCCGAGATCTCCTCATCTGCGAGGGCAAGAAGTGTGTAAGAAATGCCTCTGAGAACTCGTCCCAACCAGCTGGAAGCGCATGCTCTCCCCGGGACAGTTCCCATGAATCAAACCAGTTGACTGCAATATCACGCAGCCGATGTGAACCCAATACCACTGACTCTTTCTCCGAAGCCTTGATCACTCTCATGATCCGCTGCAACAGTCGAATAAACTCCTGAGGATCTTCCTCAGTTCTCGATCCATAGAACTCAGCGGATCGCAACTCGAAGTCCCAAGTCTCAAACTATCGGATCTAGGGTGAACCATCGGTACTACGGAACCTCCGACTCGCTCGTCTCATTCCTAGCCACCAGCCTAGATAGTAACTGGGCCATCTCCTTGTAACTCATATCCTAGGCTCCAGGCTGTGTAACTGGAGGCTCAGGTATCGCGGTCTCGAATGCCGCCGCCCCAAACTCACTGGGCCGGCGACATCGTGGAACTCGCCGTCCAAACATCTCATCGTAAGGATCGGGCATGTTCCCCGTAACTCTCAAGGTCCTACTAGCAGCCTCCTCCGCCGCTTGCCCTTCTGGGCTCTGGTTGCCTTGCGTGGAGGCATAACTGTTACATAAGGATATGTCAGAGGAAGTTCAACCTATAACACAGCTCTATTGCACGATATTAGAGTGAAAGAATGGAAACCAACCCTAAATATCTCAGACTCGATTATAGATGTGGTGCACAACACACCGATAATCAAGACTACTGTAGACATGGTTCGTAGACACTTTCCGAGGATTAATCGCTCGATACCACTTTTGTCACGACCCGATCCGGGCCGTGGATCGTGCCTACCCGGGCACCCAAGTAGATATACATCAGAGTAACCAGCGGAATATAAAAACAAAGACATGAAACAATAAAGAGTAAGAACATTCTAACCAAGAAAATGTCGCCTTTCGGCATGTATATATAAACCAAAACTTGAACATTTACATCCTTTACAACCCTGCCCACAAAGATTTCATGCACTCTAAGAATTTATAACAACTATGACGGACAGGCCGCCATACCCCTGAATGTACAAGTACCTACAATCTCAGGGAATCATACCAAAAGATAAGCCTCCGGAGAAACGGAGCTTCCCAAACGCTGAACTGTGATCCTACGAGCGAGGATCAACGACTGATGTACCTCTACCTGCGGCAAGAACGCAGCCCCCCGAAGGAGGTTAGTACAACAGGTACCAAGTATGTGAAACTGAAAATACTGTAAATGAAGTCATAATAGTCTATATAAAACAGGAGACATATATGATAACCAAACTACAGTACACAATTTGTAAGCAGTCATGTCAAGTCAGGGACTCACACCCTCAAAGTCATCACTCACATATAACCATGGGTCTCACGCCCACAAACTCAATCATGCCCGTGGAATTCCTTCCTCACTGCCGGCAGTACATGATGTAACATATAATCAGGTGACGCGCCCGTGGCATCCTACCTCACTGTCGGCATACACATAGACAGTACACATATATATATATAACGCGGTCTCATGCCCCGGTATCCCTCATCGTATAAGCATGGCCATAACGTGCCCTCGGAATCCCTCATCGTAGGTGCAGGTCTTCATGGGGAGCTAGCCCATGGAATAATAATATAACATGCCCCCGAAATCCCTCATCGTGGGTACATGTCTTCACGGGGAGCTAGCGCATGGAGTAAAAATATAACATGGTCGCATGCCCCGGAATCCCTCATCGTATAAGCATGGACATGGAGTAATGAAACGCGCGGGCATCTAACCCGCATCCTGGACGCATGCCCCGACATCCCTCATCGTATAAGCATGGCCAAGATCAATCATAATGGAAGCATACCCGTGGAATCCTCCGTCACAGCCGGTACGTCCAAATAAGTTCACAACAAGTCAGCCGGCCCTCCATTGAGAGACGCGGTGGTATAGAAATACAATACTTGCACAACAAAGGCTATCACAACTAGCATATGCAAGTTCAACATACACTTAGACTTTCATTAACATGTAAATTGATTCACCATTTATATAAACTCAAGTACTCCCATTTTATGCCAACCATCTGGGTTTTAACCCTAAAGTACTACGTACTTTAGTTCTTTCAAAAGATCCATTTCTTTTACAAAGGTCACACGATACCCGTAGTATCAAAAATAGTGTGAAAACCAAAACAATTTCCATACCTTCTTTTTGAATAAACCAAGAACACTTCAATTCCTCAAGTCTCTCTCTTTTATAAATCAAGTTCCTTACTTTGGAATTTAAGAAAGTTTGTACTTGTTTATAATGATCTTATTAAAGCAGCCATGATCTAGGAAATGTAATACAATTTTGTCTTATCTTAGCTTCTATGCATATGGATGTTTCTACTTGTTTTAATAATATTAATTATTTGTCAATATATTTTCCTTTATTAACGTTGCAGTGGTTTGTTCGATACTTATTCTCATTTCCGAAATCAATATAACATTATTATTCGAAACCAAGTACCCATTACTCACGAATAAGGTTCCACAACTTTCTACACAATTCAAGTTCTTCACATATCAAATCAAGTCAAATATAAATCAAGTCTCTTAAAAAAATCAATAAACCATTCTTTTACCTACATAAAGTTGTTATAATTAACTTCCCATAAAGCCATTATAACACTTTATGTTTTAAATAAACCAAATTCATTTTACACACGTACGTCTACCGTACTATATATATTTCACAAATATCATGCTAGAAAAGATAGGAAGAGGTTCACATACCTCGCGACGATTATCGACAATTTAGCAAAACGCTCCAAAGTACTATAACTGTTATACCCCGTAGTTGCAGGGTATGTATGTGAGGACGTACGTACGAGAGTACGGCAGAAAATTTTGAAAAGAAAGAAAGATGTGAGTTTTCGACGGAAAAGTTTCCGATTATTTGTGAAGAAAAAGGTTCGTTAATGGGAATTGGATTCCCAGATTTGGTATTTGGACTTCATAGATTATATTAGAATTTTGAGATTTTATTTTCGGAAATGGTCACGTGGGCCCACGGAGAAATTTACGCTTGTGGGGCCCACTTTGTTTTCTAGATTTTGGCCATTGTGGATATTTTCTAAGACGCGTTTTTGAGGGCCAATAGAGGGTGACACGTGTCACCCCGCCAGTGGCTTGGCCGAATGACATTTGTGCACAACACCTGTTAGAGTCGTTTCGACTAAACGCTTTACATAACTTGCGGAAGGAAAATTCCGCTATGTCGCTTTGTATTTTTGCGGATTTTTCCGAGAGACGAAACATTCTCGACCAACGGAGGGTGACATGTGTCACCCTCACAATGGAAGATGGCGCACTTGGCCGAATCGGCGGGCAAGTTGTGGTAGATATTTGTGTAGATATTTGCAGGGTTTTAAGGAGTAGGGTCTAGGTGCACTTGGCTTGATCTTGGCCTTACACTTGCCTTACACATGGCTTGATTCGCCATTGGTTGGCTTTTGGTTTTGCTATAAATACCCTTTATGTTGATGAACTCTTCATCCACAAATGAAACCTTCCAAGCCTAAAATCCTCCTCCTCTAGTGTTGAGTTCGCCCAACTCATCCCCTCTTTTGAGAGTCTTGGCCGAGGGCCTCCTCCTCCCCTTTGTGGTGCTTGGCCATGGTACCCCCTCCCCTAGCCTAGTTGTTTTCGTATAATACCCTTTGTCAGGTATAGAAATACTCCCTAGTATTGTTATAATGCCCAAAATACCTTAGCCTTGTACCTTGTAGTATTCCAAAGATACCTCTTTACGTAGAGTCCTAAATACTACCTTTTGTCCTTTTAGTCTCAAACCGAAACCCTAAGGAAATCTTCATAGTTGGTTGAAGTATTTGAGTAGAAGTTGGTTAGAACTTCTAAGGGTTTTTGGAGTGGTTTGGAGCGCACTGAGCGGAGCTAAACCTTGCTCAGATCGACATTATAACTTGGATAATTTTGGGCTTATCGAGGTAATTATCTTGTCCTCCATTGTAATTGGAAATTACATGTTTGTTAGAATATATAGTTGAAGTATACTATATATGGAACTATACTTAGTATTCTGCAATGTCTTTTGACTTAAGCCCAAGAATAAAGAATCGAATCAATCAGATTTACATAGATCAGACAAGAGACTTGTGTAGAATTGTACACGCCCGTTAGATGTAAACCCCCGGTTGGCTTCGTAGCCCTCGATAGAGAGGGAGATTTACGCTGTTATGCGGGAGGTGGCCAATTTTCTATAGGAAGATAAACTTGTGTTTTGGGGTTAATAGACGCTTGTGACCTTTATAGGTGAAAGTACTAAGAGTAGCGTATTCTACCGAGGAGTGGAAAGGGCCAGCGCGTTGTAGTACTTGGAGCATTTTGCTTATTGTCGATAAATCGTCGCGAGGTATGTGAACCTCTTCCTATCTTTTCTAGCATGATTGTTGTGAACTATGTAGTACGGTACGATACGTGCTAAGTGATTTGGTTGGTTTAAAACATAGGGTGTTATAATAGCTTTATGGGAAGTTAGTTATAACGACCTTATGTAAGTGAAAATGGTTTATCGATGTTAGAAGTTAAGAGACTTGATCTTATAAGATAAGAGACTTAACTTATTTGTTTAAATGTGGATGTTTGTGAAACCTCATTCGTGAGTAATGAGTACTTGGTTTTTAAAGGGATAATGTTTTACCGATTTCGAATCGAATGTGTATCGATGCACCACCGCAAATGCGTTAATAAAGGAAAATGTATTGAATAATGATGTGTTGTATTAAAACCAAGAGAAACCTCCATCCGCATGAAGCTAAGATGAGACAAAATGATATTACATTTTCTAGATCATGGCTGTTGTAATAAGATCGTTATAAACAAGAATAAACTACTCACATATATGACATATGTTACTCAATTGTTCTAAAAAGGAATCAAGTGATTAAGTTTGGGAACTATGAAACCATTTGAAAATGAGAAGCTTGAGTAATGAAACTAGGCAAACCGACTTAGGAAAGAATGTTGTTACTTGATTTTGAAAAGGAAGGTGGGTTGGTCATTCTAATACTACGGTATCGGGTGACTTTTATAAAAGTAATGGATCTCTTTAAAAGAACTTAACGATGTAGTACTGGGGTTAAAACCCGGACTTTGGCATAAAATGAAAGTACTTTGAGTTGTGTGAAACTTGCCTATGCTTGTTGTTGGGAAACTTGCCTATGCTTGTTGTTGTGAAACTTGCCTATGCTTGTGATGATAGCCTTTGTTGTGTAAGTATGGTATTTCGTGTTACCGCCTCTCGATAGAGGCCTGGCCGACTTGTCGAGAACTTACTTGGACGTCGCGGCGATGGAGAATTCCACGCATGTTTCCATTTTGATTATCGCCTTGTTGTTGGTGTCACATGGACATGTCTACACCGATGCAGAATTCCGGGGGCATGCGGCCACGCGGTCGGGTTGATTACCCGATATATTGTTATGTGGTTACACGGACATGTCTACACCGAGGTAGAATTCCGGGGCACGTGGCGTGCGCGCAGGTTGATCACCCAAAGATATTATTGTTGATGTCACGGACGTGTCTACACCGGGTAGAATTTCGGCACGTGGCCATGGGGCATTGGTATTATTGTTGCATCACGGACATGTCTACACCGGCGCAGAATTCCGGCACGCGCCACGCGAACATGATTGATGTTGTGGGCGTGAGACCCATAGTTATATTCGAGTGATGACTGAGGCGCGAGTCCCCGATCGATATGATCGCTTATGTTGTGAATCGTAGTTTGGTTATCATACATGTCTCCCGCTTTATATAGACTAGTATGATTTCATTACAAGATTTTTACAGCCACATACTGGTACCGCCAGATCGACTCTCTGGCCGCGTTCATGCCGCAGTGAGGTACATCGGCCGTGGATCCCCGCCTTAGGATCACGTCAACAGATTGGGAAGCTCCGCTTTCTTCGAGGCTTATCTTTGGCATGTGTTCCCTGAGTTGTAGGTTCTTGTACATTCAGGGGTATGGCGGGGCCCTGTCCCGTCATAGTCGTTGTAAATCTTAGAGGTCTGTAGTCCTGTTGTGGGCAGGGTTGTAAAGGATTAAACTGTTCAGGTTTTATGTATATACTGAAGGCAACCGTTTTGGTTGGCCTGTTTATGTTCATATATCTTGTTTCTTGTGTAAAGTTTTATTTTCCGCTGGTTTTCTCTGATGTTGTATCACTAGGGTGCCCGGGGTAAGGCACCAGTAACGGGGCCCGGAACGGGTCGTTACAAAAGTGGTATCAGAGCAGTTAATCCTCGGAAAGTGTCTACGCATCGCGTCTAGTAGAGTCTCGATTATCGTGTCGCGGCACCACATCTATAATCGTGAGGTCGCAGGACATTTAGGATTGGTTTCATTCTTCTCATTCCGAGATCGCCTCAGAGTCAGTAAGTCGACCCTCCGACGATCTCGCTTTACCGCTTATGCCTCCGCCGCTAGGCAACCAGAGCCCAGAAGGGCAAGGCGGCGAGGTGCCGCTAGTGAGATACGTAGGAGTACGAGGGCGCAGCCCGCATGACTGAGGTCGTGCTTCGACGGCGGGTTTTGTGGACGCCGCCACCCAAGCAGAGGTTAGAGCCGCAGAACGGCCGCCGAGACCGCAGCACCGAGCCTCCACCCCACACCGCAGGAGACGGGTTACGCGATGGCCCGGGCCGCCGTGTCGTGGCCGATACGGAGATAGGCCGACGCAGCAGCCTCCAGCCCAGAGCACCAGGTTCACCCCCGAGCAGATAGTTTGAGGCTACGGACTTTCCGAGTCAGAGCCCGCCAGAGTTTTACGGGTCGAGGCTCGAGGATGATCCGCAGGAGTTCATCCGGCAGCTACACGATCACGCGGTGATCAAGGCTTCAGAGACCGAGTCAGGACCTTTGGTTCGCATCGGCCGCGTGATACCGCAGCCGATTGGTTTGATTCACGAGCTTTCCGGGAGAGCATGTACCTCAGCAGCAGATGGGATGAGTTTTCGGCTTTCTCACGCACTTCTTGCCTCCGCATGGCGAGGGCACGCCGACAGATTTTTGATGCTTAGACAGAGCGCGCATTTGCTCGAGTACAATGTGAGTTCGACTCATCGCCCTGCAGACGCCCCGGGCCAGTAGTTAGTATGGAGGATCGAGTGCACCGATATGTTACAGTGGCTCGATGATTACATGTCGCAGGCATGTTCAGAGTAGCTCTTCACCGCATGGACATTGCCCGCATGCAGCTCACGACCAGATGCGAGGTACGGAGAGGTCGGCTGTAACGACCGGATCGCCAGGAGGCCAGACATCGTGGTCTTTGCGACTTTCGAGGCGGACCGCCTCAAGAAGAGACTAGTTTTGTACCCCGCCTGCATGCAGTGGTCCTCCGCCTTCGTGGAGCAGTCGTGGCTCCAAGGGTTCTGTGTTTCAGGAAGTGGCGTGTTGCTGACGCGTCACCCTACCTCGTGGTCGATGTGGTAGACCGCATTTCGGGAGTGTCGTGGTGCAGGAGCTTGTTATTTTTGCGCCAGCAGGCCATTTTGGCGAGGAACTGTCCGACCAAGGGTAGCACGGATGTTACGACTCAAATCCACCGGATCGCTGGTTCATCGCCTCTATACATGCTACTGCAGGCAGCCTATGATTAGAGTGGAGCGGTAGCTTCAGGTATATCCTTAACCCTCTTGAGTTTTGGTATGCTTGTTATGATGGTCTCATTATTATGTGCTATAGCGTGTGTTAATTGTGAGTTAGAAAACATTCTTAGTCAGAGGATACGATGGGGCAATGGTAAGTGTGAACCTTAGACTATGTCACGATCGGCACCTTGTGTGCGTCGTCTTGAGTTAAAGATTTATGTTTGACCCTTATCAGAGTAGTAGTATACGTGGGATTTATTTGTGTGATAAGTCCGTGGGTAGTGTGAGATGGAAGTGGTAGCTTTCATGATGTGAATTAGTAAGATTGTTCCGGATCGGGGAACAAGAGTTTGCCGCGGTTGGGGGTCGGGTTGAGGACCATTTGCGGGTCAACCCGTAACCCGGTTTGGGGTGGGGTCAGTTCTGGGTGGTCCTGCCAGGTGGTAGGGTCACGAGGATGCTAGGCCCAAGTTTGTATGACCATCGTATGAGTTGGTGGATATGTTCGACCAGAAGCGTTCAGAAGGCCGGAATGGCCTTAAGGAAGTTTGAGGTTAGTAAGATGACCAAGTTTGGAGGTAGTGACTCAGAGATTTTCGGAACGGAAGTAATGACTGAAGTATGGTACGACCGAGAGTTCAAGTGTTCGAGAAGGGCACGACGAGTAAGGAAGGAAGATAACGCAGATATTTCGCGCTGCCGTGGCGCTGACAACTTGTTAGAGGAACTTCATCGATATCCGTTTGAGAAGGAACATTCGGACGAATGTTTCTAAGGAGGGAGAATGTTATACCCCGTAGTTGGTATGTATGTGAGGACGACGCACGCGAGAGTACGCAGAAAATTTTGAAAAGAAAGAAAGATGTGAGTTTTCACTTTAAAAGTTTCCTGCTATTTGTGAAGAAAAAGGTTCGTTAATGGGAATTGGATTCCCGTGATTTGGTATTTGGACTTCATAGATTATATTAGAATTTTGAGATTTTATTTTCGAAATGGTCACGTGGGCCCACGAGAAATTTACTGCTTTGTGGGGCCCACTTTGTTTTCGAGATTTTGGCCATCAGGATATTTTCAAGACGCTTTTTGAGGGCAATAGGAGGTGACACGTGTCACCCCGCCAGTGGCTTGGCCGAATGACATTTGTGCACAACACCCTGCTAGAGTCGCCGACGAAACGCTTTACATAACTTCTGCGGCGGAAAATTCCGCTATGTCGCTTTTGTATTTTTCGGATTTTTCCGAGAGATGAAACATTCTCGACCAACGGAGGGTGACACGTGTCACCTCACAATGGAAGCACGTGGGGCGACTTGGCCGAATCGGCGGGCAAGTCAGGTAGATATTCGTGTAGATATTTGTAGGGTTTGGGCGAGTAGGTCTAGGTGCACTTGGCTTGATCTTGGCCTTACACTTGCCTTACACATGGCTTGATCTCGCCATTGGTTGGCTTTTGGTTTTGCTATAAATACCCCTTATGTTGATGAACTCTTCATCCACAAATGAAACCTTCCAAGCCTAAAATCCCCTCCTCTCTAGTGTCGAAGTTCGCCCAACTCATCCCCTCTGAGAGTCTCGCCGAGGCCTCCTCCTCCCCTTTGTGGTGCCTTGGCCGCGGGTACCCCTCCCCTAGCCTAGTTGTTTTCGTATAATACCCTTTGTCAGGTATAGAAATACTCCCTAGTATTGTTATAATGCCCAAAATACCTTAGCCTTGTACCTTGTAGTATTCCAAAGATACCTCTTTACGTAGAGTCCGGAATACTACCTTTGTCCTTTTAGTCTCAAACCGAAACCCTAAGGAAATCTTCATAGTTGGTTGAAGTATTTGAGTAGAAGTTGGTTAGAACTTCTAAGGGTTGTTTGGAGTGGTTCGAGCGCACGAATGAGCTAAACCTGCTCGGATCGACATTATAACTTGATAATTTTGGGCTTATCGAGGTAATTATCTTGTCCTCCATTGTAATTGGAAATTACATGTTTGTTAGAATATATAGTTGAAGTATACTATATATGGAACTATACTTAGTATTCGCAATGTCTTTTGACTTAAGCCCAAGAATAAAGAACTGAATCGAATCAGATTTACATAGATCAGACAAAGAGACTTGTAGAATTGTACACGCCCGTTAGATGTAAACCCCCGGTTGGCTTGGTAGCCTACTGATAGAGGAGAGATTTACGCTGCCATGTGGGAGGTGTCGAATTTTCTATGAAGATAAACTTGTGTTTGGGGTTAATAGACGCCAGGACCTTTATAGGTGAAAGTACTAAGAGTAGCGTATTCTACTCGAGGAGTGGAAAGGGCTAGTGCGTTGTAGTACTTGGAGCATTTTGCTTATTGTCGATAAATCGTCGAGGTATGTGAACCTCTTCCTATCTTTTCTAGCATGATTGTTGTGAACTATGTAGTACGGTAGACGCATACGTATAAGTGATTTGGTTGGTTTAAAACATAGGTGTTATAATAGCTTTACGGGAAGTTAGTTATAACGACCTTATGTAAGTGAAAATGGTTTATCATGTTAGAAGTTAAGAGACTTGATCTTATAAGATAAGAGACTTAACTTATTTGTTTAAATGGATGTTTGTGTGAAACCTCATTCGTGAGTAATGAGTACTTGGTTTTTAAAGGATAATGTTTTACCGATTTCGAATCGAATGTGTATCGACAGCACCACCGCAGCGTTAATAAAGGAAAATGTATTGAATAATGATGTGTATTAAAACCAAGAGAAACCTCCATCCGCATAAGCTAAGACGAGACAAAATGATATTACATTTTCTAGATCATGGTCATTGTAATAAGATCGTTATAAACAAGAATAAACTACTCACATATATGACATATGTTACTCAATTGTTCTAAAAAGGAATCAAGTGATTAAGTTTGGGAACTATGAAACCATTTGAAAACGGTAAGCTTCGAGTAATCAAACTAGGCAACCGACTTAGGAAAGAATGTTGTTACTTGATTTTGAAAAGGAAGGGTTGGTCATTCTAATACTACGTATCGTGACTTTTATAAAAGTAATGGATCTCTTTAAAAGAACTTAACGATGTAGTACTGGGGTTAAAACCCGACTTTGGCATAAAATGAAAGTACTTTGAGTCAGGTGAAACTTGCCTATGCTTGTTGTTGTGAAACTTGCCTATGCTTGTTGTCGTGAAACTTGCCTATGCTTGTGATGATAGCCTTTGTTGTGTAAGTATGGTATTTCGTGTTACCGCTGCCTCGATAGAGGCCGGCCGACTTGTCGAGAACTTACTCGACGTACGGCCGCGTGATGGAGAATTCCACGTATGTTTCCATTTTGATTATCGCTTGTTGTTGGTGTCACATGGACATGTCTACACCGATGCAGACCGGCATGCGTTACGCGGTCGGGTTGATTACCCGATATATTGTTATTGTGGTTACATGGACATGTCTACACCGAGGTAGAATTCGGGCATGTGGCTACGCGCAGGTTGATCACCCAAGATATTATCTGATGCCACGGACGGTCTACACCGAGGTAGAATTCCGGTACGGGCCGGGCATTGGTATTATTGTTGCATCATGGACATGTCTACACCGATGCAGACTCCGGTACGCGCCATGATGCGAACATGATTGATGCTGTGGCGTGAGACCCATAGTTATATTTGAGCGATGACTGAGGCGCGAGTCCTCGATCGATATGATCGCTTATGTTGTGAATCAGAGTTTGGTTATCATACATGTCTCCCGCTTATATAGACTAGTATGATTTCATTACGCATTTTTACGCTTCACATACTTGGTACCAGATCGACTTCCTTCGGGCCATGCTCATGCCGCAGTAGAGGTACATCGGCCGTGGATCCCCGCCTTAGGATCACAAGCCAACAGATTGGGAAGCTCCGCTTCTTCGAGGCTTATCTTTTGGTATGTGTTCTCGAGTTGTAGGTTCTGTACATTCTGTGGTATGGCGGGCCCCGTTCCGTCATAGTCGTTGTAAATCTTGAGGTCTGTAGTCCCGCAAGGCGGTGTAAAGGATTAAACTGCTCGTGTTTTATGATATACCAAGGCAACCGCTGGTTGGCCTGTTTATGTTCATATATCTTGTTTCTTGTGTAAAGTTTTATTTTCCGCTGGTTTTCTCTGATGTTGTATCACTAGGGTGCCCGGGGTAAGGCACCAGTAACGGGGCCCGGAACGGGTCGTTACAATAACCTTGCTAGCCCTTTTTCACCCTTCAAGTAGAATACGCTACTCGTAGTACTTCCACCTATAATGGCCATGAAACGTCTATTAACCTCTAGATCTCTTCGTAGGATATTTCTAAGAACAAGGTTCCATTTCTTACGGAAAATTCGACAGCACCTCCCCCGTTTCTACTCAATTTTCCACCTTTTCCAAGGCCCGATAACCGTAATTAACATACTATAATTAAGGTGCACTAATACCGAAATTTAAAGAAGGGGATAACACGCCCAAATGGAACGCGATTAACAATCTCTCCTTCATAACAATAATAACTAAAGAAGG
Organism: Przewalskia tangutica; assembly: GCA_029844215.1. Classification (NCBI taxonomy): domain Eukaryota; kingdom Viridiplantae; phylum Streptophyta; class Magnoliopsida; order Solanales; family Solanaceae; genus Przewalskia; species Przewalskia tangutica. Next base: position 39,729,318 of record CM056720.1, on the reverse strand, counting down.
GGATAACACGCCCAAACGGAACGCGATTAACAATATCTCCTTCATAACAATAATAACTAAAGAAGGGGATAACACGCCCAAACAGAACGCGATTAACAATCTCTCCTTCATAACAATAATAAGTAAAGAAGGTCCAAAGTAAATATAGTCCAAAGTAGATACTGTCCAAAGTAGATATGGTCCAAATTAGATACGGTCCTTAAGTTGGGGTCCTTGGCCAACTTTTACAATTTCACTTATCCAATTACTTCATTAGTCCTTCAACTTATATTCCAATCTTATTATAAGTTATAGTTCCTTTGTTGTTAACCTCTTAGTAAGTAATGGATACATTTTTATCATTTTAATGGATAATATGCCAATTCTCCTTTTAACATCTTAACAAGATCCAAATCTTTCTTTATATCTTATAGGCCATAATATACTTCCAATATATGTATAATATCCATATATACATAATAATCAACTTCACAAAGAGGTTAAGGTTCATTACCTCAAGATAGTCCAAAAAAAACATGACTGGCCCGATTTTTAGCCACTGCTTCGTCAGATGAACTTGTAACGTCGATAACTCTCTACTCCAGTGTCCTATCGACGAGCGGTTTATTGCGTTGGAAACTAGACGCGACGAACGTAATTTTAGGCTTTTGAAACACCCAAAAACTCCTTATATGCTAGGAGATATTCCCTTCCAAACTTGACTAAAAATCTGCCCAAAACAGTCCCAAATATTTGCCCACTCTCGGCCAAGGGGGGGTTTTGAGGCTAGGGTGTGAAATATTGTCTAACTCTTGGTTAATAATCTTCCTAACACATTAAGGAAGAACACTTATAAGTTTAAGAATTTTTGGACAACATTTGGTTAAGGGAGGGGGCAATTGACGAGAACAATTAAGAAGGAGGGAGAGGGAAATATTTTCAAGTCTAGAAATATTCTAAGTGGAAGATTTTCATCAACTAAAGGGGTTTATATAGTACAACCAAGGGTTAGGATTGAAACATGTGTATGGTATAGATGTGTTTGTGTAGGTTCCTTTCCACACTTGTCCTACAAAAGCCATGCAAGACCTTGACCATTTGACTTGCCCACAACTTGCCCCAAAACCGTCCAAAGCCATGCACAAAACCATGCAAGACTTTTGGCCACTTGTCTTGCCCACTAACCCTCAAAAAATCGTCCAACATGGCATCTTGGGGTGACACATGTCGCCCTCCTATTGGTCCAAAATATTTTATCTCTCGGAAAAATTCCATAATCGTAAAAATATTGAAAACGCAAAAATTTCCTTCACAAGGTTCGGAATAATTTCCGTCGGAAAACAATTCTTTCATTCTTACCCTAATTAGGGCGTATACATTCGTACGTACGTCCTCACATACATACTCCGGAACTACGGGGTATAACATTGTTTTGGGTTACTTAAAATAATAGTTACTCTATTTTGGATACTACGAGTGTTAGTATAATGTGACTTTTGTGAAAGAAATTGATCTTTTTAAAGAGTTAAAGTATGTAGTACTTTGGGGTTAAAACCCGGATTTTTGGCATAAAATAAAGTACCTTGAGTTGTGAGTAACTTGCCTATGCTTTCTTGTGATAGCCTTGTTGTGCAAGTGTTGTATCCTTATGTTACCGCGTCTCTCGGTGGAGGGCCGGTTATCTTGTTATTACATGGACATGTCTACACCGATGAAGGAATTCCGGGGGCATGCGGCCATGCGGCGGGTTAAACTCCCGGTATGTTATTTTGCCATGGACTAGCTCTCCAGGGGTTATCACGCAGTTAGTTCGTAGCTAGCCCCGTATTTGCCTGGCCGTTGCGCAGTTGGTTCGTAGTTGGCTTTCGTACTTGGCCGCTTCTTTATAATGTCATTCCACGGACTAGTTCCCCACGGTTTCGTGATGCAGAGGTTCTCGTAGTTAGCCCCGATTGCCTGGCCGACGCGTGACGCAGTGGTTCCGTAGTTGGCTTCTCAGACGCCCCGCCAGCTTCGTGACGCAAGTGGAATGAGGTCGCGACGCAGCGATCCGCTAGTTGGCTGCATTTGCCCGGTCGGATGCGCGACGCAGGCTGGTTCTGGTGGCTATGCCTTAGTACTTGCCCCGGTCAGTTTTATAGTATAGTTGGTACGGTAAGTTCGTAGCCGGCTTTCAGACTTGCCCGCCGATTGATGATGCAGTCGTTCTCGTAGCTATGCCTTCAGATTTGCCCAGACGGCTTAGGACACGTGGGACTCGTGTTCAAATGTACTTGGTGTTATTATATCATGATCACAGTGAGGAAGGAATTCCACGGGTAAGATTGATATTGTGGGAGTGAGACCCATGGTTATATTTGAGTGATGACTTTGAGGGCGTGAGTCCCTGACTTGACATAACTGCTTATATATTATGTATTGTAGTTTGGTTATCATACATGTCTCCTGTTTTATATAGACTGTTATGATTTCATTACAGTATTTTCAGTTTCACATACTTCGTACCTGTTGTATTGACCTCTGTTACACCCCGTAGTTCATGTCATGTGCATGAGAGTGTATGAAAGGGAGTAAGACGTAAAATTTTCAGAAGATAGGTTGACGGATTGTTTCGGATGGGTTTTAGTCAACTTTGAGGCGGGTTATGACCTGGTACATTGAGAGTTCCTAAGTGTTTCAAAGGCCCAGGGCGTAGTTCGTTGAGTCTAGATTCCAACGCAACCAACCGTTCATCGATAGGACGTCGGAGTAGAAAGTTATGGGAGTTACAAGTTCGGCGCAGCATGCATGTAAATGCGTTTCGTGCAAAGGCAGGTGCCGCGGCCGATACGAGGCCGCGCGGAAGTACCGAGGCCGCTGAGCAATGCCGCGCCGGAAGTGTCCGCGCCGAAAGTTCGCAGAGGTCGCAGAGGCAGCATGCGCCGGAAGCGCGCGCCGAGGCGGGATTCTGGGCGGAAAAACTTAGGAAAATCTGATTTTCTCTTTTAAAAAGGCTATGGGAGGGTGACAAGTGTCCCCGCCCCCCCCATCTGATTTTTCTTGCATGCCTTATATTGACCAAGTCTTGAAGACTTGGTCATCTTTCAAAACCTCTCTCTCTCTCTAATTTAGCTCCTCCTTCTCTCTAAAATCCCAAGAGAAATTCTAGCCTTAGGAAAAATCTGAAAAGTTAAGAACAAGAAGGAAGCTTGTGGCTAGCTTGTTGGTGTTGTTGTGGTGGTGTTCTTGTCAAGGAAGCTAGCAAAAATATTTGGGATAAGTTTGGCTAAAACTTTAAGGTAACATTTCTTCCTTTAGAATTAGTTTCTAGTGTTGCATGTTAAGAAGAAAGAACTTGTGGTAGTGAATAATGCTCTTAGAGTCATTGCATGTAAGAAATATGGTTTGGATGTGAAAGAATTGGTTAAGAAGATATTATGAGCATGTTGTAGCCTAAAAACTACCTTAGAATTATTTAGTGAATTGTTGTACCTAATGGGGCAGAATTTTACACACCCAAGGTGTAATCCCCTTTAAAATGTTGGATTGTTGAGCCTTAAATGTGGCATTTGGGTGTTGAATTCGGCCTTGAGAAAGGTGGCAAAGTATGTAGAAACAAAGGAAATGCCGCCCAATTTTCCATAGAATTTAGGGGTTTTGAACTTAGATTATTTCTACATTGAAATTAGAGGTTAATAAACGTATTATGATTATTATAGGTTGACTTATTACTCATGTAGTTTGGGCTTAGCAAGTGGATTGACCGAAGAGGTATGTGGAAATTTTCTTATCTCTTGAGCATGAGTAGTTATAACTATATAGTACGGTAGACGTACGTGTTTTGAATGAAGTAAATCCTTTTGTTATACTTGACTTGTTTTAAGAAAATGTCCAAGTTGGTTGGGTTAAGTAGTTAACCCATTGTTCTAAGGAGTGGTTTATCCTAAATAAGGTAGACAAGGATTTCTTGACATAATGAAGTATAGAGTACTTGGTGTGAAAGTATTGAGTATTGAATTATTCTAAAAGATAAGAGACTTAAATTTTTTGAGGTAAGAAACTTGTTTTCTAAAGGATAAGAGGCTTGAAGTATTTTGAAAATTGTATGAAATTGTTTAAAGTATAAGTCTCTTGGTTAGTAAAAGAACGAAATGGTTTATAAGGAGTTATAACGGCTTTATGGGAAGTTAGTTATAACGGCCTTATGAAAGGATAAGGATGTCTTAAATTTCTAAAGCATAAAGTTAGTATAACGGCTTTATGGGAGGTTGCTTATAATAACTTTATGGAAGGTTATGAAAGTTGTCTATTTTGATTAATGAGAATAAGATGTCTAGATTGTGAAAAATCGAAGTTACTTGGTTTCAAGCTTTGAAATGAGTTTTCTAAAGGTGTAGTAACTTACTTTGAAAAATAGACACGCCTCGATACTACGGGTGTTAGTATCTTGGATTTTACATAAAAAGGAGGCTTTGAAAGAATGTACGCATAGTACTTTGGCTTGTTTAATTGAGAAATATTCTATGTGTGCCTTGATAAGTACTTTGGCTTGCTTAAATAAGAATTCTCTTGGTTTATGTGAAAAGAAGGCATGGTAATTGTCTTGGTTTATGTAAAGGCATGGTATTGCACCGAATTAAAAGCGTGTAGTTATGAGTCTATTTGGGCGCATCGGTGATGGAGGATTCCACGTACGCGCCATGATGAGGGTTCGCTTCGCCGATGATTATTCCATGGATTAGCTCTCCATGAGGTCTCTTGACGCAGGTGGATCTAGTAGTTAGCCCTCGTACTTTGGCCAGACGTGACGCAGGTGGATCCGTAGTTGGCTTTCGATTTCCCCGGCCGTGTTAGCGGCGAAGTGGTGTGATGCAGGTGGATCTCGTGGTTAGCTCACAAGACTTGCCCCGATCAGATGTGACGCAGGTGGATCTCGTAGAGGCTATCGACTTGCCCCCGCCACTTCGTGATTCGATTATAGTATTGTTGGTACGGTGGATCCGTAGCCGGCTTTCGTGCCGCCGGCCATTGAGGACGCAGGTGGATCTCGTAGCTATGCCTTCGCATTGCCTCTTACGTTCTTATGATACGTGGGATCTAGTGTTCATGTACTTTAGTGTTGTTATATCATGATCGCCGCAGTGAGAAAGGAATTCCACGCACGATTGATATTATGGGTATGAGACCTATGGTTATATTTGAGTGATGACATAGAGGCGCGAGTCCCCGACTTGACATGGTCACAGATATGTTGTGTCGTAGTTTGGCTATCATACGCATTTTCGTTTCACATACTTGGTACGTGTTGTACTCGACCTCCTTCGGTCGTTCACGCCGCAGTCGAGATACGTAGCTACCGTCCGCCTCTTAGGATCACTGTCGCCTTGAAAGCTCCATCTCTCCGAGGCTTTGTCTTTTCGGGACGATTCCCGAGGTTATGGACTTTTGTACATTCGGGGTATGGCGGGCCCCGTCCCGCCACGCTTGTTATTCCTGAGGTCCGTAGTCACGCTTGTGGTTTGGGTAAGAATAAGTTGTACTTCCGATTAAGTATGTTTTATGGCGCACTTTATCGATCGCCGATGTTTACCTTTTATAAGTTATGTGTTATGTATGTTCCACGCTATTCTCTGATATATACCGATGGTGCCCTTGAGGTACGCCGCGCCCGGTCGGGTCGTGACAAAAGTGGTATCGAGCGCTTAGTCCTCTGAAAGTGTCTACAGATCGGTTCAGTAGAGTCTTGATTATCGGTGTTGTGCACCACATCTATAATCGTGAGGTCGCAGGACATTTAGGATTGGTTTTCATTCTTCTCTTTCGAGATCGTGCAAAGATACCGCCATAGTAGGTCGAGTCCTCTCCGACCTATCCTTGTGTAATGCTTATGCCTCACCAGGCGACCAGATCCGGTAGCGGCAAGGCAGCAGGAGCCGCTAGCACGCAGAGAGTTACCAGGACTCGGGCACAGACTATGCCTGAGGTAGTAGGCGGGTCGGCGAGTTCAGCTACGCCGGCAGTATTAGAGGAGCCGAGAGCGGCAATAGCTCCAGAGGTTCCGGCACCGAGCCCCGCCCGCAGCAAGGCAGAGTATAGGGATTACATAGAGCGGTCGTTGTTGACTAGCATCGTGGCGGCAAAGATCGCAGGCCGTGGCTAACCCTAGTGTTATACCCGTATTTCCGTAGTATGCGTGGCGTGCGATAAAAGTTTAAGCCTTAAGGTTAGGCAAGGACGAAATTTTGTTCACAAGTACCGAAAAGAATCGTTTTTCGACGAAACGTTTTACAAGACTTGCGAAGGGAAAATTACGGCTATGTCATTTCTAATTTTTGCGGATTTTTCCGAGAGATGAAACATTTTGGACCAACGGGAGGGTGACATGTGTCACCCTCATATTGGACGTTATGGTGGGCGGCTAGTGGACGAATTGTGGGTCAAGAGTTGGTAGGATATTTTTGTGATATTTTGTGTGGTAGTTGGATAAGGTACACATGGGTAAATCCTCACCCTACACTTGCCTACCACTTGGCTTAATCTTGACCCTCGGTTGTCCTATAAATACCCCCCTTAGTTGATGAACTTCTTCATCCACACTTAGACATTTTCCAAGTCTTGAAACCCCTCTCCCCCCTTTGAAAGTTCTCGTCCACAACACCCTTCCCCCTTGAGAAGGCCTTGGCCGAAAGTATCCTCCCCCTTTGTAGTATCCTAGCCGAGACTACCCCCCCCCCCTACCTAAAGTGTTCTCGTAAAAATACCCTTCCCTTGGTTGAGAAATACTTCTCCAAGTATTGTTATAATGCCAAAATACTCTAGCCCAAAACCTTTGTAGTATTTCCAAGTACCCTCTATACTAAAAGCCTAGAAATACTATTATACTTCCCTTCAGTCACAAAAATGAAACCCTAAGGGAAAACTTCATAGCCGGTTGAAGTATTAAGAAGAAGTTGCGTAGAACTTCTAAGGGTTGTTTGGAGCGGGTTGGAGCGCCCAGAGTAGGAGCTAAACATTGCTCAGGATCGACATTATAACTTGGATAATTTTGGGCTTACCGAGGTAAATACTCTTGTCCTTATATTGTAATTGGAAATTACATACTGTAGTAGTATAGAAATGAATATAAGATTCATAGAAGAGAATTGAACTGTAATAGAAGGATATTATAGAAAAGGATTGAACTGAAATCACATCAAAAGTATATTAAAGAAGAAGATTAAACTGTACTTACATAGGACTGTATTTACAGTAGACTTGTGTAGTTTGACGGATAGGGAAGTGCTGCCCAATTTTCCGTAGAATCTTGTATCTAGATTTATTCTACCGAGTAGTCTAGACATTGATAGACTTGTATAACCATTATAGGTTGAAGTACTGCGAGTAGCGTATTCTACTCGAAGGGTGGAAAAGGCTAGCTGACTACGATTTTGAGCTATTTGCTAATAGTCGATAATCGTCGCGAGGTATGTGATTCTTCCTATCCTCTTGAGCATGATATTTTAAAAAGAATATATATATATAGTACGTACGTGTGTTAACTGAACGTAGTTGTACGGCAATGTCTTTGACTTAAGCCTGAATAATAAGAATCTTGAAGTATTCCAAAGAATTAAGAAACCTTTTTGAAGGAAGAGTAATGCTTGGTTTTAAAAGCTTAAGAGTTATACTAGCTTTATGGGAAGTTAGGTATAACGACTTAAGAGAGATAAAAAGAATGGTTTATTAATTTTAGAAGTTAAGAGACTTGACTTAAATGAATTAATATGAATTTTGTGTGAAACCTCATTCGTGAGTAATGAGTACGTGGTTTTAATGAATAATGTTTTACTGATTTTGGATATGAGGATAAGTATCGAACAAACCACTGCAGCGCTAATAAAGGGAAATGTATTGACTAATTAAGTATTATTAAAACCAGTAGAAACCTCCATCTGCATAGAAGCTAAGATAAGACAAAATGATATTACATTTCCTAGATCATGGCTGCTTTAATAAGATTGTTATAAACAAGAATAACCTACTCACACATAAGGCATATGTTTCTCAAATTGTTTTAAAGGAGAATTATATTTATTAAGTGATTAAAACTATGAACTACGAAACCTTTCGAAAATGAGAAACCTGAGCATTTGAAATTAGGCAAACCTGAACGTTTAGAAAATAATGTTGTTACTTGATTATACAAAGGGAAGTGTTTTGGTTTACTTAAAAAGATAGTCACTCTATTTTCATACTACGGGTATTGTGTGACTTTTGTGAAAGAAACAGATCTTTTAAAAAGAGTTAATGTATGTAGTACTTTGGGGTTAAAACCCGGATCTATTGTAATAAAATATAAGTCTATGAGTATGTTGAACTTGCCTATGCTTGTGGTGATAGCCTTTGTTGTGCAAGTGTTGTATTTACGCTACCGCCTCTCATGGAGGGCATTGATTTGTTATGAATGATTCTTACCGAGTCCCATGGGATGGGCCGACACGATTCCACATGATTCTTACCGAGTCCCACGGGATGGGCCGATACGATTCCACATGATTCTTTACCGAGTCCCACGGACGGGCCGACACGATTCCACATGATTCTTTACCGAGTCCCATGACGGGCCGACACGATTCCACATGATTCTTTACCGAGTCCCACGGATGGGCCGACACGTATTCCACACGATTTATACCTAGATCACGGCGGTGAGGAAGGAGTTCCACGCACGGCGGATGACTTGAGGCGCGAGTCCTCGACTTGACATGATCGCTTAAGTCAGTGAATCGTAGTTTGGTTATCATACATGTCTCCCGCTTTATATAGACTATTATGATTTCATTTGCGTGATTTTACGCTTTCACATACTTGGTACTGCATCGCCTCTCGGGGCCGCGTTCACGCCGCAGTGAGGTACATCGGCCAGGATCCTCGCCATGTGATCACGCCAACAGGTTGGGAAGCCCCGCTTCTTCTGAGGCTTATCTTTTGCATGTTACCCCGAGTCCGTAGGTTCTTGTACATCTGTGGTACGCGGCCCCGTCCCGTCATAGTTGTTGTCACTTTCTGAGGTCTCAGACATCACAGGCAGAGTTGTAAAAAGGGATGTAATTGTTCTAGTTGTTATATATATATGCCGCAAGGCAAGTTTTTCTCAGATGAACTATTTTATTTCATGTCTTGTTTTATATTCCGCTGATTACTCTGATGTATGTCTACTTGGGTGCCCGGGGTAAGGCACCAACACGGCCCGGTTCGGTCGTGACACCTAGGCCGGCGCTTTAAGGATTTGGGACTTTCTCGAGTTGTAATCCACCCGAGTTCTATGGTTCGAGGTCCGGCGAGGATCCTCGTGAGTTTATTCGACAGTGCGCGACCACGCAGTGCTTAGTGCCTCGAGACTGAGTCCGTTGTGTTAGCTTTCACCGTTACGCGATATTGCGTTGAATCGGTTTGAGTCAGGAATTGTCTAGAGGGAGGTGCTCTTCCGGTTTGGGAGGAGTTCACGTAAGCCTTCCCGATCACTTCTTGCCTCCCGAGCCGGCGAGAGCCCGCGTGGATAGATTCTTGACTCGAGGTAGAATGGGAGGACCATCGCAGTACAACGAGTTTGACTCTTTGGCCGTGTATGCGACACTATTGTAGCCGACATGGCGCATGCAGTTCATCGCTATGTGATGGGGCTGGACCGTTTTATGATTACTGCGTTCTTGGGAGTGGCTCTTCAGCCAGGTATGAATATCGCCAGGATGCAGGCATATGCGCAGGGAATAGAGGACAGAGAAATAGAGGGTCAGCTTGAATCAGGCCAGCCCAAGAGGCTGTGACAGCAGGATCTCAGTGGCGCTGAGGCGACCGCCTCAAGAAGCTAGTTATGCGCCTCACCATTACGAGTACTCCACCACGCCTTCGTGACATTCGAGATTCGGAGCAGATGTGGCTCCAAGGGTTCAGGTTTTCGGGAGAGTAGGGGTGTTAGTCTGAGGAAGCCACCTCTACCTCGGTGTAGCCGATGTGGTAACACCCATTATGGGGAGTGTCGTGTTAGTTTGGGTAATTGTTATAGATGCGGCCAGCAGGGCCATTATGCGAGGAACTGTCCGACCAGAGATAGCACGGATGTGGAGATTCAGCCTTCGAGATCAGTGGCTAGTTCATCGCCTTCTTTTGTTATGCGCGCTGCAGCGGTGATCATGATTAACGACGGGAATGTGAAGCAATAGTTACAGGTATATCTTTGACCCTTTAGAGATTAGTATGCATGATAGGATGGTTGTATGATTTAGTGTTATTAACAGAGGATATTGAGACTATGTACATGTGTTAGAATAAGTTGGTAAATACGAACGCAATCATAGGCCATGAACGGGGGTAAGTAGTAATGGTTCATATTTTGGGTTCGTTTTCTGTTTGACTACGGTGAATGGGGATGCGTGTGCAATATCTTAGGGTCATAGGTGGCATGATGAAGTTCCATTAGTATATAGTACGAGGATGTACCGAGGAATAGTAGATTGGCTCCAAAAGAACATTCGGGGACGAATGTTTCTAAGGGGGGAGAATGTTACACCCCGTAGTTCAGGTCATGCGCATGAGAGCGTATGAAAGGGAGTAAGACTTAAAATTTTCAGAAGATAGGTTGACGGTGTTATACCCCGTATTTCCAGAGTATGTACGTGAGGGCGTACGTATAAAAATTTAAGTCTTAAGGTTGGCAAGGTTCGAAATTTGTACACAAGTACCGAAAAGAATCGTTTTTCGACGAAACGTTTTACAAGACTTGCGAAGGGAAAAATACGGCTATGTCATTTATTATTTTTGCGTATTTTTCTGAGAGATGAAATATTTTGGACCAACGGGAGGGTGACATGTGTCACCCTCAAAAAGTGGACGGCAAGGGCTAGCATTGGCACGTTTTTTGTGCCTTGTTTGTAGTCAAGGTTAGGTAGGATATTTGTGAGATATTTTGTGTAGTTGATGAACAAGTGGGACCCACTTACACATGTCCAAATCCCCACCCTACACTTGCCTAACACTTGTCTTGATCTTGGCCATTGGTTGGCTTATAAATACCCCCCTTAGTTGATGAACTTCTTCATCCACACTTAGACATTTTCCAAAGTCTTGAAATCCCCCCCCCCCTTCTTGTGGTTCTCGTCCAAGAGCCTTCCCCCTCCCCCCCTTGAGAAGCCTTGGCCGAGAGGGTACTCCCTCCTAGTGGTGTGGCAAAGTACCCCTGCCTAGTTGTTTTCGTATAAATACCCCTCTTGGTAGAAATACTCTCAAGTATTGTTATAATGCCAAAATACTCTAGCCCATATACCTTGTAGTATTCCCAAGGTTACCTCTATACGAAAAGCCCACAAATACTATTATACTTCCCCTCAGTCACAAAAACGAAACCCTAAGGAAAATCTTCATAGCCGGTTGAAGTATTAAGAAGTTGCGTAGAACTTCTAAGGGTTGTTTGGAACGGGTGAGCGCCAGAGTAGGAGCTAAACGTTGCTCAGATCGACATTAAACTTGGATAATTTTGGGCTTACCGAGGTAAATAATCCTATCCTTCTATTGTAATTGGAAATTACATCAGTAGTTGTATAGAAATGAATATAAGATTCATGTAAGAGAGTCGAATCAATGTAAGGATATTGCGTAATAGATTTGAATCAAATCACGCCAAGAATATTCTACAAAGTAGTCTAGACTTTGATAGATCGTATAACCTTTATAGGTTGAATGTTCTCGCGAGCAGTAGCATGTGCTACTGGAAGGTGGACAAGGCTAGCCGTTATAGCCGCGAGCGTTTTGCTAATAGTCGATAATCGTCGCGAGGTATGTGATTCTTCCTATACTCGAGCATGATATTTTAAAGGAATATATATAGTACGGTAGACGACGTATGGCAATGTCTTTGACTTAAGCCCAATAATAAGAATCTGGAAGTATTTTACAAGAATATATATATAGTACTAGACGACGTGTTAATCGAATATAGTTTTACGGCAATGTCTTTTGACTTAAGCCTGAATAATAAGAATCTTGAAGTATTTCAAAAGAATTAAGAATCCTTTTTGAAAGAAGAATATTACTTGGTTTGAAAGCTTAAGAGTTATACTAGCTTTATGGGAAGTTAGGTATAACGACTTAAGAGAGATAAAAAGAATGGTTTATTGTTTTTAAGAAGTTAAGAGACTTGATCTTAAAAGATAAGAGACTTGACTTAAATGAATTAATATAAATTTTGTGTGAAACCTCATTCGTGAGTAATGAGTACTGGGTTTTTAAAAGGAATAATGTTTCTTGATTTCAAAATCGTAATAAGTATCGAACAAACCACAAAGAAGCTAATAAAGGGAAATGTATTGACTAATAAAGTATTATTAAAACCAGTAGAAACCTCCATCTGCATAGAAGCTAAGATGAGACAAAATGATATTACATTTCCTAGATCATGGCTGCTTTAATAAGATTGTTATGAACAAGAATAACCTACTCACACATAAGGCATATGTTTCTCAAATTGTTTTAAAGGATTAAAACTATGAACTACGAAACCTTTTCGAAAATGAGAAACTTGAGCATTTGAAATTAGGCAAACTAGAACGTTTGGAAAATAATGTTGTTACTTGATTTTACAAAGGGTCGGCCTTGGTACCTGGTAGTTAGCCCTCGCACTTGCCCCGTACAGTGTAGTGATGAAGTCTCGTGATACGCCTGCACCGTAGTTAGCCATCAGATTGCCCCGGCCACCACGTGACACGACCTTGGTATCCGTAGTCGGCTTCAGATTGCCCCGTGACGCCTTCGTGGTTTGGATGTTTTGTGACGGTCTCGTGACACGCCTTGGTACCGGTAGTTAGCCCTCGATTGCCGGCCACCACGTGACACGCCTCGTATCCGTAGTCGGCCAGACTTGCCGTGTCGCCTTCGTGGTTTGGTTGTATAGTATTATTAGTACGGCTTTGCATCGTGTAGACTTGGTGTTCGTGTACTTCTTGGGGTTATCATATCATAGATCGCCATGAGGAAGGTATTCCACGCATGATTCATGTTGGGCGTGAGACCCATAATTATATTTGAGTAATGACTGGAGGCGCGAGTCCCCGACTTGATATAATCATATATGTGTATCGTAGTTTGGTTATCATACATGTCTCCCGCTTTATATAGACTATTATGATTTCATTTACGATTTTCAGCCACATACTGTACCTGTCAGATCGACCTCCTTCGGGGCCGCTCACGCGCGTGCAGGTACATCGGTTGTCGATCCCCGCTTATAGGATCACCTTTCAACAGTCTGGAAGCTCGTTCCTTCTGAGGCTTATCTTTTGGTATGTTACCCCGAGTCCGTAGGTTCTTGTACATTCGTGGTATGGCGGGCCCCGTCCTGGCCATAGTTGTAGAAAATCTTAGAGGTTTGTAGACCGCTGTGGGTAGGTCAGTAAGGATTGTAATTGTTCAAAGGTCGATATTTATGTATTTGCAGAAAGGCAACCGTTTTGGTTGGCCTAGTTTCTTTTATCTTGATCCATATCTAATTGTATGTTTTAAGTTTTTTATTTCCGCTGGTTTTTCTCTGATGTTGTATCACTAAGGTGCCCGGGGTAAGGCACCAGTCACGGGCCCGGGTTCGGGTCGTGACAGACGGATTGTTCCGGATGGGTTTTAGTCAACTTTGAGGCGGTTTATGACCCGGTACATTGAGAGTTCCTAAGTGTTTCAAAGGCCCAGGGCGTAGTTCGTTGAGTCTAGATTCCAACGCAACCAACCGTTCGTCGATAGAACGTCGTAGTAGAAAGTTATGGGAGTTACAAGTTCAGTGCGCATACAGACATAAATGCATTTCAGGCAAAGGCAACAGGGCCGCGGCGCCGGAAGTTGTTATACCCCGTAGTTCCAGGGTATATATGTGAGGATGTACGTACGAGAATACGACAGAAATTTTGGAAAGAAAGAAAGATGTGATTTTTCGACGGAAAAGTTTCCGGTTTTTGTGAAGAAAAAGGTTCGTTAATGGGAATTGGATTCCCAGATTTGGTATTCGGGCTTCTTGGATTATTTTAGAATTATGAGATTTTATTTTGAATGGTCACGTGGGGCCCACGGGAGAAATTTACGCTTTGTGGGCCCGCTTTGTTTTTGAGATTTCGTATTTTGGATATTTTCAAGACGAAATATTTTGGATTTAGTCGGGCGACACGTGTCACCCCCATGTGGCCACCTTGGCCGTTAGTTGTGGGACAAGTGGCTTGGCCGAAATGGCCTTACATGTGGCAAGCCAAGTGTCTTCTTCTTTAGGTAGCCATTTGGAGGGTGGGACCTACACACACTTGTCCCAAGATCTCACCACACACCTTGCATTGATCTTAGCCCTTGAATCCTCTATATAAACCCCTTAAGTTGAAGACTAAAATTCATTCCACACTTGAGCTTTTCCAAGCAAAATACTCCTCCTCAGAGCCTTGTTTCGTCCCCCTCTCCCCCTCTTGAGTAGAAATACTTCATGTATTGTTGTATAATCCCAAATACCTTGGCCTAGTATCCCTAGTTGTATTCCAAAGTTATTTCAATACTAGGAGCCCGGAAATACTACTTTTTTTTCCAATAGTCGCAAAGTGAAGCCCTAGAAAAATCTTCCTAGCTTGGTGGAAGTATTTTAGAAGTTGTTTAGAAACTTCTAAGGGTCGCTGGAGCGGGTTGGAGCGTAGGAATCGAGCTAAACGTTGCTCGTGATCGACTTATAATCTTGGATAATTTTGGGCTTATCGAGGTAATGATCTACGTCCCTATTGTAATTGGATATTACATGTTGTAGTAGTTATACTTGAGTATATTATATGAGGAAAGAAGATTGATAGAATTGAATCGTATTTACATTGACTGCATTTACAGTAGACTTGTGCGATATTATTGTGAAGCGATTTGAACACATCCGTTAGGCGTGTAATCCTGGAGTTGTTGGCCCGGTAGGCCTTGATAGGAGGAGTTTTTGTGATAAGTGGGGAGGTGCCGAATTTTCTCGTAGAATAAGGAATCTTGTATTTAGAATATTCTACTAAAAGAACTAGAGATTGATAGATATATTGTGGCCTTTATAGGTGGATCTTCACGCGCATACTTGACTTGGCTTGTGGTTTAAGCTAAAAGGTATGTGATTCTTCCTATACTCTTGAGCATGATTGTTGTGAACTATATAGTACGGTAGACGCATACGTGTGAAATGAGTTTTGTTTGTTTTAAACATAAAGTGTTATAATGGCTTTATGGGGAGTTAGTTATAACGACTTTATGAAAATAAAAGAAAGATTTGATTTTGAAAGTTAAGAGACTTGATCTTGAAAGATAAGAGACTTGACTTATAAACGACTTGTTTTCTGAAAAGGAGAAGTAACTTGATTTAAGTATAGGTTACTTGTTTTGGAAAGAGTAAGTTATTGGGTTTTAAAGAGTATACTTGATGTTGTTTAAAAGAAAAACACTTGGTTTTAAAAGTATAGAGTTCTTGATTTTAAATCTTATAAAGATTTTATGAAAGTGTAGTAATTTTGTTTGAAAGGAAAACGTGTTTTTAATACTAAGAGTATTAGTATCATGTGGCTTTTAAGTAAAAAGAGGTCTTTTTTGAAAGAATGAAAGTATGTAGTATTTTGGCTGAAACCCGATTGTTGATTAAAATGAATGTATGTTGAACTTGCCTATGCTTGTTGTGATAGTCTTTGATGTGCAAGTGTTTTGTTGATATGTCGCCGTGACTCCGGGAGGGCTTATCCGATTGATTGATCGACATACCGACGTTGGGTGGTCCACGGTATCGCCCACTTTGAGTATCGATCGTTATTTCAGATCGCCGTGACTCTGGAGGGCCGACTATCCGATTGATTTCTTCGACATGCCGACGCGATGGATGTTCCACGCACGCGCCCGCAGGATGGTTTCATGTCCATGACTTCCGAGGTGAGATGCCAGTGGCATGCGGTCATTGTGAGGTTCGGGATTGTTAGTCCACGGACCGCTAATCCATGAAGCTGCCGCGATGACGAGCGATCACGCTTGATTTGTACGTGTGGTTCGTGCACACTTTAGATACTTGTTCGGTCATTTTCTCACGTATCAGAGCCTCGTAGATAGCTTAAGATACTTGCCTGGCCATATCTTGTGAGACTGAGTTATCAGACGTTAGCTTAAGATACTTGCCTCGCCACTTGCGCGCTAGCTTTGGATCGGTAGTTGGCTTCCGTACTGCGCCCGTGATGGGATATGACTAGCTTTGACCGGTAGTTGGCTATTCTACTCGCCCGACGGTTTTGATGACGCAGCGTGATCTAGTGTTCGTGTTCACATACGGGTGTTGTTTACATCATGTAACGCCGCAGCGAGAATGAGTTCCACGCGCATGATTGATATTATGGGCGAGACCCATAGTTATGTGAGTGATCATTTTTGGGATGCGTCCCTTACTTGGCATAATCACACTTATCGCAAAATGGTTTTATAAAATGATGAAATGTGATTTCATTACGCATTTTCGCCACATACTTGGTACATGTTGTATCGACCTCCTTCGGGCCGCGTTCATGCCGCAGTAGGTACACCGGCCAGGATCCTCGCCATAGGATCACGATTCAGCGTATTGGGAAGCTTCGTTTCTCGAGGCTTATCTTTTGCATGTTTCCTCGAGTTGTAGGTTCTTGTACATTCGTGGGTATGGCGGGCCTTGTCCGCCATAAGAGTTGTTACATTCTTAGGTGCATGTAGTATCGTGGCGTGGTTGTAAAGGATTGTAATCGCTCGGTTTGATATATATATACATAAGGCGACCGCTTTGGTTGCCTGCTTTCTTATGATATATCTTGTTTCTCGCTTAAGTTTTTATTTCACGATTTTCTCCGATGTCAGATCACCAGGTGCCCGGTAAGGCACTTGCCATGCCCGAGGTCGGTCGTGATGTAAGTAGAGGGTCATTGAGGTTGCAGGCCATGCGCCGGAAGAAGGCGCCGAGGCGGATTTTAGCGGAAAACTTAGGAAAATCTGATTTTCTTTTAAAAAGGCCATGGGAGGGTGACAAGTGTCCCCCCATCTGATTTTTCAGATGTCTTATATTGACCAAGTCTTCAAGACTTGGTCATCTTTCAAAACCTCTCTCTCTCTAATTTAGCTCCTCCTTCTCTAAAATCCCAAGAGAAATTCTAGCCTTAGGAAAAATCTGAAAAGTTAAGAACAAGAAGGAAGCTTGTGGCTAGCTTGTTGGTGTTGTTGTGGTGGTGTTCTTGTCAAGGAAGCTAGCAAAAATATTTGGGATAAGTTTGGCTAAAACTTTAAGGTAACATTTCTTCCTTTAGAATTAGTTTCTAGTGTTGCATGTTAAGAAAGAACTCAGGTAGTGAATAATGCTCTTGAGTCATTGCATGTAAGAAATATGGTTTGGATGTGAAAGAATTGGTTAAGAAGATATTATGAGCATGTTGTAGCCTAAAACTACCTTAGAATTATTTAGTGAATTGTTGTACCTAATGGGGCAGAATTTTACACACCCAAGTTTGGAGGTGTAATCCCCTTTAAAATGTTGGATTGTTGAGCCTTAAATGTGGCATTTGTGTGTTGAATTCGGCCTTGAGAAAGGTGGCAAAGTATGTAGAAACAAAGGAAATGCCGCCCAATTTTCCATAGAATTTAGGGGCTTTGAACTTAGATTATTTCTACATTGAAATTAGAGGTTAATAAACGTATTATGATTATTATAGGTTGACTTATTACTTCATGTAGTTTGGGCTTAGTGGATTGACCGAAGAGGTATGTGGAAACTTTCTTATCTCTTGAGCATGAGTAGTTATAACTATATAGTACGGTAGACGTACGTGTTTTGAATGAAGTAAATCCTTTTGTTATGCTTGACTTGTTTTAAGAAAATGTCCAAGTTGGTTGGGTTAAGTAGTTAACCCGCTTGTTCTTAAGGAGTGGTTTATCCTAAATAAGGTAGACAAGGATTTCTTGACATAATGAAGTATAGAGTACTTGGTGTGAAAGTATTGAGTATTGAATTATTCTAAAAGATAAGAGACTTAAATTTTTTGAGGTAAGAAACTTGTTTTCTAAAGGATAAGAGGCTTGAAGTATTTTGAAAATTGTATGAAATTGTTTAAAGTATAAGTCTCTTGGTTAGTAAAAGAACGAAATGGTTTATAAGGAGTTATAACGACTTTATGGGAAGTTAGTTATAACGGCCTTATGAAAGGATAAGGATGTCTTAAATTTCTAAAGCATAAAGTTAGTTTAACGGCTTTATGGGAGGTTGCTTATAATAACTTTATGGAAGGTTATGAAAGTTGTCTATTTTGATTAATGAGAATAAGATGTCTAGATTGTGTAAAATCGAAGTTACTTGGTTTCAAGCTTTGAAATGAATTTTCTAAAGGTGTAGTAACTTACTTTGAAAAATAGACACGCCTCGATACTACGGGTGTTAGTATCTTGGATTTTACATAAAAAGGAGGCTTTCGAAAAGAATGTACGTACATAGTACTTTGGCTTGTTTAATTGAGAAATATTCTATGTGTGCCTTGATAAGTACTTTGGTTTGCTTAAATAAGAATTCTCTTGGTTTATGTGAAAAGAAGGCATGTTAATTGTCTTGGTTTATGTAAAGGCATGGTATTGCAATTCGAATTAAAAGCATGTAGTTATGAGTCTATTTGGGCGCATCGGTGATGGAGGATTCCACGTACGCGCCACGATGAGGGTTCGCTTCCCGCTGATGATATTCCATGGATTAGCTCTCCACAGGTCTCATCACGCAGTGGATCTAGTAGTTAGCCCTCGTGACTTGCCCGCCGAGACGTGATGCAGGTGGATCCGTAGTTGGCTTTAGTACTTCCTCGCCGTGTTGTTGGGCGGTGGTGTGATGCAGGTGGATCCGTGGTTAGCTCACGCGACTTGCCTGGCCGATGACGCAGGTGGATCTCGTAGAGGCTATCGCACTTGCCCGGCCTTCGTGATTCGCTTATAGTATTGTTGGTACGGTGGATCCGTAGTCGGCTTTCGTGCCTGCCGCTTAGGACGCAGGGTGGATCCGTAGCTATGCCTTCGCATTTGCCTCGCATTTCTTATGATACAGTGGGATCTAGTGTTCATGTGTACTCTTAGTGTTGTTATATCATGATCGCCGGCAGTGAGGAAGGAATTCCACCGCACGATTGATATTACGGGCATGAGACCTATGGTTATATTTGAGTGATGACTTAGAGGCGCGAGTCCACGACTTGACATGGTCACAGATATGTTGTGTAATCGTAGTTTGACTATCATACATGTCTTCCGCTTTATATATATGCTATTATGATTTCATTACAGATTTTCGCCACATACTTGGTACCGTTGTAATCGACCTCCTTCGGCCGTTGCTCATGCCGCAGTCGAGATATGTACCTTGGTCCGCTCTCTTAGGATCACTGCTCAGTTCTCGAAAGCTCCATCTCTCCGAGGCTTTGTCTTTTGGTATGATTCTCGAGGTTATGGACTTTGTACATTCACGGGTATGGCGGCCCCGTCCCGCCACGCTTGTTATTCCTGAGGTCCGTAGTCACGTTTGTGGTTTCAATGTAAGAATAAGTTGTACTGATTAAGTATGTTTTATGGAAGGCGACCTTATCTACCGCCAAGATTTTTACCTTTTATAAGTTATGTGTTATGTATGTTTCACGCTATTCTCTCGATGTATACCGACAGGTGCCCGCAGGTACCGCCGCCCCGGCTCGGTCGTGACAACCTCCTTCGGGGTTGCGTTCACGCCGCACAGAGGTACACACCGCTTGTTGATCCTCGCTCATAGGATCACATTTCAGCGTTTTGCGAAGCTCCATTTCTCCGGAGGCTTATCTTTTGGTATGATTCCCTGAGATTGTAGGTTCTTGTACATTCAGGGGTATGGCGGGGCCCTGTCCCGTCGTTGTTATTATAAAACTCTTAGAGGTCTGTAGTACTATTGTGGGCAGGGTTTGTAAATGATGTAACTGTTCAAGTTTCTATGTATATATGCAGAAAGGAGACCGTTTTGGTTAGCCTATTTTCTTATTTTATATTGTTTCATGTTTATGATTGTATTTCCGCTGGTTTTTCTCTGATGTTTTATCACTAGGTGCCATATACCCAGATTTTCAGTAGTATGCGTGAGGACGACGATAAAAGTTTAAGCCTTAAGTTAGGCAAGGACCGAAAATTTTGTTCACAACCTAAAAGAATCGTTTTGACTAAACGCTTTACAAAACTTGGGCGGAAAATTACGCTATGTCATTTATAATTTTTATGGATTTTTCCGAGAGATGAAATATTTTGGACCAACAAGAGGCGACACTTGTCACCCCGTGGGCCAAGGTGGCGAATTGGTGCCCATTTCGTGGCATGTTTTATGGCCTAATCCACGGGTCAATGTTTGTGAGGAATTGCGAGTAGGGTTGTGGTGCACTTGGGCAAATCTGCCCTCCACTTGCCCCACTTGGCTTGATCATGGCCATTGGTTTCCTATAAATACCCCTTTCAAGACTTCTTCATCCTAAAATAATTTCTAAAGTCTTGAAATCCTCCTCCTTCAGTAGTGAAGCTCATTCAAAAGAGCTCCCCTTCCCCTTTGAGTGGCCCTCGCCGAGACACAAACCCCTCTTGAGTTTTCTCGTATAAATACACCCCCTTGGTAGAAAAGTATTCTCCAAGTATTGTTACTATTCCAAAATACCTTAGCCTTATACCTTGTTGTATTCCAAAGTTACCTCTATACGTAGAGCCCGAAAATACTACCTTATGTCCTTTTAGTCTCAAACCGAAACCCTAAGGAAAATCTTCATATGGGTTGAAGTATTAAGAAGAAGTTGCGTAGAACTTCTAAGGGTTGTTTGGAGCGGGTTGAGCGCCTGCAGTAGAGCTAAACGTTGCTCAGATCGACATTTAAACTTGGATAATTTTGGGCTTATCGAGGTAAATATCTTGTCTCCTATTGTAATTAAGTTTACATACTATCAAGTATAAGAATTAAGTATAAGTTATATACAAGGAAGGTATATAAGAAGGGAATTGAATCAGATTTACATAGGATCGTATTTACATAGACTTGTGAAGTTTGACGTAAGGAAGTCACGCCAATTTTCCGTAGAATCTTGTATCTAGATTTATTCTACCGAGTAGTCTAGACTTTGATAGACTTGTATAACCATTATAGGTTGAAGATCGCGAGTAGCATATTCTACTCGAATGGTGGAAAAGGCTAGCCTGACTACAAGATTTCTGCCTATTTGCTAATAGTCGATAATCGTCGCGAGGTATGTGATTCTTCCTATACTCTTGGGCATGATATTTTAAAGTATATATATAGTACGGTAGACGTACGTGTGTTAACTGAACGTAGTTTTACGGCAATGTCTTTTGACTTAAGCCTGAATAATAAGAATCTGAAGTATTTCAAAAGAATTAAGAAACCTTTTTTAAAGAAGAGTAATACTTGGTTTGAAAGCTTAAGAGTTATACTAGCTTTATGGGAAGTTAGGTATAACGGCTTAAGAGAGATAAAAAGAACGGTTTATTGTTTTTAAGAAGTTAAGAGACTTAATCTTAAAAGATAAGAGACTTGACTTGTTATTAATATGAATTTTGTTAAAAAGGTGTGAAACCTCATTCGTGAGTAATGAGTACTTGGTTTTTAAAAGGAATAATGTTTTACTGATTTCGGAAATCAGAATAAGTATCGAACAAACCACAGCAGCGCTAATAAAGGGAAATGTATTGACTATTAATGTATTATTAAAACCAGTAGAAACCTCCATCTGCATAGAAGCTAAGAGGAGACAAAATGATATTACATTTCCTAGATCATGGCTGCTTTAATAAGATTGTTATAAACAAGAATAACCTACTCACATATAAGGCATATGTTTCTCAAATTGTTTTAAAGGAGAATTATATCATTAAGTGATTAAAACTATGAACTACGAAACCTTTCGAAAATGAGAAACTTGAGTATTTGAAATTAGGCAAACTTGAACGTTTGGAAAGAATATTGTTACTTGATTTTACAAAGAGAAGTGTTTTGATTTACTTAAGAAGATAGTCACTCTATTTTTATACTACGGGTATTGTGTGACTTTTGTGAAAGAAACAGATCTTTTAAAGAGTTAATGTATGAAGTATTTGGGGATAAAAACCCGAACTTGTTAATCATAAAGTAGAAAGTACCTTGTGTGAATAACTTGATTGTGTTGGTTTGTGATAGCCTTGTAATACTTCCTTGTTGATTTGATAATTAAACATGTTAGGATGCTACATGTGTTAGTGTCTTGTGATGTCTGTAGCGGTTTCCTTGTTGTGCTTATGTTGTCTAACGGTAGCCGTTATGCTAGTATTACATCACTCAACTCTTGACATGATTCCGGTTAAGCCGCTCCGACGCGGGTAGACTCAGCGTCCAGGACCATGATTCGAGAATACCTCACGCGGGTCCAGGGACCTATCGCGAGCTACGAGTTCCGTGTTAGTGCGCGCCCTTGTGGTCACGCGGTTCATGTGGCCACGCGGATCGCGAGTCCGTGACGCCGGGGAGTAGCTACCCTCGATGCGAGGAATACCTCACGCGCCATCGAGTGGCCTATGCGAGTCAGCGGAAGTTCCAGGACTAGACGCCGCACATTAGATATCGCGCGAGTGGCCGCCGATCATGTGGCGGTCTAGACAGATCTCATGATACGCTTTATGACCGTTGGTACTGGGTTTTAGTAGTCGCTATGCCTTCGCACTTACCCCAGACGGTTTTATTATGACACAGTGGGCCTTGGTGTTCATGTGTGTTCCTTGGTGCTTTTATATCATAGATCGCCGGCGGTGATAAGGTATTCCACGCATGATTGATGTTGTGGGCGTGAGACCCATAGTTGTATTTAAGTGATGACTTTGAGGGCGAGTCCCCGACTTGACATGATCGCTATTTATCAGGAATCGTAGTTTGATTATCATACATGTCTCCCGCTTTATATAGACTACTCGATTTCATTTACGATTTTCGCCACATACTTGGTACTGTTATCGACCTCCTTCGGGGCCGCGTTCATGCGCGCAGAGGTACACCAAATGTTGATCCTCGCCTAGTGGTCACGATTCAACGTTGGGAAGCTCCGTTTCTCGAGGCTTATCACGTATAGTCCTCGCTGTTGTAAGTGCTTACATTCAGGGTATGGCGGCCCCGCCCCGCCATTGTTGTCATATCATTCTTAGAGGTTTCAGTACTGCTGTGGGCAGAATTGTAAAGGGATGTAATCGTCTAGTTGTTATATATATATATGCCAAAAGGCAACTTTTCTCGGATAATCTTTACACTTCACTTTATTCATGTCTTGTTTTATATTCGCCGATTTCTCGATGTATGGCTACTTGGGTGCGGGTAAGGCACTACCACGGCCCGAAGTTCGGTCGTGACAAAAGTGGTATCGAGCGCTTAATCCTCGGAAAGTGTCTACGCATCGTATCTAGTAAGTCTTGATTATCGGTGTGTTGTGCACCACACCAATAATCGTGAGGCTATAAGATATTTAGGATTGGTTTCCATTCTTCTCACTATGAGATCGTGCTTAGAGTGTGTTATAAGTTGGACCTCTAACGTATTTCTTTCCTTACCGCTATGCCTCGCGTAAGGCAACCCGGCCGGGCAAGGCAAAGCGGCGGAGCCGCGAGTATAAAGAGAGGGTTACGAGGCACAGCCCAATCATCACCGGTGGTGCTTCATTCGGGAGTTCGCACGCCGCTAGCCCCAAGTGAGTTTAGCACGGCGGCAGCCTCTACCGCGCTATGATATTTGAACCTTCGGCCCACGACTGGGAACAGAGAATATAGAGTGCACCGATATATCACGGGTCTTGATGACTGTCTAAGAGAGGGTTGTGCAATAGTAGCTCTTCAGTCAGGCTTGAGCATGGCCTGCGTACGGGCTTATGCACAGCAGGCCGAGAAACGTAGAGATCGACGGATTAACCAAGATCAGCAGAAGAGGGCCAGAACAACAGGGTCCTTTGGTAACTTTCGAGGCGAATCGCCTCAGCAGCAGAATGAATATGCGCCTCCGCCAGTGCAGAGTGGTCCTCCACAGGGTTCAGGACGTTCGGGGTATGCCGGAGTTGGTCAGAACTCCAGGGCTTCCGGTTCACAGCTACACGTAGGTTCCAGCCAGCCGGATTCAGTTTTTCCCCAGTGTTCACAGTGTGACAGGCGTCATCCCGGGGAATGTCGTCTTTTAGTTGGTACTTGTTTCACTTGCGGCTAGCAGGAACATTTTTTTTTTTTGCGAGAAATTTGTCCGACCAGAGGTGGCGCGGATATAGAGACTCAGCCTTCAGGATCAGTGGCTAGTTCGTCACCTTCCTTAGCTATGCGCCCAACAGGGCAAGATTGATTAGAACGGCAAAAGGGGAGTGAAGTTGTAGATACAGGTTGATCCTTAACCCTCTAGAGATTTGTACGTATGATAAGATGAGTATGCCTTAAATGTTATGTTAATTGTGATTAGAAATCATGGTTAGTTAACCAGGTAAGATTGGGGATAAGGAAAGTGTGAGCCTTAGAGTTTTATACGTAGAGACCTTAGAGGTAAGGCCATCTCGAGTAAAAGATGTATTTTTATGTTTGACCCTTATCGGAGTGCATAGTACACGTGAGATATGTTTGTGTGATAAGTCCCTGAGTGGTATGAAATGAAAGAGGGTAGTTGAGCTAAGAAGACCACTAGGTTTTCGTGACTCGATGAGGAGATTGTTCCGGATCGGGGAACAAGAGTTTTGCGCGATAGCGGGGCGGGTTGCGGACCGATTGCGGGTCAAACCGCGGCCTGCATTGTGGTGGGGTCAGTTCGGGGTGGTCCCGCCAGGTGGTGGGGTCACGAGGGTGTTAGGCCCAAGTTTGGTTAACCAGCGTACGAGTTCGTGGATGCGTTCGACCAGTAGTCGGGCCGATGAGGTCAGCCCATCTTGTCTTTCAGTCAGGACCGTTTACTCGGCAGAGGGTTATGCGTGATGTTATGTCAGAAAGGTTGTAAGGCTGCACGATGTGCCTACTTTCACCCTATGACAGGCAGTGGAGCCCAGGTTACAGCTATTTCTTTTTCTGGAAGTTTTACCAGGCAGGGTTAGGATCTCAAGTGAGTCTCAGTATCGCATTCGCCCTCGGGCGTTGTTTGGATTTCGGGTAGTCGTGAGGATGGTTGCCTCTGTTGAGGAGTGTTTTAATAGCTACCATTTCGATTCGAATGTCGCCTTTATGACGCCTTGTAGGGCGGAAGTGTAAGTTCTTGCCGATTGGTTCGATGTCGGCAAGGTTCAGATAGTTGGTTCATACTTGTTTCGGCAGGATGGGGATAGGGTGAAGCTTATCCAGAAGAGGTTATTGGCAGCTCAGAGTCAACAGAAGTCGTGCGGATAATCTGCGACAACGCTTGGAGTTCAGGTTGACGGTGGGTCTTCTTGAAGGTACCACCCCGGAAAGGGTGTGACGAGTTTTGGAAAATAGAGGAAACTTAGCCCGAGGTACTTTGGGCCCTTTCAGATCATTTGAAGAGTAGGCCAGGTCGCCTATAGGTTAGCATTGTCGTCCGACTTAGGAGGCAGTACGTCCGGTCTTTCATGTTGTTATGTTCGGAAAAGTATCGGAGATCCATCCAAAGTGATCCCAGTTAATGATGACCAAGTTGGAGATAGTAACCTGTAGATTTGAACCCAAGCGAATGAAATGTGGTAAGTTATGAGAAAGAGTTCGAGTGAACGAGAAGGGTACGACGAGTAAGGGAAGAAGCGAGCATGTGTTAAGAACATAAAAGTGATCATTTCGTTTGTAAAAAAAATGTGCGAAGGGAGTATCTTTTAGCCCTTGGGTGGGAGCTTTTGTAGTGATGGAGGTGGTTCCTCGTGGACTTGGATTAAGTATTTGCGCGGTGTTTTTACGTGGCGGTGTGGCATGATTGTTTTCGTAAGTATAGCAGTGAAGACTATACTGGCGCATGTTTGTTTTGAGAATTAGAAGGAACATTCGGGACGAATGTTTCTAAGGAGGGGAGAATGTTATACCCCGTATTTACAGAGTATGTACGTGAGGACGTACGTATAAAAGTTTAAGCCTTAAGTTAGGCAAGGACCGAAAATTTTGTTCACAACCCCCGAAAAGAATCGTTTTTCGACGAAACGTTTTACAAAACTTGCGAAGGGAAAATTACGGCTATGTCATTTATAATTTTTGCGGATTTTTCCGAGAGATGAAATATTTTGGACCAACAAGAGGGCGACACTTGTCACCCTCAAGTGGGCGGTCAAGGTGGCCGAATTGGTGCCCATTTCGTGGCATGTTTTATGGCCTAATCCATGGGTCAATGTTTGTGAGGGAATTGTGGAGTAGGGTTAGGGTGCACTTGGGCAAATCTTGGCCCTCCACTTGCCCCCCACTTGGCTTGATCATGGCCATTGG
The DNA here is from genome assembly GCA_029844215.1 of Przewalskia tangutica. Taxonomy (NCBI): domain Eukaryota; kingdom Viridiplantae; phylum Streptophyta; class Magnoliopsida; order Solanales; family Solanaceae; genus Przewalskia; species Przewalskia tangutica. The sequence continues at coordinate 39,702,903 of CM056720.1, read as the reverse complement.
TTTCCCTATAAATACCCCCCCCCCCCTTTGAAGACTTCTTCATCCTAAAATAATTTCTAAAGTCTTGAAATCCTCCCTCCCTTGTAGTGAAGCTCTCGTCCAAAAGAGCTCCCCCTTCCCCCCTTTGAGTGGCCCTTGGCCGAGACACAAACCCCCCCCCTCTTGAGTTTTCTCGTATAAATACACCCCCCCCCTTGGTAGAAAAGTATTCTCCAAGTATTGTTACTATTCCAAAATACCTTAGCCTTATACCTTGTTGTATTCCAAAGTTACCTCTATACGTAGAGCCCGGAAATACTACCTTATGTCCTTTTAGTCTCAAACCGAAACCCTAAGGAAAATCTTCATAGCCGGTTGAAGTATTAAGAAGAAGTTGCGTAGAACTTCTAAGGGTTGTTTGGAGCGGGTTGGAGCGCCCAGAGTAGGAGCTAAACGTTGCTCAGGATCGACATTTAAACTTGGATAATTTTGGGCTTATCGAGGTAAATATCTTGTCTCCCTATTGTAATTAAGTTTACATACTATTGAAGTATAAGAATTAAGTATAAGTTATATCTGAGGAAGGTATATAAGAAGGAATTGAATCAGACTTACATAGGGTGTATTCTGATGAGACTTGTGAAGTTTGACGGGTAAGGAAGTGCTGCCCAATTTTCCGTAGAATCTTGTATCTAGATTTATTCTACCGAGTAGTCTAGACATTGATAGACTTGTATAACCATTATAGGTTGAAGTACTGCGAGTAGCATATTCTACTCGAAGGGTGGAAAAGGCTAGCCGGACTACAGTACTTTGGAGCTATTTGCTAATAGTCGATAATCGTCGCGAGGTATGTGATTCTTCCTATACTCTTGGGCATGATATTTTAAAGTATATATATAGTACGGTAGACGTACGTGTGTTAACTGAACGTAGTTTTACGGCAATGTCTTTTGACTTAAGCCTGAATAATAAGAATCTGAAGTATTTCAAAAGAATTAAGAAACCTTTTTTAAAGAAGAGTAATACTTGGTTTGAAAGCTTAAGAGTTATACTAGCTTTATGGGAAGTTAGGTATAACGGCTTAAGAGAGATAAAAAGAACGGTTTATTGTTTTTAAGAAGTTAAGAGACTTAATCTTAAAAGATAAGAGACTTGACTTGTTATTAATATGAATTTTGTTAAAAAGGTGTGAAACCTCATTCGTGAGTAATGAGTACTTGGTTTTTAAAAGGAATAATGTTTCTTGATTCGGAAATCAGAATAAGTATCGAACAAACCACAGCAGCGCTAATAAAGGGAAATGTATTGACTATTAATGTATTATTAAAACCAGTAGAAACCTCCATCTGCATAGAAGCTAAGAGGAGACAAAATGATATTACATTTCCTAGATCATGGCTGCTTTAATAAGATTGTTATAAACAAGAATAACCTACTCACATATAAGGCATATGTTTCTCAAATTGTTTTAAAGGAGAATTATATCATTAAGTGATTAAAACTATGAACTACGAAACCTTTCGAAAATGAGAAACTTGTGTATTTGAAATTAGGCAAACTTGAACGTTTGGAAAGAATATTGTTACTTGATTTTACAAAGAGAAGTGTTTTGATTTACTTAAGAAGATAGTCACTCTATTTTTATACTACGGGTATTGTGTGACTTTTGTGAAAGAAACAGATCTTTTAAAGAGTTAATGTATGAAGTACTTTGGGGATAAAAACCCGAACTTGTTAATCATAAAGTAGAAAGTACCTTGTGTGAATAACTTGATTGTGTTGGTTTGTGATAGCCTTGTAATACTTCCTTGTTGATTTGATAATTAAACATGTTAGGATGCTACATGTATTAGTGTCTTGTGATGTCTGTGTAAAGGGGTTTCCCTTGTTATGCTTATGTTGCCTAACGGTAAGCCGTTATGCTAGTATTACATCACTCTCCTCTTAACATGATTCCGGGGGTTAAGTTGCCCTCCGATGCGGGGTAGACTCAGGCGGTCTGGGAAAATGATTCGAGAATACCTCATGCGGGTCCAGGGGACCTATGCGGAGCTACGAGAGTTCCAGGTTAGTGTGCGGCCCTTGTGGTCATGCGGTCTATGTGGCCATGCGAACTGCGAGTTCAGGACGTTGCCGGGGAGTAGCTACCCTCGATGCGAAGAATACCTCATGCGGGCCATTGGAGTGGCCTATGCGGAGCTGCGGGAAGTTCCAGGACTAGACGCGCACATTAGATCTGCGGCGGTGGCCAACTTCGATCATGTGGCGGTCAGACAGATCTCATGATACGATTTATGACCGTTGGTACTATGGGTTTTAGTAGTCGGCTATGCCTTCGTACTTACCGTGCGGTTTTATTATGACACAGTGGGACCCGTGTTCATGTGTGTTCCTTGGTGCTTTTATATCATAGGCTGGCGGTGAGGAAGGTATTCCACGCATGATTGATGTTGTGGGCGTGAGACCCATAGTTGTATTTAAGTGATGACTTTGAGGCGTGAGTCCCCGACTTGACATGACTACTTATTTATTGTGATCGTAGTTTGGTTATCATACATGTCTCCGCTTTATATAGACTACTATGATTTCATTTACGATATTTTCGATTCACATAATTGGTACTGTTATCGACCTCCTTCGGGCTGCGTTCATGCCGCAGTGTAGGTACACCGTGTTGATCCTCGCTCTTAGGGTCACAATTCAGCGTTTGGGAAGCTCCGCTTCTCGAGGCTTATCACCGTATAGTCCCCGTCGTTGTAAGTGCTACATTCGAGGTATGGCGGGCCCTGTCCGCCATTGTTGTCATATCATTCTTAGAGTGCAGCAATCGCTGTGGGCAGAATTGTAAAAAGGGATGTAACTGTTCTAGTTGTTATATATATATATGCCAAAAGGCAACTTTTCTCAGATAACTGTTTTACACTTCACTTTATTCATGTCTTGTTTTATATTCCGCTGATTTCTCTGATGTATGGCTACTTGGGTGCCCGGGGTAAGGCACCAGTCACGGGCCCGGGTTCGGGTCGTGACAGGTGCCCGGGGTAAGGCACCAGTGGCGGGCCCGAGGTCGGGTCGTGACAGGTACATGATATGTTGGTACCACACATTTCTAAAAGGAAAAGTTTATTATATGTGATTGGTACATGATATGTTGGTACCACGCATTTCTAAAAGGAAAGTTCATTTTAATAGTTGGTACACGAGATGTTGGTACCTAGGTTTAGTTAAAATGAAAATTTTATATGTGTTTGGTACATGATATGTTGGTACCTTGGCATAGCTCAAATGAAAGATTTTATATGTGTTTGGTACATGATATGTTGGTACCTTGACATAGCTAAAATGAAAAGTTTGTATATGTGATTGGTACATGAGATGTTGGTTCCTTGGTTTTATTCCTTTGAGAGTCAAAATATGAGTTAAGATGCACAAGGATGCTTATGGTAGCTATTCGTGCAAGTGTTATTATTCCATTTCCCCGAGCCCCTCACTAAAGAGCTGGGATACATTATAGTGAGTTCGCCGAGTCCCTCACTAAAGGGTCGGGATGCGTTATATGAAAACAGATATAATGACTCTCATTTCTATAAAGTACATTGGTACCGTGGTACAGTGGTACAATGATACAGTGGAAAAAGTTACAGTTGGCTCTTATTTTATATGGCACGGTTGGATCTGGTATTTGATTTTCATACTTGTCCCAGTCTTTCTTTTGTACAGTTATGATCTTGTTTACTGTACTTCCTGGTTACATACTTAGTATTTATTGTACTGACCCCCTTCGGGGGGCTGCGTTCATGCCCGCAGGTATATGTACTCAGTTGGGTGATCTGAGAGCTTAGGATCCTTGCCAGCTTGTTAAGACATCTCCATTGTTCCGGAGCCTAGTCATTTTGGTACAGGTCTTCCATTATGACTCATGTATATTCAGGGGTACGGCGGGGCCTTGTCCCGTCATAATTGTTGTCTTACTCTTAGAGGTCTGTAGTCATGTGTGAGTTGGTCATGTACAGTTGTAGTCCGTTTGGACAATTCTATGTAAGTGGCGGCCTTGTCGGCTCGCCTATTGTGTTTTAATGAGATTTTGAGTTTTCTTTTAGCTTCCGCTGGTTATATGTGATGTATGGGTAGAAGGGTGCCCAGGTAGGGCACCAATCACGGGCTCGGGGTTTGGGTCGTGACACCACCTATTTAAGTGCGAGGACATGCCACCTCATATGAACGCAATTAAGAATTCAAAAGTGTCCACGGCCACAACGGACAAAACATTAAGAAGAACACGGTAAGAGAAATTGTTGTGTTGGTGTTGTTGACTTGACTTACACTAAATAATGAAGGTTCAAGACATCACGTTCACCTGCGCAGTAAGTCCGGTGGTATTCAACTAAGAAAGTTTCAAAGCGAAAGCTACCTCTCCTGATGCAACATCAGTTCGCTGAAAGATTGCTGGAAATAGGCACCTTGTGAGTAATGCCAAAATCTCTTTCAAGAGGGGATTGTTGGAAATTTATTAATGTGGAATAAATTTTATCTCATTATTTATGACTCGAAAAATTGGGAGGGGGGGGGGGGGGCACGTTGGAAACGTCATTTCCACACACGTGCACACATTGTACCAATGATCGTAAATTTCATTAGTGAAAGATATATTGATACGTAAGTAAAGTGTTTGAGACATAGAATGATGGACGATTATTGACCAAATGACAAGTGTTCCACATTGGTAAACGAAGGAAGAAGTGTGCAAAGTGTAACATGGAATGTGTTACTGTCACGACCCGATCCCGGGCCCGTGACTGGTGCCTTACCCGGGCACCCAAGTAGATATACATCAGAGTAACCAGCGGAATATAAAAACAAAGACATGAAACAATAAAGAGTAAGAACAGTCTAACCAAGAAAATGTCGCCTTTCGGCATGTATATATATACCAAAACTCGAACAACAGTACTACAGACCTCTAAGAATTTTTATAACAACTATGACGGGACAGGGCCCCGCCATACCCCTGAATGTACAAGTACCTACAATCTCAGGGAATCATACCAAAAGATAAGCCTCCGGAGAAACGGAGCTTCCCAAAACGCTGAACTGTGATCCTGTGAGCGAGGATCAACGACTGATGTACCTCTACCTGCGGCATGAACGCAGCCCCCCTGTTATACCCCGTAATTCCAGAGTATGTACGTAAGGGCGTACGTATAAAAATTTGAGCCTTAAAGTTGGCTAGTTTCGAAATTTGGGCATAGGTGCCAAAAAGAATCGTTTTTCGACGAAACGTTTTACTAAACTTGCGAAGGGAAAATTCCGGCTATGTCATTTCTAATTTTTGCGGATTTTTCCGAGAGACGAAACATTTTGGACCAACGGGAGGGTGACATGTGTCACCCTCACATTGGAAGCTTGAGTGGGCGGTAATGGACGATTGGGTCAAGGGGGGTTGGTAGGATATTTTGTGCAAGTTGTGTGGTAGATGGATAAGGTCCACATGGTTAAAATCTAGCCCTACACTTGCACCACACTTGTCTTCATCTTGGCCATTGGTTGGCCTTTGGTTAGCCTATAAATACTCCCCTTACTTGAAGACTTTCTTCATCCAAAACTTGAGCAATCTTTCTAAGTCTCAAAATACTCCCTCCCTCTCAAAGATCTCGTCCAAAGCCCTCCCCTTTGAGAAAAGGCCCTGGGCCGAGAGCCTCCCTCCCCTGTGGTGCTCAGCCGAGGTACCCCAGCCAAGTTGTTTTCAGATAATACCCCTTGTTGTGGTATAGAAATACTCTCCTAGTATTGTTATAATGCCCAAATACTCGCCCAAATACCTTGTAGTATTCCCAAGGTTACACTTATACAAATCCTAAAATACTACGATACTTTCTTTAGCCACTAAACGACACCCTAAGGAAAATCTTCATTGATAGTTGAAGTATTTAAGTAGAAGTTGGTTAAAACTTCTAAGGGTTGTTTGGAGCGATTGGAGCACTCGGAGTAGGAGTTTAACGTTGCTCGGGAGCGACTTTATACTTGGATAATTTATGGGCTCATCAAGTAAATACTCTCGCCCTTCTATTGTAATTGGAAATTACATACTGTAGTAGTATATAAATGAATATAAGATTCATAAGAAGAGACTTGGACTGTAATAGAAGGATATTACAGAAAAAGGATTGAACTGAAATCACTTCAGAAGAATATAAGTAGAAGTTAAACTGTACTTACATAGGACTGTATATACAGTAGACTGATAACCTTTATTGGTTGAATATTTTGCAAGTAGCATGTGCTACTTAGAAGGTGGACAAGGCTAGCCGGGTTATAGCCGTGAAGCGTTTTGCTAATAGTCGATAATCGTCGCGAGGTATGTGATTCTTCCTATACTCTTGAGCATGAAGTATTTTAAAAGAATACATATAGTACGGTAGACGTACGTGTGGCAATGTCTTTTGACTTAAGCCTGAATAATATGTATATATTACGGTAGATGTACGTGTGCTAACTGAATATAGTTGTACGGCAATGTCTTTTGACTTAAGCCTGAATAATAAGAACCTTGAAACATTTTAAAAGGAATATAGATATAGTACGGTAGACGTACGTGTATTAACTGAATGTAGCATTACGGCAATGTCTTTTGACTTAAGCCTGAATAATCAAGAGTCTTAAAGTATTTCAAAAGAATTAAGGAACCTTTTTGAAATAAGAGTAATACTTGGTTTTGAAAACATAAGGAGTTATACTAGCTTTATGAGAGGTTAGGTATAACGTCTTAAGAGAGATAAAAAGAATGGTTTACTGATTTTAGAAGTTAAGAGACTTATTCTGAAAAGATAAGAGACTTGACTTAATTGATTTGATATGAAGTTTGTTAACAATGTGAGACCTCATTCGTGAGTAATGAGCACGTGGTTTTTAAAAGGAATAATGTTTTACTGATTTCAAAAATCAGAATGTGTATCGACAAACCACTGCAGCGTTAATAAAGGAAAATGTATTGAATAAATGAAGTATCATTAAAACCAGTAGAAACCTCCATCTGCATAGAAGCTAAGATGAGACAAAATGATATTACATTTTCTAGATCATGGCTGCTTAATAAGATTGATTATGAACAAGAATAACCTACTACCATGGCATATGTTACTCAATTGTTTTAAAAAGAGATTAAGACATTGAACTATGAAACTTTTCTAAAAAGAGACTTGCGTAATTGAAATTAGGCAAACCGAACTTTAGGGAAAAGAAAGGCATCAGGTTGTCTTAAAATGGTTTAAAACTTAGAGTGTTATGACAAATTTTATGGGAAGTTGGTTATAACGACTTTATGAAAACAAAGGGTTTTTATCATTGGTTTTAATGTAGTAACCGGACTTTAAAAAAAGTGTTTTGCTAAAAGAAGGTATGGTGTCATTTTAATTGGTTTTTAAAAAGGAAAGTATGGAAGTTGTTTTGGTTTACTTAAAAGATGTAAGTCACTCTATTTTTATACTACGGTTATCGGGTGACTTTTATAAAAGGAATGGATCTCTTTAAAAGGAATTTAACGTACGTAGTACTTTTAGGTTAAAATCCGACTTTGACATAAAATGAAAGTACCTTGAGTCAGGTATAACTTGCCTATGCTTATTGTTGTGAAACTTGACCATGTTACGTGATAGCCTTGTTGTGCAAGTACCGTGTTCTACTCGACTACGGTTCACGGGATGAACCGAATGTATTTCACTCGACTACCGTTCATCCGGAATGTATTTCACTCGACTACGGTTCATCCGAATGTATTTCACTCGACTACGGTTCATCCGAATGTATTTCACTCGACTCACGGTTCATCCGGGAATGTATTTCACTCGACTACCGGCTCATCCGGGAATGTATTTCACTCGACTATCGGTTCATGGGATGAACCGGGAATGTATCCCACACGTTTCTATACTGGGTCCATGAGATGGGCCGAGACATGTTATACGTATCACATGATTTGTACCTAGATCACGGTGAGGAAGAAATTCCACGTGAGGATGACTTTGAGGCGTGAGTCCACGACTTGACATAATCGCTTTTATGTTGTGAATCGTAGTTTGGTTATCATACATGTCTCCCGCTTTATATAGACTATTATGATTTCATTTGCGATTTTACGCTTCACATACTTGGTACTTGTTATCGACCTCTTCGGGGCTGCGTTCATGCCGCAGTAAGTACACCTACCGCCGATCCGCGCTTAGGATCTCATTTCAGCCTTGGGAAGCTCCGCCTTCTGAGGCTTATCTTTGGTATGTTACCCCCGAGTCCGTAGGTCCTTGTACATTCGTGGTATGGCGGGCCCCGTCCTGCTATAGTTGTTGTATAAATCTTAGGTCTCAGAGCACCGCTGGGCAAGTGTGTAAGGGTTGTAATCGCTCAAATGTTTATATATATATATATGTTGAAAGGCAACCGTTTTGGTTGGCCTATTTTCTTTCATCTTAATCCATGTCTATTTACATGTTTAAGTTTTATTTCCGCTGGTTTTCTCTGATGTTGTATCACTAGTGTGCCCGGTAGGCACGATCACGCCCGGTTCGGTCGTGACAAAAGTGGTATCGAGCGCTTAGTCCTCGGAAAGTGTCTACGCACCGTGTCTAGTAGAGTCTTGATTATCGGTGTGTTGTGCACCACATCTATAATCAGGAGGCTATAGGACATCTAGGATTGGTTTCCATTCTTCTCATTCTGAGATCGTGCCTTAGAGCTGTGTGATAAGTTGGACCCTCTAACGTATTCCTTTCCTTTACCAGTTATGCCTCCGCATAAGGCAACCTAGGCCCAGATGGGCAAGGCAGTCGAGGGAGTTGTTAGTGAGATACAGAGGAGTACGAGGGCGCAGCCAAGACAGATGCCGACGGCCAGGTTTCGCGACGCCGCCAAAGACCAAAGAGAGTTTAGAGCCGCAGCAATGGTCGCCGAGACTACAAGACTGAGCCTCCACCCCACACTGGAGCAGATGAGATGGGGTACAAGGAGATGGCGATCGCCGTGGTCGTGGCCGATATGAGGATAGGCCGATGCAGCAGCCTCAGCCCCAAGAGCACCCGTAGTTCACCCCGAGCGCATTTGAGACTACGGATTTTCCGAGGTGTAACCCGCCGAGTTTTATGGGTCGAGGCACGAGGATGATCCGCAGGAGTTCATCCGGCGCTTCTGGTCATGAGAGTGATCAAGGCATCGGATACCGAGTCGGTGGTCCTAGGTTCGCATCGGCCGCGCGTGATACCGCAATGATCGTTTGATTCGCGAGCTGTCCCGGGAGAGAATGCACTTCCACTATATGGGACGAGTTCTTAAAGGCATTTCTTGCACACTTCTTGCCTCCACGATGAGGAGGGCTCGGGCCGACGATTTTGACGTTGAGGCGGGATCGCGACGGTTAGAGAGTACAATGTGAGTTCGACTCACTAGCTCGGATGTCCCCGCAGAGTAGCCGATATGGAGGACAGAGTACACCGCCACGTCACCGCTAGATGATTACTGGCGAGGCTTGTACGGTGTAGCTCTTCACCGGCATGGACATTGCCCGCATGCAAGCTCATGCACTAGGATGCGAGGCACGAGAGGTCGACGAAATGACCGAGATCGCCAGAAGAGGCCGTGACAGCAGGTCCTTTGGTAACTTTCGAGGCGACAGCCTCAAAGAAGAGTTAGCATGTACTCCGCCAAGACAGAGTGGTCCTCCACGCCTTCGTGACGCTCGGTATTCGAGCTGGTCGAGCTCCGTGGCTTCCGTTCACAGTATACGTGAGTGCTAGCCAGGATTCATGCCCTCGCAGTGCACGATGTGGCAAACATCATCCCGGGAATGTCATCTTTTACCGGCTTGTTTCACCGCGCCGTGGCCATGGACGAGATCGTGCTTATAGAGAGGTACCGGCAGCTGGGCGCAGCTCACCGGATCGATGGCGTGTTCATCACCTTCATATGCTACTGCAGGCGTGCCTATGATTAGAGTGAGCGGTAGGTTCGTATATCCTTAACCTCTAGAGACTTGTATGTATTGATGATGTGTTTAGTGTTATGTCGGATAGCTTGGTGCTAAAATGTGATTTAGAAACCCGTTAGTGTAAAAGGGTAAGCCTGGGTGAGAAAATGATGAACCTTAGAATACTACATGAGACCTTAGATGTAAGCGCCGCTTGAGTACAAGTTTTTGAGTGATCTTTGTCGAACGTATAGGTATACGTGGTGTAATTGTGTGATAAGTCCCCGGGTAGTGTGAAATGGAAGTGGTAGCTTTCATGACCGTAGAGGTAAGATTGTTTCGATCGGGAACAAGAGCGTGATGCGTTAAGTGGGTCAGTGGGGCCATGAGGGCCAACCCGCGCCGCTTTCGAGGTTGGGTCAGCTTTGGGTGGTCCCGCCAGTGGTAGGGTCACGAGGGTGTTAGGCCCAAGTTTAGATGACCATTGTATGAGTTTGTGGATATGTTCGACCGAATCGGATCGTGAAGGCCGGGAATGACCTAAGGAAGAGTGAAGCTAGTAAGATGACCAAGTTGGAGGTGGTGACTCAAAGTTTTGGAAACTAAAGCGATGATCAAGTATGGTACGATACTAGAAGAGTTCAAGTGTTCGAGAAGGGCACAACGAAAAGGAAGGAAGAGAACGTGTGTTATTTCGTACAGCGTGGCGTTGGCAACATGATTAGAAGATCTTCATCGTTATCCGTCTTGAGAAGGAACATTCGGGACGAATGTTTCTAAGGAGGGGAGAATGTTATACCCCGTAATTCCAGAGTATGTACGTAAGGGCGTACGTATAAAAATTTGAGCCTTAAAGTTGGCTAGTTTCGAAATTTGGGCATAGGTGCCAAAAAGAATCGTTTTTCGACGAAACGTTTTACTAAACTTGCGAAGGGAAAATTCCGGCTATGTCATTTCTAATTTTTGCGGATTTTTCCGAGAGACGAAACATTTTGGACCAACAGTAGGGTGACATGTCACCCTCACATTGGAAGCTTGAATGGGCGGTAATGGACGATTGGGTCAAGGGGGGTTGGTAGGATATTTTGTGCAAGTTGTGTGGTAGATGGATAAGGTCCACATGGTTAAAATCTAGCCCTACACTTGCACCACACTTGTCTTCATCTTGGCCATTGGTTGGCCTTTGGTTAGCCTATAAATACTCCCCTTACTTGAATACTTTCTTCATCCAAAACTTGAGCAATCTTTCTAAGTCTCAAAATACTCCCTCCCTCTCAAAGCTCTCGTCCAAAGCCCCCTCCCCCTTTGAGACAAGGCCCGTGGCCGAGAGCCTCCTCCCCTCAGTGGTGCTCCTAGCCGAGGTACCCCTAGCCTAGTTGTTTTCGTATAATACCCCTTGTTGTGGTATAGAAATACTCTCCTAGTATTGTTATAATGCCCAAATACCTTGTAGTATTCCCAAGGTTACACTTATACAAAGCCCAGAAAATACTACTATACTTTCTTTAGCCACTAAACGAAATCCTAAGGAAAATCTTCATTGATAGTTGAAGTATTTAAGTAGAAGTTGGTTAGAACTTCTAAGGGTTGTTTGGAGCGGATTGGAGCACTCGGAGTAGGAGCTTAACGTTGCTCAGGAGCGACTTTATACTTGGATAATTTATGGGCTCATCGAGGTAAATACTATCGCCCTTCTATTGTAATTGGAAATTACATACGTAGTAGTATATAAATGAATATAAGATTCATAAGAAGAGACTTGACCGTAATAGAAGGATATTACGTAAAAGGATTGAATCAAATCACTTCAGAAGAATATAAGTAGAAGTTAAACTGTACTTACATAGGACTGTATATACAGTAGACTGATAACCTTTATTGGTTGAATATTTTGCAAGTAGCATGTGCTACTTAGAAGGTGGACAAGGCTAGTCGGGTTATAGCCGTGGAGCGTTTTGCTAATAGTCGATAATCGTCGCGAGGTATGTGATTCTTCCTATACTCTTGAGCATGAAGTATTTTAAAAGAATACATATAGTACGGTAGACGTACGTATGGCAATGTTTTTGACTTAAGCTCGAATAATATGTATATATTACTACGGTAGATGTCGTGTGCTAATCGAATATAGTTATGCGCAATGTCTTTTGACTTAAGCATGAATAATAAGAACCTTGAAACATTTTAAAAGGAATATAGATATAGTACGGTAGACGTACGTGTATTAACTGAATGTAGCATTACGGCAATGTCTTTTGACTTAAGTCTGAATAATCAAGAGTCTTAAAGTATTTCAAAAGAATTAAGGAACCTTTTTGAAATAAGAGTAATACTTGGTTTTGAAAACATAAGGAGTTATACTAGCTTTATGAGAGGTTAGGTATAACGTCTTAAGAGAGATAAAAAGAATGGTTTACTGATTTTAGAAGTTAAGAGACTTATTCTGAAAAGATAAGAGACTTGACTTAATTGATTTGATATGAAGTTTGTTAACAATGTGAGACCTCATTCGTGAGTAATGAGCACGTGGTTTTTAAAAGGAATAATGTTTTACTGATTTCAAAAATCAGAATGTGTATCGACAAACCATCATAGCGTTAATAAAGAAAAATGTATTGAATAAATGAAGTATCATTAAAACCAAGAGAAACCTCCATCCGCATGTAAGCTAAGATGAGACAAAATGATATTACATTTTCTAGATCATGGCTGCTTAATAAGATTGATTATGAACAAGAATAACCTACTCGCCTATGGCATATGTTACTCAATTGTTTTAAAAAGAGATTAAGACATTGAACTATGAAACTTTTCTAAAAAGAGACTTGCGTAATTGAAATTAGGCAACCGAACTTTAGGGAAAAGAAAGGCATTGTGTTGTCTTAAAATGGTTTAAAACTTAGAGTGTTATGACAGCTTTATGGGAAGTTGGTTATAACGACTTTATGAAAACAAAGGGTTTTTATCATTGGTTTTAATGTAGTAACTGGACTTAAAAAAAAGTGTTTTGGTCTAAAAAGAAGGTATGGTGTTGCCTTAATTGGTTTTTAAAAAGGAAAGTATGGAAGTTGTTTTGGTTTACTTAAAAGATGTAAGTCACTCTATTTTTATACTACAGTTATCGGGTGACTTTTATAAAAGGAATGGATCTCTTTAAAAGGAATTTAACGTACGTAGTACTTTAGGGTTAAAATCCGGACTTTGACATAAAATGAAAGTACCTTGAGTTGTGTATAACTTGCCTATGCTTATTGTTGTGAAACTTGACCATGTTACGTGTGATAGCCTTGTTGTGCAAGTACTGTGTTGTTATACCCCGTATTTCCAGAGTATGTACGTGGAGACGTACGTACGAAAGTTTGTGACTTAAAGTTTGGCTTAGGTTCGAAATTTGTGCACAACACCCGGTTAGAGTCGTTTTTCGACGAAACGTTTTACAAAGCTTGCGAACGGTAAATTCCGGCTATGTCCTTTTTAATTTTTGCTGATTTTTCCGAGCGACGGAACATTTTTGACCAACGAGAGGGTGACACTTGTCACCCTCAAGTGGACGCCTAAAGTGGGCGGTTTGGGCTTGGACGAATGGCCTTGATTTGGGGCTTGTTTTGTGCCTTGTTTTGTGGAGTGTTTTGTGGAGTAGGGTTATGGTGCACTTGTGCCAATCTTGGCCATCCACTTGCCCCACACATGGCTTGATCTTGTCCGTTGGTGTCCCTATAAATACCCCCTTGCTTGAAGGTTTTTCTTCATCCCTCATTTCATTCTAAGTCTTGAATTCCTCCTCCTCTTGTGACTCTCGCCCAAAGCCTCTTCCTCCCCTTCTAGTGGCCTTTGGCCGAGAGGTTCCTCCCCTCATGAGTTCTTGCCGAGGTACCCCCTAGCCTAGTTGTTCGAGAAATATACCCTCTTTTGTGGTATTGAAATACTCCTCCAAGTATTGTTATAATGCCCAAAATACCTTAGCCTTTACCTTGTAGTATTCCAAAAGTTACCTCTATACGTAGAGCCCTAAATACTACCTTTGTCCTTTTAGTCTCAAACCAAAACCCCAAGGAAATCTTCATAGCGAGTCAAGTATTTAAGTAGAAGTCAGAACTTCTGGCGGTTGTTTGAGCGGATTGAGCGCGCAAGCAGAGAGCTAAACCTTGCTCGGGATCGACATTATAATTTGGATAATTTTGGGCTTATCGAGGTAAATATTCTTGTCCCCTTATTGTAATTGGAAATTACATGTTGTAGGACTATATAGTTGAAGTATACTATATATGTAACTAAGCATAGCTTTGGCAATGTCTTTTGACTTAAGCTGAATTTAAAGAAGAGAGTCGAACTGTAATTACATAGGAATGTATTACGAGACTTGTGGTATTATCAGATAGTAGAATTGTATACGTCCGTTAGATGTATAACCCCCTTGTTGGCTTGGTAGCCTACCGATAGAGAGGAGATTTACGCCTGTATGCGGGAGGTCGCTGAATTTTCAGAGAATATGGAACCGCATGCTAGAAGTTAATAGACGTTTGTGGCCTTATAGGTGGAAGTACTACGAGTAGCGTATTCTACTTGAAGAGTGGAAACGGCCAGCCGTTACGATCGCGAGCGCTTTGCTTATTTGTCGATAATCGTCGCGAGGTATGTGAACCTCTTCCTATCCTTCTAGCATGATGCTTTGTAAACTATGTAGTACGGTGACGCATACGTGCTAAATGAGTTGGTTGGTTTAAAACATGTGGTGTTATAATAGCTTTATGGGAAGTTAGTTATAACGACTCTATGTAGGTAAAAGATTGGTTTATTGATTGTAGAAGTTAAGAGACTTGATCTTGAAAGATAAGAGACTTAACTTGTTTTACTTGTAATTAACATTTTGTTAAAAGTGTTGTGAAACCTCATTCGCGAGTAATGAGTACTTGGTTTTAAAAAGAATAATGTTTTATTGATTTGGAAATGAGAATAAGTGTCGAACAAACCATGTTAGCCGCTAATAAAGGGAAGTGTATTGACAAATAACAAATTGTTATTAAAACCAGAGAAACCTCCATCCGCATAAGCTAAGATAAGACAAAATTATATTACATTTCCTAGATCATGGTCAGTAATAAGATTGTTGTAAACAAGAATAAACGGCTCACGTCAAGACATATGTTACTCAATTGTTTTAAAAGAGTTTAAGACTATGGGTTATGAAACCTTTCTAAAATGAGAAACTTGAGCATTTGAAATTAGGCAAACTTGAACGTTTGGAAAATAATGTTGTTACTTGATTTTACAAAGGGAAGTATTTTGGTTTACTTAAAAGATAGTCACTCTATTTTATGCTACTGTATTATGTGACTTTTGTGAAAGAAACGGATCCTTTAAAAGAGTTAATGACGTAGTACTTGTGGTTAAAACCCGCACTTTGATACGAAATGGAAGTACCTTGAGTTGTGTGTAACTTGCCTATGCTTGTTGTGTAACTCGCCTATGCTTGTTGTTATAGCCTTTGTTGTGCAAGTGTTGATATCGTGACTTCTTGGGAAGGAGTGGATCTTTTATAAAAGTCTAGAAGTATGGTAATTTGCTTGAGCTTGTTTGTGATAGCTTTGGTTGTGCGGTATATTGTTGTTGATGTCACATGGACACGCCTACACCGATGCAGTAATTCGGGGCGTGCTACGCGGCGAGTTAATCACCCAAGATATTGTTGATAATGTCACTGGGCGTGTCTACACCGGCGCATTCCGGGCATGGCGCCAGGGCATTGTTACTATTGTTGCATCATGGACATGTCTACACCGATGCAGAATTCCGGGGAAATGCGTCCATGATGCGAACGTGATTGATGTTGTGGGCGTGAGACCCATAGTTATATTTGAGTGATGACTTGAGGGCGTGAGTCCACGACGACATGATCGCTTTTATGTTGTGGAATCGTAGTTTTGTTATCATACATGTCTCCTGCTTTTATATAGATCGTTATGATTTCATTTACTGATTTTTACGATTTCACATACTTGGTACTGTTATCGACCTCTCCTGGGCCGTTCATGCCGCAGTAGGAGTACATCGCAGTAGTGGATCCTCGCCATAGGATCACGATTCAACATTGGGAAGCTCCGCTTCTCCTGAGGCTTATCTTTGTATGTTACCACGAGTTGTAGGTTCTGTATCAGGGTATGGCGAAGGGCCTGTCCGTCATATTGTATAAAAACTCTTAGAGGTCTGTAGTATCGCAAGCGTGGTTTGTAAAAGGATTAAACTGCTCATTTTGAAAGAGTTGTTTATATATATTTTATTGCAAGTAACCGCTTGGCCTCGCTTTTATGATCATGTATCTTGTTTCTTGTTTAAGTTTTATATTCCGCTGGTTTTCTCTGATGTTGTATCACTAGGGTGCCCGAGGTAAGGCACCAGTCACGGGCCCGGGATCGGGTCGTGACAAAAGTGGTATCGAAGCGATTAATCTCGGAAAGTGTCTGCATCCGTGTCTAGTAGAGTCTTGATTATCGATGTGTGCACCACATCTATAATCGTGAGGTCGCAGACATTTAGGATTGGTTTCCATTCTTCTCATTCCGAGATCGTGCCTTAGAGCGTTGTAAGTTGTACCTCCGACGATCTCGCTTTTACCGATTATGCCTCCGCGCAGAGCAACCGAGCCCGGCGGCAAGACGATGAGTGGTGCTAGTGAGATACAGAGGAGTACGAGGCGCAGCCCGGCCAAGGTGAGATTATGTTTGAGACGGCGGTTTTGCGACGCCGCCACTCAAAGAAGCTAGAGTCGCAGCAGCGGGTCTGCCGAGACCACCGCACTGAGCCTCCATCCCACACCGGAAGCGGATGAGACGGGTACAAGGAGATGGCGATTCGCTGGCGCCGTATCGTGGCCGATATGAGGATAGGCCGACGCAGCAGCTTCTAGTTCCAGATGCACCCGTTCACCCCGAGCGTATAGTTTGAGGCTACGGACTTTTCGAGTCAGAGCCCGCGAGTTTTATGGGTCGAGGCACGAGGATGATCTGCAGGAGTTCATCCGGCGCCATTACGGTCGCGAGAGTGATCAAGGCTTCGAGACCGAGTCGGTCTTAGGTTCGCATCGGCCGCTGCGTGATACCGCAATGATCGTTTGATTCATGGAGTTGTCCCGGAGAGCATGCGCTCAGCAGATGGGACGAGTTCTCGAGGCATTCTCACCCACTTCTTGCCTCCGCAGATGAGCGGCACGGCCGACAGATTTATGATGCTTAGACAGAGAGGGCGTACGGTTCGGGAGTACAACGTGGAGTTTGACTCGTTGGCTCGGTATGTCCCCGCTTTAGTAGCAACCATGGAGGATAGAGTGCACCGCTACGTCACCGGGCTAGATGATTACTTGACAGAGGCTTGCTCGGGTGTAGCTCTTCACCGGCATGGACATTGCCCGCACGCAGCTCATGACCGGGATGTGAGGCACGAGGTCGACGGAATGACCAAGATCAGCGTAAGAGGGTCGAACAACAGGTCCTTTGGTGACTTTCGAGGCGGACCGCCAAGAAGATACTAGTTTTGTACCTCCGCCAAGCAGAGTGGTCCTCCACAACCTTCGTGAGCATCCAGAGTATTCGAGCGGTCGTGGCTCGAGGTTCGTGTTTCGCGAAGTAAGGGTGTTGGCGACGCGTCACCCTACCTCGGTGGTCGATGTGGTAGACCGCATTTCGGAGTGTCGTGGTGCCAAGGGAGCTTGTTATTTTGCGCCAGCAGGCCATTTTGCGAGGAACCGTCCACGGGCGGTAGCACGGATTTTACGACTCACCTTCGTGATCGATGGTCGTTCATCACCTTCACTACTGCACGCAGGGGCGTGATTAGAGAGCGGTAGAGACAGGTATATCCTTAACCCTCTGAGTTTTGTATGCTGATGTGTTTAGTGTTATGTTCGGATAGCTTTGTGCTAAAATGTGATTTAGACACCTAGTTATTGTAGAAGGGTAAGTATGGGGGCATGGTAAGTGGGAACCTTAGACTATGTCACGATTGAGACCTTAGAGGTAAGGTCGTCTTGAGTAAAAGATTTATTTCATGTTTGACCCTTATCAGAGTAAGTAGTACGTGGGAATTATTTGTGTGATAAGTCCATGGGTAGTGTGAGATGGAAGTGGTAGCTTTCATGACTTGATTAGGTAAGATTGTTCCGCTTCGGCGAGCAAGTATCGCGCCGATTGCTGGTCGGGTTGATGACCGCTCGCGGGTCGACCCGCAGCCCGGTTTTGGGTGGGGTCAGTTCTAGGTAGTCCCGCCAGGTGGTAGGGTCACGAGGGTGCTAGGCCCCAGTTTAGGTGACCATCGTATGAGTTCGTGGATATGTTCTACCAGAAGCGGTTCGTAAAGGCCGGGAATGGCCTTAAAGAAGATTGAGATTAGTAAAATGACCAAGTTTGGAGGTAGTGACTCACGCTTTGAGAACAGGCGATGATCAAGTATGGCACGCCCCGAGTGACACTAGAACCTCGTGGATCGCATGCGGGTACCATTTGTTGGGTCGCCGAGTGAAACTAGAACCTCGCGCAAAGTGACAAAAGTGGTATCGCACGACGAGCAAGGAAGGAAGAGAACGTGTGTTATTTCGCGTGGCCAAGCGGGCGTTGGCAACTTGTTAGAGGAACTTTATCGATGCCGTCTTGAGAAGGAACATTCGGGACGAATGTTTCTAAGGGCGAGAGAATGTTATACCCGTATTTCAGTAGTATGCGTGGGACGACGCATTTAAAGTTTGTGACTTAAAGTTTGGCTTAGGTTCGAAATTTGTGCACAACACCCGGTTAGAGTCGTTTTTAGACGAAACGTTTTACAAAGCTTGCGAACGGTAAATTCAGGCGATGGCCTTTTTAATTTTTGCTGATTTTTACGAGCGACGGAACATTTTGACCAACGAGAGAGGGTGACACTTGTCACCTCAAGCCGACGCCAAAGTGGGCGGTTTGGGCTGGACGAATGGCCTTGATTTGGGGCTTGTTTTGTGCCTTGTTTTGTGGAGTGTTTTGTGGAGTAGGGTTAGGGTGCACTTGTGACAATCTTGGCCATCCACTTGCCCCACACATGGCTTGATCTTGTCCGTTGGTGTCCCTATAAATACCCCCTTGCTTGAAGGTTTTTCTTCATCCCTCATTTCATTCTAAGTCTTGAATTCCCTCCCCTCCCTCTTGTGGCTCTCGTCCAAAGCCTCTTCCCCTCCCCCTTCTAGTGGCCTTTGGCCGAGAGGTTCCTCCCCCTCATGGAGTCTTCAGAGGTACCCCCTAGCCTAGTTGTTCGAGAAATATACCCCTCTTTTGTGGTATTGAAATACTCCTCCAAGTATTGTTATAATGCCCAAAATACCTTAGCCTTTACCTTGTAGTATTCCAAAAGTTACCTCTATACGTAGAGCCCGGAAATACTACCTTTTGTCCTTTTAGTCTCAAACCAAAACCCTAAGGAAATCTTCATAGCGAGTTGAAGTATTTAAGTAGAAGTTGGGTAGAACTTCTAAGGGTTGTTTGGAGCGGATTGGAGCGCGCGGAGTAGGAGCTAAACCTTGCTCAGGATCGATATTATAATTTGGATAATTTTGGGCTTATCGAGGTAAATATTCTTGTCCCCTTATTGTAATTGGAAATTACATGTTGTAGGACTATATAGTTGAAGTATACTATATATAGAACTAAGCATAGCTTTGCGGCAATGTCTTTTGACTTAAGCCTGAATTTAAAGAAGAGAGTGAATCAGTAATTACATAGGGTATCAGACATGAGACTTGTGGTATTATCAGATAGTAGAATTGTATACGTCCGTTAGGCGTATAACCCCTGGTTGGCTTGGTAGCGGCCTCGATAGAGGAGAGATTTACGCTGCATGCGGGGAGAGTCTTTGCGAATTTTCTGTAGAATATGGAACCGTGCGGTTAGAGGTTAATAGACGTTTGTGGCCTTATAGGTGGAAGTACTACGAGTAGCGTATTCTACTTGAAGAGTGGAAACGGCTAGCCGTTACTGATCTTGTGGGCGTTTTCTTATTTGTCGATAATCGTCGCGAGGTATGTGAACCTCTTCCTATCCTTCTAGCATGATGCTTTGTAAACTATGTATGCGGTGAGACGTCATACGTGCTAAATGAGTTGGTTGGTTTAAAACATAGGGTGTTATAATAGCTTTATGGGAAGTTAGTTATAACGACTCTATGTAGGTAAAAGATTGGTTTATTGATTGTAGAATTTAAGAGACTTGATCTTGAAAGATAAGAGACTTAACTTGTTTTACTTGGTAATTAACATTTTGTTAAAAAGTGTTGTGAAACCTCATTCGCGAGTAATGAGTACTTGGTTTTAAAAAGAATAATGTTTTATTGATTTCGGAAATGAGAATAAGTGTCGAACAAACCACAAGCTTAATAAAGGAAGTGTATTGACAAATAACAAATTGTTATTAAAACCAAGAGAAACCTCCATCCGCATGTAAGCTAAGATAAGACAAAATTGTATTACATTTCCTAGATCATGGTGATGTAACAAGATTGTTGTAAACAAGAATAAACTACCACGCACAAGACATATGTTACTCAATTGTTTTAAAAGAGATTAAGACTATGAGTTATGAAACCTTTCTAAAATGAGAAACTTGAGCATTTGAAATTAGGCAAACTTGAACGTTTGGAAAATAATGTTGTTACTTGATTTTACAAAGGGAAGTATTTTGGTTTACTTAAAAAGAAAGTCACTCTATTTTATGCTACGGGTATTATGTGACTTTTGTGAAAGAAACGGATCCTTTAAAAAGAGTTAATGTACGTAGTACTTAGGGTTAAAACCCAGACTTTGATACGAAATGGAAGTACCTTGAGTTGTGTGTAACTTGCCTATGTCTGTTGTTGTGTAACTCTCCTATGCTTGTTGTTATAGCCTTTGTTGTGCAAGTGTTGATATCAGGTGACTTCAGGAAGGAGTGGATCTTTTATAAAAGTCTAGAAGTATGGTAATTTGCTTGAGCTTGTTTGTGATAGCCCGTTGTGGTATATTGTTGTTGATGTCACATGGACATGCCTACACCGGCGCAGATTCCGGTACGGCCACGCGGCAGGTTGATTACCCGATATATTGTTGTTGATGTCACATGGACACGCCACACCGGCGCATTCGGTGTGGCGTGCGGCGGGGTTAATCACCCAGTATTATTGTTGATAATGTCACTTGGACGTGTCTACACCGATGCAGAATTCCGGGGGCATGTGGCCATGGGGCATTGTTACTATTGTTGCATCATGGACATGTCTACACCGATGCAGAATTCCGGCACGCGTCCACGATGCGAACATGATTGATGTTGTGGGCGTGAGACCCATAGTTATATTTGAGTGATGACTTGAGGCGTGAGTCCACGACTGACATGATCGCTTTTATGTTGTGAATCGTAGTTTTGTTATCATACATGTCTCTGCTTTTATATAGATCGTTATGATTTCATTTACGATTTTCTGCTTCACATACTTGGTACTGTTATCGACCTTTCTGGGCCGCTGCTCATGCCGCAGTAGGAGTATATCGGTAGTGGATCCTCGCCATAGGATCACAGCCAACAGATTGGGAAGCTCCGTTCTCCGAGGCTTATCTTTGCATGTTACCCACGAGTTGTAGGTTCTCGCATCTGTGGTATGGTGGAGCCCCGTCCCGTCATGTTGTATAAAAACTCTTAGAGGTCTCAGAAAATCTTGTAAGCGTGGTTTGTAAAAAGGATTAAACTGCTCGTTTGAAAGAGTTGTTTATATATATTTTATTGCAAGGTAACCGTTTGGTTGACTGTTTATGATCATGTATCTTGTTTCTTGTTTAAGTTTTATATTCCGGTTTTCTCGATGTTGTATCACTAGGGTGCAGGGTAAGGCACGATCACGCCCGGATCGGTCGTGACATGTGTTCTACTCGACTACGGGTTCTTGGGATGAACCGGTTATGTTTTTCACTCGACTTCCGGTTCATGCGGGAATTTATTTCACTCGACTACCGGTTCTTCCTGGAATGTATTTCTCTCGACTACCGGTTCATCCGAATGTATTTCACTCGACTACCGGTTCATCCGAATGTATTTCACTCGACTACGGTTCATCCGAATGTATTTCACTCGACTACGGTTCATCCGAATGTATTTCACTCGACTCACGGTTCACGGGATGAACCGAATGTATCCCACACGTTTCTATACCGGGTCCATGAGATGGGCCGAGACATGTTATACGTATCACATGATTTGTACCTAGACTGCCGGCAATGAGGAAGAAGTTCCACGGGCATGAGGGATGACTTTGAGGGCGTGAGTCCCTGACTTGACATAACTACTTTTATGTTGTGAATTGTAGTTTGGTTATCATACATGTCTCCCGCTTTATATAGACTATTATGATTTCATTTGCGATATTTCTGATTTCACATACTTGGTACTTGTTATCGACCTCCTTGGCCGCGTTCATGCCGCAGTAAGTACACCGGTTGTCGATCCCCGCTAGGATCTCATTTCAGCGTCTTGGGAAGCTCCGCCTTCTGAGGCTTATCTTTGGTATGTTACCCCGAGTCAGAGGTCCTTGTACATTCGGGGTATGGCGGCCCTGTCCGTCATAGTTGTTGTATAAATCTTAGAGGTCCAGTGTAATCCTTTGTTGTGGTCAGGTGGTTAGAATCGCTCAAATGTTTATATATATATATATGTGAAAGGCAACCGCTTTGGTTGGCCTATTTTCTTTCATCTTAATCCATGTCTATTTACATGTTTAAGTTTTATTTCACCGGTTTTCTCGATGTTGTATCACTAGGTGTGCCGGGTAAGGCACCAACACGGCCAGGTTCGGTCGTGCACCGGCGAGGTCGATAACAGTACCAAGTATGTGAAACTGAAAATATCAGAAATGAAATCATAATAGTCTATATAAAACAGGAGACATATATGATAACCAATTTACGATATACAATATGTAAGCAGTCATGTCAAGTCAGGGACTCACGCCCTCAAAGTCATCACTCAAATATAACCATGGGTCTCATGCCCACAATATCAATCATGCCCGTGGAATTCCTTCCTCACTGTCGGCAGTCCATGATATAAAACACCAAGGAATACACATGAACACTAGGTCCCACCTGTGTCATAATAAAACCGTACGGGGTAAGTACGAAGGCATAGCCGACTACTAGAACCCACCGTACCAACAATGCTATAAAACTGTATCACGAGGTCTTTCTACACCGCCAAATGATCGAAGCTGAGCCACTCGCCCGCAGTATCATTGTGCGCGTCTAATCCTGGAACTCCCGCAGTTCCGCATAGGCCACATAGGCCCGCATGAGGTATTCCTCGCATCGCAGGGCAGCTAACCCTCGGCATCGTCCTGGACTCCCGCAGTCCGCATGGCCACATAGACCGCATGAGGTATTCCTCGCATCACATTCCTGGAACTCCCGCAGCTCCGCATAGGTCCCATGGACCCGCATGAGGTATTCCTCGCATCGGGGGGCAGCTTAACCCCCGACATCATAACAAGTCAGGGGTGGGGTAAGTGATAAAATACCAGCACACCGGGCTTATCGTTAAACAACATAAGCACAACAAGAAAAACCCCCTTACACAACGTCACAAGACACTAACACACGTAGCATCATAACATGTTCACTTTATCAAGCCAACAAGAAAGTATTACAAGGCTATCACAAAACATAGGCAAGTTACTCATACAAGGTACTTTCATTTCATGTCAACAAATCCGGGTTTTACCCCAAGGTACTACATACTTTAACTCTTTAAAAAGATCCATTTCTTTCACAAAAAGTCACACGATACCCGTAGTATCAAAATAGAGTAACTATCTTTTTAAGTAAACCAAAACAATTTCCATACCTTATTTTTAAACCATCTTAAGACAAAACCATGCCTTTCTTTTAAACCAAAACACTTCAAATTCTCAAGTCTCTTTTCTTTTAGAAAACAAGTTCCTTACTTTGGAATTTAAGAAAAATCAATACTTGTTATTAATGACCTTATTAAAGCAACCATGATCTAGGAAATGTAATACAATTTTGTCTTATCTTAGCTTCTATGCAGATGGAGGTTTCTACTTGTTTTAATAATATTAATTATTTGTCAATATAATTTCCTTTATTAACGCTGCAGTGGTTTGTTCGATACTTATTCTCATTTCCGAAATCAATATAACATTATTATTCAAAACCAAGTACTCATTACTCACGAATGAGGTTTCACAACTTTCCACACAATTCAAGTTCTTCACGTATCAAATCAAGTCAAATATAAGTCAAGTCTCTTATCTTTTTAAAAATCAATAAACCATTCTTTTACCTACATAAAGTTGTTATAATTAACTTCCCATAAAGCCATTATAACACTTTATGTTTTAAACCAACCAAATTCGTTTAGCACACGTACGTCTACCGTACTACATAGGTTACAATAATTATGCTAGAAAGGATAGGAAGAGGTTCACATACCTCGCGACGATTATCGACAATTAGCAAAACGCTCCAAAGTACTATAACCTTGCTAGTCCTTTTCCACCCTTCGAGTAGAATACGCTACTCGTAGTACTTCCATTTATAATGGCCATGAAACGTCTATTAACCTCTAGATCTCTTCATAGGATATTTCTAAGAACAAGGTTCCATATCTGTTATACCCCGTATTTCCAGGGTATGTACGTGAGGGCGTACGTATATAAATTTGAGCCTTAAGTTAGGCAAGTTTCGAAATTTGTACACAACACCCGATTAGAGTCGTTTTTCGACGAAATGTTTCCACAGCTTTCGTAGGGAAAATTACGGCTATGTCATTAATAATTTTTGCGGATTTTTCCGAGAGACGAAACATTTTGATTAGCGGGAGGTGACATGTGTCACCCTCACATTGGAAGGAAGTGGACGGCCAAAGGGGAATTGTTGGCACGTTTTTTGTGCAAAAATTGTGGTCAAGGGTTAGGTAGGATATTTTGTGTAGTTGATGAGCAAGTGGGACCCACAAACACATGGCTTCATCTTGACCTTACACTTGCCTTACACTTGGATAGATCTTGGCCATTGGTTGGCCATTTCTTGACCTATAAATACCCCTCTAAGTTGATGAACTTATTCATCCAAAAATTGTCTAAGTCTTGAAAAATCCCTCCCTCTCCCTCTTGTTGTTTTCGTCACCACCACCCTCCCTTTGAGACTCTAGCCAGAGCAACCCCCTAGCCTAGTTGTGCTAGTCGAAATACTACCCCCCCTTGGTAGAAATGTATTCTACAAGTATTGTTATAATGCCCAAAATACTTTAGCCAAATACCTTGTAGTACTTTCCAAAGTACCCTTTATACGAAAAGCCCGGAAAATACTATTATACTTTCCTTTAGCCACTAAACGAAACCCTAAGGAAAACCTTCATAGTCGGTTGAAGTGTTTAGTAGAAGGCGTAGAACTTCTAAGGGTTGTTTGGAGCGGATTGGAGCACTCGGAGTAGAGCTAAACGTTGCTCGAGAGCGACTTTTACTTGGATAATTTTGGGCTCATCGAGGTAAATACTACTGTCCTTCTAGTGTAATTGGAAATTACATATTGTAGTAGTATAGTAATGAATATAAGATTCATAGAAGAGAATTGAACTGTAATAGAAGGATATTACGTAAAAGACTTGAATCAAATCACTTGAGAAGAATATAAGTAAGTTCAATCAGATTTACATAGGATTGTATATCTGAGACTGATAACCTTTATTGGTTGAATGTTACGCAAGTAGCATGGGCTACTTAGAAGGTGGACCAAAGCGGTTATAGCCGTGGAGCGTTTTGCTTATAGTCGATAATCGTCGCGAGGTATGTGATTCTTCCTATACTCTGGAGCATGATATTTTAAAAGGAAGATATATATAGTACGGCAATGTTATACCCCGTATTTCCAGAGTATGTACGTAAGGGAATACGTACAAAAGTCTAGCCTTAAAGTTTAGGCACAAAACGTTTTTTTGGGCACAACTCACAAAACGAATAGTTTTCCGACGAAACGTTTCCACGACTTTCGTAGGTAAATTCCGCTATGCCATTTCTAATTTTTGTGATTTTTCCGAGAGGCGAAACATTTTGGACCAACGAGGGCGACACTTGGCACCCTCCAATGGTGGACTTGAAATCGTCCATTTGGACGAATTGGACAATGAAGTGCACGTTTTTTGTGCCTTTGCACAAGTCAAGGATTAGGTAGGATATTTTGTGTGCAAGTTGGCCAAGGACACTTGCCCTAATCTTGACCTTACACTTGCCTAGCACTTGGCTAAATCTTGGCCCTTGGTTGGCCATGTCTTGACCTATAAATACCCCCCTTTGGATGAAGAGTTCTTCATCCACAAATCAATTTCCAAGTCTTGAAAATACCTCCTCTCTCTAAAGCTTTTCGTCCAAAGCCTCCTACCCCCTCCTTTTGAAGTTTGGCCGAGGCCCCCTAGCCTAGCCAAAATCTACCCCCCCTCCCTTGGTAGAAAAGTTGTCTTCTAGTATTGTTATAATGCCCAAAATACCCTAGCTCAAATCCCTTAGTACTTAGTAGAAGTTGTGAAGAACTTCTAAGGTTTCTAGAGCATACAACTTAGGAGCAAAACCTTGCTCGCGACTTTATCTAGGATATTATTGGGCTTACCGAGGTAAATAATCCTAACCCTCTTTTGAATTAGAGAATACTTACTGTAGTAGTATAAGAATAAGTATTAGATACTTAGAAGAATATCAGAATAGAATTGAATTGTTATCACGATGAAGGGTTTAAAAGAAGAATAATCAAATCAGACTTACATAGACTGCTTTCACAGAGACTTGAGTAGCTCACCGTAGGGAAGTATCGCCCAATTTTCTGTAGGATATAGAACCTCTGCTTAGAATCGTTTACAAAGTAGTCCGAGCGTTGATAGGCGTGTCGACTATTATAGTCGATTCTCATACGCGACATATTCAACTTGGCGGTGGTTTTCATTTGGAAGGTATGTGAGTCTTCCTAAAGCATGATATTTTACAATATATATATAGTACGGTAGACGTATACGTGTTAATCAATAATAACTACGCAATGTCTTTGACTTAAGCTGAATAATACTTACGGCAATGCCTCACGCTTAAGCTTTGAATAATACTTACGATGCCTCACGCTTAAGCCGAATAATAAAGAATCAAAGCATTTCAAAAGAATAATGAATCATTTTTAATGTAAGAGAACTAATTGGTTTTTTAAATGAAGCTTAAGAGTTATACTAGCTTTATGGGAAGTTAAGTATAACCACTTAAGAATGATAAAAGAAGCAGTTTGCCTATGTGTTTATAATGGACTTATATTGAATTGTGAAAAGAATAATAAGATGGTTTGATAAGTAGACATGATATGATGCTATGTGTTAGTGTCTTGTAACGTTTGTATAAGAGAGTATTCTTGTTGTGCTTATGTTGTTTAAAGATAAGTTGTTATGTTAGTGTACTATCACCACCTCGACATATTACAGGGGTTAAGTCGCCTCCGACGCGGGGTAGACTCAGCGATGCAGGACCATGATTCGAGAATACCTCATGCGGGTCCGGGGACCCGTGCGGAGCTACGGAGTTCCGTGTTAGTGATGCGGGGTTATACCTCATGCGGTCTATGTGGCCACGGACTACGAGTCCGGGGCGACGCCGAGGAGTAGCTACCCTCGATGCGGGGTTATGTACCCTATGCGGCCTATGTGAGTGGCCTATGCGGACTACGGAGTCGAGATTAGGCTTGCATGGTGATACTACGCAATTGGCCTGCTTGATCATTCGCGACCTAGAAAAGACCTGCAGCTTACCTATTGTTGCTCTTGTTTATGATGTGGCACTATGCGCGTCCCCTCGTTGTTTCATACATACTTGCAAAACTGATTTTAAAATGATATGTTTTCATTTAAGTATTTCTGATTTCATATACTTAGTACATTGTCTCGACCTCTTCTGGGCTGCGTTCATGCCGCAGTAAGGGCAAGTGTGCTAGATCCACATTCTAGGATCTCTACGTTGGTGTCGGAGCTCCATCTTTTCCGAGGCTCTACTTTGGGTATGATCTCCCGTTGTAGATAGTTTTGTCTGATCAGGTATGGCGGGCCCTGTCCCGCCATAGTTGTATATTTCAGAGGTCTGTAGTCATGTTGTACAGTATCGGATGTAACTGCTAAAACCATGTTTATATATATATGCCGAAAGGCGATGTTTTCTCACATAAATTGTGTCTTATTTTATAAACTGTTTCATGTCTTGTTTTATATTTCCCCGATTACTGATGTATGACTACTGGGTGCCCCAGAGGCACGATCACGCCCCGAATGGGTCGTGACAAAAGTGGTATCGAGCGATTAATCCTCTGAAAGTGTCTGACATCGTATCTAGTAGGGTCTTGATTATCGGTGTGTTGTGCACCACACCAATAATCAGGAGGCTATAGGATATTTAGGATTAGTTTCCACTCTTCTTACTCTGAGATCGTGCTTTAGAGCTGTGTTAAAGTTGGACCCCTATAACGTATTCCTTTGCTGTAACAGTTATGCCTCCACGTAAGGCAACCCGGGCCCAGAAGGGCAAGGCAGCCGAGGGAGCTGCCAGTCGGACACCGAGAGTTACGAGGGCTCGTGCCCGGGCCTATACCGCAGACGGCGAAGTTCTATGACGCCGCGCCCCAAAGAGAGACCACAGACCACACCTCCCGCCCCACACCGGGCGAGGAGTTAGGGTACAAGGAGATAGCCCACTATTGGCTGAGTGTGGCCGATACGAGAGATAGGCCGACGCGAGCCTGGGGCTCAGCTCAGCCCGGCCGCACTGGTGCACCCGAGGCGAATAGTTTGAGGCTACGAGATTTCTTGAGTTGTAGCCCGCTTGAGTTTTACTGGTCGAGGCGGAGGATGATCCGCAGAGTTCATCCGCCACCATGCAGGATCATGCGGGTGATCAAGGCCTCGAGACGAGTCCGTGACGCCGGTTCGCGTCGGTGCGTGATACCGCGATGATTGGTTTGATTCATGGAAGTTATCCCGGAGAGCACGCGCCCCGCCTACTGGGATGAGTTCTCGAGGCTTTCTCACTCACTTCTTGCCTCCACAGATGAGGGCGCGGTCGATAGATTTTTACCGCCGAGGCGCAGAGGACGACCGCCGTGAGTACAATGTCGAGTTTGATTCATCGATCGATACGTCCCAAAGATTGTAGCAGATATGGAGGATAGGTGCACCGTTACGCCACTGGGCTAGATGATTATATGGCCGAGTCATGCGGGTGTTTCTTCACCGGTATGGACATTACCCGCATGCAGGCTCATGCTCTTGGATGTGAGGAGCGTAGAGATCGCCGGGTTGACAGGAAGCAGCAGAAGAAGACCAGGACGGCAGGGTCATTTGGTGGCTATCGTGGTGGCGGCCTCGTGAGCCTAGATTTGCACCACACCACACTCAGAGCACTCGCACCGCCCTCAAGACCGGACATTCGAGAGCAGACCAGGGCCCCAGGACTTCAGACGTCCAGAGCAGCAGAATCGCCGACGGGACCACCCTCGCCGGTGGCCGACGCGGTAGATCCCACTTCGAGTTGTGGTGCTACAGAGTTTGTTTGATTGTGGCGGCAGGTCACTATGCGGAACCGTCCACCAGGCGGCAATGCCGATGGTAGGGTCACCTACGAGTTCTTTCGCGGTCTTCTTCATCCCCGACAGCCTACTCGCCTGGAGGGCAAGGTACTCATGGACCAGCAGGTCGCGGCAGGTCGTGGCGCTGGTCCAGCCTAGCGGTCCTCGAACCGCATTTATGCTTTGTCCACCGACAGATCGGAGGCCTCACCGATGTCGCCACAGTACCTTATCGATCTCTGGTTTGATGTTTATGCCTTGATAGATCCGGTTCTACTGGCCCTATATATCTCCCTTGTTGCTAGTAGGATAGGGATAGAGCACGAGTCCATAGACTTTCGAGGTAGCTACGCCAGCCGGTGATTCGGTGGTAGCTCGGCGGGTATATGAGCTTGTCGTGTGACCATTTATCGTAGGACCCTAGCCGACTTGATAGAGTTGGAGATGATTGACTTCGACGTGATCATGGGGATGGATTGGCTAGCTTGCTACGCCAATGTAGACCGCAGAGAGAGTAGTACGGTTCCATTTCGGCGAGCCGTTGTTGAGTGAGGAGCACAGTATCGCCGGAGGTAGGTTTATTTCCTACCTCAAGGCTAGGAAGATGGTGCGAAGGGTATATCTACCATCTCGTTCGGGTGTTTGTTCATCAAGGCGCGGTACCAGATTTTCGATTCCAGAGTCAGAGAGTTCCCAGACGTGTTTCCAGACGACCTCCCGGGTATCCCTCCTGAGAGAGAGATTGAGTTTTGTATTGACATATTGCCAGACACTCAGCCTATTTCCATTCCGCCATACAGAATGGCACCTGCCGAGTTGAGAGTGAAGGATCAGCTTAGAGATTTCCGAGAAGCGGCTTCATCAGCCTAGTGTTTCTCCCCTCGGGAGCGCCATTGTTCGTGAAGAAGAAGGACGGACGCTGCGCATGTGTTGATTACAGTGCAGTGAACAAGGTGACCATTAAGAATGATACCCCTTCCCGGGATTGATGATTTGTTCGACCACGGTGGTGCGAGATGCTTCTCCAAGATTGATCTACGGCCGCTATCATCAGTGCGAGTCGAGAGGTAGATGTCCTAGATCGCATTCAGACCCGCACGCATTATAAGTTCAGGGTCATGTCTTTTGGGTTGACCAATTGTTATACCCCGTATTTCCCGAGTATGTACGTAAGGACGTACGTAGAAAATTTGAACTTGTGTAAAAGTGGCTTGGCCGAAATTTATTTGTGCACAAC
The DNA here is from genome assembly GCA_029844215.1 of Przewalskia tangutica. Lineage (NCBI taxonomy): Eukaryota > Viridiplantae > Streptophyta > Magnoliopsida > Solanales > Solanaceae > Przewalskia > Przewalskia tangutica. The sequence goes on along the minus strand of CM056720.1, from coordinate 39,672,108 downwards.
ACCCGGTTAGAGTCGTTTTTCGACGAAACGTTTTCACAGCTTTCGTAGGGAAAATTCCGGCTATGTCATTTTTATTTTTTGCGGATTTTTCCGAGAGACGAAACATTTTGGACCAACAAGAGGGCGCCACTTGGCACCCTCTCATTGGAGCACATTGTGGGCGGTTGGCTTGGACGATTGGTGACTATTTTTGTCAAGTAGTAGGTAGGATATTTTGTGTGTAGTTGGTTAAGGTGCACTTGGCAAGATCTTGGCCCTACACTTGCCTTGCACTTGGCAAGATCTTGGCCATTGGTTGGCCTTTGCTAGACCTATAAATACCCCCCCTTTGGAAGACTTCTTCATCCATTCCTAAATTATTCTAAGTGTTAAATCCTCCTCCCTCCCCTTAGTGTAGAATTCGGCCAAGAGCCTCCTCCCTCCCCCTTGGCCGAGAGCCTTTCCCCCCCCTCCTTGGGGTGCTAGCCGTGGTACCCCTAGCCTAGTTGTTTTCGTATAATACCCCTCTTGGTAGAAATACTCTCAAAAGTATTGTTATAATGCCCAAATTACCTTAGCCGTATACCTTGTAGTATTCTAAGGTTATACTTATACGAAAAGCCCAGAAATACTATTATACTTCCCTTCAGTCACAAAACCGAAACCCTAAGTAAATCTTCACCCGTAGTGAAGTAGTAAGTAAAAGTTGGTTAGAACTTCTAAGGGTTGTTTGGAGCGGCCTGAGCGCACTGAGTAGAGAGCTAAACCTTGCTCGGGATCGACATTTAAACTCGGATAATTATGGGCTTATCGAGGTAAATATCTTGTCCCTCTATTGTAATTGGAAATTACATGTTGTATGATTATATAGTTGAAGTATACTATATATAGAACTGAACGTAGTTATCGGCAATGTCTTTTGACTTAAGCCTGAATAATAAGAAACCTTTTCGAAAGAAGAGTCTTGAATCAGATTTACATAGGTATCAGACATGAGACTTGTGTAGCCTTTCTCGTGAGGTAGAATTGTGCACGTCCGTTTAGACGTATAACCCCCGTTGGCTTCGTAGCCACCCGATAGAGAGGAGATTTACGCCATGCGGGGAGGTTCTGAATTTTCGTAGAATGTTCTACGGCGGATCTAAATATTAATAAGCACCTTGTGGCCTTATAGGTTGAGTACTACGCGTGGCGCGATCTACTTGGCTTAAGGAGTAGCCGACGGTTTGAGGTACTTGAGCGTTTTGCTATTAGTCGAAAATCGCCGCGAGGTATGTGAACCTCTTCCTATCTCTTCTAGCATGATATGTGTGAACTATGTAGTACGGTGACGCATACGTGCTAAATGTATTTGGTTGTTTAAAACATAAAGTGTTATAACGGCTTTATGGGAAGTTGGTTATAACAGCTTTATGTTGGTAAGAAAATACTTGTGGTTTTTAAAAGGTAACTGATTTGAACTATAACTGGCTTGTTATGTGTTAATAAAGAACTTGAAGTATTTCAAAAGGTTTTTGATTCATTTTGAAAGAAGAGGTAATACTTGATTTGTTTTGAAAACTTAAGAGTTATACTAGCTTTATGGAAAGTTAGGTATAACGTCTTAAGAATGTTTTACTGATTTTGGAAATCAGAATGTGTATCGACAAACCACTGCAGCGTTAATAAAAGGAAATGTTTTTAATAATTAAGTATTATTAAAACCAGTAGAAACTTCCATCTGCATAGAAGCTAAGATGAGACAAAATGATATTTCCTAGATCATGGTCATTGTAATAAGATTGTTATAAACAAGAATATCCTACTCACATATAAGGCTTATGTTTCTCAGATAGCTTAAAAAGAGAATTATATTCTTAACTGAATAAGACTATGAACTACGAAACCTTTCTAAAATAAGAAACTTGAACATTGGAAATTAGGCAAACTTGAACATTGGAAAAGAAGGTTGCTACTTGATTTTACAAAGAGAAGTAATTGATTTACTTTAAAAAGATAATCACTCTATTGTTATATACTACGGGTATTGTGTGACTTTTGTGAAAGTAACATATCTTTAAAGAATTATTGTATGAAGTACTTTGGGGATAAAACCCCGATCTTGTTAATCATATAGTAGAAAGTACCTTATGTGTGAATAACTTGATTGTATTGGTTTGTGATAGCCTTGTAATACCGTATTGATTTGATAAGTAATCATATTAGGATGCTACGTGTGTTAGTATTCGTGATGTTTGTGTAAAGGGTTTTCCTTGATTGCGCTTATGTTGTTTAAACGATAAAGCGTTATGTTGGTATTATACCACTCACCGTGTTTCCGGTTAAGCCGCCTCCGACGCGGTAGACTCGGGCGATGCAGGACCATAATTCGAGAATACCTTATGCGGGTCCCGGCCTATGCGAGTCTGCGAGAGTTCCGTGTTAGCGCGCCTTTATGGTCACGCGGTCTACGCGCTATGCGGATCGCGAGTCCGGGGCGATGCCGGAGTAGCTATCCTCGATGCGGGTTATACCTCATGCGCGCCTATGAGATTGGCCTATGCGAGTCGCGGAGTTCGGGGCTAGACGCGCACATTTGATATTGCGGGCGAGCGACCAGCTTTGATCATGTGACGGTCTAGACAGATTTCATGATACATTTTATGACCTTGTTAGTACTGTGGGTGTTAGTAGTCGGCTATGCCTTCGTACTTACCCCGTACTGTTTTATTTGGACACAGGTGGGACCTGTTGTTCATGTATTCCTTGGTGCTTTTCTATCATTGATCACGGCGGTGAGGAAGGTATTCCACGCATGATTGATGTTGTGGCGTGAGACCCATTGTTATATCGAGTGATGACTTCGAGGGCATGAGTCCCTGACTTGATATGACTGCTTATTTATTGTGAACTGTAGTTTGGTTATCATACATGTCTCCTGCCTTATATAGACTACTATGATTTCATTTACAACGATTTTCACATACTCTGCACTGCTGTTATCGACTCTCGGGGCTGCGTTCATGCCGCAGTAAAGGTACACCGCCGTTGATCCTCGCTCTTAGTGGTCACGTCATTAGGAAGCTCCGTTCCCGAGGCTTATTCGTATAGTCCCTGTTGTAGAAAGTGCCATTCTGGTATGACGGCCCCGTCCGTCGTTGTTGTCATATCATTCGTAGAGGTCTGTAGTACTGTTGTGGGCAGGGTTTGTAAAAAGGATTAAACTGTTCAGGTTGAAAGAGTTGTTGTTTCTATATATATATGCCAAAAGGCAAGTTTTCACAGTTATCGTTTATACTTAGTTATTTTTATGTTATTGATTTATGTTCCGCTGATTTTCTCCGATGTATGACTACCGGGTGCCCGGTAAGGCACGATCACGCCCGGTTCAGTCGTGACAAAAGTGGTATCGAGCGCTTAATCCTCTGAAAGTGTCTACGCACCGTATCTAGTAGAGTCTTGATTATCGTGTGTTGTGCACCACACCAATAATCGTGAGGCTATAGGATATTTAGGATTGGTTTCTATTCTTCTCACTCGAGATCGTGCCTTAGAGTCAGATTGTAAGTTGGACCTCTAACGTATTTCTTTCCTTACCGCTATGCCTCCGCGTAGGCAACCCGCCCAGAGGGCAAGGCAAAGGAGTCGCGAGTAGAGTACAGAGGGTTACGTGGGCACAGCCCAATTATCACCTTGGTGGTGCTTCATTCGGGAGTTTTGCGACGCCACTAGCCCCAAAGCAGAGTTTAGCACGCGGCGCGCTCCTACTGCGCCATGATATTTGAACCTTCGCCCACGATCGAACAGAGAATATAGATTTCAAGGAGGCGACCACATTAACTATGGATTTGACTACCGAGAGTATACCGATGTACCGCGAGTCTTGATGACTATCAACGGAAGGTTGTGCAAGAGTAAATTCTTCGTTAGGCTTGAGCATGGCTCGTACGCCTATGCACAGCAGTCGAGAAACGTAGAGATCGACGGGTTAACGGCGACAACGAAGAGGCCAGAGCGGAAGGTCCTTTGGTAACTCATGAGGCGAGTCGCCTCACCGCGATTAGATTATGCGCGTCCACCAGCGTGCGAAGGTCCTCCACAGGTTCGGGGCGTTCGGTACGCAGAGTTGGTCGAGCTCCGAGCTTCCGCTCACGCCACACGGTTCCAAACATCCGATTCGCTTTTTCTCGTTCACAGCGCGCAGCGCCATCTCGGGAATGTCGTCTTTTAGTTGGTACTTGTTGTACGGCGACCGCCGTGGTCCGATGTCGAAAGAGTGTCCTTGCGGGAGGACTTAGCCTTCGTGATCGGTGGGTAGTTCGTCATCTTCCTTAGCTATGCGCTCACGGGCGTTTGATTAGAACGACTAAGGGAGCAAGAAGAGATATAGATATATCCTTAACCTCTAGGGTTTAGTATGTGTGATAAGGTGAGTATACCTTAAGTTTTATATTCGATAGCATTGTAAATGGTGATTAGAAATCTTGGTTAGTTAACCAAGTAAGATTTGGGGATAGAAGGTGTGAGCCTTAGAGTTTTATACGTAGAGACCTTAGAGGTAAGGCCATCTCGAGTAAAAGATGTATTGTTTATGTTTGACCCTTATAGGAGTGCATAGTGCACGTGAGTTATGTTTCGGGATTAGTCCCCGAGTAGTGTGGCATGAAAGAGGGTAGTTGAGCTAAGAAGACCGCTAGGTTTTCGTAACGTGATTAGTGAGAGTTTTCCTTCGGAGCTAGCGTTTAGGCGTTGACGGCGGGTTGAGGCCACGTTGCGGGTCAACCCGCGCATGTTCAGTGGGGTCAGTTTGTGGTGGTCCCGCTTGTGGTAGGTCACGAGGGTGTTAGGCCCGAGTTTAGTTAACCAACGTGCGACTGGATGCGTTCGACCAAGAGTCGCCGGCGAGGTCACCGCCTTGTCTTCTAGAAAGACCGCTTACTCAAAGGTGTTGATTTTTTTATCGAAGGTTGTAAGGTCGCACGGGTGCCTACCTTCACCTTATGACGCATGTGGAGCCTGTGGTACACTGCTTTTGTTTCGAAGTTTTACCAAGCGGGTTAAGAACTCGGTGAGTCTCAGACCGCATTCGCCTCGCCGCATGATGGAATCTGGGGTAGTTGTGGGGATTGTTGTCTCCTGTGGAGGAGTGTTTAAGCTACCATTTCGCCGAATGTCGCCTTATGAGGCCTCAGAGGGCGGAAGTGTCACGGCCGATTGGTTCGATATTGGCAAGATTCGGATAGTTGGTTCAGCTTGTTCCACAGACCGTGGATGTGGTAAAGCTTGTCTAGAGGAGGTTCCGCAGCCAAAGAAATCGTATGATAATCGGCGACGACGCTTAGAGTTCAGGTTGACGGTCGGTCTTCTTGAAGATACCACCCCGGTTTGGGTGTGACGAGTTTTGGAAAACAGAGGGAACTTAGCCCGAGTTACTTTGGGCCTTTGAGTTCATGTGAAGAATAGGCCAGGTTGCCTATATGTTAGCATTTGCCGTCCGACTTAGGCAGCAAGGCGTCGATTTTCGTGTTATGTTCGAGAAGGAAATGGAGATCCATCAGTGTTCCCATAATGATGACCAAGTCAAGATAATAACCCCGAAGTTTTGATATCAAGCGATCGTAAATGTGGTAAGAGTTCGAATGTACGGCTTCGATGATCGTGACGCAACCCGCACCATTTGTTGGGTCTCTTGAGAAGGTTAATGCCTCAGGCAAAGTGACAAAAGTGGTATCATTTTGGTGATGTTAGAGGTGTTTGTGGTAATGTTAGAGGTGTTTCCTCGTGGACTTGGATGTAAGTATTTTGCGCAGTTGTTTCTGTGGCCATTGTGGCAGGATTGTTTCGTAAGTATGGTAGTGAAGACTATACTGGCGCACGTTTGTTTTGAGACTTAGAAGGAACATTCGGGACGAATGTTTCTAAGGAGGGGAGAATGTTATACCCCGTATTTCCCGAGTATGTACGTAAGGACGTACGTAGAAAATTTGAACTTGTGTAAAAGTGGCTTGGCCGAAATTTATTTGTGCACAACACCCGGTTAGAGTCGTTTTTCGACGAAACGTTTTCACAGCTTTCGTAGGGAAAATTCCGGCTATGTCATTTTTATTTTTTGCGGATTTTTCCGAGAGACGAAACATTTTGGACCAACAAGAGGGCGCCACTTGGCACCCTCTCATTGGAGCACATTGTGGGCGGTTGGCTTGGACGATTGGTGACTATTTTTGTCAAGTAGTAGGTAGGATATTTTGTGTGTAGTTGGTTAAGGTGCACTTGGCAAGATCTTGGCCCTACACTTGCCTTGCACTTGGCAAGATCTTGGCCATTGGTTGGCCTTTGCTAGACCTATAAATACCCCCCCTTTGGAAGACTTCTTCATCCATTCCTAAATTATTCTAAGTGTTAAATCCTCCTCCCTCCCCTTAGTGTAGAATTCGGCCAAGAGCCTCCTCCTCCCCTCGCCGAGAGCCCTTCCCTCCTCGGGTGCTAGTGGTACCCCTAGCCTAGTTGTTTTCGTATAATACCCCTCTTGGTAGAAATACTCTCAAAAGTATTGTTATAATGCCCAAATTACCTTAGCCATATACCTTGTAGTATTCTAAGGTTATACTTATACTAAAAGCCCGTAAATACTATTATACTTCCTTCACTACAAAACCGAAACCCTAAGTAAATCTTCACCCGTAGTTGAAGTAGTAGAAGTTGGTTAGAACTTCTGGTTGTTGGAGCGGTCGGAGCGCACGGAGTAGAGCTAAACCTTGCTCAGATCGACATTTAAACTCGGATAATTATGGGCTTATCGAGGTAAATATCTTGTCCTCTATTGTAATTGGAAATTACATGTTGTATGATTATATAGTTGAAGTATACTATATATAGAATCAACGTAGTTATCGCAATGTCTTTTGACTTAAGCTCGAATAATAAGAAACCTTTTCGAAAGAAGAGTACTTAATCAGATTTACATAGATCTGATGAGACTTGTGTAGCCTTTCTGTGAGGTAGAATTGTGCACGCCCGTTTAGACGTATAACCCCGGTTGGCTTCGTAGCACCCCGATAGAGGAGAGATTTACGCCGTCATGCGGGAGGTGTTGCGAATTTTCGTAGAATGTTCTACGGGATCTAAATATTAATAAGCGCGTGGCCTTATAGGTTGAGTACTACGCGCGTGGCGCGATCTACTTGGCAGGAGTAGCCGAGCGGTTTGAGGTACTTGAGCGTTTTGCTATTAGTCGAAAATCGTCGCGAGGTATGTGAACCTCTTCCTATCTCTTCTAGCATGATATGTGTGAACTATGTAGTACGTAGACGATACGTGCTAAATGTATTTGATTGGTTTTAAAACATAAAGTGTTATAACGGCTTTATGGGAAGTTGGTTATAACGACTTTATGTTGGTAAGAAAATACTTGTGGTTTTTAAAAGGTAATCGATTTGAACTATAACGCTTGTTATGTGTTAATAAAGAACTTGAAGTATTTCAAAAGGTTTTGATTCATTTTGAAAGAAGAGGTAATACTTGATTTGTTTTGAAAACTTAAGAGTTATACTAGCTTTATGGAAAGTTAGGTATAACGTCTTAAGAATGTTTTCTTGATTTTGGAAATCGAATGTGTATCGACAAACCACTGCAGCGTTAATAAAGGAAATGTTTTTAATAATTAAGTATTATTAAAACCAAGAGAAACTTCCATCCGCATAGAAGCTAAGATGAGACAAAATGATATTTCCTAGATCATGGTCATTGTAATAAGATTGTTATAAACAAGAATATCCTACTCACATATAAGGCTTATGTTTCTCGATAGCTTAAAAAGAGAATTATATTCTTAATCAATAAGACTATGAACTACTAAACCTTTCTAAAATAAGAAACTTGAACATTGGAAATTAGGCAAACTTGAACATTGGAAAAGAAGGTTGCTACTTGATTTTACAAAGAGAAGTAATTGATTTACTTTAAAAAGATAATCACTCTATTGTTATATACTACGTATTGTGTGACTTTTGTGAAAGTAACATATCTTTAAAGAATTATTGTATAAAGTACTTTGGGGATAAAACCCGATCTCATTAATCATATAGTAGAAAGTACCTTATGTGAATAACTTGATTGTATTGGTTTGTGATAGCCTTGTAATACCTTCGTATTGATTTGATAAGTAATCATATTAGGATGCTACGTGTGTTAGTATTCGTGATGTTTGTGTAAAGCGGGTTTTCCTCGATTGCGCTTATGTTGTTTAAACGATAAACCGTTATGTTGGTATTATACCACTCACCGTGTTTCCGGGTTAAGCCGCCCGACGCGGTAGACTCAGCGTGCAGGACCATAATTCGAGAATACCTTATGCGGGTCCCGGGCCTGCGCGAGTCGCGAGTTCCGTGTTAGTGTGCGGCCTTTATGGTCACGCGGTCTATGCGCTATGCGGATCGCGAGTCCGGGGCGACGCCGGAGTAGCTATCCTCGATGCGGGGTTATACCTCACGCGCCTATGAGATTGGCCTATGCGGAGTCAGCGGAGTTCGTGGCTAGACGCGCACATTTGATATTGCGAGCGGCGACCGGCTTTGATCATGTGACGGTCTAGACAGATTTCATGATACATTTTATGACCTTGTTAGTACCGCTGGTGTAGTCGGCTATGCCTTCGCTTACCCCGCATCGCTTTATTTGGACACAGTGGGACTCGTTGTTCATGTGTATTCCTTGGTGCTTTTCTATCATCGATCACGGCTGGCGGAAGGTATTCCACGCATGATTGATGTTGGGCGTGAGACCCATTGTTATATCGAGTGATGACTTCGAGGCATGAGTCCACGACTTGATATGATCGCTTATTTATCAGGAATCGTAGTTTGGTTATCATACATGTCTCCCGCCTTATATAGACTACTATGATTTCATTTACGATTTTCGCCACATACCTGCACTGTCAGATCGACTTCCTGGGCCGCGTTCATGCCGCAGTAAAGGTACACCGCCGTTGATCCTCGCTCTTGGTCGCGATTCAGCGTTGGGAAGCTCTTCCTCCGAGGCTTATCTTCGTATAGTCCCCGTTGTCAGGTGCTACATTCGGGTATGGCGGGCCCCGTCCGTCGTTGTTGTCATATCATTCGTAGAGGTCAGAGTATCGCTGTGGCGGGGTTTGTAAAAAGGATTAAACTGCTCGTTGAAAGAGTTGTTGTTTCTATATATATATGCCAAAAGGCAAGTTTTCACGAGTTATCGTTTATACTTAGTTATTTTTATGTTATTGATTTATGTTCCACGATTTTCTCTCGATGTATGACTCCGGGTGCCCGGTAAGGCACCGTCACGCCCGGGTTTAGGTCGTGACAAAAGTGGTATCGGAGCGATTAATCTCGGAAAGTGTCTACGCACCGTATCTAGTAAGTCTTGATTATCGGTGTGTTGTGCACTACACCAATAATCGTGAGGCTATAGGATATTTAGGATTGGTTTCTATTCTTCTCACTCGAGATCGTGCCTTAGAGCCAGATTGTAAGTTGGACCCTCTAACGTATTTCTTTCCTTACCGTTATGCCTCCGCAGGCAACCCGGCCAGAGGGCAAGGCACCGAGGAGCCGCGAGTAGAGTCTGCAGGGTTACGTGGCACAGCCCAATTATCACCTAGGTGGTGCTTCATTCGGGAGTTTGACGCCACTAGCCCCAAAGAAGTTTAGCACGCGGCGCGGCCTTACTGCGCCATGATATTTGAACCTTCGCCCACGAACAGAGAGAATATAGATTTCCGAGGCGACCACATTAACTATGGATTTGACTACCGAGAGTATACCGATGTACCGCGAGTCTTGATGACTATCAACGAAGGTTGTGCAAGAGTAAATTCTTGATTAGGCTTGAGCATGGCTCGTATGCCTATGCACAAGCAGCCGAGAAACGTGAGATCGACGGGTTAACGGCGACAAGAAGAGGCCAGAGCGGCGAGTCCTTTGGTAACTCATGCGGCGAGTCGCCTCACCAGCCAGATTAGATTATGCGCATCCACCCGATGCGAAAGGTCCTCCACGGGGTTCGGGACGTTCGGGTATGCAGAGTTGGTCGAGCTCCAGAGCTTCCGCTCACGATACACGGGCGTTCCAAATGATCCGATTCGATTTTTCGGTGTTCACAGCGTGGCGGCGCCATCTCGGGAATGTCGTCTTTTAGTTGGTACTTGTTGTACCTATGACCGCCGTGGTCCGATGTCGAAAGAGTGTCCTTGCGGGAGGACTTAGCCTTCGTGATCGTGGGTAGTTCGTCATCTTCCTTAGCTGCGCTCACGGGGCAGGTTTGATTAGAACGACTAAGGAGCAAGAAGAGATATAGATATATCCTTAACCCTCTAGGGTTTAGGATGTCTGATAGGGTGAGTTTAGCTTTAGTTTTATATTCTGATAGCTTTCTAAATGGTGATTTGATATCTTGGTTTGTTAAACAAGTAAGATTTGGGGATAGAAGGTGTGAGCCTTAGAGTTTTATACGTAGAGACCTTGGTAAGGCCATCTCGAGTAAAAGATGTATTGTTTATGTTTGACCCTTATAGGAGTGCATAGTGCACGTGAGTTATGTTTGTGGGATTAGTCACTGAGTAGTGTGGCATGAAAGAGGTAGTTGAGCTAAGAAGACCGCTAGGTTTTCGTAACGTGATTAGAGAGTTTTCCTTGGGAGCTAGCGTTTACGGCGTTGACGTCGGGTTGAGGCCACGTTGCGGTCAACCCGCGGCATGTTTGGTGGGTCGGGCCAGTTGGTGGTCCCGCTTGTGGTAGGTCACGAGGGTGTTAGGCCGAGTTTAGTTAACCAACGCGCGATTCGTGGATCGTTCGACCGATGCCCGCCGGCGAGGTCACCGCCTTGTCTTCTAGCAAAGACCGTTTACTCGCAGTTGTTGATTTTTTATCGAAGGTTGTAAGGTCGCACGGTGCCTACCTTCACCTTATGACGCACAGTGGAGCCAGTGCACTGCTTTTGTTTGGAAGTTTTACCAAGCGGTTAAGAACTCGGTGAGTCTCGACCGATTCGCCTCGCCGCATGTGGAATCTGGGGTAGTTGTGGGGATTGTTGTCTCCGTGGAGGAGTGTTTAAGCTACCATTTCGCTTTTCGAATGTCGCCTTATGAGGCCTTGTAGGCGGAAGTGTGTAAGCCGGTCGATTGGTTCGATATTGGCAAGATTCAGATAGTTGGTTCAGCTTGTTCCACAGACCGTGGATAGGTAAAGCTTGTCTAGAGGAGGTTCCGCACCAAAGAAATCGTGCGGATAATCGGCGACGACGCTTAGAGTTCAGGTTGACGGTCGGTCTTCTTGAAGATACCACCCCGGTTTGGGTGTGACGAGTTTTGGAAAACAGAGGGAACTTAGCCCGAGTTACTTTTGTTATACCCCGTATTTCCGGAGTATGTACGTGAGGGCGTACGTGTACAATTTGAGCCTTAAGTAGGCATAGTTTCGAAATTTGTACACAAGTGCCGAAAGGAGTCGTTTTTCGACGAAACGTTTCCACAGCTTACGTTGGGAAAATTCCGGCTATGTCATTTAGTATTTTTGCGGATTTTTCCGAGCGACGGAACATTTTGGATTAACGAGGGTGACACTTGTCACCCTCATTGGACGGCAAAGAGAAGGCTTGGCCTTGGCCGATTGGCTCCCTCTTTTGTGCCTTGCTTTGTGGCTTGTTTTGTGGAGTGTTTTGTGGAGTGTTTTGTGGGTGCATGGCTTGATCTTGGCCATTGGTTGGCCTTTGGTTTTGCTATAAATACCCCCTCTCTTTGAAGACTTCTTCATCCACTCTTCACTTGCCTAAGTCTTGAGAACCCCTCCCCTCCCTCTTGTTGACTCTCGTCCAAGAGCCCTTCTCCCTTGTGAAGGCCTTTTGGCCGAAACCTTCCCCTTGTGAGCCTAAAGCCGAGAACACCCCCTCCCTTGGTGTTGTTCTCGTGTGGTACCCCTTTGTGGTATTAAAATACTCCTCCAAGTATTGTTATAATGCCCAAAATACCTTAGCCTTATACCTTGTAGTATTCCAAAGTTACCTCTATACGTAGAGTCCGGAAATACTACCTTTTGTCCTTTTAGTCTCAAACCGAAACCCTCAGGAAACCTTCACTGTTGGTTGAAGTTTTGGAGTAGAAGTTGGATAGAACTTCTAAGGGTTGTTTGGAGCGGATTGGAGCACTCGGAGTAGAGCTAAACCTTGCTCAGCGACATTATACTCGGATAATTTTGGGCTTATCGAGGTAAACACTATCGTCCTTCTATTGTAATTGGAAATTACATGTTGTAAGAATATATAGTTGAAGTATACTATATATAGAACTATACTTAGTAATCTTGGCAATGTCTTTTGACTTAAGCTGAAGAATTAAGAATCGAATCGAATCTGATGAGACTTGTGTAGTATTACCGTAGTAGAATTGTACACGTCCGTTAGGCGTGTAAACCTCTGGTTGGCTTGGTAGCCGCCTCGATAGAGAAGGAGATTTACGCTGTGTGGGAGATGCCGAATTTTCTCAGAATATTCTACGTTGTGGTCTAGATGATAATAAGCGCCTGTGGCCTTATAGGTTGAAGTACCTACGTGTGGCGCGATTTACTTGGCTTAAGGAGTAGCCGATTGTTTGGAGCGTTTTGCTATTAGTCGATACTCGTCGCGAGTATGTGAACCTCTTCCTATCTCTTCTAGCATGATATGTGAACTATGTAGTACGGTGAGCGTACGTGTGTTAAGCGTGTTTGATTGTTCTTAAAACATAAAGTGTTATAACGCTTTATGGGAAGTTGGTTATATGACTTTATGTAGATAAGAAAATACCTTGTGGTTTTAAAAGGTAAGCGATGTGAATTATAAGCGGCTTGTTATAATAAAGAACTTGATGTATTTCAAAGATTTATAAATCGTTTTGGAAGGAGTAACACTTTGTTTTAAAAGGTTTTAAAAAGAGTTATACTAGCTTTATGGGAGTTAGGTATAACGTCTTAAGAGAGGTAAAGAAAATGGTTTACTAATGTTAGAAGTTAAGAGACTTGATCTTATAAGATAAGAGACTTAACTTATTTGTTTTAATGTGGATGTTTGTGTGAAACCTCATTCGTGAGTAATGAGTACTTGGTTTTATTTAAAGGGATAATGTTTTACTGATTTTGGAAATCCGAATGTGTATCGACAGACCACTGCAGCGTTAATAAAGGAAAATGTATTGAATAATGATGTATCGTATTAAAACGAGAAACCTCCATCCGCATAGAAACTAAGATGAGACAAAATGATATTACATTTTCTAGATCATGCTGCTTGTAATAAGAATGTTGTAAACAAGAATAACCTACTCACGTGAGACTTATATTACTCAATTGTTCTAAAACGGAATCAAGTGATTAAGTTTATGAACTATGAAACCATTTGAAAATGAGAAGCTTGAGTAATTGAAACTAGGCAACCGAACTTAGGAAAAGAATGTTGTTACTTGATTTTGAAAAGGAATGTGGGTTGGTCATTCTAATACTACGGATATCGGGTGACTTTTATAAAAGTAATGGATCTCTTTTAAAAGAACTTAACGTATGTAGTACTTTGGGGTTAAAAACCCGGACTTTGGCATAAAATGAAAGTACTTTGAGTTGTGAAACTTGCCTGCTTGTGATGATAGCCTTTGTTGTGCAAGTGTGGTATTTCAGATACCGCGTCTCTCGATGAGGCCTCGACTTGTGAGAACTTACTTGGGCGTCTTTGGCGGTGATGGAGAATTCCACGGGTATGCTCTCGCTGATAGTGTTATTCCATGGACTAGCTCTCCATGAGGTTTATTCTTGTTCGGCGCCCGGTCACGGTGGTCGGCTCGTACCGCCTGCCGTCGTGATCGATTCGCCTTGGTATCGGTAGTCGACCGACTTGCCCTGCTCGAAGATAGTGACGGTTTCGTGATACGGCTTGGTCCCCAGTGGTCACCAGACTTGCCCGGTCACCGCGTGACCGCCGTATCCGATGGTCGGCTCGCACTTGCCCGTGACGGCCGTGTTTTGGTTGCATTGTATTATTGGTACGGCCGGATCTGGTAGTTATACTTGTCTGCACGTTACCACGAGTCCGTAAGTTCTCAGACGTTCGGGTATGGCGGGGCCTGTCCGTCATAGTTGTTGTATAAATCTTAGAGGTGCTGTAGATCTTGCCGCAAGCGTGGTTGTAAAAGGATTAAAGCTATTCGGTTTTTATGTATATACCAAGGCAACCGTTTGGGTTGCTTTGTTTATTTATTATATCTCTCATTTCATGTGTAAAGTTTTATTTCCGCTGGTTTTCTCGATGTTGTATCACTAGGGTGCCCGGTAAGGCACCATGTGGGCCCGTTCGGGCGTCACAAGTGGTATCGAGCGATTAATCCTCGGAAAGTGTCTACGCATCGTGTCTAGTAGAGTCTTGATTATCGATGTGTTGTGCACCACATCTATAATCGTGAGGCTATAGGACATTTAGGATTGGTTTCATTCTTCTCATTACGAGATCGTGCCTTAGAGCCGGGTGATAAGATTGGACCCTCCGGCGTGTTTCGTTTTACCGATTATGCCTGCGAAGGCAACCCGCCCGAGGCAAGGCAAAGAGGATCTGCGAAGCAAAGCGCAGAGACCACAAGACTGAGCCTCCATCCGCGATGCAGCAGAGAGAGATGAGTTACAAGGCGAGTGGGCGATTAATGGCCGTTGTGGCAGACTTGAGATAGGCTGGACGCAGCAGCCCAAAGAGCACCGGGTTCACCCTAGATCGATAGTTCGAGGCTTCGGATTTTCCGAGTTGTAGCCGCGAGTTTTATGGGTGAGGCACGAGGATGATCCGCAGGAGTTCATCCAGCGATTCTGGATCATGAGTGATCAAGGCATCGGAGGTCGAGTCGGTGGCCAGGTTCACATCAATCGCGTGATACCGCAGCCGATCGGTTTGATTCTTGGGAGCTGTCCAGGAGAGCATGCACTTCCAGCGGTATGGAGCGAGTTCTCGAGGCTTTTCTTGCACATTTCTTGCCTCCTGGATAGGAGGGCTCGGGCCGGCAGATTTTTGGTGTTACTGACAGAAGCGCGCGGTTGGGAGTACAATGTGAGTTCGACTCATTGGCCGTGCGTCCAGCGTTAGTAGCTAGTATGGAGGATCGAGTGCACCGATATGTTCTGAGGCTCGATGATTGCCTTGCAGAGAGTTGTTAGTGTAGCTCTTCACCGTGCATGGACATTGCTCGCATGCAGCGTATACACTTGGATGTGAGGAGCGGATAAATCGACGGAATGACCAAAGTCACAGAAGAGGCCGAACAGCGAGGTCCTTTGGTGACTTTCGAGGCGGACCGCCTCGTAGCAGACTAGTTATGTACCTCGTCGGTCTGAGTGGTCCTCGCGGCTTCGGACCTTCCGGGATATTCAGAGCGGTCGGGCTCCCGTGTTTCAGATTTTCGAGAAGCGGAGTGCTCGCGGATGAGGTTGCCCTTGTCTCAAATAGGCCGTTGTGGAAAGCTTCATAAGGGAGAGTGTCGTACTAACTCGGAGATTGTTATTTTTGCGCCAGCAGGCCATCTGGCAAGAGATCGTCCACTGGGTAGCTTGGTAGGATAGCATGGACTACTTAAAGCGATTGCGGGTTCTTCACCTTCCGTAGCGAGCAGATGTTTGTACACCGGAAGGCCCCAGAGAGGTCGCGATGGGAGTTCAGCTTTAGCGGTCTCAACCGCCTAGTTTCGTATATCCTTAACCTCTAGAGTTTTGTTTGTATTGATGTTGTTGATGTGTTTAATGTTATGTTTGGATAGCTTTGTGCTAAAATGTGATTTAGAAACACAGTTAGTGAAAAGGGTAAGTCCTCAGGTAGTGTGAGATGGAAGTGGTAGCTTTCGCGATGTGAAATAGTAAGATTGTTCGGATCGGGAACAAGAGTTGGGCGCGGGTCGGGTTGAGGACCATTTGCGGTCAACCCAGAACCCGTTTGGGGTGGGTCGATTAGGTGGTCCCGCCAGTGGTAGGTCACGAGGGTGCTAGCCCAAGTTTAGTTGACCATCGTGAGTTCGTGGGTGTGTTCGACCAGAATCAGTTCGGGAAGGCCGAATGGCCTTAGAAATCGAGGTTAGTGAGATGACCAAGTTTGGAGGTAGTGACTCGGGTTGGAAACGAAGCGTTGAAAGAAGTGTGGTACGGATACTAGAACGAGTTCGAGTGTTCGTGGCAGTACTACGAGAAAGGGAGAAGTGAGCGTGTGTTTTTGTGGCGGTGTGGCATGATTGTTTTAAATGCGTATAGCGGTGAAGACTATCTTGGCGCTGTTTGTTTTGAGACTAGAAGGAACATTCGGACGAATGTTTCTAAGGAAGAATGTTATACCGTATTTCCGAGTATGCGTGAGGGCGTCGTGTACAATTTGAGCCTTAAGTAGGCATAGTTTCGAAATTTGTACACAAGTGCCGAAAGGAGTCGTTTTCGACGAAACGTTTCCACGACTTACGTTGGGAAAATTCCGCTATGTCATTTAGTATTTTTGCGGATTTTTCCGGCGACGAACATTTTTGGATCAACGGGAGGTGACACTTGTCACCCTCATTGGGCAAAGAGAGGCTTGGCCTTGGCGATTGGCTCCTCTTTTGTGCCTTGCTTTGTGGCTTGTTTGTGGAGTGTTTTGTGGAGTGTTTTGTGGGTGCATGGCTTGATTGGCCATTGGTTGGCCTTTGGTTTTGCTATAAATACCCTCTCTGAAGACTTCTTCATCCACTCTTCACTTGCCTAAGTCTTGAGAACCCCTCCTCCTCTTGTTGACTCGGCCCAAGAGCCCTCTCCTCAGTGAAGGCCTTTTGGCCGAAACCTTCCCCTTGTGAGCCTAAAGCCGAGAACACCCCCTCCCTTAGGGTGTTGTTCTCGTGGTACCCCTTTGTGGTATTAAAATACTCCTCCAAGTATTGTTATAATGCCCAAAATACCTTAGCCTTATACCTTGTAGTATTCCAAAGTTACCTCTATACGTAGAGTCCGAAATACTACCTTTTGTCCTTTAGTCTCAAACCGAACCCTAAGGAAACCTTCACTGTTGGTTGAAGTTTTGGAGTAAGTTGGATAGAACTTAAGGGTTGTTTGGAGCGGATCGAGCACTCGGAGTAGGAGCTAAACCTTGCTCAGCGACATTATACTCGGATAATTTTGGGCTTATCGAGGTAAACACTCATCCTTCTATTGTAATTGGAAATTACATGTTGTAAGAATATATAGTTGAAGTATACTATATATAGAACTATACTTAATCTTGTGGCAATGTCTTTTGACTTAAGCTGAAGAATTAAGAATCGAATCGAATCAGACATGAGACTTGTGTAGTATTCTTGTGTAGTAGAATTGTACACGTCGGTTAGGCGTAAAACCCCTCTGGTTGGCTTGGTATCCGGCCTCGATAGAGAAGGATATTTACGCCGTGGCGGGAGATCTTGCCAATTTTCAGAGAATATTCTACGTTGGTCTAGATGATAATAAGCGCCTGTGGCCTTATAGGTTGAAGTACCTACGTGTGGCGCGATTTACTTGGCTTAAGGAGTAGCCGATCGTTGAGCGTTTTGCTATTAGTCGATACTCGCGAGGTATGTGAACCTCTTCCTATCTCTTCTAGCATGATATGTGTGAACTATGTAGTACGGTGACGCATACGTGTTAATCGTGTTTGATTGTTCTTAAAACATAAAGTGTTATAACGGCTTTATGGGAAGTTGGTTATAACAGCTTTATGTAGATAAGAAAATACCTTGTGGTTTTAAAAGGTAACTGATGTGAATTATAACTGGCTTGTTATAATAAAGAACTTGATGTATTTCAAAAGATTTATAAATCGTTTTGGAAGGGAGAGTAACACTTTGTTTTAAAAGGTTTTAAAAAGAGTTATACTAGCTTTATGGGGAGTTAGGTATAATGTCTTAAGAGAGGTAAAGAAAATGGTTTACTAATGTTAGAAGTTAAGAGACTTGATCTTATAAGATAAGAGACTTAACTTATTTGTTTTAATGTGGATGTTTGTGTGAAACCTCATTCGTGAGTAATGAGTACTTGGTTTTATTTAAAGGGATAATGTTTTACTGATTTCGGAAATCAGAATGTGTATCGACAGACCACTGCAGCGTTAATAAAGGAAAATGTATTGAATAATGATGTATCGTATTAAAACCAGTAGAAACCTCCATCTGCATAGAAACTAAGATGAGACAAAATGATATTACATTTTCTAGATCATGGTCTTTGTAATAAGAATGTTGTAAACAAGAATAATCTACTCTCACGTGAGACTTATATTACTCAATTGTTCTAAAACGGAATCAAGTGATTAAGTTTATGAACTATGAAACCATTTGAAAATGAGAAGCTTGAGTAATTGAAACTAGGCAAACTGGAACTTAGGAAAAGAATGTTGTTACTTGATTTTGAAAAGGAATGTGGGTTGGTCATTCTAATACTACGGATATCGGGTGACTTTTATAAAAGTAATGGATCTCTTTAAAAGAACTTAACGATGTAGTACTTTAGGGTTGAAACCCGGACTTTGGCATAAAATGAAAGTACTTTGAGTTGTGTGAAACTTGCCTATGCTTGTGATGATAGCCTTTGTTGTGCAAGTGTGGTATTTCAGATTCTGCGTCTCGATAGAGGCGGTCGACTTATTGAGAACTTACTTGGGCGTCTTTGGCGTGATGGAGAATTCCACGGGTATGCTCGCGCTGATAGTGTTATTCCATGGACTAGCTCTCCATGAGGTTTATTATTGTTCGCCTTGGTCCCGGTGGTGGCTCTGACTCGCCCCGCCTCGTGGATCGATTCGCCTTGGTATCTGGTAGTCACCGCGCTTGCCGGCTCAAGATAGTGACGGTTTCGTAATCTGACCTTCGTCCCCGTGGTCGACCAGACTTGCCCGTCGAGTGCGTGACCGGCCTTGGTATCCGGTAGTCGGCTCTCGCACTTGCCCCGTATCGGCTTCGTGTTTTGGTTGCATTGTATTATTGGTACGGTCGGATCTGGTAGTTATACTTGTCCTGTACGTTACCCTGAGTCTGTAAGTTCTTGTACGTTCAGGGGTATGGCGGGGCCCTGTCCCGTCATAGTTGTTGTATAAATCTTAGAGGTCTGTAGTACTGTTGTGGGCAGGGTTGTAAAAGGATTAAACTGTTCAGTTTTTATGTATATACTGAAGGCAACTGTTTGGGTTGGCCTGTTTATTTATTATATCTCTCATTTCATGTGTAAAGTTTTTATTTCCGCTGGTTTTCTCTGATGTTGTATCACTAGGGTGCCCGGGGTAAGGCACCAGTGACGGGCCCGGGTTCGGGGCGTCACAACTTTGGGCCTTTGAGTTCATGTGAAGAATAGGCCAGGTTGCCTATATGTTAGCATTTGCCGTCCGACTTAGGAGGCGGTCGTCGATCTTCGTGTTATGTTCGAGAAGGAAATGGAGATCCATCCAGTGTTCCCACTAATGATGACCAAGTTGAAGATAATAACCTCGAGTTTTGGATCACAAGCGATTTAAATGTGGTAAGAGTTCGAATGTACGGCGGCTTGATGATCGCACGCACCGGTACCATTTGTTGGGTCTCTTGAGAAGGTTAATGCCTCAGGCAAAGTGACAAAAGTGGTATCATTTTGGTGATGTTAGAGGTGTTTGTGGTAATGTTAGAGGTGTTTCCTCGTGGACTTGGATGTAAGTATTTTGCGCAGTTGTTTCTGTGGCCATTGTGGCAGGATTGTTTCGTAAGTATGGTAGTGAAGACTATACTGGCGCACGTTTGTTTTGAGACTTAGAAGGAACATTCGGGACGAATGTTTCTAAGGAGGGGAGAATGTTATACCCGTATTTCAGGAGTATGTACGTGGGGCGACGTAGAAAATTTGAACTTGTGTAAAAGTGGCTTGGCCGAAATTTATTTGTGCACAACACCCGGTTAGAGTCGTTTTTCGACGAAACGTTTTCACAGCTTTCGTAGGGAAAATTCCGGCTATGTCATTTTTATTTTTTGCGGATTTTTCCGAGAGACGAAACATTTTGGACCAACAAGAGGGCGCCACTTGGCACCCTGTCATTGGAGCACATTGTGGGCGGTTGGCTTGGACGATTGGTGACTATTTTTGTCAAGTAGTAGGTAGGATATTTTGTGTGTAGTTGGTTAAGGTGCACTTGGCAAGATCTTGGCCCTACACTTGCCTTGCACTTGGCAAGATCTTGGCCATTGGTTGGCCTTTGCTAGACCTATAAATACCCCCCTGTGGAAGACTTCTTCATCCATTCCTCAATTATTCTACGTGTTAAATCCTCCTCCTCCCTTAGTGTAGAATTCGCCAAGAGCCTCCTCCTCCCCTCGCCGAGAGCCCTTCCCCTCGGGGTGCTAGCCGGGTACCCCTAGCCTAGTTGTTTTCGTATAATACCCCCCCCTCTTGGTAGAAATACTCTCAAAAGTATTGTTATAATGCCCAAATTACCTTAGCCATATACCTTGTAGTATTCTAAGGTTATACTTATACGAAAAGCCCAGAAATACTATTATACTTCCCTTCAGTCACAAAACCGAAACCCTAAGTAAATCTTCACCCGTAGTTGAAGTAGTAAGTAGAAGTTGGTTAGAACTTCTAAGGGTTGTTTGGAGCGGGTCGGAGCGCACGGAGTAGGAGCTAAACCTTGCTCAGGATCGACATTTAAACTCGGATAATTATGGGCTTATCGAGGTAAATATCTTGTCCCTCTATTGTAATTGGAAATTACATGTTGTATGATTATATAGTTGAAGTATACTATATATAGAACTGAACGTAGTTATCGGCAATGTCTTTTGACTTAAGCCTGAATAATAAGAAACCTTTTCGAAAGAAGAGTACTGAACTGTATTTACATAGGGATTCTGACAGAGACTTGTGTAGCCTTTCGTGAGGTAGAATTGTGCACGTCCGGTTTAGACGTATAACCCCCGGTTGGCTTCGTAGCGGCCGATAGAGGAGGAGATTTACGCTGCATGGGAGGTGCACTTCAATTTTCTGTAGAATGTTCTACGGCGGATCTAAATATTAATAAGCGCCTGTGGCCTTATAGGTTGAGTACTACGCGTGGCGCGATCTACTTGGCTTAGGAGTATCCTGCGGTTTGAGGTACTTGGAGCGTTTTGCTATTAGTCGAAAATCGTCGCGAGGTATGTGAACCTCTTCCTATCTCTTCTAGCATGATATGTGTGAACTATGTAGTACGGTAGACGTACATGTGCTAAATGTATTTGATTGGTTTAAAACATAAAGTGTTATAACGGCTTTATGGGAAGTTGGTTATAACAGCTTTATGTTGGTAAGAAAATACTTGTGGTTTTTAAAAGGTAACTGATTTGAACTATAACTGGCTTGTTATGTGTTAATAAAGAACTTGAAGTATTTCAAAAGGTTTTTGATTCATTTTGAAAGAAGAGGTAATACTTGATTTGTTTTGAAAACTTAAGAGTTATACTAGCTTTATGGAAAGTTAGGTATAACGTCTTAAGAATGTTTTACTGATTTTGGAAATCAGAATGTGTATCGACAAACCATCAAATACATTAAAAGGAAATGTTTTTAATAATTAAGTATTATTAAAACCAGAGAAACTTCCATCCGCATGTAAGCTAAGATGAGACAAAATGATATTTCCTAGATCATGGTCATTGTAATAAGATTGTTATAAACAAGAATATCCTACTCACATATAAGGCTTATGTTTCTCAGATAGCTTAAAAAGAGAATTATATTCTTAACTGAATAAGACTATGAACTACGAAACCTTTCTAAAATAAGAAACTTGAACATTGGAAATTAGGCAAACTTGAACATTGGAAAAGAAGGTTGCTACTTGATTTTACAAAGAGAAGTAATTGATTTACTTTAAAAGATAATCACTCTATTGTTATATACTACGTATTGTGTGACTTTTGTGAAAGTAACATATCTTTAAAGAATTATTGTATAAAGTACTTTGGGGATAAAACCCGATCTCATTAATCATATAGTAGAAAGTACCTTATGTGTGAATAACTTGATTGTATTGGTTTGTGATAGCCTTGTAATACCTTCGTATTGATTTGATAAGTAATCATATTAGGATGCTACGTGTGTTAGTATTCTGTGATGTTTGTGTAAAGGGTTTTCCTCGATTGCGCTTATGTTGTTTAAACGATAAACCGTTATGTTGGTATTATACCACTCACCGTGTTTCCGGGTTAAGCCCTCCGACGCGGTAGACTCGAGCGATGCAGGACCATGATTCGAGAATACCTCATGCGGGTCCCGGGCCTATGCGGAGCTGCGAGTTCCGTGTTAGTGTGCGGCCTTTATGGTCATGCGATCTATGCGCCATGCGATCGCGAGTCCGCGATGCCGGAGTAGCTACCTCGATGCGGGTTATACCTCACGCGCCTATGAGATTGGCCTATGCGAGTCGCGGGAGTTACAGGCTAGACGCGCACATTTGATATTGCGGGCGAGCGACCAGCTTTGATCATGTGACGGTCTAGACAGATTTCATGATACATTTTATGACCTTGTTAGTACTGTGGGTGTTAGTAGTCGGCTATGCCTTCGTACTTACCCCGTACTGTTTTATTTGGACACAGGTGGGACCTGTTGTTCATGTGTATTCCTTGGTGCTTTTCTATCATCGATCGCCGCGGTGAGGAAGGTATTCCACGGGCATGATTGATGTTGGGCGTGAGACCCATTGTTATATCGAGTGATGACTTGAGGCATGAGTCCCTGACTTGATATGACTGCTTATTTATTGTGAACTATAGTTTGGTTATCATACATGTCTCCTGCCTTATATAGACTACTATGATTTCATTTACGATTTTCGATTTCACATACTGCACTGTTATCGACCGACTTCCGGGCTGCGTTCATGCCGCGGTAAAGGTACACCGCCGTTGATCCTCGCTCTTGGGTCACGATTCAGCGTTGAAGCTCCGTTCCTCCGAGGCTTATTGGTATAGTCCCCTTGTTGTAGGTGCTACATTCGGGGTATGGCGGCCCTTTCCGTCGTTGTTGTCATATCATTCGTAGAGGTGCAGAGTATCTTGTGGCGGGGTTTGTAAAAAGGATTAAACCGCTCGTTGAAAGAGTTGTTGTTTTATATATATATGCCAAAAGGCAAGTTTTCACGTGTTATCGTTTATACTTCCGTTATTTTTATGTTATTGATTTATGTTCCGCTGATTTTCTCTGATGTATGACTACTGGGGTGCCCGGGGTAAGGCACCAGTCACGGGCCCGGGTTCGGGTCGTGACACCAATGCTCCGGCGGTATTCATGGATTTGATGAACCGAGTGTTCAAACCATTTTTGGACACGTTTGTGATAGTGTTCATTGATGATATCTTGGTTTATTCTCGCCGTAGCGCGAGCATGCGAGCATTTGGCGACAGGCCGATGTGATTCTCCAGACCAGCTTATGCGCCAAGTTTTCCAAATGTGAGTTTTGGTTGACTTGATGGCGTTTCTTGGGCATATTGTTTGGCCGATGGCATTCTAGTGGATACGGCCAAGATCGAAGCGATCGGGACTTGGCCTAGACCTACTACTCCGGCGAGGTTCGCATTTCGGGCCTTGCAGATATTATCGGTTCGTGGAGAAGTTTGCTTTATCTTCGCACCGTTGACTAGTGACTCGTAAGGCGCCAAGTTTGATGGTGATGCTTGTGGCGGGGTTTCCGATTCTTGAAAGAGACCGACGACCGCCTCGCTTCTTACTCTTCCGGAGGTCCGGATGGTTATGTCGTGTATCATGCGCGAGCATCGGGTTGGGATGTGTTGATGCAGCATGGTAGGGTTATAGCATACGTCCCGACACCAAGAAACACGAGAAACTACCCCACCCATGATTTGGAGTCACGTCGTGATTCACGCCAAGATCCGAGGCACTATTTGTATGGGTTCACGTGGATATTTTTACGGACCACAAGAGCCTCAGATATCTTCACCGCAGGAGCCGAACTTACGGCGAGACGGTGGTTGAGTTGCTTAAGGATTACGATGTTGATATCTTGTACCACCCGGGAAGGCCAATGTTGTGGCGTATGCTCTTAGTAGGTCGATGGGAGCCTATCGGATGTGCAACTAGAGAGGAGGGACATGGTTCGTGATTTGCATCGCTAGCGAGCCTTGGTGTCCGCTTGATTGATTCTCGATAGCGGTGGGGTTAGAGTTCGTGAGGTTGCCGAGTCTTCCATCGCCGGCGAGGTGAAGAGGCAACGATTCGAGGATCCGGCTTTGATTCGATATCGGATACACTCTTCGTGAGGCGCGGTCCTTTGAGGTAGCATCCACGGGTGCTAAGGTTTGAGGGCGCTTGTGTGTTCCGGATGTTTCGTGACTTGGCGCAGTTCTGGGGAAGCACACGGCTGCGTTACTCTATCCATCCGGGGTCGACCAAGATGTACCACGACCTTAGATCTGTGTATTGGTGGGATGCTTGAAGAGGGACGTTGCAGAGTTCGTAGATCAGTGCCCATGTTGTCAGCAGGTGAAGGTAGAGCACCAGAGGCCTGGTGGTTTGTTGCAGGCGATAGAGATCCCGACCTGGAAGTGGGAGGTGATCAACATGGACTTCATCACGGGATTACCTCGCACTCAGAGGAGACATGATTCTATATGGGTTATCGTCGACAGGCTGACGAAATCAGCCCACTTTCTTCCCGTCAGGACGACTTTTTCGGCTGAGGATTATGCCAGACTTTACATCCGAGAGATCGTCAGACTGCATGGAGTCCCTATTTCGATCATATCGCATGCAGGAGCCCGCCACGGCTAACTTCGAGGTCTTTCCGCAGAGGTTTAGGACGCAGTGAGCACGAGCATCGCATTCCATCCACGACAGCACGGACAGCCGAGCGCACTATCCGCACTCGAGGATATGTCGCGAGCCCGTGTTATCGACTTCGTGGGTAGCCGAGGATCATTTGCCTCTAGTTGAGTTCGCGTACAATAATAGCTACCACTCCAAGATTCGATGGCGCCTTATGAGGCCTTGTATGAGGAAGTGCGGTCGCCATAAAGGTTGGTTCGATGTGGGCGAGGTGCGGCTAGTGGGACCAGATTTGCGCAGCAGCGATGGATAAGGTGAAGCTTATCCGAGAGCGGCTATCAAAGCTCGAGTCGTAAGTCTTATCGCAGATCATCGTCGTCGGCATCTTGAGTTCGAGGTTCATGATTGGGTTTTCCTAAAGTGTCACCCACGGCGGTGTGATGAGATTCTGGAAGAAGGGGAAACTCACCAAGGTACATCGGGCCGCTTCGATTGTCCGCAGGTAGGCAAGGTTGCATGAGTTGATCTGTCGTCCGATCTGGAGGCGGTCATCCGGTTTTTCACGTATCTATGCCGGCGAGATGTATCGGGGATCCATCTAGTGGTACACCCGATTGACGATGTCCAGTGACCGAGGGTTATCGTGAGAGATTCCCATAGCGATAGTCGATCGTCGAGTTAGGCGTCTGCGACCAAGGACGTGGCTTCCACAAAATCTTATGGCGGAACGAGCTCGGGAGGAGATGACGGAAGCCGGCGAGGACATGAGGCGAAATATCTCACCTATTCCCCACACCTCCGTAATTCACTTTCCTACTTGTAAATTTTCGTTATCGCTTTTGCCTAAGTGTTGTTTTGTGGCCGTGTGTGGCTTTTTGCAAACCGTTTAAGTTATGAAGAATCTTATCGTTAATCGTTTGGGAAGGAACATTCGACGAATGTTTCGCGAGGGGAGAATGTTATACCGTATTTCCGCAGTATGTACGTGGGAATACGTCTAAAAGTCTAGCCTTAAAGTTTAGGCACAAAACATTTTTGGGCACAACTCACAAAGCGAATAGGTTTCCGACGAAACGTTTCCACAGCTTTCGTAGAGTAAATTCCGGCTATGCCCTTTCTATGTTTTGCGGATTGTTCCGAGAGACGATACATTTTGGACCAACGGGCGGGCGACACTTGTCACCTCCAATTGGTGGACTTGAAATCGCCCATTTGGACGAATTGGACAATGGTGCACGTTTTTGTGCCTTTGCACAAGTCAAGGATTAGGTAGGATATTTTGTGTGCAAGTTGGCCAAGGACACTTGCCCTAATCTTGACCTTACACTTGCCTAGCACTTGGCTAAATCTTGGCCCTTGTTGGCCATGTCTTGACCTATAAATACCTTTGGATGAAGAGTTCTTCATCCACAAATCAATTTCCAAGTCTTGAAAAATCCTCCCTCTCTCTAAAGCTTTTCGTCCAAAGCCTCCTACCCCCTCCCTGAAGTTTGCCGAGGCCCCCTAGCCTAGCCAAAATCTACCCCCTCCTTGGTAGAAAAGTTGTCTTCTAGTATTGTTATAATGCCCAAAATACCCTAGCTCAAATCCCTTAGTACTTAGTAGAAGTTGTGAAGAACTTCTAAGGTTTCTGGAGCATACAACTTAGGAGCAAAACCTTGCTCAGCGACTTTATCTAGGATATTATTGGGCTTACCGAGGTAACTAATCCTAACCTCTTTTGAATTAGAGAATACTTAATCAGTAGTAGTATAAGAATAAGTATTAGATACTTAGAAGAATATTGCGAATAGAATTGAACTGTTATCACAGTAGGCGGTTTAAAAGAAGAATAATCAAATCAGCATTTTACATGGGATCGCTTTCACAATGAGACTGAGTAGCTCACCGCAGGAAGATCGCCCAATTTTCCGTAGGATATAGAACCCTCTGCTTAGAATCATACAAAGTAGTTCAACGTTGATAGACGTGTCGACTATTATAGTCGATTCTTCACGCGACATATTCAACTTGGCGGTGGTTTTCACGGTAAGGTATGTGATTCTTCCTAAAGCATGATATTTTACAATATATATATAGTACGGTAGACATACGTGTTAACCGAATAATAACTACGCAATGTCTTTGACTTAAGCTGAATAATACTTACGGCAATGCCTCACGCTTAAGCTCGAATAATACTTACAATGCCTCACGCTTAAGCTCAATAATAAAGAACTGAAAGCATTTCAAAAGAATACTGAATCATTTTTAACAAAAGAGAACTAATTGGTTTTTTAAACAGAAGCTTAAGAGTTATACTAGCTTTATGGGAAGTTAAGTATAACCACTTAAGAATGATAAAAGAAACAGTTTGCCTATGTGTTTATAATGCACTTATATTGAATTGTGAAAAGAATAATAAGATGGTTTGATAAGTAGACATGATTTGATGCTATGTGTGTTAGTGTCTTGTAACGCTTGTATAAGAGAGTATTCTTGTTGTGCTTATGTTGTTTAAAGATAAGTTGTTATGTTAGTGTACTATCACTCACCTCTTGACATATTACAGGGGTTGTCGCCTCCGACGCGGGTAGACTCAGCGATGCAGGACCATGATTCGAGAATACCTCATGCGGGTCCAGGGACCCGTGCGAGCTACGGAGTTCCGTGTTAGTGATGCGGGTTATACCTCATGCGGTCTATGTGGCCATGCGGACTACGAGTCGGGGCGATGCCGAGGAGTAGCTACCTCGATGCGGGTTATGTACCCTATGCGGGCCTATGTGAGTGGCCTATGCGACTACGGAGTCCGTGATTAGGCTTGCATGGTGATACTACGGGCAACTGGCCCTGCTTCGATCATTCGCAGCCTAGAAAAGACCTGTTACAGTTTACCTATTGTTGCTCTTGTTTATGATGTGGCACTATGTGCGGTCCCCTTGGTTGTTTCATACATACTTGCAAAACTGATTTTAAAATGATATGTTTTCATTTAAGTATTTTACAGTTTCATATACTTAGTACCTGTTGTACTGACCTCCTTCGGGGGGCTGCGTTCATGCCGCAGGTAAGGGCAAGCAGGTGCTAGATCCACATTCTTAGGATCTCTACGTTGGTGTCGGGAGCTCCATCTTTTCCGGAGGCTCTACTTTTGGGTATGATCTCCCTGTTGTAGATAGTTTTGTCTGATCGAGGTATGGCGGCCCTGTCCCGCCATAGTTGTATATTTCCTAGAGGTCTCAGTAGTCATGTTGTACAAGATTTGATGTAATCGCTAAAACCATGTTTATATATATATGCCGAAAGGCGATGTTTTCTCACATAAAGCGTGTCTTATTTTATAAATCGTTTCATGTCTTGTTTTATATTTCACTGATTACTCGATGTATGACTACTTGGGTGCCCGAAGGCACGACCACGGCCCCGAATGGGTCGTGACAGCAATGTCTTTGACTTAAGCTGAATAATATATAGTACTAGACGACGTGTGCTAATTGAACGTGGTTATGCGGCAATGTCTTTTGACTTAAGCCCGAATAATAAGAATTTTGAAGTATTTCAAAATTGTTAAGAAACCATTTTGAAAGAAGAGTAACACTTGGTTTTAAAGGTTTTAAAAAGAGTTATACTAGCTTTATGGGAGTTAGGTATAACGTCTTAAGAGAGGTAAAGAAGATGGTTTCTCGATTTTAGAAGTTAAGAGACTTGATCTTATAAGATAAGAGACTTAACTTAAATGAATTAATATGGATTTTGTGTGAAACCTCATTCGTGAGTAATGAGTACTTGGTTTTTAAAAGGAATAATGTTTTACTGATTTCGGAAATCAGAATGTGTATCGATAAACCATCGCAAAGTTAATAAAGGAAAATGTATTGAATAATTAAGTATTATTAAAACCAAGAGAAACCTCCATCTGCATGTAAGCTAAGATAAGACAAAATGATATTACATTTTCTAGATCATGGCTGCTTAATAAGATTGATTATGAACAAGATTAACCTACTCACCTATGGCATATGTTACTCTATTGTTTTAAAAAGAGATTAAGACATTGAACTATGAAACTTTTCTAAAAAGAGACTTGCGTAATTGAAATTAGGCAACCGAACTTTTAGGAAAAGAAAGGCATTGTGTTGTCTTAAAATGGTTTAAAACATAGAGTGTTATAACAGCTTTATGGGAAGTTGGTTATAACGACTTTATGAAAACAAAAGAAGGGTTTTATCATTTGTTTTAATGTGGTAACTTGACTTTTAAAAGAGAAGTATTTTGGTCCAAAAGGAAGGCATGGTATTGCCTTAATTTGGTCTTAAAAAGGAAAGTATGAAAGTTGTTTTGGTTTACTTAAAAGATATAAGTCACACATTTTTATATACTACGGGTATCGGGTGACTTTTAGAAAAGGAATGAATCTCTTAAAAGGAATTTAACGTACGTAGTACTTTAGGGTTAAAATCCGGACTTTGACATAAAATGAAAGTACCTTGAGTTGTGTATAACTTGCCTATGCTTGTTGTTATGAAACTTGACCATGTTACGTGTGATAGCCTTGTTGTGCAAGTACTGTGTTCTACTCGACTACCGGTTCATGGGATGAACCGGGAATGTATTTCACTCGACTACCGGTTCATCCGGGAATGTATTTCACTCGACTACCGGTTCATCCGGGAATGTATTTCACTCGACTACCGGTTCATCCGGGAATGTATTTCACTCGACTACCGGTTCATCCGGGAATGTATCTCACTCGACTACCGGTTCATCCGGGAATGTATTTCACTCGACTACCGGTTCATGGGATGAATCGGGAATGTATCCTACATGTTTCTATACTGGGTCCATAAGATGGGCCGAGACATGTTATACGTATCACATGATTTGTACCTAGACTGCCGGCAGTGAGGAAGAAGTTCCACGGGCATGAGGGATGACTTTGAGGGCGTGAGTCCCTGACTTGACATAACTGCTTTTATGTTGTGAACTGTAGTTTGGTTATCATACATGTCTCCTGCTTTATATAGACTATTATGATTTCATTTACAGTATTTTACAGTTTCACATACTTGGTACCTGTTGTCGAACTCCTTCTGGGCCGAGCGTATAAAGAGGCCGAGCCTCTACCACGAATGCATCCAACCGTGGCTCCGTATGCACGTCCGCTGTATGGGATCGCAAGCAGCCCGTACCATTTGTTGGGTCTCCGGAGTGAGACTCGCGGTAAAGTGACAAAAGTGGTATCGTGAGCGATTAGTCCTCGGAAAGTGTCTGCATCGTGTCTAGTAGAGTCTTGATTATCGGTGTGTTGTGCACCACATCTATAATCGTGAGGCTATAGGACATTTAGGATTGGTTTCATTCTTCTCATTCCGAGATCGTGCCTGTAGCCGTGTGATAAGTTGGACCCCTCCGACGTATTCCTTTCCTTTACCGCTATGCCTCCGCGTAAGGCAACCTGCACCGGATGGGCAAGGCAATCGAGGGAGTCATTAGTGAGATACTGAGGAGTACGAGGCGCAGCCCGGCCAAGACTGAGACAGGCCTTCCGACGGGTTTCGCGGCGCCAAAGACCAAAGCAGAGTTTAGAGTCGCAGCGGTGGTCGCCGAGACTACAATACTGAGCCTCCACCCCACACTGGAGCAGATGAGATGGGTACAAGGAGATGGCCCGCCATCGCCGTGGTCGTGGCCGATATGAGGATAGGCCGGATGCAGCAGCCTCCCCGAGCACCCGTAGAGCGCATGGTTTGAGACTACGGATTTTCTCGAGTGTAACCCGCGAGTTTTATGGGTCGAGGCACGAGGATGATCCGCAGGAGTTCATCCGGCGATTCTGGTCGCGAGTGATCAAGGCATCGGATACCGAGTCGGTGGTCCTAGGTTCGCATCGGCCGCGTGATACCGCAGCCGATCGTTTGATTCGTGGAGCTGCCCCGGGAGAGAATGCACTTCCACTATATGGGACGAGTTCTCAAAGGCATTTCTTGCACACTTCTTGCCTCCACAGATGAGGAGGGCGCGCCGGCAGATTTTTGACGTTAAGGCGGGATCGCGACGGTTAGAGAGTACAATGGAGTTCGACTCGTTAGCTCGGTATGTCCCCGCCAGAGTAGCCGATATGGAGGACAGAGTACACCGCCACGCCACCGGCTAGATGATTACTTAGCGAGGCTTGTACGGGTGTAGCTCTTCACCGCATGGACATTGCCCGCATGCAAGCTCATGCACTAGGATGTGAGGCACGGAGAGGTCGCGAAATGGCCGAGATCGCAGAAGAGGCCAGACAGCAGGTCCTTTGGTAACTTTCGAGGCGACCGCCAAAGAAGAAAGTTAGTTATGTACTCCGCCAAGATGCAGTGGTCCTCCGCGCCTTCGTGACGTTCGGTATTCGAGCCGCTCGTGAGCTCCGTGGCTTCCGTTCAGTGTATACGTGAGTGCTCGCCAGCCGGATTCATGTCCCTCAGCAGGCACGATGTGGCAAACATCATCCCGGGA
Organism: Przewalskia tangutica; assembly: GCA_029844215.1. NCBI lineage: Eukaryota > Viridiplantae > Streptophyta > Magnoliopsida > Solanales > Solanaceae > Przewalskia > Przewalskia tangutica. Next base: position 39,640,873 of record CM056720.1, on the reverse strand, counting down.
ATGTCGCTTTTTATCGGTGCTTGTTTCACTGCGGCCGTCGTGGCCATGTGACGAGATCGTGCTTATAGAGAGGTACCGCAGCTTGGCGCAGCCTACCTCGGATCGATGGCGGGTTCATCGCTTTCATACGCCTGCACAGGCGTGCCTATGATTAGAGTGGAGCGGTAGGTTCAGGTATATCCCTAACCTCTAGAGTTTTGCATGCTTGATATGATGATCTTATTGTTGTGTGCTATGTACGGATAGCGTTGTGTTATATTGTGAGTTAGAAAACATGGTTAGTTGGAAGAGTAAGTATGGGGGCATGGAAGGTGTGAACCTTAGATTATTTCACGATTGAGACCTTACAGATAAGGTCGTCTTGAGTAAAAGATTCATTTTATGTTTGACTTTTATCAGAGTGCGTAGTATACGTGGGATATATTTGTGTGATAAGTCCATGGGTAGTGTGAAATGGAAGTGGTAGCTTTCATGATGTGAGTTAGTAAGAATTGTTCCGTATCGGGGAGCAAGGGTTTAGCGCGATTGTGGGTCGGGTTGAGGGCGTGTTGCGGTCAACCCGTGAGTCTTGATTAAGTGGGGTCGGTTCGGTGGTCCCGCCAGATGGTAGGGTCACGAGGGTGCTAGGCCCAAGTTTAGATGACCATCGTATGAGTTCGTGGATATGTTCGATCAAAATCAGTTCGTGAAGGCCGAGAATGGCCCTAGAAGAAATCGAGGTTAGTAAGATAACCAAGTTTGGAGGTAGTGACTCCAAGGGTTGGAAACAGAAGCGTTGACTGAAGTGTGGTACGTATACTAGAAGAGTTCAAGTGTTCGAGAAGAGTACGACGAGTAAGGGTAGAGGCGAGCATGTATTGCGAGCATAGATATGATCATTTCTTGTGAAGGGAGAAGGTGCGAAGGATGTATATTTTAGACCTCAGGGATCGCATGCAGTCCGGTACCATTTGTTGGGTCGCCGGAGTGACACTAGAACCTCGCGGCAAAGTGACAAAAGTTTGTGATGTTAGAGGTGTTTCCTCGTGGACTTGGATGTAAGTATTTGCGCGGTGTTTCGTGGCCAGTGTGGCGTGGCAGATTGTTCTCGTAAGTATAGTAGTGAAGACTATACTGACGCATGTTTGTTTTGAGGCTTAGAAGGAACATTCGGGACGAATGTTTCTAAGGAGGGGAGAATGTTATACCCCGTATTTTCCCGGGTATGTACGAGGCGTGCGATATAAATTTGAGCCTTAAGTTAGGCAAGTTTCAAATTTGTACACAACACCCGACAGAGTAGTTTTTCGTCTAAACGTTTCCACTTGTTTCGTTGGGTATATTACGGCTATGTCATTAATTATTTTTGGGGATTTTTACGAGAGACGAAACATTTTGGACCAACGGAGGGTGACATGTGTCACCCTTACATTGAAGGAAGTGGGCGGCCAAAGGGAATGTTGGCACGTTTTTTGTGCAAAAATTGTGGTCAAGGGTTAGGTAGGATATTTTGTGTAGTTGATGAGCAAGTGGGACCCACAAACACATGGCTTCATCTTAACCTTACACTTGCCTTACACTTGGATAGATCTTGGCCATTGGTTGGCCATTTCTTGACCTATAAATACCCCTCTAAGTTGATGAACTTATTCATCCAAAAATTGTCTAAGTCTTGAAAAATCCTCCCTCTCCTCTTGTTGTTTTCGCCCACCACCCCTCCCCTTTGAGAGCTCTAGCCGAGAGCACCCCCCCCTAGCCTAGTTGTGCTAGTCGAAATACTACCCCCCCTTGGTAGAAATGTATTCTACAAGTATTGTTATAATGCCCAAAATACTTTAGCCAAATACCTTGTAGTACTTTCCAAAGTACCCTTTATACGAAAAGCCCGGAAAATACTATTATACTTTCCTTTAGCCACTAAACGAAACCCTAAGGAAAACCTTCATAGTCGGTTGAAGTGTTTAGTAGAAGTTATGCAGAACTTCTAAGGGTTGTTTGGAGCGGATCGAGCACTCTGAGTAGGAGCTAAACGTTGCTCAGGAGCGACTTTTTACTTGGATAATTTTGGGCTCATCGAGGTAAATACTACTGTCCTTCTAGTGTAATTGGAAATTACATACTGTAGTAGTATAATAATGAATATAAGATTCATAGAAGAGAATTGAACTGTAATAGAAGGATATTACAGAAAAGACTTGAACTGAAATCACTTCGAAGAATATAAGTAGAAGTTCAACTGCATTTTACATAGATCGTATATACAGATGGTCGATAACTTTATTGGTTGAATGTTCGCAAGTAGCATGGGCTACTTAGAAGGTGGACCAAAGGCTAGCCGTTATAGCCGTGGGCGTTTTGCTTATAGTCGATAATCGTCGAGGTATGTGATTCTTCCTATACTGAGCATGATATTTTAAAAGGAAGATATATATAGTACGGCAATGTCTTTTGACTTAAGCTGAATAATATATAGTACGGTAGACGACGTGCTAATTGAACGTAGTTGCACGGCAATGTCTTTTGACTTAAGCCGAATAATAAGAATTTTGAAGTATTTCAAAATTGTTAAGAAACCATTTTGAAAGAAGAGTAACACTTGGTTTTAAAGGTTTTAAAAAGAGTTATACTATACTAGCTTTATGGGGAGTTAGGTATAACGTCTTAAGAGAGGTAAAAAGATGGTTTATCGATTTTAGAAGTTAAGAGACTTGATCTTATAAGATAAGAGACTTAACTTAAATGAATTAATATGGATTTTGTGTGAAACCTCATTCGTGAGTAATGAGTACTTGGTTTTTAAAAGGAATAATGTTTTACTGATTTCGGAAATCAGAATGTGTATCGATAAACCACTGCAGCGTTAATAAAGGAAAATGTATTGAATAATTAAGTATTATTAAAACCAGTAGAAACCTCCATCTGCATAGAAGCTAAGATAAGACAAAATGATATTACATTTTCTAGATCATGGCTGCTTAATAAGATTGATTATGAACAAGATTAACCTACTCACCTATGGCATATGTTACTCTATTATTTTAAAAAGAAATTAAGACATTGAACTATGAAACTTTTCTAAAAAGAGACTTGCGTAATTGAAATTAGGCAAACTGGAACTTTTAGGGAAAAGAAAGGCATTGTGTTGTCTTAAAATGGTTTAAAACATAGAGTGTTATAAATTTATGGGAAGTTGGTTATAACGACTTTATGAAAACAAAAGAAGGGTTTTATCATTTGTTTTAATGTGGTAACTTGACTTTTAAAAGAGAAGTATTTTGGTCCAAAAGGAAGGCATGGTATTGCCTTAATTTGGTCTTAAAAAGGAAAGTATGAAAGTTGTTTTGGTTTACTTAAAAGATATAAGTCACACATTTTTATATACTACGGGTATCGGGTGACTTTTAAAAAAGGAATGAATCTCTTAAAAGGAATTTAACGTCGTAGTACTTAGGGTTAAAATCCGACTTTGACATAAAATGAAAGTACCTTGAGTTGTGTATAACTTGCCTATGCTTGTTGTTATGAAACTTGACCATGTTACGTGATAGCCTTGTTGTGCAAGTATTGTGTTCTACTCGACTACGGTTCACGGGATGAACCGAATGTATTTCACTCGACTACCGGTTCATCCGAATGTATTTCACTCGACTACGGTTCATCCGGAATGTATTTTACTCGACTACCGGTTCATCCGGGAATGTATTTCTCTCGACTCTGGGTTCATCCGAATGTATTTCACTCGACCACGGTTCATCCGGATGAACCGAATGTATCCCACACGCTTTACATCGGGTCCATAAGATGGGCCGAGACATGTTATACGTATCACATGATTTGTACCTAGATCGCCAAGTGAGGAAGAAGTTCCACGCATGAAGGATGACTTTGAGGGCGTGAGTCCCTGACTTGACATAACTGCTTTTATGTTGTGAACTGTAGTTTGGTTATCATACATGTCTCCTGCTTTATATAGACTATTATGATTTCATTTACAGTATTTTACAGTTTCACATACTTGGTACTTGTTGTACTGACCTCCTTCGGGGGGCTGCGTTCATGCCGCAGGTAGAAGTACACCGGCTGTCGATCCCCGCGTTTAGGATCTCATTTCAGCGTCTTGGGAAGCTCCGTCCCTTCGGAGGCTTATCTTTGGTATGTTACCCTGAGTCTGTAGGTCCTTGTACATTCAGGGGTATGGCGGGGCCCTGTCCCGTCATAGTTGTTGTATAAATCTTAGAGGTCTGTAGCACTGTTGTGGGCAGGGTTGTAAGGATTGTAACTGTTCAAATGTTTATATATATATATGTTGAAAGGCAACCGTTTTGGTTGGCCTATTTTCTTTCATCTTAATCCATGTCTATTTACATGTTTAAGTTTTATTTCCGCTGGTTTTCTCTGATGTTGTATCACTAGGGTGCCCGGGGTAAGGCACCAGTCACGGGCCCGGGTTCGGGTTGTGACAATATCCTACGGAAAATTCGGCAGCACCTCCCCCGTTTCTACTCAATCTTCCACCTTTTCCAAGGCCCGATAACCGTAATTAACATACTATAATTAAGGTGCAATAATACCGAAATTTAAAGAAGGGGATCACACGCCCAAACGGAACGCGATTAACAATCTTCCCCTTAACAACAACAATAAATAAAAGAAGGGGATAACACGCCCAAACGGAACGCGATTAACAATCTCTCCTTCATAACAACAATAATTAAAGAAGGGGATAACACGCCCAAACGGAACGCGATTAACAATCTCTCATTCATAACAACAATAATTTAAAGTCCAAAGTAAATACGGTCCAAAGTAAATACGGTCCTTAAGTTGGGGTCCTTGGCCAACTTTTACAATTTTACTTATCCAATTACTTCATTAGTCTTCCAACTTATATTCCAATCTTAATATAAGTTATAGTTCCTTTGTTGTTAACTTCTTAGCAAGTAATGGATACATTTTTACCATTTTAATCGCTAATATGTCAATTCTCCTTTTAACATCTTAACAAGATCCAAATCTTTCCTTATGTCTCATACTTCATAATGTACTTCCAGTATATGTATAATATCCATATATACATAATAATCAACTTCACAAAGAGGTTAAGGTTCATTACCTCAAAATAGCCCAAAAAACGTGACTGTCCAGATTTTTAGCCACTGCTTCGTCAGCTGAACTTGTAACGTTGATAACTCTCTACTCCAGTGTCCTATCGACGAGAGGTTTGTTGAGTTGAAAACTAGACTCGACGAAATTCATTTTAGAATTTTGAAACACCCAAAAACTCCTAATATGCTAGGAGATATTCCCTTCCAAATTTGACTAAAAATCTGTCCAAAACAGTCCCGAAAATCTGCCCACTCTCGGCCAAGGGGGGGGGGAAGGGTTTTGAGGCTAGGGGTGTGAAAGTTTGTCTAACTCTTGGTTAATAATCTTCCTAATACATTAAGGAAGAACACTTATAAGTTTAAGAATTTCTGGACAGCATTTGGTTAAGGGGAGGGGTGCTCGACGAGAGCAAGAAGAGAGGAAGGGAGAGGGAAATTATTTTCAAGTCTTGAAATATTCCAAGTGTGGAAGATTTTCATCAACTAAAGGTGTTTATATAGTACAACCAAGGGTTAGGATAGAAACATGTGTATGGTATAGATTGTTTGTGTAGGTTACTTTGTCCACTTGTCCCACAAATGTCATGCAAGACTTGACCATTTGACTTGCCCACTTCCTTGTAAAAAACGTCCCACCTAGGCCATGCAAATGCCATGCAAGACTTTTGGCCACTTGTCTTGCCCACTTAGGGTGACACATGTCGCCCTCCTATTGGTCCAAAATATTTTATCTCTCGGAAAAATTCCATAATAATATTGAAAACGTAAAATTTCCTTCACAAGGTTCGGAATATTTTTCGTCGGAAAACAATTCTTTCATTCTTACCCTAATTAGGGTTTATACATTCGTACGTACGTCCTCACATACATACTCCGGAACTACGGGGTATAACATTCTCCCCCCCTTAGACACTACTATACTTACGAAACCAATTATGTCACCCATGGCCATAATATAACATACGCGCAAAAACTCAAATCCAAGCCAACGAGAAATCATCTCTAAAGCGTATACAACACTATTAGCTCCCACCCAAGGTCTAAAGGATACTCCCTTCGCATCTTTATGTCACGCCCCGAACCCCGGGCCCGTGACTGGTGCCCTACCTGGGCACCCTTCTACCTTAACAACACAAGTAAACTGCGGAATTTAAATAACACCTCCTTACTTTTTTTTTTCAAAACCAACATACGTACAAGGGCAAAGCCGACAAGGCTGCCATATAATATACATAAACAAAAGACACTACACTGCACATGAGTCCAATCCCACATATGAATACAGACCTCTAAGAGTTTTACTGAAATATGACGGGACAAGGCCCCGCCGTACCCATAACCGTACAAAGCACATCAAGGAACTATACCAAAAGATAAACTCAACAGAGGAGCTATCCAAAACTCGAAAGGCGGTCCTACACTGCAGATCACCAAATCTGCACCTAAACTCATAAGATTGAACGCAGCCTCGGGCGAGGTCAAGACAAGAATGTACCAAGTATGTGAAGCGATGAATACTGTAATGAAATCATAATGGCCTAAACAAAGCAGAGACATGTATGATAGCCATCCTACAAGACACAATACATAAGCCATATCAAGTCGTGACACATGCCTCAAATATCAAAGCGTGCGTGGAATCCCCATCATCGCCGGCACTATAAGTGAATAACATAACCATGTGACGCGCCTGTGGCATCCTATCTCCTGCCGCGTATACACATATAACACATATATATCTATACCCTCGCCCGTGGAATCCCCATCATCGCTAAATCGTAGTGGTAACATATAACCATGTGACGCGCTCGTGGCATCCCACCTCACCGTTACATTATACATATGTATATATATATATATATATATATATATATATATATATATATATATATATATATATATATATATATATATATATAACGCGCCTCATGCCCTAATCCTCATCGTATAAGCATGGCCATAACGTGCCCTCGCGTCCTCATCGTAGGCGCAGTCTTCATAGGAGCTAGCCCATGGAGTAATAGTCGTAAATAGCATGGTCGCATGCCCCGGAATCCCTCATCGTATAAGCATGGCCATGGGGTAATACAAACAAATCCGGGAATCTAACCCGCCTCCTGGTCACATGCCCCGGAATCCCACATCGTATAAGCATGTCCAAGGAGTAACACAAATAATGGAAGCATACCCGTGGAATCCCACATCACCGCTTGCGCCCAAGTAAACTTACAACAAGACAATTCTCCAACCGAGAGTCGTGGCAACGTAATAAAACATAATACTTGCACTCAAAAGCTATCACCAGCACACATAGGCAAGTTCATAAAATCTTTAGACTTTCATTTTATAAACTCAAGGTACTTATAGAATCATTTTCAATTACACAAGCCAAAGTACTTATCAAGGCACACTTAGAATAATTCTCAATTAAACAAGCCAAAGTACTTATCAAGGCACACATAGAATAATTCTCAATTAAACAAACCAAAGTACTACGTACGTACATTCTTTTCAAAAGACTCCTTTTTATGTAAAACCCCAAGATACTAACACCCGTAGTATCAAGGTGTGTCTATTTTTCAAAGTAAGTTACTACACTCTTAGAAAACTCATTTCAAAGCTTGAAATCAAGTAACTTCAAATTTTCACAATCTAGGCAACTTATGCCCATTAATCAAAATAGACAACTTTCTTAACCTTCCATAAAGCCGTTATAACCAACTTCCCATAAAGTCGTTATAACCCTTTATGGTTTTAGACATATTCATTCCTTTTATAACCAAGAGACTTATACTTTTAAAACCAAGTATCACATACTTACAAATCAAGTTCTTAACTTTCAAAATACTTCAAGTCTCTTAATATTTAGAAAACAAGTTCTTCTACTTTTAAACCTCAAGTAACTCACACCCTTAAAACAAGTTACTTCTCTTAAATCATGTCATTTCTCCTCTTTTAAACCAATTAAGTAAATCACTCCTTTAACTCCCCTAAAGTCATTACGACAACCCTTAGGTTTCGGAACTAAGGCACTAGCCAAAAGGTTTGGAAACCACTTTCTTTTCAAGACTCTATGTACTTTAAGTCAAATACTTTCACTTTTAAGAATCCAAACTTCACTAAGGAAATGGATTATACAACTTACAATTTAAACATCAAAGTACAATCAAGGGAGTACATAGAACGAATTCTATTTTAGGCAATCCAAATACAACCAAGGAATGGATCATTTAAGGAGTAGGACATATTTTATTTATCTCAAGGAATCATGCTAGAAGAGGAGATAGTTCACATACCTTTTCGGCTAAATCCACAAGCTAAGCCGAATACGCCGTACGTAGAATTGTCAACCTATAATGGTCACAACATGACTATCAATTTCTAGTTTCCAACGTAGAATAATACTAAGTAAGCGGTCTCTTATTCTACGGAAAATCGGGCAGCACTTCCTTTTGTTTCTACATACTTTGCCACCTTTTTCAATGCCGAATACAATAACCAAACATGCCACATTTAAGGCTCAACATACCAACCAATCAAAGGGGATTACACGCCTTACAATACGTGTAAAATTCCGCCCCACAATTCATACCAAGTAGTTTAAAATCCAAGCCATTCTCGGCCAACTTATAACCAACAACTCAAAGTCTTTTCCAATTCTTTTCCAATTCCAAGTTCTAAGGTCTAACATGTTATATAGTCATAAACAAATTCAACAACTACAATTTCCTTCTTTATACAACATGCGACGACTTAAACTAACAATCAACTTGAATTGTAATCTTAAGGCTAAACATGCTAGTTTTCGGATTAGGGTTCCAATAGCCAATATACTTATCAAACTTCATAATATAAACCTCATGCTTGCTAATATCCATAGTTACTACAATAAGTAAACTTTAATTGCTAAAACGACAAGAATTATACCTTAATAAGCCCTTAAAATTTTCAAGATTCAAAGTCGCTCCTTAGCAAATTCTTAGCTCCTTTCCTTATGTTCCAATCCGCTCCAAGCACTCCTTAGAAGCCTATGAAGAACCCATCTTCAAGTTCCAACTTCAAAGTTGAAGAACTCCTTAAGTTTCCGCCTTGCGACTAATACGAAAACGCCACTTTTCCGGGATCTTTCTATTGAGATAACCTTACAACACTCTTAGGAACCTTGGTTTAAAGTCTTGTGAATAATGGAACAAAACTACAAATTTTTGTGTGGAAACTCCTCCAAACCGGAGAGCAACTCAAGCACAAGAACAAGGTCTCTAATTTTTCTAAGTGTTCAAGACTAGTCTTGCACTAGTGTAGTGAATATAAAACACATTGGAGGGCTTAGATTAAAACATTTGTGGGCTAGGATGAAAGACAATTAATGTTAAGCCAAGTGGACAAGTTGACAAGTCAACAATCTCAAGCTAGCAAGACTTATCTTCCTTGATGGTCAATGACCATTTTACCCTTACTAAAATTCTTCCAAGACCATGTGTGGGGGGGGTGCCACGTGTCGCCCTCTCATTCGTCCATAAAATTCCGTAACCCTCGTGAGCCCCACAAAAATGTAAAATTCCTCGGGTGGGCCCCACGTGACCAAATCCGTAAAAATAAATTTCCATAATGTTAATAAGTTCCATACTCTTCAAATAATGCATGTTGAGAATCTAATTCTCCTCAACAAACGTTTTTCCTTTCCGACGTTCGGAAGAATTTCCGTCGGAAAAACAATTCTTCCTTTCGTACTAATTTCCAAGTCTTGATTCCTTACGTACATTCTCTTATACATGTCCTGGACTTACGGGGTGTAACATTCTTCCCCCCTTAGAAACATTCTTCCCCCCTTAGAAAACTTCGTCCCCGAATGTTCTTAGTCGGTTGTCAAGCTATACAAACTCCGACGTAGTCTCTTTACTATGCCTATCAATCAATACTCCACAAGAACAACGATGCCACACATGGCCACCACAAAACATACGAAAACATAACAATGGACCTTCCATCCATGGTCCCTTCTCACAAAACTCGAAGGTTACAGTCTTATCACAAACAAGATCTTTAGAGGTTACTTTCTTTTCTTACTTGTCATACTTCCTCGTACTTCTACACTTATTATGGGGTAACTACAACTTGTGAACTCTACACAACTATAGTCTCAGTTCACTTTATCATTCTTGTCAACATTCTTAACCTTTCACTTTACTAATCAAAGTATTCCTACCTCTGGGGGTACTATCACTTACAACTGCTAGCAACACAGGGAAAACATATACGCTAGGGCAAAATCTGAACCTAACAATGCACGTATGATTCAAAAGAATCGACATATACCTGTAACCCCATGCGATGTCGCCTCCTGATCCTGTCCAGTAGTCACGTCATCCATGCGGTTCGAAGGACCGCCAGAACTATAAACTCCACCCTGACCTCTACCACGACTGGCTGATATCTGAACACTCGCTCGGGGACGCATACCGGAGGAAAGGAAACCAACCATCGGCCTCATAGGCTGAGCCACCTCACCAGTGCTCTTTCTAAAAGGACATACCCTCAGAATATGGCCCGGACGGCCACAATAAAAACAAACACCTTTGCCATAACGGCATTTCCCCGAATGACGCTTACCACATCTGATACACTGAGGAATAGGTGGCCTCGACTGAGAAAGTCCTCCGCCTCTCGAGAACCTCGACCTGGAGCTTGGACCGCTCCTAAATACCTCGTGGGATCCAATCTCCCACCGTGCTCGGGGTATGTCGGGTAGGCTGCGACGAATATCTCACTCGCTGCTGAGGCTGCTCGTCCAATAATTCACCGGGATAACCAACCGGTCTAGCCCTCTTACGCTGATCTCCACGTTGGCCCTCTACCCTCTGTATACCTGTCTGTACCGGCCGAATAACCTCATGCTGATGAAACTGTAGCACCGCTATCTTGGTCAATAACATAATTGCTTCCCTCATGACCCTATAGTCTTCTCCTAACTGAGAAACTGGAGGCTCTGGTGCTGGGGTCTCAAAACTCGCGCAGGTTAACTCGCCGATCGCGACATTATCCCAGATACCCCAGGCATAAGCCCTATCAACTCTCTCGAGTCCGACTAGTAGCCTCGCTACTCATTTGCCCTTCGGGCGATCGTTTCTCCTCGAGGCATAGTCAGAACATAATAATACGTCGAGAAGAATTATCTTACTAACACATTTCTATGGCACGATCTTAGAGTGAGAAGAATAGAAACCAACTCTAAATGTCATGTAGCCTCTGTTTATGGGTGTGCGCGCAACACACCGATAATCAAGACTCTACTAGACACGGTTTGTAGACATTCCGAGGACTGACTGCTCTGATACCACTCTGTCACACCCCGAACCCCGGGCCCGTGACTGGTTCCCTACCTGGGCACCCTTCTACCTTAACAACACAAGTAAACTGCGGAATTTAAATAACACCTCCTTACTTTTTTTTTTCAAAACCAACATACGTACAAGGGCAAAGCCGACAAGGCTGCCATATAATATACATAAACAAAAGACACTACACTGCACATGAGTCCAATCCCACATATGAATACGCACTTAAGAGTTTTATGAAATATGACGGACAAGGCCCCGCCGTACCCATAACCGCATAAAAGATCAGATCAGGAACTATACCAAAAGATAAACTCCGAGCAGAGGAGCTATCCAAAACTCGAGGCGGTCTTACACTGCAGATCACCAAATCAAGGTACCTAAACTCATGCAGATGAACGCACTCAAGGAGGTCAAGACAAGAATGTACCAAGTATGTGAAACAATAAGTCTTCAGAATGAAATCATAACGTCTAAACAAAACAGAGACATGTATGATAGACATCCTACAAGACACAATACATAAGCCATATCAAGTCGTAGATACATGCCTCAAATATCAAAGCGTGCCGTGGAATCCCCATCACCGCAGCTTTATAAGTGAATAACATAACCATGACGCGCCTGTGGCATCCTATCTCACCGTGCCGTACACATATAACATATATATATATATATCTATACTACTCGCCGTGGAATCCCCATCATCGCTGACAAATGTAAGGGTAACATATAACCATGTGACGCGCCTGTGGCATCCCCACTCACTATCGTACATATATAATATATATATATATATATATATATATATATATATATATATATAACGCACGCATGCCCGGAATCCCTCATCGTATAAGCATGGCCATAACGTGCCCTCGGCCTCCCTCATCGGAGGGGCAGGTCTTCATGGGGAGCTAGCCCATGGAGTAATAGTCATAGCATGGTCGCATGCCGAATCCTCATCGTATAAGCATGGCCACGGGTAATACAAACAACCGAATCTAACCCGCCTCCCGGTCACATGCCCTAATCCCACATCGTATAAGCATGTCCAAGGAGTAACACAAATAATGGAAGCATACCCGTGGAATCCCACATCACTGTCGGTACGTCCAAGTAAACTTACAACAAGACAGCCGACCCTCCAACCGAGAGTCGTGGCAACGTAATAAAACATAATACTTGCACTCAAAAGCTATCACCAGCACACATAGGCAAGTTTATAAAATCTTTAGACTTTCATTTTATAAACTCAAGGTACTTATAGAATCATTTTCAATTACACAAGCCAAAGTACTTATCAAGGCACACTTAGAATAATTCTCAATTAAACAAGCCAAAGTACTTACCAAGGCACACATAGAATAATTCTCAATTAAACAAACCAAAGTACTACGTACGTACATTCTTTTCAAAAGACTCCTTTTTATGTAAAACCCCAAGATACTAACACACGTAGTATCAAGGTGTGTCTATTTTTCAAAGTAAGTTACTACACTCTTAGAAAACTCATTTCAAAGCTTGAAATCAAGTAACTTCAAATTTTCACTTAAACTAACAATCAACTTGAATTGTAATCTTAAGGCTAAACATGTTAGTTTTCAGATTAGGGTTCCAATAGCCAATATACTTGTCAAACTTCATAATATAAACCTCATGCTTGCTAATATCCATAGTTACTACAATCAGTAAACTTTAATTGCTAAAACGACAAGAATTATACCTTAACAAGCCCTTAAAATTTTCAAGATTCAAAGTCGCTCCTTAGCAAATTCTTAGCTCCTTTCCTTATGTTCCAATCCGCTCCAAGCACTCCTTAGAAGCCTATGAAGAACCCATCTTCAAGTTCCAACTTCAAAGTTGAAGAACTCCTTATGTTTCCGCCTTGCGACTAATACGAAAACGCCACTTTTCCGGGATCTTTCTATTGAGATAACCTTACAACACTCTTAGGAACCTTGGTTTAAAGTCTTGTAAATAATGGAACAAAACTACAAATTTTTTGTGTGGAAACTTGTCACGCCCCGAACAGAAGGAGCTATCCAAAAACTCTGAGCAGGGTCCTACACCTGCCGATCATCAAATCAAGCACCTAAACTCGGCGATGAACGCACTTCAAGGAGGTCAAGAAGAATGTACCAAGTATGTGAAATGTAAATCAGAATGAAATCATAGCAGCCTAAGCAAAACAGAGACATGTATGATAGCCAACCTACAAGACACAACACATAAACAAATATAAGTCGTGACGATGCCCTCAAGTCATTTCTAAAATATAACCATGGGTGTCACGCCCATAATATCAATCATGCCAGTGGAATCCTTCCTCACTGCCGGCAGTCCATGATATAGTATAACACCAATAGGCATACATGAACACCAAGTCCCACCTGTGTCCTACGAAAAATCGGGCAGCACTTCCTTTGTTTCTACTCACTTTGCCACCTTTTTCAAGGCCGAATACAATAACCAACACGCCACATTTAAGGCTCCAAACAACAACCAAACAAGGGGGATTACACGCCTTACAATACGTGTAAAATTCCGTCCCACAATTAATACGAAGTAGTTAATACTTCACTAGCCATTCTCGGCCAACAATAACACAACACAAGTCTTTTCCAACCCTTTTCCAAGTTCTAAGGTCTAACATGTTATATAGTTATAAACAACTTCAACAACTACAATTTCCTTCTTTATACAACATGCGACGACTTAAACGAATAATCAACTTGAATTGTAGTCTTAAGGCTAACATGCTAGTTTTCGGATTAGGGTTCCAATAGCCAATATAATTATCAAACTTCATACTATACATCTCATGCTTGCTAATAACCATAGCTACAATCAATAAGTAAACTTAATTGCTAAAACGACAAAATTATACCTTTCCAATCCCTTAAAAAATCCAAGATTCAAAGTCGCTCCTTAGCAAAATCTTAGCTCCTTTCCTTAGGTTCCAATCCGCTCCAAGCACTCCTTAGAGGCCTATGAAGAACCCATCTTCAAGTTCCAACTTCAAAGTTGAAGAACTCCTTAAGTTTCCGCCTTGCGACTAATACGAAAAAGCCATTTTTCCGAAATCTTTCTATTGAGATATCCTTACAACACTCTTAGGAACCTTGGGTTAAAGTCTTGTGGCTAATGGATCAAAATCACAAAATTTTGTCTTCCTAAATGGCCAAAGCCGAGAGCAACATGCTAGCACAAAGCTTTCTCTAAAATTTTCTAAGTGTAAAATGACAAGTCTTGCTACTAGTTGGGTATATAAAACACATTGGAGGGTCTAGACTTAAACAAATGTGAGGCTAGGATGAATTTCACTTGGATTAAGCCTATGTGGACAAGTTGACAAGTCAACAATGTCATGCTAGCAAGACTAATCTTCCAAGGTGGTCAATGACCATTTTACCCTCACTCTAATTTCGACCAAGACCTTGTGGGGGTGCCACGTGTCGCCCTCACATTCGTTCATAAAATTCCGTAACCCTCGTGGGCCCCACAAAACGTAAAATTTCCTCGGGTGGGCCCCACGTGACCAAATCCGTAAAAATAAATTTCCATAATGTTAACAAGTTCCATATTCCTTAAATAATGCATTTTGAGAATCCAATTCTCAACAACGAACATTTTTCCTTACCGACGTTCGGAAGATTTTCCGTCGGAAAAACAATTCTTCCTTTCGTACATTCTCTTTTACATGTCCTGGACTTACTGGGTGTAACATTCTTCCCCCCTTAGAAACATTCGTCCCCGAATGTTCTTAGTCGGTTGCCAAGATCTACAAACTCCGGCATAATCTCTATACTATGCCTAACAGTCAAAACTGCACAAGACCAAAGATGCCACACATGGCCACCTCATAACACACGTGAACATAATAATGGACCTTCCGTCCGTGGTCCCTTCTCACAAAACTCGAAGGTTACAGTCTTCCCAAACACGGGATCCTTAGAGGTTCCTTTCTTTCCTTACTTGTCATACTTTCTCGTACTTTCAAACTCATCTAGTACACGTACAAAATCTCAAATTTTGTTTCTGCTCCCAACTCGAGTTACTAACCAACTTGGCCATTATGCTACTTGAATTTCCGCTAAGGCTCTTCTCGGTCCTTACGACCTAGTTCCGGTGGAACGCATCCACGAACTCGTACAACGATCAACTAGACTTGGGCCTAGCACCCTCGTGACCCTATCACATAGCGGGACCATTTCTAACTGACGTCACCCCATTCCATACTATCGGTTGACCCGAAATGAGTCTATAACCCGACTAAGCGTCACACTTAACTTTTCATTCTTAGTCTGAAATAAATCTCTCTCTTATCTCAAGGTACTTCTCACCCTATCCTCCCATTCACTAGAGGTTTGACACATAAGCCAAAGTATTTCTACTGTACATCCTTCCCTATCGGTCTCACACTGTTACGGGGCAATTACTACTTGTGAACTCTACACAACTATAGTCTCAGTTCACTTATCATTCTTGTCAACATTCTTAACTTTTCACTTTACTAATCAAAGTATCCCTACCTCTGGGGTACTATCACTTACAACTGCTAGCAATAAAGGGAAAACATATCCTCTAGGGCAAAAATCTGAATCCAACAATACACGCATGATTCAAAAGAATCGAAATATACCTGTAACCCCGTGCGGTGTCGCCTCCTGATCCTGTCCAGTAGTCACGTCATCTCTGCGGTTCGAAGGACGCCAGAACTATAAACTCCACCCTGACCTCCACCACTACCGGCTAACATCCAACACCCCGCCTGGGAACGCAACATGGAGGAAAGGGAATCAACCATCGGCCTCATAGGCTGAGCCACCTCACCGGTGCTCTTTCTAAAAGGACATACCCTCAGTATATGGCCCGGACGGCCACAATAAAAACAAAGACCCGTGCCATAAGGTGGCCTCGACCGAGAAAATCCTCTGCTCCTCTGAGAACCTCGACCTCTGGAGCTTGGACCGGTTCATAAATACCTTGTGGGGTCCAATATCCCACCTGTGAACTGCGGGGGTATATATTGGGTAGGCTGGGACGAATATCTCACTCGGCCGAGGCACTCGCCCAAAACTCACCGATAACCAACACGTCTAGCCCTCTTACGCAGATTTCCGCTGCCTTCTACCCCGTACACTGATCAGATCGCCGAATAACTTCCTCAAGAAATCAGAGTAATCGCTATCTTGGTCAATAACATAATGGCTTCCTTCATGACCCTAAAGTCATCTCTTAACTGAGAAACCGAGGCTCGTGCTGGGCCTCAAAACTCGCGCAGGTTAACTCGCCGATCGCGAACAACATCCGGTATAACCTGGGCATAATCCCTATCAACTCTCTGAGTCTGACTAGTAGCTCCTGCTACTCATTTGCCCTCCTGGCGGCCGTTCTCCTCGAGGCATAATCAGAACACAACAATACGTCGAGAGGAATTATCTTACTAACACGCCTCTATGGCACGATCTTAGAGTGAGAAGAATAGAAACCAACTCCTAAATGTCCTGTAGCTCTCGCTTATGGGTGTGGCGCGCAACACACCGATAATCAAGACTCTACTAGACACGGCCTCAGACATTCGAGGACCGATCGCTTTGATACCACTCGTCACGCCCAACCCCAAGCTCGTGGATCGTGCCCTACCCAGGCACCTTCTACCTTAACAACACAAGTAAATCGCGAAATTAAATAACACCCTTTTTTTTAATACCAACATACGCAAGGGCAAAACCGAAGCGCCGCCATAATATATAAACAAAAGACACTACATTGCATACGAGTCCAATCCCACATATGAATACGCACCTCTAAGAGTTATATCAACTATGACGACAAGGCCCCGCCGCATCCATAATCGCATAAAAGCTCATCGAAAGACTTATACCAAAAGATAAACTCCAATGTAGGAGCTATCCAAAAACTCGAAAGGTGGTCCTACACTGTCGATCATCAAATCAAGACCTAAACTCAAGCGGATGAACGCAGCTCCGGAGGTCAAGACGGGAATGTACCAAGTATGTGAAACGATGAAGTATCAGAATGAAATCATAGCAGTCTAAGCAAAACAGGAGACATGTATGATAGCCAACCTACAGTACACAACACATAAGCAGTCATAACAAGTCAGGGACGCATGCCCTCAAGTCATTTCTAAAATATAACCATGGGTCTCACGCCCATAATATCAATCATGCCCGTGGAATCCTTCCTCACTGCCGGCAGTCCATGATATAGTATAACACCAATAGGCATACATGAACACCAAGTCCCACCTGTGTCCTAAAAACTGTACGGGCCCAGCAGGAAAAACGAGCAGGTGGTAAAGCAGGGGGTATAATGTCTTGGGGGTTTACCCCTCACTTATACTCTTACCCTGGAGAAGGTGGTAAAGCATCTTGGGGGTTTACCCCTCACTTATACTCTTACCCTATCTCAACCGACCATCAAACAAAACAAGCAGGGGGTATAATGTCTTGGGGGTTTACCCCTCACTTATACTCTTACCCTGGAGAAGGTGGTATAGCATCTTGGGGGTTTACCCCTCACTCATACTCTTACCCTATCTCAACCGGCCGTCAAACATAACATAAGCACTACCATGTCTTCTATAAAAATCTGGGAATTTAACCCAAGTACTACAAATAACAGAAGCATACCCGTGGAATCCCACATCACTGTCGGTACGTCCAAGTAACTTACAACAAGACAGTCGGCCCTCCAACCGAGAGTCGCGGCAACATAATAAAACATAATACTTGCACTCGAAGGCTATCACCAGCACATATAGGCAATTCTCCATTAATCAAGCCAAAGTACTTATCAAGGCACACATAGAGTAATTCTCAATTAATCAAGCCAAAGTACTTATCAAGGCACACTTAGACTAATTTTCAATTAATCAAGCCAAAGTACTTATCAAGGAACACTTAGACTAATTCTCAATTAATCAGGCCAAAGTACTTATCAAGGCACAAATAGAATAATTCTCATTTAACAAGCCAAAGTACTTATCAGGGCACAAATAGAATAATTCTCATTTAACAAGCCAAAGTACTTATCAGGGCACAAATAGAATAATTCTCATTTAACAAGCCAAAGTACTTATCAGGGCACAAATAGAATAATTCTCATTTAACAAGCCAAAGTACTTATCAGGCACAAATAGAATAATTCTCATTTAACAAGCCAAAGTACTTATCAGGGCACAAATAGAATAATTCTCATTTAACAAGCCAAAGTACTTATCAGGGCACAAATAGAATAATTCTCATTTAACAAGCCAAAGTACTTATCAGGGCACAAATAGAATAATTCTCATTTAACAAGCCAAAGTACTTCGTACGTACATTCTTTTTAAAAGACTCCTTTTTATGTAAAATACCAAGATACTAACACCCGTAGTATCAAGGTGTGTCTATTTTTCAACGTAAGTTACTACACTTTTAGAAAACTCATTTCAAAGCTTGAAATCAAGTAACTTCAAATTTTCACAATCAAGGCAACTCATGCCCATTAATCAAAATAGACAACTTTCTAAACCTTCCATAAAGCCGTTATAACCAACTTCCCATAAAGCCGTTATAACCCTTTATGGTTTTTAGACAATTTCATTCTTTTTTTAACCAAGAGACTTATACCTTTAAAACCAAGTATCACATACTTACAAAACAAGTTCTTCACTTTCAAAATGTTTCAAGTCTCTTAATATTTAGAAACCAAGTTTCTTCTCTTAAATCATGTCATTTCTCCTCTTTTAAAACAATTAAGTAAATCACTCATTTGACTCCCCTAAAGTCATTATAATGACCTTTAGATTTTGGAACTAAGGCACTAGCCAAAAGGTTTGGAAACCACTTCCTTTTCAAGACTCTATGTACTTTAAGTAAAATACTTTCACTTTTAAGAATCCAACTTCACTAAGGCAATGGATTATACAACTTACAATTTACACATCAAAGTACAATCAAGGAAGTTCATAGAAAAAATTCTATATTAGGCAATCCAAGTACAACCAAGGAATGAATCATTTGAGGAGTAGAACTTACTTTCTTTATCTTAAGGAATCATGCTAGAAGAGGAGATAGTTCACATACCTTTTCGGCTAATATCCACAAGCTAAGCCGAATACGCCGTACGTAGAAGTGTCAACCTATAATGGTCACAACAATACTATCAACTTCTAGTCTCTAACGTAGAATAATACTAAGTACACGGTCTCTAATTCTACGAAAAATCGGGCAGCACTTCCTTTGTTTCTACTCACTTTGCCACCTTTTTCAAGGCCGAATACAATAACCAACACGCCACATTTAAGGCTCCAAACAACAACCAAACAAGGGGGATTACACGTCTTACAATACGTGTAAAATTCCGCACACAATAATGGCGTAGTTAATACTTCACTAGCCAGTCTCGGCCAACAATAACACAACACAAGTCTTTTCCAACCCTTTTCCAAATTCCAAGTTCTAAGGTCTAACATGTTATATAGTTATAAACAACTTCAGAAACTACAATTTCCTTCTTTATACAACATGCGACGACTTAAACGAATAATCAACTTGAATTGTAGTCTTAAGGCTAACATGCTAGTTTTCGGATTAGGGTTCCAATAGCCAATATAATTATCAAACTTCATACTATACATCTCATGCTTGCTAATAACCATAGCTACAATCAATAAGTAAACTTAATTGCTAAAACGACAAAATTATACCTTTCCAATCCCTTAAAAAATCCAAGATTCAAAGTCGCTCCTTAGCAAAATCTTAGCTCCTTTCCTTAGGTTCCAATCCGCTCCAAGCACTCCTTAGAGGCCTATGAAGAACCCATCTTCAAGTTCCAACTTCAAAGTAGAAGAACACCTTAAGTTTCCGCCACGACTAATACGAAAAAGCCATTTTTCCGAAATCTTTCTATTGAGATATCCTTACAACACTCTTAGGAACCTTGGGTTAAAGTCTTGTGGCTAATGGATCAAAATCACAAAATTTTGTCTTCCTAAATGGCCAAAGCCGAGAGCAACATGCTAGCACAAAGCTTTCTCTAAAATTTTCTAAGTGTAAAATGACAAGTCTTGCTACTAGTTGGGTATATAAAACACATTGGAGGGTCTAGACTTAAACAAATGTGAGGCTAGGATGAATTTCACTTGGATTAAGCCTATGTGGACAAGTTGACAAGTCAACAATGTCATGCTAGCAAGACTAATCTTCCAAGGTGGTCAATGACCATTTTACCCTCACTCTAATTTCGACCAAGACCTTGTGGGGGTGCCACGTGTCGCCTCTCACATTCGCTCATAAAATTCAGAACCCTCGCGGCCCCACAAAAATGTAAAATTCCTCGGGTGGGCCCCACGTGACCAAATCCGTAAAAATAAATTTTCATAATGTTAACAAGTTCCATATTCCTTAAATAATGCATTTTGAGAATCCAATTCTCAACAACGAACATTTTTCCTTACCGACGTTCGGAAGATTTTCCGTCGGAAAAACAATTCTTCCTTTCGTACATTCTCTTTTACATATCCTGGACTTACTGGGTGTAACAAAACTCCTCCAAACCCGAGAGCAACTCAAGCACAAGAACAAGGTCTCTAATTTTTCTAAGTGTTCAAGACTAGTCTTGCACTAGTGTAGTGAATATAAAACACATTGGAGGGCTTAGATTAAAACACTTGTGGGCTAGGATGAAGGACAATTAATGTTAAGCCAAGTGGACATGTTTACAAGTCAACAATCTCAAGCTAGCAAGACTTATCTTCCTTGATGGTCAATGACCATTTTACCCTTACTAAAATTCGTCCAAGACCATGTGTGGGGGGGGTGCCACGTGTCGCCCTCTCATTCGTCCATAAAATTCCCTAACCCTCGTGGGCCCCACAAAAATGTAAAATTCCTCGGGTGGGCCCCACGTGACCAAATTCGTAAAAATAAATTTCCATAATGTTAATAAGTTCCATACTCTTCAAATAATGCATTTTGAGAATCTAATTCTCCTCAACGAACGTTTTTCCTTTCCGACGTTCGGAAGATTTTCCGTCGGAAAAACAATTCTTCCTTTCGTACTAATTTCCAAGTCTTGATTCCTTACGTACATTCTCTTATACATGTCCTGGACTTACGGGGTGTAACACTTTACTTCATAAAAGGAACACTTTTATCTTCTTAACACATCTTCGCCTCTTTTCTTACTCGTCGTACCCTCCTCGTATACTCGAACTCTTTCTAGTATACGTAGCATACTTCAGTCATTGCTTCAGTTTCCAAAACCTTGGAGTTACTACCTCCCAACTTGGTCATTTTACTAGCTTTGCATTCCTCTAAGGCCATTCCCGGCCTTCACGATCCGATTCTGGTCGAACACATCCGCGAACTCGTACGATGGTTACCTAAACTTGGGCTTAACACCCTCGTGATCCTATCACCTAGTGGGATCACCTCAAACTGACCCCACCTCAATCCGGGCTGCGGGTTGACCCGCGAAATGGCCTCAACCCGACCCATTATCGCTCTATATTCTTGTTCCCGTCCGGGACAATCTTACTATTCTCGTCATGAAAATCACCACTTCTATCTTGCTCGACCTATGGAATTATCCTACAATACATTTCACGCATACCAAGTACTTCGACAAATACTAACTGTAAAATCTTTTACTCAAGATGGCCTCACATCTAAGGTCTCAACTGTTATAATATTCTAAGGCTCACAATTTCCCTGCCCCTAAACTTACCTTTTCAACTAACCATGTTCTCTAAATCACAATTTTACACAGTGCTTATCCAAACATAACACTTTAACATAAAATCATCATATCACGCATACAAATCTCTAGAGGGTTAAGGATATACCTGTAACTACTGCTTCACTCTAATCATAGTCCTGCCCTGCAGGGCGCATAGCAAAACAAGGTGATGAACCAGCCACTGATTCCGAAGGCTGAGTCTCTACATCCGCGCTACCTCTGGTTGGACAATTTCTCGCAAAATGGCCCTGCTGGCCGCATGTATAACAACCTCCCGAACCAGCACGACACTCCTCCTTATGGATTTTACCACAACGGCCACACTGAGGTAAGGGTGGCCTCATCCGGCTAGTACCCCCACTCCCGAAACTCAAACCTTGGAGCCCCGACTGCCCCGAATACCCTGACGCCCCAAGATCGCGGAGAACTACTCGAATCGGAGGGGCATAACTAGCTCTTTGTTGAAATTTGCCGCCGCGAAAGTCACCAAAGGACCTCGTTGTCCTAGCCTCTTCTCGCTGATCTTGGTTATTCCAGATCTCTACGCTCTCGCTCGTGCATAAGCATGTACGCGCAATTTCCATGCCCGATCAAGAGCTACTTCAGTACACCCTTTACTAGATAATCGTCTGACCAGTGATATATCGGGCACTCTATACTCCTGTTTGCTAAAATCCTAGCTAGTAATGATCCATCCCTTTGCGATCCATATTCTCGCCTCGGCCGCGAATCAAGGCTCATATATCCTCGACGCAGAGGAATCGCTGCCGTGTTAAACTTCTGCGAGCCGGCGGCGTCACGTAACTCTCTAAATGAAGCACCACTCGAGGTGATGGTTGGGCCTGCCCTCATACTCCTCGTGTTCTACTCGCAGATCCTTCACGCTTTGCCCTTCTCGGGCCCCGTTGCCTTCGCAGAGGCATAATCGTAAAAGAAGTGCGTCGGAGGGGTCCAACTTATAACACAACTCTAAGGCACGATCTCGTGAGTGAGAAGAATGAAAACCGATCCTAAATATCTGCAGCCTCACGATTATTGGTGTGGTGCACAACACACCGATAATCAAGACTCTACTAGATGCATCGTCAGAGACACTTTCCGAGGACTAATCGCCAGATACCACTTTTGTCACGACCGATCCGGGCAGTGGATCAGTGCCTTACCCGGGCACCCAAGTAGATATACATCAGAGTAACCAGCGGAATATAAAAACAAAGACATGAAACAATAAAGAGTAAGAACAGTCTAATCAAGAAAATGTCGCCTTTCGGCATGTATATATATACCAAAACTCGAACAACAGTACTACAGACCTCTAAGAATTTTTATAACAACTATGACGGGATAGGGCCCCGCCATACCCCTGAATGTACAAGTACCTACAATATCATGGAATCATACCAAAAGATAAGCCTCCGGAGAAATGGAGCTTCCCAAAACGCTGAACTGTGATCCTGTGAGTGAGGATCAACGACTGATGCACCTCTACTCATGCGGATGAACGCAGCTTCGGCGAGGTCGATAACAGTACCAAGTATGTGAAACTGAAAATACTATAAATGAAATCATAATAGTCTATATAAAACAGGAGACATATATGATAACCAATTTACGATATACAATATGTAAGCAGTCATGTCAAGTCAGGGACTCACGCCCTCAAAGTCATCACTCAAATATAACCATGGGTCTCATGCCCACAATACCAATCATGCCCGTGGAATTCCTTCCTCACTGCCGGCAATCCATGATATAAAACACCAAGGAATACACATGAACACTAGGTCCCACCTGTGTCCTAATAAAACCGTACGGGGTAAGTACGAAGGCATAGCCGATTAGAATCACACGACCGAACTCTGCGTGGATCGTGCCTTACACGGGCACCCTAGTGATACAACATCAGAGAAAATCAGCGGAATATAAAAACATACACATGAAACAAGATATACACTAATGAAATAAGAAAACAGGCTAACCAAAACGGTTACCTTTCTGAATATATAAATAAACTTGAACCCGAACAGTTACATCCCTTTTACAAACTCTGCCCACAACAGTACTACAAACCTCTACGAATGTTATAACAACAACAACGGGACAGGGCCCCGCCATACCCCTGAATGTAAGTACCCACAACAACAGGGGACTATACCAAAGATAAGCCTCCGGAGAAACGGAGCTTCCCAAAACGCTGAATTGTGATCCTATGAGCGAGGATCGACGACTGGTGTACCTCTACCGCGCATGAACGCAGCCATCGAAGGAGGCGAGGCGCATAACAGTACCAAGTATGTGAAATCAGAAGTATCAAATCAAATCATAACATTTTAAAACCAATTACAAATACGCATTTAACAACCAATTTAATCGCACATACACAAAGATAAACAAGAGCAAAATAGATATAACGTAATCGTCTTTTCTAGGCCGCTAATGATCGGCAAGGCCAATCGCCCATAGTATCATTATGCGTGCCTAATCTCGAACTCCCGCACCGCATAGGTCACACTGCACCGCATGAGGTATTTCTCGACGGGGCAGCTAACCCATGCAGATCCTCTCGACTCGCACCGCATAGTCACACGCATCGCGTGAGGCATTCCTCGTGACGGATACACACCGAATGATCAACTCGAACTCCCGCACTCGCATAGTCACAATGCATCGCATGAGGTATACCTCGCGTCGAGTGGCAAGTCCTCGGCATCATAACAAGTCAGGGGGGTATGTGATATAATAGCAGTACAACGGGCTTATCGTTTAACAACGTAAGCAAAACAAGAATAACCCCCTCACACAAACATCACAAGACACTAACACACGTATCATCGTAACATGTTTACTTATCAAACCATCTTACTACACTTTCCAGAAATCAATACAAGACTTTCATAAACAAATAAGTAAACCGTTCCTTTTATCTTTCTTAAGTCGTTATACCTAACTTCCCATAAAGCTAGTATAACACTTAAGCTTTTAAAACCAAGTATTTCTTTTCTTTCAAACATGATTCATAACTCTTTTGAAATACTTCAAGATTCTTATTATTTAAACTCAAGTCAAACGACATCAAAGTAAAACCAAAACAATTTCCATACCTTCTTTTTAAACCAATCTTAAGACGAAAGCGTGCCTTCCTTTTTTTTTAAACCCTTTTAAGACAAAACCATACCTTCCTTTAAAACAAAGGCCATTTTTCCTTTTTAAAGTCAAGTAGCAATATACTTTTTAAACCAAGGGTCTTACTCTTTTAAAAACAAGTAACCTATACCTTTAAATCAAGTTACTTCTCCTTTCCCAAAATCAAGTTGTTTATAAGTCAAGTTATCATTTTAAATCCAATGATAAAACCATTCTTATTTTCGAAATCAAGGTAACTTTATTCTTTAAAAGACCACACACCCATTACTCATGAGTGAGGTTTTACAACTTTTTAACATAATTCAAGTCCTTAATATTTCATAACAAGTCACTTAACTTTGGAATCAAGTCAAGGACACAAAAGGAAAATCAACTTCCTTTAAACACACGCGTCACCGCACTAAATATATTTCACAAATATCATGCTAGAAAGGATAGGAAGAGGTTCACATACCTCGCGACGATTATCGACAATAAGCAAAACGCTCCAAAGTACTCTAACCTTGCTCGCCTTTTTCCACCCTTCAAGTAGAATACGCTACTCGTAGTACTTCAACCTATAAAGGCCACAAAACGTCTCTCAACCTCTAGATCTCTTCGTAGAATAATTCTAGATACAAGATTCCTTATTCTACGGAAAATTCAAAGACTCCCCTCCCCGCAACCACATAAATCTCCTCCTCTAACGAGGCCTGCTACCAAACCAACAATCTCAGGGGGGGTTACACGTCTAACCGGACGTGTACAATTCTACTCCACAATAATACTACAAATCTACTGTAAATACAGTTCAATTCTTATCCATATATTCTACATATAGTATACTCAACTATACATTACTACAACATGTAATTTCCAATTACAATAGGGGGATAAATATCATTACCTCGATAAGCCCAAAATTATCCAAGTTTATAAGTCGATCCTGAGCAACGTTTAGCTCCAAATCCTTACGCTCCAACCCGCTCCAAGCGACCCTTAGAAGTTTCTAACCAACTCCTCTTAACACTTCATCTAAGCTATGAAGATTTTCCTAGGGTTTCATTTTACGACTATTGGAATAAAGTAGTATTTCCGGGCTCTTATGTTGGGATTTCTTTGGAATACCACAAGGGATTTAGGCTAAAGTATTTGGAATAACAATAATACTTGAAGAATTCTACTCAAGGTGGGGGTGTTTGGACGAGAACTCACTAAGGAGGAGGGAATTTTTGCCTTGGAAACTTTCTAATGTGGATGAAATAAAGTCTTGCACACGCGGTATTTATAGGAAATCAATGGCCAAGATCTAGGCAAGTGGATGGTGAAGATTGGGTACACGTGTGTGGGTAGTTGGCCAACCATTTGTTCACCACAAAATGGGACAAGTGGCCACCACAAAATGGGCCACTTGTCCACCTAAAAATGTCCCACTTGTCTTCTCCAATTCGCCAACATGGCCACAGGGTGACACGTGTCGCCCCTACTGGCCCAAAATATTTCATCTTCCGAAAATATCCGTAAAGCCAAAAATCCGAAAATAAAGTGGGCCCCACAAAACCGTAAATTTCCTCCCGTGGGCCCCACGTGACCAATTCCGGAAATAAAATTCCATAATTCTTAAATATTCCAAAAAGTCCGAATACCAAATCTGGTAATTCAATTCCCTTTAACGAACATTTTTCCTTCACAAAATCCGGAAACTTTTCCGTCGAAAAATCACATGTTTCTTCCTTTCCAATTTAAATGTCGTATTCTCGAACGTACGTCCTCGTATACATACTCTGGAGCTACGGGGTGTAACAAGAACCCACCGTACCAACAATTCTATAAAACTGTATCACGAGGTCTTTCTACACCGCCAAATGATCGGTCGGAGCCACTCGCCCGCAGATCATCACGCGTCTAATCTGGAACTCCCGCAGCCCATAGCCACATAGGCCCGCAGCGTGAGGTATTCCTCGCATCGCAGGCGCCTAACCCTAAGATCGCCCCGACTCCCGCACCGTGGCCACATGCACCGCATGAGGTATTCTCGCATCACATTCTCGAACTCCCGCAGCCCGCATAGGTCCCGTGGACCCGCATGAGGTATTCTCGTGACGTGGGCAGCTTAACCCCCGACATCATAACAAGTCAGGTGTGGGGTAAGTGATAAAATACCAGCACACCGGGCTTATCGTTAAACAACATAAGCACAACAAGAAAAACCCCCTTACACAACGCCACAAGACACTAACACACGTAGATCATAACATGTTCACTTTATCAAGCCAACAAGAAAGTATTACCACGACCCGCCAAAGTGCCTTACCCGCACCCAAGTAGTCAAACAACATCGAGAAAATCAAGAAATTAAAACTCATACATGATAACCAATGAAAAGAGAAAACAAAGCAACCAAGCGTTACCTTTTCTCAAAAATAACTAACACCGCTATAATCCCCGCCACATCAAGACTACTCTAAGAATTTTTATAACATCTCTGACGACACGGGCGCCATACCCTCAATGTACAAAAGTTCTACAACTTCGAACCGTACGTGACAAAGTCTCCAAGGAATGGAGCTTTCGAGAACCGAACAGCGATCCAAAGTGCGGATCAACAAGCGATGATCTCAACTCGCGCAGATGAACGCAGGTCAAGTACCGTATGCGAACAGAAAACAAATATCAAATGAAATCATAATAGTCTATAAGGAAAACAGAGATACATGTATGATAACCAAACTACAAGACACCACGTATATACCATCGCAAATCAAATCACATCAAGTCGTGGACTCACGCCAAAGATCATTACTCAAAGTGGACGATACTGGTGGCTACCCAACGTGTCGGTATGTCCAACCCAATAACAAGATAGTACTCACAGGACGATACTGCGGCTACCCAACGCGGTCGCATGTCCCAACCAATAACAAGATAATACTCACCGTGGACGATACTGTGGCTACCCAACGGTCAAGATGTCCAAACAAATACCCGATAATACTCATCGTGGACGATACTGGCTACCCAACGCGGTATGTCCAAACAAATACCCGATAATACTCATCGTGGACGATACTGGCTACCCAACGTGTCGGTATGTCCAAACCGTTTACAAGATAACACTAATAAGCATACCCGGGCTACCCAACGCGGTCGATATGTCCCAAAGGATCAATATAGTGAAGCATACCCGGGCTACCCAACGTGTCGATATGTCCATCATACCACCCGATATCCGCCTCCGTCGAGAGACCGTCGAGCACAAAGTCAAACACTTGCACAACAAAAACTATCACCACAAGCACAGTAAGTTACACACAACTCAAAGTACCTTCGCTTAAGTCGACAAACCGGTTCCAACCCCAAAATACTACATTCTTTCCTACCTTCAAAGACTCTTTACGTAGAAACCATACGATACTATCACACGTAGTATCACACACATTCATGTTTAAAACACGCACTTCAAACACAATTAACATAACGTCAAGTATACCTTTTAAAAGTCCAAGTAATTAACTCCTTTAAGGTCAAGTATTCCTACCTTTTAAAACTAAGTCATTTACTTTTCCCTTAAGAAAAGTTCGATATTTGAAAACAAGTGATTTATACTTTCAAACTCAAGTTACTTCTCTTTCCAAAATCCAAGACATTATCCTTTGCAATCCATTAAGTTCATTCTTTGGAATTTTAAGAAAAGTCGAACTTGTTATCAATGATTCTCATTTAAGCAAATGATCTAGAAATGTAATATCATTTTGTCTTATCTTAGTTTCTATGCAGATGGAGGTTTCATCGTTTTAATATAATCAATTAGTCGAAACCATTTCCTTTATTAGCTGCCGCAGGTGTGTTCGATACTTGTTCCCACTTTCAAATCCATTTCACATTCTTATGCCGTTATACCTAACTTCCCATAAAGCTAGTATAACTCTTAAGTTTTCAAAACCAAGTATTACTCATTACTCACTTAACGAGGTTTTACAACTTTTGAATACATTACAAAACTTTCACAATTCTAAGTTAAGTCTCTTATCTTACAAGATCAAGTCTCTTAACTTCTACCAATCAACAACCGTTCTTTTACTCACATAAAGTTGTTATAACTGACTTCCCATAAAGCCGTTATAACCCCTTTATGTTTTAAACCAACCAATTACCACATAAACATTTATGAGACCAAGAGGGCTCATTCTTTAAGCACCGAGTGCCCATTACTAACTGATAAGACTTACTACTCTTACACCTAATGAAGCCCTTTACACTTCATAACAAGTCAAGACACAATTTGGAAAATCAATTTTTAACACACGCGTCAACCGCACTATATATTTCACAAATAGTCATGTCAAGAGGATAGAAGAATCACATACCTCGCGACGATTGTCGACACTAAGCAAAATGCTCCACAAGACTATCTCCTTAAGAAGAATATGCTACACGTAGTACTTCAATCCTATAAGGGCCATAAACGCCTATCAAACTCTAGTTTCAACGAGTAAACTAAGTACAAGGCCCCTACATTCTACTGAAATCGACGTAACTTCCTTTGTTTCTATTAACTTGCCACCTTCACAAGGCCGAAATCAACAAGGCTACAAGATCCAAATCTAAGCCAACTTAACTATAATGACCTGTGCTCACAAATCTATACAAACTTAACTATAACAGTGCTCACAAATCTATTCAAACTCTAAATATAATGTACCTGCTCACAGATCTATACTACTATCACAAGTACTAACTCAAAACCTGCAGAGAGTGAAACTCTTACCTTTTAGAAAAGCCCACAAAAGCCCTTTCCTACCACTTCTTCCACAACTCAACCACCGCTTCCCACAAGTTCACCAACACTTTTTCCTTCTTGCCGCTCAACAGCTCCCTAAGGCCAGTTTCTCAAAAACCTAGAGAAGGGAGAGGGGTTTTCTCGGGAGGGTTTGAATGAAATGGCCAAGTCTTCCAAGACTTGGCCCTAAAATAGGCTTCTATCGCTGGTCAAAGGATGGAGGGACACTTGTCACCCTCCCATAGGCTCCTTATAAAAATATCCCCGATTTTTCTCCTTTACCGCAAAATCCGCCGCCACGGCCATGGGCGCTAACACTTCGTAAAATAATTGCACGCTGCAATTCAACACCCGCAGAGATAATCGGCGCCGCCGCTTCTCCACAACCCCGAATCAAGTCATCGCTTACTTGATCGCGCCAAACTTGAAACTTCCATAACTTTTGACTCGATGTCCAATCGACGAACGGTTGGTCATTGGGACCTAGATTCAACGGACTACACACTAGGCCTTTTAAACACCTTACAATCCTTAACAACTGGGGTCCAATACTCAAAGGTAAACTCAAAATCCTTCCAACACATGCTTGCCAACTTATCTATCCTCTAGAATTTACTGGTGTAACATTCTTCCTCTCGTAAACATTCGTCCCGAATGTTCCTTCTAAGTCTTCAGAACACACGCCAGATAGTCTTCACTACTATACCTACCAAAACTCATTTATGCCTCTCATGGCCATAATATAGAAATCACGCATCTCCAAATTCCAAATAACGGAAATCACCTCTAACGCAAACATCACTATTTTCTCCTCCTCGTCTAAAGGATACTCTCCTTACTCGGCGCATCTTCCTTGTACACTCACACCCTCTCTAGTACACGCCCACAATTCACCATCGCCTGCTTTCTACCACCTGAGTCACTACTCCAACTCGTCCATCTTACTAATCCACGCCATGGAAGCTACCACTTCCATCGCAAACTACCCATGGAATCATCACACAAAACTCCATGTATACCATACACTCCGACAAGGATTAACAAGAAAGGCTTCTACCCAAGACTACTTACATCTAAGGTCTCATTTGTTATAAATTCTAAGGTTCAAAATTTTTCTCATCCCCAACTTACCCTCTTTATTAACCATGCTTCCAAATCACATTATATACACAAAGCTACCCGAATATAGCACTCAACACATCACCACAACATCAAAGCATACAATACTTGTAGGTTAAGAACATACCAGAACTATTGCTTCACTTCCTTCTTGTCGCTCTACTCATGTTCTTTCCGACGACGCACAAAAGGAGGAGGTGAATCGCCCACCGATCCCGGCGTGAATCTCAACCTCCGCGCTATCTCTCGCGGACAATTCCTTGCAAAACGGCTGGCCGCATGTAAAACAGATTCCCTATTAGCACGACACTCCCATCGCGAGCCTACCACAATGGTCACAACGAGGTAAGGGTGGTCCCATCCGACTAACATCCCCGATCCCCAAAACTCAAACTCGAGCCCCGACCGCTCCCGAATTTTTCGAACGCCCCGACGATCGAGGTGGAGCACTGCATCGCGAGGCGCATAACTAACAGGTCGCCGCCCGGCGTCACCAAAGGACCCCGCCGCCCCTACTCGCTGATCTCGTCATTCCGCTGACTACGCGCCTCACATCCAAGTGCACGAGCTCGCACGCGCAATGTCCATGCCCTACCAAGAGCTACTCCCGAGCAACTCTCGCCAAATAGTCATCAAGCCCTCGTGACATAGCGGTGCACTCTGCCCTCCATGTCGGCTACTAACGCGGACGCATCGAAGCAGTGAGTTAAACTCCACGTTGTACTTCAACCGCACGCCGCTCGCCAACATCAAAAACTGTTCGTACCGAGTCCTCTCATCCGCGAGGCAAGAAATGTGCAAGAAATGCCTCCGAACTCGCCCCATCTCGCCGGAAGTGCATGCCCTCCCGACAGCTCCCACGATCAAACCACGATCGCGGTATCACGCACCGACGCGAACCTAGACCACCGACTCGGTCTCCGATGCCTCGATCACTTCACGATCCAGAATCGCTTGATGAACTCCTCGCGATCATCCTCGTGCCTCGACCAGAACTCGCGCCACAACTCGTAAAGTCCCGCACCTCAAACTATCCGATCTCGTGAACCATCGGTGCATCGAACCGCCGCGCCCACTTATCCTCGTGTTCGCCACAACCTCGCCAATAATCGCTAACTCTTGTAACCCATCTTCCTCTCGCCTGCATCGGACCGAGGCTCGTGCATCGTGGTCTTCAGAGATCGTTGCCGCTTACTCGCAGCCTCCTTCGCCGCTTGCCCTTCGGGCCCCGTTGCCTTTCGCAGGCATAATCGTAAAAACGAAACACGCCGGGGTCCAACTTACAACATGCTCTAAGGCACGATCTCGTAATGAGAAGAATAAACTAATCCTAAATGTCGATTATAGATGTGGTGCACAACACATCGATAATCAAGACTTACTTAGACACGGTCAGACACTTTCCGAGGACTAATCGCTCGATACTACTTCGCCACGACCAAACTGCTCGCGATCGTGCCTTACCCGCACCCAAGTAGTCAAACAACATCGAGAAAATCAGGAAATTAAAACTCATACATGATAACCAATGAAAAGAGAAAACAAAGCAACTGTTACCTTTTCTCAAAAATAACTAACACCGAACCATAATCCCCGCCACATCGCATTTGCACTTAAGAATTTTTATAATATCTCTCGACGGGATGCCTTCGCCATACCCTCGAATGTACAAAAGTTCTACAACTTCGAACCGTACTGACAAAGTCTCCGGCGAATGGAGCTGAGAACCATCCAAAGGGCGCGGATCAACAAGCGATGATCTCAACTCGCGCAGATGAACGCAATAACAAAAATAAACAGAAAAAATATCAGAATGAAATCATAATAGTCTATAAGGAAAACAGAGATACGATGATAACCAAACTACAAGACACCACGATATACGCTTACCAAATCAAATCACATCAAGTCGTGACTCACGCCCGAAAGATCATTACTCAAAGTGGACGATACTGCTGGCTACCCAACGGTCGGTATGTCCAACCCAATAACAAGATAGTACTGACGATACTCGGCTACCCAACGCGGTCAAGATGTCCCAACCAATAACAAGATAATACTCACCGGACGATACTGCTGGCTACCCAACCGTCAAGATGTCCAAACAAATACCCGATAATACTCATCGTGGACGATACTCGTGGCTACCCAACGTGTCGCATGTCCAAACAAATACCCGTATAATACTCATCGACGCATACGCTACCCAACGGTCGATGTCCAAACCAGTTTACAAGATAACACTAGCATACCCGTGGGCTACCCAACGCGGTCGATATGTCCCAAAGGATCAATATAGTGGAAGATACCCGGCTACCCAACGTGTCGATATGTCCATCATACCACCCGATATCCGCCCTCCGCCGAGACTCGAGCACAAAGTCAAACACTTGCACAACAACAAAACTATCACCACAAGCACAGTAAGTTACACACAACTCAAAGTACCTTCGCTTAAGTCGACAAACCGGTTCCAACCCCAAAATACTACATTCTTTCCTACCTTCAAAGACCTCTCTTTACGTAGAAACCATACGATACTATCACACGTAGTATCACACACATTCATGTTTAAAACACGACTTCAAACACAATTAACATAACGTCAAGTATACCTTTAAAAGTCCAAGTAATTAACTCCTTTAAGGTCAAGTATTCCTACCTTTTAAAACTAAGTCATTTACTTTTCCCTTAAGAAAAGTTCGATATTTGAAAACAAGTGATTTATACTTTCAAACTCAAGTTACTTCTCTTTCCAAAATCCAAGACATTATCCTTTGCAATCCATTAAGTTCATTCTTTGGAATTTTAAGAAAAGTCGAACTTGTTATCAATGATTCTCATTTAAGCACCATGATCTAGAAATGTAATATCATTTTGTCTTATCTTAGTTTCTATGCAGATGGAGGTTTCTACCGGTTTTAATATAATCAATTAGTCGAAACCATTTCCTTTATTAATACGTGTGTTCGATACTTGTTCCCACTTTCAAATCCATTTCACATTCTTATGCCGTTATACCTAACTTCCCATAAAGCTAGTATAACTCTTAAGTTTTCAAAACTAAGTATTACTCATTACTCACGAATGAGGTTTTACAACTTTGAATACATTACAAAACTTTCACAATTCTAAGTTAAGTCTCTTATCTTACAAGATCAAGTCTCTTAACTTCTACCAATCAACAACCGCTTTTACTCACATAAAGTTGTTATAATCGACTTCCCATAAAGCCGTTATAACCCCTTTATGTTTTAAACCAACCAATTACCACATAAACATTTATGACCAAGAGGCTCATTCTTTAAGACCGAGTGCCCATTACTAACGGATAAGACTTACTACTTTACACCTAATGGCCCTTTACACTTCATAACAAGTCAAGACACAATTTGGAAAATCAATTTCTTTAACACACGCACAACCGCACTATATATTTCACAAATAGTCATGTCAAGAGGATAGGAAGAATCACATACCTCGCGACGATTGTCGACACTAAGCAAAATGCTCCACAAGACTATCTCCTTAAGAAGAATATGCTACACGTAGTACTTCAATCCTATAAGGGCCATAAAACGCCTATCAAACTCTAGTTTCAACGTAGAGTAAACTAAGTACAAGGCCCCTACATTCTACTGAATCGATGTAACTTCCTTTGTTTCTATTAACTTGCCACCTTCACAAGGTCGAAATCAACAAGGCTACAAGATCCAAATCTAAGCCAACTTAACTATAACAGCTCACAAATCTATACAAACTTAACTATAACAACTCGTGCTCACAAATCTATTCAAACTCTAAATATAAACCTCAGCTCACAGATCTATACTACTATCACAAGTACTAACTCAAAACCGTAGAAACTCTTACCTTTTAGAAAAGCCCACAAAAGCCCTTTCCTACCACTTCTTCCACAACTCAACCACCACCGCTTCCCACAAGTTCACCAACACTTTTTCCTTCTTGCCGCCCAACAGCTTCCTAAGGCCGTTTCTCAAAAACCTGCAGGCGGAGAGGGTTTTCTCGGGAGGGTTTGAATGAAATGGCCAAGTCTTCCAAGACTTGGCCCTAAAATAGGCTTCTATCGCTGGTCAAAGGATGGGAGGGACACTTGTCACCCTCCCATAGGCTCCTTATAAAAATATCCCCGATTTTTCTCTTTACATGAAAAATCGCCTCGCGCCCGCGGCACAGCCGCGCTAACACTTCGTAAAATAATTGCACGCGCCCAACCCCGAATCAAGTCATCGCTTTTGATCGCGCCAAACTTGAAACTTCCATAACTTTGACTCCGATGTCCAATCGATTTAACGGTTGGTCGTTGGGACCTAGATTCAACGGACTACACACTAGGCCTTTTAAACACCTTACAATCCTTAACAACTGGGGTCCAATACTCAAAGGTAAACTCAAAATCCTTCCAACACATGTTTGCCAACTTATCTATCCTCTAGAATTTACGGGGTGTAACAATTACAAGGCTATCACAAAACATAGGCAAGTTACTCATACAAGGTACTTTCATTTCATGTCAACAAATCCGGGTTTTACCCCAAGGTACTACATACTTTAACTCTTTAAAAAGATCCATTTCTTTCACAAAAAATCACACGATACCCGTAGTATCAAAATAGAGTAACTATCTTTTTAAGTAAACCAAAACAATTTCCATACCTTATTTTTAAACCATCTTAAGACAAAACCATGCCTTTCTTTTAAACCAAAACACTTCAAATTCTCAAGTCTCTTTTCTTTTAGAAAACAAGTTCCTTACTTTGGAATTTAAGAAAAATCAATACTTGTTATTAATGACCTTATTAAAGCAACCATGATCTAGGAAATGTAATACAATTTTGTCTTATCTTAGCTTCTATGCAGATGGAGGTTTCTACTTGTTTTAATAATATTAATTATTTGTCAATATAATTTCCTTTATTAACGCTGCAGTGGTTTGTTCGATACTTATTCTCATTTCCGAAATCAATATAACATTATTATTCAAAACCAAGTACTCATTACTCACGAATGAGGTTTCACAACTTTCCACACAATTCAAGTTCTTCACGTATCAAATCAAGTCAAGTATAAGTCAAGTCTCTTATCTTTTTAAAAATCAATAAACCATTCTTTTACCTACATAAAGTTGTTATAATTAACTTCCCATAAAGCCATTATAACACTTTATGTTTTAAACCAACCAAATTCGTTTAGCACTTTTACGTCTACCGTACTACATAGTTTACAATAATAATGCTAGAAAGGATAGGAAGAGGTTCACATACCTCGTGACGATTATCGACAATTAGCAAAACGCTCCAAAGTACTATAACCTTGCTAGTCCTTTTCCACCCTTCGAGTATAATACGCTACTCGTAGTACTTCCACCTATAATGGCCATGAAACGTCTATTAACCTCTAGATCTCTTCGTAGGATATTTCTAAGAACAAGGTTCCATATCCTACGAAAAATTCGGCAGCACCTCCCCCGTTTCTACTCAATCTTCCACCTTTTCCAAGGCCCGATAACCGTAATTAACATACTATAATTAAGGTGCAATAATACCGAAATTTAAAGAAGGGGATCACACGCCCAAACGGAACGCGATTAACAATCTTCCCCTTAACAACAACAATAAATAAAAGAAGGGGATAACACGCCCAAACGGAACGCGATTAACAATCTCTCCTTCATAACAACAATAATTAAAGAAGGGGATAACACGCCCAAACGGAACGCAATTATCAATCTCTCCTTCATAACAACAATAATTTAAAGTCCAAAGTAAATACGGTCCAAAGTAAATACGGTCCTTAAGTTGGGGTCCTTGGCCAACTTTTACAATTTTACTTATCCAATTACTTCATTAGTCTTCCAACTTATATTCCAATCTTAATATAAGTTATAGTTCCTTTGTTGTTAACTTCTTAGTAAGTAATGGATACATTTTTACCATTTTAATGGCTAATATGCCAATTCTCCTTTTAACATCTTAACAAGATCCAAATCTTTCCTTATGTCTCATACTTCATAATGTACTTCCAGTATATGTATAATATCCATATATACATAATAATCAACTTCACATAGAGGTTAAGGTTCATTACCTCAAAATAGCCCAAAAAACGTGACTGTCCAGATTTTTAGCCACTGCTTCGTCAGCTGAACTTGTAACGTCGATAACTCTCTACTCCAGTGTCCTATCGACGAGCGGTTTGTTGCGTTGGAAACTAGACTCGACGAACTTCATTTTACGTTTTTGAAACACCCAAAAACTCCTAATATGCTAGGAGATATTCCCTTCCAAATTTGACTAAAAATCTGTCCAAAACAGTCCCGAAAATCTGCCCACTCTCGGCCAAGGGGGGGTTTTTTGAGGCTAGGGGTGTGAAATTTTGTCTAACTCTTGGTTAATAATCTTCCTAATACATTAAGGAAGAACTCTTATAAGTTTAAGAATTTTTGGACAACATTTGGTTAAGGGGAGGGGTGCTCGACGAGAGCAAGAAGAGAGGAAGGGAGAGGGAAATTATTTTCAAGTCTTGAAATATTCTAAGTGTGGAAGATTTTCATCAACTAAAGGGGTTTATATAGTACAACCAAGGGTTAGGATTGAAACATGTGTATGGTATAGATTGTTTGTGTAGGTTCCTTTGTCCACTTGTCCCACAAATGTCATGCAAGACTTGACCATTTGACTTGCCCACTTCCTTGTAAAAAACGTCCCACCTAGGCCATGCAAATGCCATGCAAGACTTTTGGCCACTTGTCTTGCCCACTTGGGGTGACACATGTCGCCCTCCTATTGGTCCAAAATATTTTATCTCTCGGAAAAATTCCATAATAATATTGAAAACGTAAAATTTCCTTCACAAGGTTCGGAATATTTTCCGTCGGAAAACAATTCTTTCATTCTTACCCTAATTAGGGTTTATACATTTGTACGTACGTCCTCACATACATACTCCGGAACTACGGAGTATAACAGTTACACCCCGTAAGTCCAGGACATGTTTAAGAGAATGTACGTAAGGAACACAAGACTTGAAAAGGGTACGAAAGGAAGAATTGTTTTTCCGACGGAAAATCTTCCGAACGTCGGAAAGGAAAAATGTTCGTTGAGGAGAATTGGGTTCTCAAAATGCATTAATTGAGGATTATGGAATGTATTATCATTATGGAAATTTGTTTTTATGGAGTTGGTCACGTGGGGCCCACCCGAGGAATTTTACATTTTGTGGGACCCACGAGGGTTACAGAATTTTATGAACGAATGGGAGGGCGACACGTGGCACCCCTCCCCCACATGGTCTTGGACGAAATTATGCAAGGGTAGTATGGTCATTGACCATGATAGAAGACCAAGTCTTGCTAATTAAAGAGCTTGATATTGTTGACTAAGTCCAAGGGCCACTTGGCTTGATCTCTTCCATCCAAATCTAACATGTGTTATAATCTAGACCCTCCAATGTGTTATATAAGCACACTAGTAGCAAGACAAGTCTTCCAACACTTAGAAAATTTCACAACATTCTTGTTCATAGTAGTGTGCTCTCGGTTTTGAGCATTTTCCACACAAAACAATTTGCAAATGTGGATCATAATTCACAAGACTTTAACCCAAGGTTCCTAGGGGTATTGTAAGGATATCTCAATAGAAATATTTCGGAAAAACGACGTTTTTACGTTAGTCGCAAGGCGAAACCCTAAGGTGTTCTTCAACTTTGAAGATGGAACTTGAATAGAAGTTCTTCATGAGCTTCTAAGGAGTGCTTGGAGTGGATTGGAACATAAGAAAAGGAGCTAAGAATTGCTAAGGAGCGACTTTGAATCTTGGAAATTTTAAGGGCTTGTAAAGGTAAAATTCTTGTTGTTTTAGTAATTAAGATTACTTATTGTTGTAGCTATGGATATTAGCAAGTATGAGATATATATTATGAAGTTGATAAGTGTTATGGATATTGGAACCCTAATCCGAAAACTAGTATGTTTAGCCTTGAGATTTCAATTCAATTGAATTATTAGTTTAATCGTCACATGTTATATAAAGAAGGAATTATAATTGTTAAGTTGTTTATGACTATATAACATGTTAGGCCTAAGAAGTTGGATTGAAAAAGAATTGGGAAAGGACTTTGTGTTGTTGTATATGTTTAGCCAAGAATGACTTTAAATATGGAACTAGTTTCGTATTAATTTGTGGGGCGGAATTTTACACGTCCTGGTAAGGCGTGTAATCCCCTTTGGTTAGCTGAATTGTTGGGCCTTAAATGTGGCGTGTTTGGTTATTGAATTCGGCCTTGAAAAAGGTGGCAAAGTATGTAGAAATAAAGGAAGTGCTGTCCGATTTTCCGTAGAATTTAGTGACTTTGCACTTAGAATATTCTGCGTTTGAAGCTAGAGGTTAATGGACGTATTATGGCCATTATAGGTGGAAGTACTAAGTATAGTGTGTTCTACTTGAAGGATGGAATAGCTATCAAGGTTGAAGTACTTTGGAGCATTTCGCTATTTGTCGATAATCGTCGCGAGGTATGTGAACCTCTTCCTTCTTTTGACATGATTCTATGTATGGAATATACATGTGGTATTATTTCATGATTCCTTCTACTCTTAGAAGTTAAGAGGTATGTATGTTGATTTACTCTACGTAAGGGTTATGTCTAAGTTATCCTAAGTTCTTACCAAGTCTTATGGGGGATGTTGGTAAGAGTCGTTAGGAGGTATTTTGGAGCCAAGTTGACTTGGCTAAGTTACGGCACAAATGAGAATAAGTATCGAACAAGCCACTGCATCGTTAATAAAGGAAAATGTAATGACAATCAATTAAGTTAAAATGAGTAGAATTCTCCATCTGCATAGAAGCTAAGATAAGACAAAATTGTATTACATTTTCTAGATCATGGCTACTTGATTAAGATCGTTATAAACTTATTCACAACGCACCAAAGTATATGTTACTTAATTTATAAGAATTTACGTATGAAGTTTTAAGACTATGGACCTCAAATTTTTAAAAGGTTAAGGGACTTTATTTTTCAAGTTATGGGACTTGATTCTTAAAGGAAGAAATGAATTGATTTACAAGTATAGAATACTTGATTTGGAAAGACTTGATTTCTAAAGTTAAGAAGCTTGACAATCTAAGTTAAGAAACTGGTTTTCTTAAAAGTTAAGAGACTTGAAGTATTTTGAAAGCTATGTAATTCGATTTGAAAGTATAAGTCTCTTGGTTATAAAAGAAATGAATTTGTCTAAGACATAAAGAGTTATAACGGCTTTATGGGAAGTTGGTTATAACAACTTTATGGAAGATTAAAAGAATGGTTTTCTTCAGTAATGTAAGCAAAGAAATGATTTGAAATAAAGAAGGGCAAATTGTTTTAAAGGTACCAATTGCTTAAGGTTTTAAAGAAAGAAGTCACTTGATTTAGAAGTTAGGTAAATGTATTTCTAAAAGGTATTGTGACTTGTCTTGAAAAGTAGATATGACTTGATACTACGGTTGTTAGTATCTTCGAAGTATTATTTGAAAAAGAGTCATTTTTAAAAGAAGTAGAGGTACGTAGCACGTTGGGTTAAATTCCCGGATTTTATATGACTTTCTGGCGTCGAGTTGGGTAGATACCTTATGGGCGACTATATGACTTTACCGCGCCCCGAGTTGGGCCGGGCAAGATACCTTTATGGGCGGACTATATGACTTTACCGCATCGTGATTGGGCCGGGCAATATACCTTTACGGGCGGTATGTGACCTTACCGCGTCCAGATTGGGCCGCAAGATACCTTTATGGGCGACTATATGACTTTACCGCGACTCGAGATTGGGTGGGCAAGATACCTTATGGGCGACTATGTGACCTTACCGCGTCGGGATTGGGCGGGCAAGATACCTTATGGGCGACTATATGACTTTACCGCGTCCGAGGATTGGGCCGGCGATACCTTATGGGCGGACTATGTGACCTTACCGCGTCGAGATTGGGCCGGGCGGTATACCTTTATGGCGGACTATGTGACATTACCGCGTCGATTGGGCCGGCGAGATACCTTTATGGGCGGACTATATGACTTTACCGCCCCGTGATTGGGCCGGCAAGATACCTTATGGGCGACTATATGACTTTACCGCGTCCAGATTGGGCCGGCAAGATACCTTATGGGCGACTATGTGACCTTACCGCGCCCCGAGATTAGGCGAGCGATACCTTTATGGGCGTACTATGTGACTTTATCGCGTCCCAGTTGGGCGGGCGATATGGCGTCCCTCCATAAGTGGCGGTTTATGTTATGCAAGGTAAGTAAGTTATATGGTAATGAAGTTGACGATTTTTCCTAAGTATATGCGTAAGAAAGTGACTATAACTTTTATTGAAAAATGGGAAAAGATAATAAGGTACGATTAAGTTCACGAGATGGTAATGACACGGTAGGATCTGGTATGTACCCTTTTATACTTGCCCTGTCATTCTTTTGTGCGATTATGATTTATTTATCAGTACCTTATTTTCTGCTCCATATTAAATTTTGCACTGTATCGACCCTCTTGGGCCGCGTTCATGTCCGCAGTTTAGGTACGATTGTGGATCCGCGAGCTTAGGATCTGGTTCAAAGATTTTGAGATGGCTCAATGTTCGGAGTTGTCATGGCTATGTATATTCGAAGTACGGCGGGGCCTTGTCCGTCATAGTATTTGTCCAAATCTTAGAGTGCTGTATTCATCGTAGGCTGGATCGCTAGAGTTGTTTTTACATTGTTAAGGTGTAGACCACTTTGGGTAAATTTTATGTTATGGCGGCCTTATCGGCAGCCTTAGTTTTGGAAAAAGTGTTATTTATCTTCCGCATTTGTTATGTTGTATGAATAGAAGGGTGCCCGTGTAGGGCACGATCGCCCGGTCGGGCCGTGACAAAAGTGGTATCAGAGCAGTTAGTCCTCGGAAAGTGTCTACAGACCGTGTCTAGTAGAGTCTTGATTATCGGTGTGTTTTGCACCACATCTATAATCAGTAGGTTGCAGGACATTTAGGATTGGTTTCCATTCTTCTCACTCTGAGATCGTGCGATAGAGCTGTGTTGTTAGGGTCGTCTCTCCCTAACGAGTTATGTTGATTGCAGCTACGAGAAAGACATCAGTGACCCAGGAAGGACTACGTGGATTGTGTATCCAGGTTGGTAATGATTATAGTATAGTTGATATTGTGACATACATCTATACGGAGTTATGTATGAGGGTCAGACGCGTGTTGCCTAGAATGATTTTAGATTACCAGTAGTTGGTAAAGACTAACTAGATTGTTATACCCCGTAGTTCCAGGGTATGTATTTGAGGACGTACGTACGAGAATACGACAGAAATTTTGGAAAGAAAGAAAGATGTGATTTTTCGACGGAAAAGTTTCCGGTTTTTGTGAAGAAAAAGGTTCGTTAATGGGAATTGGATTCCCAGATTTGGTATTTGGACTTCTTAGATTATTTTAGAATTATGAGATTTTATTTTCGGAAATGGTCACGTGGGACCCACGGGAGAAATTTACGGTTTTGTGGGGCCCGCTTTGTTTTTGAGATTTT
Organism: Przewalskia tangutica; assembly: GCA_029844215.1. Taxonomy (NCBI): domain Eukaryota; kingdom Viridiplantae; phylum Streptophyta; class Magnoliopsida; order Solanales; family Solanaceae; genus Przewalskia; species Przewalskia tangutica. The sequence continues at coordinate 39,598,104 of CM056720.1, read as the reverse complement.
CGGTATTTTGGATATTTTCGGAAGACGAAATATTTTGGACGAGTCGGGGCGACACGTGTCACCCCATGTGGCACCTTGGCGATTTGGAGGACAGTGTCAGCCACTGTCCTTGGCCGAATGGCCTTACAAGTGGCAAGCCACTCGCCCTTATTCGTTGGCCATGTGGTGTGGTGGGACCCACACACACATGGCCCAATCTTGAACATACACTTACATGGATCTTGGCCCTTGATTCTTCTATAAATACCCCCTTAGTGCAAGAGTAATATTCATTCCACACTTAAAGATTTTCCATAGCAAAATACTCCCTCCCTTAGCTTGTTCTCGTTTTTCCCTCCCCCTCTTGTGTAGAAATACTTGGAGTTTTATTGTATAATCCCAAATACATTGGCCTAGTATCCCTAGTAGTATTCCAAAGTTGTTTTAATACTAGGAGCCCGGAAATGCTACTTTATTCCAATAATCGCAAAACGAAACCCTAGAAAAATCTTCCTAGCTTGGTTGAAGTATTTAGAGAAGTTGTTTGGAAACTTCTAAGGGTCGCTTGGAGCGGGTTGGAGCGTAAGGAATTGGAGCTAAACGTTGCTCAGGATCGACTTATAAACTTGGATAATTTTGGGCTTATCGAGGTAATGATCTATGTCCCCCTATTGTAATTGGATATTACATGTTGTAGTAGTTATACTTGAGTATATTATATTGGAAGGATGATTATAAAGGATTGAATCAGATTTACATTGACCGTATTCTGATGACTTGTGTAGTATTATTGTGAAGGTAATTGAACACGTCCGGTTAGGCGTGTAATCCACGAGTTGTTGGCACAGTAGCGGGCCTTGGTAGAGATGAGATTTATGTGATAAGCGGGAGGAGCGCGAATTTTACGTAGAATAAGGAACCATGCATTGAGAATATTCTGCGAAGAGATCTAGGAGTTGATATGCGTTTTGTGGCCTTTATAGGTTGCGATTTGAGTAGCGTATTCTACTGAAGAGTGGAAAAGGCTAGCGAGTTACTGATCTTGTGAGCGTTTTGCTAATTGTCGATAATCGTCGCGAGGTATGTGAACCTCTTCCTATCTTTTCTAGCATGATTGTTGTGAACTATGTAGTACGGTAGACGTACGTGTGCTAAGTGATTTGGTTGGTTTAAAACATAGGGTGTTATAATAGCTTTATGGGAAGTTAGTTATAACGACTTTATGTAGGTAAAAGAATGGTTTATTGATTGTAGAAAGTTAAGAGACTTGATCTAAAAGATAAGAGACTTGACTTATAAACGACTTGATTTTGAAAGTTAAGAGACTTGATCTTGAAAGATAAGAGACTTGACTTATAACGACTTGTTTTCGGAAAAAGAGAAGTAACTTGATTTTAAGTATAGGTTACTTGTTTTGAAAGAGTAAGTTATTTGGGTTTTAAAAGAATACTTGTTGTTGTTTTAAAAGAAAAGAGACTTGTGGAATTGAAGAGTTTTTGGTTTAGAACATAAAGTGTTATAACAGCTTTATGGGAAGTTAGTTATAACGACTTTATGAAAACAAAGGGATGGTTTTATCATTGGTTTTAAAATGGTAACTTGACTTTAAAGGAGAAGTGTTTTGGTCTAAAAAGAAGGCATGGTATTGTCTTAATTTGGTTTAAAAAGAAAAGTATGGAAGTTGTTTTGGTTTACTTAAAATGTTAGTCACTTTATTTTGATACTACGGGTATCCGGTGACTTTTGTAAAAGAAATGGATCTTCTAAAAGAATTTAACGTACGTAGTACTTTGGGGATTAAAACCTGGACTTGTCATAAAATGAAAGTACCTTGAGTTGTGTGTAACGTGCCTATGTTTGCGTGTGATAGCCTTGTTGTGCAAGTGTTGTATTCTTATGTTACCGCATCTCTCGATGGAGGGTCGTGTTATTCTTGATCATTTGGACATACTGACACGATGGGCGGCCCACGGGTATGCTTCCACTATGATAGTCCATGGGCATACTGACTCGATGGATGGTCCACTGTACGCGCCATGATGAGGTTCGCTTCGCTGATAGTGTTATTCCATGGACTAGCTCTCCACGAGGTTTTACCGATTCGACCTTGGTATCCGTGGTTGGCTTGCACTTGCCCCGCCTCGTGGCTGATTCGACTTTGGTACCGTAGTTAGCCTTCACACTTGCCCGCTCGGTTTAGTGAAGTCTCGTGATACGCTTGGTATCCGTAGTTAGCTCGTGATTGCTGCCGGCCACGTGACACGACGCGGTACCGTAGTCGGCCAGATTTGCCCCGTGACGCCGTGGCGAGTCTCGTGACACGCCTTGGTATCCGTAGTTAGCCTTCAGATTCCGCCGCCACGTGACACGCTGCACCGTAGTCGGCCAGATTGCCTGCCGTCGCCGTGGTTTGGTTGTATAGTATTGTTAGTGCGGTTGTTATGACACAGTGGGACCTAGTGTTCATGTGTACTTTCGTGTGATTATATCATAGATCGCCGCAGCCGGCGGAAGGTATTCCACGGGCATGATTGATGTTGTGGGCGTGAGACCCATTGTTATATTTGAGTAATGACTTTGAGGGCATAAGTCCCTGACTTGACATGACCGTTTATATATTATGGACTGTAGTTTGGTTATCATACATGTCTCCTGTTTTATATAGACTATTATGATTTCATTTACAGTATTTTCTGATTTCACATACTTGGTACTGTTGCATCGACCTCGCCCGGAGGCTGCGTTCACGCCGCAGTAGAGGTACATCGGTTGTGGATCAGCGCCTAGGATCACGTTCAGCGTTGGGAAGCTCCGTTTCTCGAGGCTTATCTTTGGCATAGTCCTCCGGTGTAGATACTTGTACATTCGTGGGTATGGCGGCCTGTCCCGTCATAGTTATGGTTACATTCTTAGAGGTCTGTAGATCTTGGTAAGGTGGTTTGTAAAAGGATTTAACTGCTTCAGTTATATATATACATGGGTGACCGTTTTAGTTAGCTTTGTTTCATACTTTATCTCTTGTTTCATGTTTAAGTTTTATTTCCGCTGATTTTCTCTCGATGTTGTATCACTAGGTGCCCGAGGTAAGGCACGATCCACGCCCGGATCGGTCGTGACAAAAGTGGTATCGAGCGCTTGTCTCGGAAAGTGTCTACAGACCGTGTCTAGTAGAGTCTTGATTATCGGTGTGTTGTGCACCACATCTATAATCGTGGAGGTCGCAGACATTTAGGATTGGTTTCCATTCTTCTCACTGAGATCGTGCCTTAGAGCCGTGTTATAAGTTGGACTCCCGCGTATTCAGATGTACGATTATGCCTCCGCCTAGGCAACCAGTGGCCCGTGGCAAGGCGCAGAGGAGTCTGAGTAGAGCAAGCGGCAGCCTCATCGAGGCCACGCATTCGAGCCTCCATCCCACACTGAGCAGAGAGATGGTTACAAGGAGATGGCCCGATTAGCCAGATCGTGGCGACATCGATAGGCCGGATGCAGCAGCTTCCATTTCAGAGCCCCGCATCCACCCCAGGTCGGATAGTTTGAGGCTACGGATTTTCGAGTTGTAGCCCGCCGAGTTCTACGGCCGAGGCACGAGGATGATCCACAGGAGTTCATCCGCCGATTCTGAGGATCATGCGAGTGATCAAGGCTTCGAGACCGAGTCCGTGATCTTCGGTTCACATCGGCCGCGTGATACCGCATCCACCGTTTGATTCGCGAGCTGTCGGGAGCATGCGCCTCACCGCTTGGGGACGAGTTCTCGAGGCATTTCTCACCATTTCTTGCCTCCGCATATGAGGAGGGCACGGGCCGAGTTTCGATCGTCTACGAGGACGCCGCCGGGAGTACAACGTAGTTCGACTCGTTGGCTCGATATGTCCTCGCGTTAGTAGCTAATATGGAGGACAGAGTGCACCGCCACGTCACAGGCTTGATGACTACTTGGCGTAGTCTTGTTCGTGTATCACTTCACCGGGCATGGATATTGCCCGCACGCAGCTCACGCACTGGGTGTGAGGCACGAGAGACCGGATTGACGACCAATACCAAAGAAAAGGCGGCCAGACGCAGGTCCTTTGGTAACTTTCGAGGCGGACCGCCAGTGAGACTAGTTATACGCCGCCAAGACAAAGTGGTCCTCACGCCTTCGTGGCCTCCAGAGTATTCGAGAGCGGTCGTGGCTCCAGGGTTCGAGTTTTCGCGAGTCAGGTCTTGTCGGATGAAGCCACCCCGACCTAAGTGTAACCAGTGTGGTAAAACCCATGCGGGGGAATGTCGCAGTATTCTTAGGGTTTGTTTTACATGCGGCCAGCAGGGCCATTTAGCGAAGAATTGTCCAACCAGAGGTAGCGCGGATGTTGAGACTCGGCCTTCGGGATCTGCATGCGTTCTTCGCCCGATAGCTAGCAGGTGTTCATACACCGCAGCCGAGCAGGCGGTCGTGGTGAAAGTTCCCAGTTCTAGCAGACCTTGGAACCGCCTATTTGATTTCAGGTATATCCTTCACCCTCTAGAGACTGGTATACGTTTATGATATGATGATGTGCTGAGTATTATGTTCAGATAGCGTTATGCTAAATTGTGATTTAGAGGCCTGGTTAGTAAGGGGGAAGTTGGGTACATAGAGATTGTGAGCCTTAGAATTTATAACAGTTAGGACCTTGGATATAAGGCCGCCTTGAGTGGATGATTTTACGGTTGGTTTTTGTCGAAGTACTTGGTATGCGAAAAATATATTGTGGGAAAATTCCATGGGTAGTGTGAGATGGAAGTGGTAGCTTTTATGACGTTAATATGTAAGATTGTTCCGGAACGGGGAACAAGAGTCTGGTGCGATTATGGGTCGGGTTGAGGACCATTCGCGGGTCAACCCGCAGCCCGGTTTTGGGTGGGGTCAGTTCGAGGTGGTCCCGCCAGGTGGTAGGGTCACGAGGGTACTAAGCCCAAGTTTAGGTAGCCATCGTATGAGTTCGTGGATGTGTTCGACCAGAATCGGATCGTAAAGGCCGGGAATGGCCTTAAGGAAATGAGAGGCTTGTAGATGACCAAGTTTGGAGGTAGTGACTCCAAGGTTTTGGAAATTGAAGCGGTAACAGAAGTATGGAACGTGTACTATAGAGAGTTCGGGTGTACGAGAAAGAGACGACGAGTAAGAAGGGAAGCGAACAATGTGTTATGAGAACGGAAGTGATCATTTCTTTTGTGAAGTAAAGATGTGAAGGGAGTATCCTTTAGACCATGGGTGTGAGCTTTTTGTGATGTTAGAGGTGATTCCTCGTTGGCTTGGATTTGTATGATATACTATGGCCATTGATGGCGTGATTGGTTTCGTAAGTATAGTAGTGAAGACTATACCAAGACACGCTTGTTTGGAGACTTAGAAGGAACATTCGACGAATGTTTCTAAGGGGAAGAATGTTATACCCGTAGTTCCGTGGTATGTATTTGAGGACGTGCACGAGAATACGGCATGTAAATTTTGGAAAGAAAGAAAGATGTGATTTTTCGACTAAAAGTTTCCGGTTTTTGTGAAGAAAAGGTTCGTTAATGGGAATTGGATTCCCGTTTGGTATTTGGACTTCTTAGATTATTTTAGAATTATGAGATTTTATTTTCTAAATGGTCACGTGGGACCCAGGAGAAATTTACGGCTTTTGTGGGCCCGCTTTGTTTTTGAGATTTTCGGTATTTTGGATATTTTCTAAGACGAAATATTTTGGGCGAGTCGGGGCGACACGTGTCACCCCATGTGGCACCTTGGCGATTTGGAGGACAAGTGTCTAGCCACTGTCCTCGCCGAAATGGCCTTACAAGTGGCAAGCCACTTGGCCCTTATTTTCGTTGGCCATGTGGTGTGGTGGGACCCACACACACATGGCCCAATCTTGAACATACACTTACATGGATCTTGGCCCTTGATTCTTCTATAAATACCCCCTTAGTGCAAGAGTAATATTCATTCCACACTTAAAGATTTTCCATAGCAAAATACTCCCTCCCTTAGCTTGTTCTCGTTTTTCCCTACCCCTCTTGTGTAGAAATACTTGGAGTTTTATTGTATAATCCCAAATACATTGGCCTAGTATCCCTAGTAGTATTCCAAAGTTGTTTTAATACTAGAGCCCTAAATGCTACTTTATTCCAATAATCGCAAACGAAACCCTAGAAAAATCTTCCTAGCTTGGTTGAAGTATTTAGAGAAGTTGTTTGGAAACTTCTAAGGGTCGCTTAGCGGGTTGAGCGTAAGGAATGGAGCTAAACGTTGCTCGGGATCGACTTATAAACTTGGATAATTTTTGGGCTTATCGAGGTAATAATCTATGTCCCCCTATTGTAATTGGATATTACATGTTGTAGTAGTTATACTTGAGTATATTATATTGGAAGGATGATTATAAAGGTTTGAACTGTATTTACATTGGACTGTATTTACTGATGACTTGTGTAGTATTATTGTGAAGAGAATTGAACACGTCCGGTTAGGCGTGTAATCCTCTTGTTGGCACAGTAGCGGGCCTGGTAGGAGGAGATTTATGTGATAAGCGGGGAGTTCTTGCGAATTTTACGTAGAATAAGGAACCATGCATTTAGAATATTCTGCGAAGAGATCTAGGAGTTGATAGGCGTTTTGTGGCCTTTATAGGTTGCGATTTGAGTAGCGTATTCTACTCAAGAGTGGAAAAGGCTAGCGAGTTACTGATCTTGTGGAGCGTTTTGCTAATTGTCGATAATCATCGCGAGGCATGTGAACCTCTTCCTATCTTTTCTAGCATGATTGTTGTGAACTATGTAGTACGGTAGACGTACATGTGCTAAGTGATTTGGTTGGTTTAAAACATAGGGTGTTATAATAGCTTTATGGGAAGTTAGTTATAACGACTTTATGTAGGTAAAAGAATGGTTTATTGATTGTAGAAAGTTAAGAGACTTGATCTAAAAGATAAGAGACTTGACTTATAAACGACTTGATTTTGAAAGTTAAGAGACTTGATCTTGAAAGATAAGAGACTTGACTTATAACGACTTGTTTTTAAAAAGAGAAGTAACTTGATTTTAAGTATAGGTTACTTGTTTTGAAAGAGTAAGTTATTTGGGTTTTAAAAGAATACTTGTTGTTGTTTTAAAAGAAAAGAGACTTGTGGAATTGAAGAGTTTTTGGTTTAGAACATAAAGTTTTATAACAACTTTATGGGAAGTTAGTTATAACGACTTTATGAAAACAAAGGGATGGTTTTATCATTGGTTTTAAAATGGTAACTTGACTTTAAAGGAGAAGTGTTTTGGTCTAAAAAGAAGGCATGGTATTGTCTTAATTTGGTTTAAAAGGAAAGTATGGAAGTTGTTTTGGTTTACTTAAAATGTTAGTCACTTTATTTTGATACTACGAGTATCCGGTGACTTTTGTAAAAGAAATGGATCTTCTAAAAGAATTTAACGTACGTAGTACTTTGGGGATTAAAACCTGGACTTGTCATAAAATGAAAGTACCTTGAGTTGTGTGTAACGTGTCTATGTTTGCGTGTGATAGCCTTGTTGTGCAAGTGTTGTATTCTTATGTTACCGCATCTCTCGATGGAGGGTCGGTCGTGTTATTCTTGATCATTTTGGACATACTGACACGATGGGCGGCCCACGGGTATGCTTCCACTATGATAGTCCATGGGCATACTGACTCGATGGATGGTCCACGTACGCAGCCATGATGAGGTTCATTTCGCTGATAGTGTTATTCCATGGACTAGCTCTCCACGAGGTTTTACCGATTCGCCTTGGTATTCGGTGGTTGGTGTCACGACCAACCGGCCCGCGGATCGTGCCTTACCGGGCACCCTAGTGATACAACATCAGAGAAAAGAAGCTGAAATAAAACATAAACATGAAATAAGAGATTTGATTAAATAAACAGGCTAACCAAAATCATTCAGATATATACATAAAAACCGAACAGTTAGCCTTTACAGACGCCACAACAAGATTACGCACTTCTAAGAAAGTGACAACAACTATGACGGACAGTGGCCCCGCCATACCTCAATGTACAAGAATCTACATGACTCGGTAACATACCAAAAGATAAGCCTCAGAAGAAATGGGCTTCCGACACGAATCGTGATCCTATGGCGAGGATCCACAACCGATGTATTTCTACCATGCAGATGAACGCAGCCAAGGAGGTCGATAACAGTACCAAGTATGTGAAATCAGAAATATCAGAAATGAAATCATAATAGTCTATATAAAGCGGGAGACATGTATGATAACCAAACTACGCTCACAACATAAAAGCGATCATGTCAAGTCGGGACTCACGCCTCAAGTCATCCTCACGCCCGTGGAACTCCTTCCTCACCGCCAGCCTAGGTATAAATCGTGTGAGTCGTGTCCCGCCATCCGTGGGACTCGGTAAGAATCATGTGGAATACGTGTCCTGGCCCATCACACGGGACTCGGTGAGAATCGGATGAAATCGTGTCCGCCCATCTCGTGGGACTCGGTGAATAATCGATGGAATCGTGTCCCGCCCATCCTAGGACTCGGTGAAGAATCGGATGAAATACGTGTTCGCCATCCTACGGGACTCGGTGAAGAATCGTTCATAACAAATCAGCCGCCTCCATCGAGAGACGGTGGTATAGAAATACGATTTGCACAACAAGGCTATCAAACACAAACATAGGCAAGTTACACACAACTCAAGTTTATTTTAGGCCAAAGTCCAGGTTCTGACCCCAAAGTATTACATACGTTAAATTCTTTTTAGAAGATCTATTTCTTTTATAAAGGTCACCCGATACCCGTAGTATAAAAATAGGGTGACTCACATTTTTAGGTAAACCCAAACACTTTCCTTTTCAACATCAAGTAACAACATTCTTTTCCCTAAGTTTAAGTTTGCCTAATTTCAAGTACTTAAGTCTCATATTTTAGAAAGGTTTCATAGTTCATAGTCTTAATCACTTAAGAATATGATTCTCTTTTAAACAATTTTGCGAAAACATATGCCTTATATGTGAGTAGGTTATTATGGTTCATAATCAATCTTATTAAAGCAGCCATGATCTAGGAAATGTAATATCATTTTGTCTCATCTTAGCTTCTATGCAGATGGAGGTTTCTACTGGTTTTAATAATACTTAATTAGTCAAAACATTTCCTTTTATTAACGCTGCAGTGGTTTGTCGATACTCATTCTGATTTCCAAAATCAGTAAAACATTATTCCTTTTTAAAAACCAAGTACTCATTACTCACGAATGAGGTTTCACACAAAGTTCATATTAATTCATTCAAGTCAAGTCTCTTATCTTTTAAGATCAAGTCTCTTAACTTCTAAAAATCAGTAAACCATTCTCTTTATCTCTCTTAAGACTTTATACCTAACTTCCCATAAAGCTAGTATAACTCTTATGTTTTCAAAATCAAGTATTACTCTTCTTTCAAAAAGGTTTCTTATTTCTTTTGAAATACTTCAAGATTTTTCTTATTCAGGCTTAAGTCAAAAGACATTGCCGTACAACTACATTCAGTTAGCACGCGTACGTCTACCGTACTATATATATATATATTTTATTCAGGCTTAAGTCAAAAGACATTGCCGTACAACTACGTTCAGTTAGCACACGTACGTCTACCGTACTATATATATATATTTAGTTAAAAATATCATGCTCAAGAGTATAGGAAGAATCACATACCTCGCGACGATTATCGACTATAAGCAAAACGCTCCACGGCTATAACCCGGCTAGCCTTGTCCACCTTCCAAGTAGCACATGCTACTCGCAAAACATTCAACCAATAAAGGTTATCGACCATCAGAATACAAATTCTATGTAAGTCTGATTAATCTTCTACTTAATATTCTTCTCGATGTGATTTGATTCAATTCTTGTCTGTAATATCCTTCTATTACAGTTCAATTCTCTTCTATGAATCTTATATTCATTTTTATACAACTACAGTATGTAATTTCTAATTACAGTAGAAGGATAGGATTATTTACCTCGGTAAGCCCAAAATTATCCAAGTTTAATGTCGATCCTGAGCAACGTTTAGCTCCTACTCCGGGTGCTCCAACCCGCTCCAAACAACCCCTTAGAAGTTCTACGCAACTTCTTCTTAACACTTCAACCTAAGCATGAAGGTTTTCCTTACGGTTTCGTTTTTGTGACTAAAGGGAATATAGTAGTATTTCCGGGCTCTACGTATAAAGGTAACTTTGGAAAGTACTACAAGGTATTTGGGCTAGAGTATTTTGGCATTACAACAATACTTGTAGAAGTATTTCTCAACCAAGGAAGGGTATTTATACGAGACAACTAGGCAAGGGGGTAGGCTCGGCTAGAACACTACAAAGGGGAGGGTGCTCTCGCCAAGGCCTCACTAAGGGGAGGGTGTTGTGGACGAGAAACTATCAAAGGGGAAGAAGGGTTTCAAGACTTGGAAAATGTCTAAGTGTGGATGAAATAACTCATCAACTAAAGGGGTATTTATAGGTCAAGCAATGGCCAACCAATTGCCAAGATGAAGCCAAGTGGTAGGCAAGTGTAGGGCTAGGATTTACCCATGTGTACCTTATCCATCTACCACCAAAATATCACAAATATCCTACCAACCCCTTGACCCTTAAATCGTCCAACTTGCCGCCATTTCAACGCTTATGAGGTGACACATGTCACCCTCCCGTTGGTCCAAAATGTTTCATCTCTCGGAAAATCCGCAAAAATATAAATGACATAGCCGTATTTTTCCTTCGCGAGTCTTGTAAAGCGTTTCGTCGAAAAATGATTCCTTTCTACTTGTGAACAAAAATTTCGGCCTAGCCTACTTTAAAGCTCAAACTTTTCTACGCACGCCCCACGTACATACTCGAAAATACGGTATAACGGTTGGCTTCGTTGCCCCGCCTCGTGGTGATTCGGCCTTGGTACAGTAGTTAGCCTTCGACTTGCCCTGCTCGGTTTAGTGGCGAAGTCTCGTGATCTGACGCTTGGTATCCGGTAGTTAGCCCTCAGATTTCACGTGACACGGCCTTAGTACCAGTAGTCGGCTTTCGTGCCCCGTGACGCCGTGGCGAGTCTCGTGACACGGCCTTGGTATCGGTAGTTAGCCGTACTTGCCGGCCATTTCGTGACACGCCTTGGTACCAGTAGTCGGCTTTCAGATTGCCCGGTCGCCTTCGTGGTTTGGTTGTATAGTATTGTTAGTGCGGTTGTTATGACACAGTGGGACCTAGTGTTCATGTGTACTTCTTGGTGTGATTATATCATAGATCGCCAAGCGGCGAAGGTATTCCACGCATGATTGATGTTGTGGGCGTGAGACCCATTGTTATATTTGAGTAATGACTTTGAGGCATGAGTCCCGACTGACATGGCCGTTTATATATTATGGATCGTAGTTTGGTTATCATACATGTCTCACGCTTATATAGATTTTACGCCACATACTTGGTACCTGTTATCGACCTCCTTCGGGCTGCGTCATGCCGCATGAGGTACATCGGTTGTGGATCCGCGCTCTTAGGATCACAGTTCAGCGTTTTGGGAAGCTCCGTTTCTCCGGAGGCTTATCTTTGGCATAGTCCCCTGTCAGTGTAGATACTTGTACATTCAGGGGTATGGCGGGCCACCCGTCATAGTTATGGTTACATTCTTAGAGTGCGGGGTTTGTAAAAGGATTTAACTGTTCAGGTTATATATATATACATGAAGGTGACCGTTTTGGTTAGCCTGTTTCATACTTTATCTCTTGTTTCATGTTTAAGTTTTATTTCCGCTGATTTTCTCTGATGTTGTATCACTAGGGTGCCCGGGGTAAGGCACCAATCACGGGCCCGGGATCGGGTCGTGACATAGATACCGGGAAGGTATGGAACAGTTAATGAATTCTCGCCAAGATCTTATGTTTTATTTTGAGATAATTGGGAAAGGATGAGTTGTCTGATAGGGTAGTGAACCCTTAAGAAGCCATGTTAAGGAACTTAATGGAATGTCATGTTAATAGATTAAGCTGCGTAGTAGGCTTAAGAGGATTGTACGGATGAGGTCCGTATAGAGTAAGTAAGGGTTGTTGTGATCAAGACGACACGATTATGGTATTATGAGAAGTTATTGTACGTTTACAGAGGGACCGTAAGGTAGGCTTGGAGCATGGGAATTGCGAGCCTAAGAATATTGATGACTGCCGAGACCTTAGATATATAAGCCTTTCTCGGGCCATAAAATGTTAAGTCATACCAAGGATAAGAGTTAAGTGTGTGACGGGGTGAGGACACATTGCAGGTCGCCATGGCCAAATAGAGTGGGATCAGTTGGTAGTAGTTCCGCTATGTGACAGGGTCACGAGGGTGCAAGGCCCAAGTCTAGTTAATTGTTTTACGGGTTCGTGGACGCGTTCCACCGAAACCAGGTTGTGAGAGCCGGAAATGTCCTTATGTTGTTTAAAATAGTGACTCCAAAAGATTGGGGGCCAGAATTGGTATGGGGGTTATGTATGTATGCTAGTATGAGTTGGAAGTCAAAACAAAGGCGACGATGGGAAGATGGCAACCAAGTGTAAAGGAATAGAGCTCGAATCCATAAGAACCTTTCGAGGTAACTACACCGTGAGTGTTTGGGGTAGTAATTGAGCCGTATATGAGATTCGCCGGTGATAATCTGATCGTCACCTAGTAGACCTAGTAGAGATGATTACGACTGACTTTGAGGTCATTATGAGTATGGACTAGTTGGCTTCTTGAGTGCTAAAGTTGACATTTTAGTATAAGTATTGTTATGTGGCCATGGGTGGCATATGTTGTATGATGGGTGTAGTAAAAGGAGACTATGTCGCTATCTAATTTATTTAGACTCCGAAAGAACATTCGGGGACGAATGTTTCTAAGGGGGGAAGAATGTTACACCCCGTAAGTCCAGGACATGCTTAAGAGAATGTATGTAAGGAACACAAGACTTGAAAATAGTACGAAAGGAAGAATTGTTTTTCCGACGGAAAATCTTCCGAACGTCGGAAAGGAAAAATGTTCGTTGAGGAGAATTGGATTCTCAAAATGCATTAATTGAGGATTATGGAATGTATTATCATTATGGATTTTTTTTTTATGGAGTTGGTCACGTGGGGCCCGCCCGAGGAATTTTACATTTTGTGGAACCCACGAGGGTTACGGAATTTTATGGACGAATGGGAGGGCGACTGTTACATCCCGTAAGTCCAGGACATGTGTAAGAAAGTGTATGTAAGGAATAAAGACTTGGAAATTGGTACGAAAGGATGAATTGTTTTTCCGACGGAAAATCTTCCGGACGTCGGAAAGGAAAAATGTTCGTTGTTGAGAATTGGATTCTCAAAATGTATTATTTGAAGAGTATGGAACTTATTAACCTTATGGAAAAATTATTTTTACGGATTTGGTCACGTGGGGCCCACCCGAGGAATTTTACGTTTTGTGGGGCCCACGAGGGTTACGGAATTTTATGGACGAATGAGAGGGCGACACATGGCACCACCACCTATGGTCTTGGACGAATTTTTAGTAAGGGTATTATGGTCATTTGGCCAATGTTAAGATGACCAAGTCTTGCTAATAATAGAGCTTGATTTTGTTGACTAAGTCCAAGGGACACTTGGCTTGATCTCCTCCCTTCAAACCTAACAAGTGTTATGATCTAGACCCTTCATTGAAGTATATATCCTATACTAGTGCAAGATGACTTTCATACTTGGAAAAAATTTCAAGAACTTGTCTTGTTGAAGAACAATGCTCTCGGCCAAGGCCTCTTTTGGAAGACAAAATTTTGTAATTTTGATCTATTAGCCACAAGACTTTAACCCAATGTCCCTAGGGGTATTGTAAGGATATCTCAATAGAAAGATTGCGGAAAGACGACGTTTTCGTATTAGTCGCAAGGCGGAAACTTAAGGAGTTCTTCAACTTTGAAGTTGGAACTTGAAGATGGGTTCTTCATAGGATTCTAAGGAGTGCTTGGAGCGGATTGGAACATAAGGAATGGAGCTAAGAATTGCTAAGGCGCGACTTTGAATCTTGGAATTTTTAAAGGGCTTGTAAAGGTATAATTTTGTCGTTTTAGTAGTTAAGACTTACTTATTGTTGTAGCTATGGATATTAGCAAGCATGAGTTATATATTATGAGGTTTGATAAGTGTTGTGGCTATTGGAACCCTAATCCGAAAACTAGCATGTTAGCCCTAAGATTTCAATTCAAGTCGATTATTAGTAAAGTCGTCGCATGTTGTAAAAAGAAGGAAATTATAGTTGTTGAAGTTGTTTATGACTATATAACATGTTAGACCTTAGAACTTGGAATTAGAAAAGGATTGGAAAGGACTTAGTGTTATTATTTATGTTGGCCGAGAATGGCTAGATTATGGAGCTATTTCGTATGAATTGTGGGGCGGAATTTTACACGTATTGTAAGGCATGTAATCCCCTTTGTTTGGTTGTTGTTTTGAGCCTTAAATGTGGTGTATTGGTTATTGTATTCGGCCTTGAAAAAGGTGGCAAAGTGAGTAGAAACAAAGGAAGTGCTGCCCGATTTTCCGTAGAATTAGAGACCGTATACTTAGTATTATTCTACGTTAGAGGCTAGAAGTTGATAGTCTTGTTGTGACCATTATAGGTTGACACTTCTGCGCAGCGTATTCGGCTTAGCTTGTGGATTTAGCCGAAAAGGTATGTGAACTATCTCCTCTTCTAGCATGATTCCTTAAGATCAAGAAAGTACGTCCTACTCCTTAAATGATACATTCCTTGGTTGTATTTGGATTGCCTAAAATAGAATTTGTTCTATGTACTTCCTTGAGTGTACTTTGATGTTTAAATTGTAAGTTGTATAATCCATTTCCTTAGTGAAGTTTGGATTCTTAAAAGTGAAAGTATTTTACTTAAAGTACATAGAGTCTTGAAAAGGAAGTGGTTTCCAAATCTTTTGGCTAGTGCCTTAGTTCCAAAACTTAAAGGTCATTATAATGACTTTAGGGAAGTCAAATGAGTGATTTACTTAATTGTTTTAAAAGAGGAGAAATGACATGATTTTAGAGAAGTAACTTGTTTTAACGGTGTAAGTTACTTGAGGTTTAAAAGTAGAAGAAACTTGTCTTCTAAATATTAAGAGACTTGAAGTATTTTGAAAGTTAAGAACTTGTTTTGTAAGTATGTGATACTTGGTTTTAAAAGTATAAGTCTCTTGGTTATAAAAAGAATGAAATTGTCTAAAACCATAAAGGGTTATAACGGCTTTATGGGAAGTTGGTTATAACGGCTTTATGGAAGGTTAAGAAAGTTGTCTATTTTGATTATTGGGCATAAGTTGCCTAGATTATGAAAATTTGAAGTTACTTGATTTCAAGCTTTGAAATGAGTTTTCTAAAAGTGTAGTAACTTACTTTGAAAAATAGACACACCTTGATACTACGGGTGTTAGTATCTTGGGATTTTACATAAAAAGGAGTCTTTTGAAAAGAATGTACGTACGTAGTACTTTGGCTTGTTAAATGAGAATTATTCTGTTTGTGTCTTGATAAGTACTTTGGCTTGTTAAATGAGAATTATTCTATTTGTGCCTTGATAAGTACTTTGGCTTGTTAAATGAGAATTATTCTATTTGTGCCTTGATAAGTACTTTGGCTTGTTAATTGAGAATTATTCCATGTGTGCCTTGATAAGTACTTTGGCTTGATTAATTGAGAATTGTCTATGTGTGCTGGTGATAGCCTTTGAGTGCAAGTATTATGTTTTATTGCGTTGCCGCGACTCTCGGTTGGAGGGTCGGCTGTCTTGTTGTAAGTTACTTGGGCGTCACAAGCGGTGATGTGGGATTCCACGGGTATGCTTCGTTATTTGTAGTACTTAGGTTAAATTCGGATTTTTATAAAAGACACAGTAGTGCTTATGTGTTGTTTGTGAGGTCGAGATAGGGTAAGAGTATAAGTGAGGGGTAAACCCCCAAGACGCTATACCACCTTCTCCAGGGTAAGAGTATAAATGAGGGATAAACCCCCAAGACATTATACCCCTTGCTTGTTTTGTTTGATGGTCGGTCGAGATAGGGTAAGTGTCACAACCCGAACCCCGGGCCCGTGACTGGTGCCCTACCTGGGCACCCTTCTACCTTAACAAATAAGTAAACTGCGGAAATTAAATAACACCTCTTTTTTTTTCTTATAAAACCAATCGTACGTGCAAGGGCAAAACCGACCAGGCTGCCATATAATTTACATAACGAAATACACTACACCGTACATGAGTCCAATCCCACACATGAATACAGACCTCTAAGAGTTATACTGAACTATGACGGGACAAGGCCCCGCCGTACCCATGACTGCAAAAGCACATCTTGAAAGAACTCATACCAAAAGATAAACTCCCGAGCGAAGGAGCTATCCAAAACTCGAGCGGTCCTACACTGCCGATCACCAAATCGCAGACCTAAACTGCGGATGAACGCAGCCGAGGAGGTCATGAAGAATGTACCAAGTATGTGAAGCGATGCATCGTAATGAAATCATAATAGTCTAAACAAAACAGGAGACATGTATGATAGCCAACCTACAGTACACAACACATAAGCAGTCATAACAAGTCAGGGACGCATGCCCTTAAGTCATTTCTAAAATATATAACCATGGGTCTCACGCCCATAATATCAATCCTGCCCGTGGAATCCTTCCTCATTGCCGGCAGTCCGTGATATAATATAACACCAATAGGCATACATGAACACCAAGTCCCACCGGTGGTATAGCGTCTTGGGGGTTTACCCCTCACTTATACTCTTACCCTGGAGAAGGAGGTAAAGCAGGTGGTATAGCATCTTGGGGGTTTACCCCTCACTTATACTCTTACCCTGGAGAAGGTGGTAAAGCATCTTGGGGGTTTACCCCTCACTTATACTCTTACCCTATCTCGACCGATCATCAAACCAAAACAAGCAGGGGGTATAATGTCTTGGGGGTTTACCCCTCACTTATACTCTTACCCTGGAGAAGGTGGTATAGCATCTTGGGGGTTTACCCCTCACTTATACTCTTACCCTATCTCGACCGGCCGTCAAACAAAACAGAAGCACTACCATGTCTTCTATAAAAATCCGGGAATTTAACCCAAGTACTACAAATAACGGAAGCATACCCGTGGAATCCCACATCACCGCTTGCGCCCAAGTCACTTATAACAAGACGGTGACCTCAACCGAGAGTCGCGGCAACTTAATAAAACATAATCCTTGCACTCAAAGGCTATCGCCAGCACACATAGGCAATTCTCAATTAATCAAGCCAAGGTACTTATCAAGGCACACATAGAATAATTCTCATTTAACAAGCCAAAGTACTTATCAAGGCACAATTAGGATAATTCTCATTTAACAAGCCAAAGTACTTATCAAGGCACAATTTAGACAAATTCTCAATTTATCAAGCCAAAGTACTAATCAAGGCACACTTAGACAAATTCTCAATTTATCAAGCCAAAGTACTAATCAAGGCATCACATAGAATAATTCTCATTTAACAAGCCAAAGTACTTACCAAGGCACAAATGGAGTAATTCTCATTTAACAAGCCAAAGTACTTATCAAGGCACAAATAGAATAATTCTCATTTAACAAGCCAAAGTACTTATCAAGGCTCAATTAGAATAATTCTCATTTAACAAGCCAAAGTACTTATTAAGGCACAATTAGAATAATTCTCATTTAACAAGCCAAAGTACTTACCAAGGCACAATTAGAATAATTCTCATTTAAACAGGCCAAAGTACTACGTACGTACATTCTTTTCAAGAGACTCCTTTTTGTGTAATACCCCAAGATACTAACACCCGTAGTATCAAGGTGTGTCTATTTTTCAAAGTAAGTTACTATACTTTTAGAAACTCATTTCAAAGCTTGAAACCAAGTAACTTCAATTTTTTACAATCTAGGCAACTTATGCCCAATAATCAAAATAGACAACTTTCTAAACCTTCCATAAAGCTGTTATAACCAACTTCCCATAAAGCCGTTATAACCCTTTATGGTTTTTAGACAATTTCATTTTTTTTTATAACTAAGAGACTTATACTTAAAACCAAGTATCACAAACTTTCAAATCGAGTCTCTTAACTTTCAAAATACTTCGAGTCTCTTAATATTTAGAAAACAAGTTTCTTCTACTTTTAAACCTCAAGTAACTCACACCTTTAAAACAAGTTACTTCTCTTAAATCATGTCATTTCTCCTCTCTTAAAACAATTAAGTAAATCACTCCTTTAACTCCCCTAAAGTCATTACAACAACCCTTAGGTTTTGGAACTAAGGCACTAGCCAAAAGGTTTGGAAACCACTTCCTTTTCAAGACTCCATGCACTTTAAGTAAAATACTTTCACTTTTTAAGAATCCAAACTTCACTAAGGAAATGGATTATACAACTTACAAATTAAACATCAAAGTACAATCAAGGGAGTACATAGAACAAATTCTATTTTAGGCAATCCAAATACAACCAAGGAATGGATCATTTAAGGCGTAGAACTTACTTTCTTTATCTTAAGGAATCATGCTAGAAGAGGAGATAGTTCACATACCTTTTCGGCTAAATCCACAAGCTAAGCCGAATACGCCGTACGTAGAAGTGTCAACCTATAATGGTCACAACAAGACTATCAACTTCTAGTCTCTAACGTAGAATAATACTAAGTATACGGTCTCTAATTCTACGGAAAATCGGGCAGCACCTCCTTTGTTTCTACACACTTTGCCACCTTTTTCAAGGTCGAATACAATAACCAACATGCCACATTTAAGGCTCCAAACAACAACCAAACAAAGGGGATTACACGCCTTACAATACGTGTAAAATTCCGCCCCACAATTCATACGAAATAGCCCCATAAGCTAGCCATTCTCGGCCAATATGAATAATAACACTAAGTCCTTTACAATCCTTTTCCAATTCCAAGTTCTAAGGTCTAACATGTTATAAAGTTATAAACCACTTCAACAACTACAATTTCCTTCTTTTTTACAACATGTGACGACTTTACTAATAATCGACTTGAATTGAAATCTTAGGGCTAACATGCTAGTTTTCGGATTTAGGGTTCCAATAGCCAATACACAAATCCAACTACAATATATAACTCATGCTTGCTAATAACCATAGCTACAATCAATAAGTAAACTTAATTGCTAAAACAACAAAATTTATACCTTTCCAAGCCTTTAAAATTTCCAAGATTCAAAGTCGCGCCTTAGCAATTCTTAGCTTCTTTCCTTAGGTTCCAATCCACTCCAAGCACTCCTTAGAGGCCTATGAAGAACCCATCTTCAAGTTCCAACTTCAAAGTTGAAGAACTCCTTCGGTTTCCGCCTTGCGACTAACGTGAAAATGCGTTTTTTCCGAAATCTTTCTATTGAGATATCCTTACAACACTCTTAGGAACCTTGGGTTTAAGTCTTGTGGCTAATGGACAACATTTGCAAAAATTTTGTGTGAAAAGTTCCTCAAAGCTGAGAGCACAAGTTCTTGCACAAGACTAGTTCTTGAAAAATTTCACTAAGTGTAGAATGCTCAAGTCTTGCTACTAGTAGTATACTTATAACACAATGGAGGGCTTGGATAATAAAACTTGTTAAAATTGGAGGGAAGAGATCAAGCCAAATGGCTCTTGACTTGGTCAACAATGTCAAGCTCTAGCAAGACTAATCTTTTACCTTGGTCAATGACCATTATGCCCTTGCATAAATTCGACCAAGCCATGTGGGGGAGGTGCCACGTGTCGCCCTCTCATTCGTCCACAAAATTCTGTAACCCTCGTGGGCCCCGCAAAACGTAAAATTCCTCGGGTGGGCCCCACGTGACCAAATCCGTAAAAATAGATTTCCATAATATTAATAAGTTCCATATTCTTCAAATAATACATTTTGAGAATCCAATTCTCAACAACGAACATTTTTCCTTTCCGACGTTCGGAAGATTTTCCGTCGGAAAAACAATTCTTGCTTTCGGACTAATTTCCAAGTCTTGATTCCTTACGTACATTCTCTTATACATGTCCTGGACTTACGGGGTGTAACAGTAAGAGTATAAGTGAGGGGTAAACCCCCAAGACGTTATACCACCTTCTCCAGGGTAAGAGTATAAATGAGGGGTAAACCCCCAAGACATTATACCCCCTGCTTGTTTTGTTTGATGGTCGCCAGAGATAGGGTAAGAGTATAAATGAGGGGTAAACCCCCAAGACATTATACCCCCTGCTTTACCACCTGCTCGTCTTCCTACTTGGACCGTACAGTTTTTAGGACACAGGTGGGACTTGGTATTCATGTATGCCTATTGGTGTTATATCATATCATGGATCGCAGTGATGAGAAGGATTCCACGCATGATTGATATTATGGGGTGAGACCCATGGTTATATTTTAGAAATGACTTGAGGCATCGTCCCCGACTTGTTATGATCGCTTATGTGTTGTGTCGTAGGTTGGCTATCATACATGTCTCTCATGTTTGCTTAGATCATATGATTTCATTCTGATTTCATCGCTTCACATACTTGGTACATTCTTCAGACCGACCTCCTTCGGCGGGCGTTCATGCCGCAGTTTAGGTACGGTTTGGTGATCGGCAGTGTAGGACCTGCCGGAGTTTTGGATAGCTCCTTCCGCCGGAGTTTTTCTTTTGGTATAAGTTCTTTCGATGTGCTTTTGTACGATTATGGAGTACGGGGCCTTGTCGTCATAGTTCAATATAACTCTAGGTGCGTATTCATATGTGGATTGGACTCGTATGCGGATAGTGTCTTTTGAGTATGTATATCATGGCAGCCTTGTCGGTTTTGCCCTTGCACGTATGTTGGTATTAAAAAAAGGTTGTTATTTAAATTCCGCAGTTTACTTGTGTCAGTCAGGTAGAAGGGTGCCCAGGTAGGGCACCACCACGCCCGGTTCGGGCGTGATGAGTGGTATCGAGCGATCGATATCCGAATGTCTCAGGCCGTGTCTAGTAGAGTCTTGATTATCGGTGTGTTGCGCCACACCCATAAACAGGAGGCTACGGGACATTTAGGAGTTGGTTTCTATTCTTCTCACTCTAAGATCGTGCCATGAGGCGTGTTAGTAAGATAATTCCTCTCGACGTATTGTTGTGTTACGATTATGCTCTGGGAGGGCAACGCCTGAAGAGGCAAAGGAGTAGCAGGAGCTACTAGTCAGACTCAGAGAGTTGATAGGTCTTATGCCCAGGGTATAACAGATAGTGTGCCGCAGTCGGCGAGTTCTTCTGCGCCAGGTTTTGAGGCCCCAAGACGAGCCTCTTTCTCCAGGAGAAGACTATAGAAGTCGTGAGGAAGCGATTATGTTATTGACCAAGATAGTGCTACGGCCATCACTGAGGAGGTTATTCGCCAAGATGCAGAGCGCAGCAGGTAGAGGGCCAACGCGGAGAAAATTTCACAACATTCTTGTTCATAGTAGTGTGCTCTCGGTTTTGAGCATTTTCCACACAAAAAAATTTGCAAATGTGGATCATAATTCACAAGACTTTAACCCAAGGTTCCTAGGGGTATTGTAAGGATATCTCAATAGAAATATTTCGGAAAACGACGTTTTTACGTTAGTCGCAAGGCGAAACCCTAAGGTGTTCTTCAACTTTGAAGATGGAACTTGAAGAGAAGTTCTTCATGAGCTTCTAAGGAGTGCTTGGAGTGGATTGGAACATAAGAAAAGGAGCTAAGAATAGCTAAGGAGCGACTTTGAATCTTGGAAATTTTAAGGGCTTGTAAAGGTAAAATTCTTGTCGTTTTAGTAATTAAGATTACTTATTGTTGTAGCTATGGATATTAGCAAGTATGAGATATATATTATGAAGTTGATAAGTGTTATGGATATTGGAACCCTAATCCGAAAACTAGTATGTTTAGCCTTGAGATTTCAATTCAATTGGATTATTAGTTTAATCGTCACATGTTATATAAAGAAGGAATTATAATTGTTAAGTTGTTTATGACTATATAACATGTTAGGCCTAAGAAGTTGGATTGAAAAAGAATTGGGAAAGGACTTTGTGTTGTTGTATATGTTTAGCCAAGAATGGCTTTAAATATGGAACTAGTTTCGTATTAATTTGTGGGTCGG
Organism: Przewalskia tangutica; assembly: GCA_029844215.1. NCBI lineage: Eukaryota > Viridiplantae > Streptophyta > Magnoliopsida > Solanales > Solanaceae > Przewalskia > Przewalskia tangutica. The sequence continues at coordinate 39,575,992 of CM056720.1, read as the reverse complement.
AATTTTACACGTCCTGTTAAGGCATGTAATCCCCTTTGGCTAGCTGAATTGTTGGGCCTTAAATGTGGCGTGTTTGGTTATTGAATTCGGCCTTGAAAAAGGTGGCAAAGTATGTAGAAACAAAGGAAGTGCTGTCCGATTTTCCGTAGAATTTAGTGACTTTGCACTTAGAATATTCTGCGTTTGAAGCTAGAGGTTAATGGACGTATTATGGCCATTATAGGTGGAAGTACTAAGTATAGCGTGTTCTACTTGAAGGATGGAATAGCTATCAAGGTTGAAGTACTTTGGAGCATTTTGCTATTTGTCGATAATCGTCGCGAGGTATGTGAACCTCTTCCTTCTTTTGACATGATTCTATGTATGGAATATACATGTGGTATTATTTCATGATTCCTTCTACTCTTAGAAGTTAAGAGGTATGTATGTTGATTTACTCTACGTAAGGGTTATGTCTAAGTTATCCTAAGTTCTTACCAAGTCTTATGGGGGATGTTGGTAAGAGTCGTTAGGAGGTATTTTGGAGCCAAGTTGACTTGGCTAAGTTACGGCACAAATGAGAATAAGTATCGAACAAGCCACTGCAGCGTTAATAAAGGAAAATGTAATGACAATCAATTAAGTTAAAATGAGTAGAATTCTCCATCTGCATAGAAGCTAAGATAAGATAAAATTGTATTACATTTTCTAGATCATGGCTACTTGATTAAGATCGTTATAAACTTATTCACAACGCACCAAAGTATATGATACTTAATTTATAAGAATTTACGTATGAAGTTTTAAGACTATGGACCTCAAATTTTTAAAAGGTTAAGAGACTTTATTTTTCAAGTTATGGGACTTGATTCTTAAAGGAAGAAATGAATTGATTTACAAGTATAGAATACTTGATTTGGAAAGACTTGATTTCTAAAGTTAAGAAGCTTGACAATCTAAGTTAAGAAACTGGTTTTCTTAAAAGTTAAGAGACTTGAAGTATTTTGAAAGCTATGTAATTCGATTTGAAAGTATAAGTCTCTTGGTTATAAAAGGAATGAATTTGACCAATTCCGGAAATAAAATTCCATAATTCTTAAATATTCCAAAAAGTCCGAATACCAAATCTGGTAATCCAATTCCCTTTAACGAACATTTTTCCTTCACAAAATCCGGAAACTTTTCCGTCGAAAAATCACATCTTTCTTCCTTTCCAATTTAAATGTCGTATTCTCGAACGTACGTCCTCGTATACATACTCTGGAGCTACGGGGTGTAACAAGAACCCACCGTACCAACAATGCTATAAAACTGTATCACGAGGTCTTTCTACACCGCCAAATGATCGAAGCTGAGCCACTCGCCCGCAGTATCATTGTGCGCGTCTAATCCTGGAACTCCCGCAGCTCGATAGCCACATAGGCCCGCATGAGGTATTCCTCGCATCGCAGGGCAGCTAACCCTCGGCATCGTCCTGGACTCCCGCAGTCCGCATGGCCACATAGACCGCATGAGGTATTCCTCGCATCACATTTCTGGAACTCCCGCAGCTCCGTATAGGTCTCATGGACCCGCATGAGGTATTCCTCGCATCGGGGGGCAGCTTAACCCCCGATATCATAACAAGTCAGGGGGGGGTAAGTGATAAAATACCAGCACACCGGGCTTATCGTTAAACAACATAAGCACAACAAGAAAAAACCCCTTACACAACGTCACAAGACACTAACACACGTAGCATCATAACATGTTCACTTTATCAAGCCAACAAGAAAGTATTACAAGGCTATCACAAAACATAGGCAAGTTACTCATACAAGGTACTTTCATTTCATGTCAACAAATCCGGGTTTTAACCCCAAGGTACTACATACTTTAACTCTTTAAAAAGATCCATTTCTTTCACAAAAAGTCACACGATACCCGTAGTATCAAAATAGAGTAACTATCTTTTTAAGTAAACCAAAATAATTTCCATACCTTATTTTTAAACCATCTTAAGACAAAACCATGCCTTTCTTTTAAACCAAAACACTTCAAATTCTCAAGTCTCTTTTCTTTTAGAAAACAAGTTCCTTACTTTGGAATTTAAGAAAAATCAATACTTGTTATTAATGACCTTATTAAAGCAACCATGATCTAGGAAATGTAATACAATTTTGACTTATCTTAGCTTCTATGCAGATGGAGGTTTCTACTTGTTTTAATAATATTAATTATTTGTCAATATAATTTCATTTATTAACGCTGCAGTGGTTTGTTCGATACTTATTCTCATTTCCGAAATCAATATAACATTATTATTCAAAACCAAGTACTCATTACTCACGAATGAGGTTTCACAACTTTCCACACAATTCAAGTTCTTCACGTATCAAATCAAGTCAAGTATAAGTCAAGTCTCTTATCTTTTTAAAAATCAATAAACCATTCTTTTACCTACATAAAGTTGTTATAATTAACTTCCCATAAAGCCATTATAACACTTTATGTTTTAAACCAACCAAATTCGTTTAGCACACGTACGTCTACCGTACTACATAGTTTACAATAATCATGCTAGAAAGGATAGGAAGAGGTTCACATACCTCGCGACGATTATCGACAATTAGCAAAACGCTCCAAAGTACTATAACCTTGCTAGTCCTTTTCCACCCTTCGAGTAGAATACGCTACTCGTAGTACTTCCACCTATAATGGCCATGAAATGTCTATTAACCTCTAGATCTCTTCGTAGGATATTTCTAAGAACAAGGTTCCATATCCTACGGAAAATTCGGCAGCACCTCCCCCGTTTCTACTCAATCTTCCACCTTTTCCAAGGCCCGATAACCGTAATTAACATACTATAATTAAAGTGCAATAATACCGAAATTTAAAGAAGGGGATCACACGCCCAAACGGAACGCGATTAACAATCTTCCCCTTAACAACAACAATAAATAAAAGAAGGGGATAACACGCCCAAACGGAACGCGATTAACAATCTCTCCTTCATAACAACAATAATTAAAGAAGGGGATAACACGCCCAAACGGAACGCGATTAACAATCTCTCCTTCATAACAACAATAATTTAAAGTCCAAAGTAAATACGGTCCAAAGTAAATACGGTCCTTAAGTTGGGGTCCTTGGCCAACTTTTACAATTTTACTTATCCAATTACTTCATTAGTCTTCCAACTTATATTCCAATCTTAATATAAGTTATAGTTCCTTTGTTGTTAACTTCTTAGTAAGTAATAGATACATTTTTACCATTTTAATGGCTAATATGCCAATTCTCCTTTTAACATCTTAACAAGATCCAAATCTTTCCTTATGTCTCATACTTCATAATGTACTTCCAGTATATGTATAATATCCATATATACATAATAATCAACTTCACATAGAGGTTAAGGTTCATTACCTCAAAATAGCCCAAAAAACGTGACTGTCCAGATTTTTAGCCACTGCTTCGTCAGCTGAACTTGTAACGTCGATAACTCTCTACTCCAGTGACCTATCGACGAGCGGTTTGTTGCGTTGGAAACTAGACTCGACGAACTTCATTTTACGCTTTTGAAACACCCAAAAACTCCTAATATGCTAGGAGATATTCCCTTCCAAATTTGACTAAAAATCTGTCCAAAACAGTCCCGAAAATCTGCCCACTCTCGGCCAAGGGGGGGGGGGGGGAGGGTTTTGAGGCTAGGGGTGTGAAATTTTGTCTAACTCTTGGTTAATAATCTTCCTAATACATTAAGGAAGAACTCTTATAAGTTTAAGAATTTTTGGACAACATTTGGTTAAGGGGAGGGGTGCTCGACGAGAGCAAGAAGAGAGGAAGGGAGAGGGAAATTATTTTCAAGTCTTGAAATATTCTAAGTGTGGAAGATTTTCATCAACTAAAGGGGTTTATATAGTACAATCAATGGTTAGGATTGAAACATGTGTATGGTATAGATTGTTTGTGTAGGTTCCTTTGTCCACTTGTCCCACAAATGCCATGCAAGACTTGACCATTTGACTTGCCCACTTCCTTGTAAAAAACGTCCCACCTAGGCCATGCAAATGCCATGCAAGACTTTTGGCCACTTGTCTTGCCCACTTGGGGTGACACATGTCGCCCTCCTATTGGTCCAAAATATTTTATCTCTCGGAAAAAATTCCATAATAATATTGAAAACGTAAAATTTCCTTCACAAGGTTCGGAATATTTTCCGTCGGAAAACAATTCTTTCATTCTTACCCTAATTAGGGTTTATACATTCGTACGTACGTCCTCACATACATACTCCGGAACTACGGGGTATAACAGTTACACCCCGTAAGTCCAGGACATGTTTAAGAGAATGTACGTAAGGAACACAAGACTTGAAAAGGGTACGAAAGGAAGAATTGTTTTTCCGACGAAAATCTTCCGAACGCTTGAAAGGAAAAATGTTCGTTGAGGAGAATTGGGTTCTCAAAATGCATTAATTGAGGATTATGGAATGTATTATCATTATGGAAATTTGTTTTTATGGAGTTGGTCACGTGGGGCCCACCCGAGGAATTTTACGTTTTGTGGGACCCACGAGGGTTACAGAATTTTATGAACGAATGGGAGGGTGACACGTGGCACCCCTCCCCCACATGGTCTTGGACGAAATTATGCAAGGGTAGTATGGTCATTGACCATGATAGAAGACCAAGTCTTGCTAATTAAAGAGCTTGATATTGTTGACTAAGTCCAAGGTCCACTTGGCTTGATCTCTTCCATCCAAATCTAACATGTGTTATAATCTAGACCCTCCAATGTGTTATATAAGCACACTAGTAGCAAGACAAGTCTTCCAACACTTAGAAAATTTCACAACATTCTTGTTCATAGTAGTGTGCTCTCGGTTTTGAGCATTTTCCACACAAAAAAATTTGCAAATGTGGATCATAATTCACAAGACTTTAACCCAAGGTTCCTAGGAGTATTGTAAGGATATCTCAATAGAAATATTTCGGAAAAACGACGTTTTTACGTTAGTCGCAAGGCGAAACCCTAAGGTGTTCTTCAACTTTGAAGATGGAACTTGAATAGAAGTTCTTCATGAGCTTCTAAGGAGTGCTTGGAGTGGATTGGAACATAAGAAAAGGAGCTAAGAATTGCTAAGGAGCGACTTTGAATCTTGGAAATTTTAAGGGCTTGTAAAGGTAAAATTCTTGTTGTTTTAGTAATTAATATTACTTATTGTTGTAGCTATGGATATTAGCAAGTATGAGATATATATTATGAAGTTGATAAGTGTTATGGATATTGGAACCCTAATCCGAAAACTAGTATGTTTAGCCTTGAGATTTCAATTCAATTGGATTATTAGTTTAATCGTCACATGTTATATAAAGAAGGAATTATAATTGTTAAGTTGTTTATGACTATATAACATGTTAGGCCTAAGTTGGATTGAAAAGAATCGGGAAAGGACTTTGTGTTGTTGTATATGTTTAGCCAAGAATGACTTTAAATATGGAACTAGTTTCAGATTAATTTGTGCGGAATTTTACACGCCCCGTTAAGGCGTGTAATCCCTTTGGTTAGCTGAATTGTTGGGCCTTAAATGTGGCGTGTTTGGTTATTGAATTCGCCTTGAAAAAGGTGGCAAAGTATGTAGAAACAAAGGAAGTCTTTGTCCGATTTTCCGTAGAATTTAGTGACTTTGCACTTAGAATATTCTGCGTTTGAAGCTAGAGGTTAATGGACGATATGGCCATTATAGGTGGAAGTACTAAGTATAGCGTGTTCTACTGAAGGATGGAATAACTATCAAGGTTGAAGTACTTTGGAGCATTTTGCTATTTGTCGATAATCGTCGCGAGGTATGTGAACCTCTTCCTTCTTTTGACATGATTCTATGTATGGAATATACATGTGGTATTATTTCATGATTCCTTCTACTCTTAGAAGTTAAGAGGTATGTATGTTGATTTACTCTACGTAAGGGTTATGTCTAAGTGATTAAAACTATGAACTATGAAACCTTTCGAAAATGAGAGACTTGAGTATTTAAAATTAGGCAAACTTGAACGTTTGGAAAAGAATGTTGTTCTTGATTTTACAAAGAGAAGTGTTTTGGTTTACTTAAAAAGATAGTCACTCTATTTTTATAATACGGGTATTGTGTGACTTTTGTGAAAGAAACGGATCTTTAAAGAGTTAATGTATGAAGTACTTTGGGGATAAAAACCCGAACTTGTTTGACATAAAGTAGAAAGTACCTTGTGTGAATAACTTGATTGCGTTGGTTTGTGATAGCCTTGTAATACTTTCTTGTTGGTTTGATAAGTAAACATGTTAGGATGCTACGTGTGTTAGTATCTTGTGATGTTTGTGTAAAGGGGTTTCCCTCGATCGCGCTTATGTTGTTTAACGATCATCCGTTATGTTGGTATTGTACCACTCACCTTGACATGATCCCGGTTGTCGCCTCCGACGCTGGTATATCTCGGCGATGCAGGACCATGATTCGAGAATACCTCATGCTGGTCCGGGGACCTATGCGAACTACGAGAGTTCCAGTTAGTGTGCGGGTTATACCTCACGCGATGCATGTGGGCTACGCGATCGCGAGTCGGGGCGATTTACGCCGGAGTAGCTACCCTCGATGGGAATACTTCATGCGGGCCATCGAGTGGCCTATGCGAGTCGCGGAAGTTCGTGGCTAGACGCGCACCTTAGATATCGCGCGAGTGGCGGCTTTGATCATGTGACTGCAGACAGATCTCATGATACGCTTTATGACCTTGTTGCATGCATGGGTTTTAGTAGTCGGCTATGCCTTCGTACTTACCGTGACGGTTTTATGATGACACAGTGGGACTCGTGTTCATGTGTATTCCTCGTGCTTTTATATCATAGATCGCGGTGAGGAAGGTATTCCACGCATGATTGATGTTGTGGCGTGAGACCCATAGTTATATTTGAGTGATGACTTTGAGGCGTGAGTCCTCGACTTGACGATCGCTATTTATCAGGAATCGTAGTTTGGTTATCATACATGTCTCCTTTATATAGATCGCTATGATTTCATTTACGATATTTTCGCCACATACTTGGTACTGCAGACCTCGCCCGGGCCGCGTTCACGCCGCAGTAGGTACACCGATTGTTGATCCTCGCTCTTAGGGTCGATTCAGCGTTTGGGAAGTTCCGCTTCTCGAGGCTTATCAGCCGTATAGTCCTGTCGTTGTAGAGTGCTTACATTCGTGGTATGGTGGGGCCTGTCCCCGCCATTGTTGTCATATCATTCTTAGGTGCAGTAATCTTGTTGTAGGCGATGTTGTAATGGGATGTAATCGCTCGTTTTTAGTATATATATATATATGCCGAAAGGCAAGTTTTCTCAGATAAACTGTTTCACATTTCATATTATATCATGTCTTGTTTTATGTTCCGCTGATTACTCTAATGTATGTCTACTTGGGTGCCCGGGGTAAGGCACCAGTCACGGGCCCGGGTTCGGGTCGTGACAGACTTATAAACTTGGATAATTTTGGGCTTATCGAGGTAATGATCTTTATCCCCCTATTGTAATTGGAAATTACATGTTGTAGTAGTTAATAATTGAGTATATGATTTATTGGAAGAATCAGTATAAAGAATTGAATCAGATTTACATAGATGTATTTACTGATGACTTGTAGTATTCCCGTGAAGTAGAATTGAACACGCCCAGAAGACGTGTAATCCCCTGGGAGTTGTTGGCCTGGTAGCGGGCCTTGATAGGGGAGGTGATTTATGTGATAGCGGGGGGAGAGGTGCTGCCGAATTTTTCCGTAGAAATATTCTACGAAGAGAACTAGAAGTTAATAGGCGTTTTATGGCCATTATAGGTGGAAGTACTACGAGTAGCGTATTCTACTTGAAGAGTGGAAAAGGCTAGCAAGGTTGTAGTACTTGGAGCATTTTGCTAATTGTCGATAATCGTCGCGAGGTATGTGAACCTCTTCCTATCTTTTCTAGCATGATATGTTGTGAATTATGTAAGACGGTGACGCATTACGTGTTAAATGAATTTGGTTGGTTTAAAACATAAAGTGTTATAACGGCTTTATGGGAAGTTTGTTATAACAACTTTATGTGGGCAAAGAAATGGTTTGTGGTTTTTAAAATATAAAAGACTTGTTGTGGAATAATAAGGACTTGGGTTGTGTTAAAAAGTCAGAAACCGCTTTAATGAGAAATGAGTAATTGGGTTTTAAAAGGAATAATGTTATATTGATTTGGAAATGAGGACAAGTATCAGACAAACCATCGCAGCGTTAATAAAGAAAAATATATTGACTAATTAATTATTATTAAAACCAGTAGAAACCTCCATCCGCATAAGCTAAGATAAGACAAAATTGTATTACATTTTCTGTGTCACGGTCGCTTTAATAAGATTGTTATAAACAAGAATAACCTACTCACACATAAGGCATATGTTACTCAAATTGTTTTAAAAGAGAATTATGTTATTAAGTGATTAAGACTATGAACTACGAAACCTTTCAAAATAAGAGACTTGAGTATTTGAAATTAGGCAAACTTGAACTTTTGGAAAAGAAGGTTGTTACTTGTCTTTAAAAAGGGAAATTATTTTGGTTTACTTAAAATAATAGTTACTCGCTTGGATACTACAGTGTTGGTATCAGTGACTTCGTGAAAGAATGGATATTTGTAAGAGAATGAAGTATGGTAATTTGCTTGTGCTTGTGATAGCCTTGTTGTGTAAAAGTTGTATTCCTATGCTACCGCCTCTCATGGAGGCCGGTATATTGTTATTGTTGTTACATGGACATGTTTGCACCGATGAAGAATTCGGCATGTGGCCACGCGGCGGTTAATCACCCAGATATTGTTATTGTTGTTACATGGACATGTACGCACCGATGAAGAATTCGGCATGCGCTACGCGGGTTAATCACCCAGATATTGTTATTGTTGTATACATGGACATATACGCACCGGCGAAGAATTCTCGGCATGCAGCCACGCGCGGGTTAATCACCCAGATATTGTTATTGTTGTTACATGGACACGATCGCACTGAAGAATTCCGGCATGCGCTACGCGCGCGTTAATCACCCAGATATCATATTGTTGTTACATGGACATGTACGCACCGATGAAGAATTCCGGCATGCGCTACGCGGCAGGTTGATTACGATATATTGTTATTGTTGTTACATGGACATGCTCGCACCGATGAAGAATTCCGGGGCATGCGCTACGCGCAGGTTGATTACCCGATATATTGTTATTGTTGTTACATGGACACGCCCGCACCGGCGAAGAATTCCGGCATGCGTACGCGGCAGGTTGATTACCCGATATATTGTTATTGTTGTTACATGGACATGTCGCACCGGCGAAGAATTCCGGGGCATGTGGCCACGCGGCAGGTTGATTACGATATCGTTATCGCATCCTGGACACGTCTACACCGATGGAGAATTCCGGGGCACGCGACGGGCATGATTGATATTGTGGCGTGAGACCTCGTTATATTTGAGTGATGACTTTGAGGCGTGAGTCCTCGCTGACATGACTATTTTTATGTCGCGAATCAGTAGTTTGGTTATCAAACATGTCTCGCTTATTTAGATCGTTATGATTTCGCATGCATTTTCGCCACATACTGTACTGTTGCATCGACCTCCTTTGGGGCCGCTCATGCCGCAGTGAGGTACATCGGTTGTTGATCCTCACTCTTGGATCACAACAACAGATAGAAGCTCCGTTTCTCCGAGGCTTATCTTTGGTATGTTTCCCGAGTTGTAGGTTCTTGTACATTCCGGTATGGCGGGCCCTGTCCGTCATAGTTGTTGTTACACTCTGCAGGTCTGTAGTATCGCAAGGGGTTGTAAAGGATGTAACTGCTCAAATTTCTGATATATGCAAAAGTGGCAACCGCTTTGGTTGCTTGCTTTTCTTTTATCTTGTTTCATATTCAGATGTTTTTATTTCCGCCGGTTTTTCTCTCGATGTTGTATCACTAGGGTGCCAGGGTAAAGCACCGCGCGCCCGTGGTCGTCGTGACAAAAGTGGTATCGAGCGCTAATCCTCTGGAAAGTGTCTACGCATCGTATCTAGTAGAGTCTTGATTATCGGTGTGTTGTGCACCACACCTATAATCGTGAGGCTGCAGGATATTTAGGATTGGTTTCATTCTTCTCACTCGAGATCGTGCCTTAGAGCCGTGTTATAAGTTGGACTCCTCCGACGTATTCTTTTCACCCGTTATGCCTACGCAAGGCAACCAGAGCCCGAAGCGGCAAGGCAGCAGAGGAGTCGCGAGTAGAGCACGTAGAGGGTTACTGTGGCACGCCCGCCATTATCCGAGACGCTTCATTCGGGAGTTCTGCGACGCCGCAAGCCCCAGGAGAGTTTAGAGCAGTAGCAGTAGCTACTGAGACCACGATACCTGAGCCTCTAGTCCCACGGCCAGGAACAGAGGATATGAGTTACAATGAGATGTCCCAGTTACTAGCTAGTCTGGTGGCTGAGAATGAGGACAGACGAGAGCCGGTGGTTCCGCTGCATCGATGTTCACCCTAGATCCGATAGTTTTGAGATTTCGACTTCGAGTCTGATCCACCCGAGTCCTATGGATTGAGGACCGAGAAGATCATCGAGTTTATTCGACATTGCAGATGGATCATGAAAGTGATCAAGACCTCAGAGGCATTCTTACACACTTCTTGCCCTCGCAGATAAGGAGAGCTCGGGCAGATAGATTTATGGGGTTGAGGCAGAACAGGCGGACGATTCGGGAATACAAGATGTAGTTTGACTCACGGGCTCGCATGACCCGCGTTAGTGGCGCATATGGAGGATAGAGTGCACCGATATGTCATAGACATGACGATTATCTAACGTAGAGTTGTACAAGAGTAGCTCTTCACCGACATGGACGCGTTGCCGCAGATGATTACGCCGCAGCATCGAGGAACGTAGAGGTCGGCGGAATGACCGAGATCGCAGGTAAGAGGCCGTAAAGCAGGTCCTTTGGTGACTTTCGAGGCGGACCGACTCAAAGAAGAAAGCTAGTTATGCACCTTCGCCAAGACAGTGGTCCTCCGCGCACTTCGTAACGTTCGGGTATTTAGGAGTTGGTCGTAACTCCGTGGTTTCCGCTCACGATTTACATGTTCTAGCCGCCGATTCGCCTCGGGTCATTCACTATGCGACAGCGCCATCCCGGAATGTCGCTTTTTGCTAGTACTTGTTTTACCGGCCGTCGTGTGGCCATGAGGAGAGAATGTCCTAGTAGGAGGGATACAGTGGGATGACTTAGCCTACCAGTCGATTCTTGGATTCATGGTTCTGAGGAAGGGTGTTAGCTGAGAGGTCACCCCACCCTGCATGGCCGCCGTTGTGGTAGGTGTTCTACGGGATTGTCGTACTACTTAGATAGCTTGTTAGGCCATGACACAGGCCTTTTGCAGAAATTGTCCGAACAGAGTGGCGCGGATGTTACGACTCAACTTCGGATCGTGGTCGTTCATCACCGTCAGAGTTATGCGCCACAGAGCAGATTTGATTAGAGCGGCAAAGGGAAAGTGAGGCGAGAGTTACGCAGATATCTTCACCTTAAGAGACTTGTTTAAGTCGTTATGGTAGATGCACGTGAGTGCTATGTTCGGTTAGCATTGTGTAAGTTGTGATTAAAAACACGGGTAGTTGAAAAGGGTAAGTTTGGGGGTGGAAGAATGGTGAGCCTTGGAAGTTTGATAACGCTGAGATCTTAGATGCGAGACCATCTTAAGTGAAAGATTTACTGTTAATCTTTGTCGAATGTGTAGTGCGAGTATTAGCATGATAATTCCATGAGTAGTGAGATAGGAGTGGTAGCTTTCTTGATGTGAGTTAGTAAGTTTGTTCGGATTGGGGAACAAGAGAGTCCGTGCGACATGGGTCGGGTTGAGGACCATTCGCGGGTCAACTCGTAGCCCGGAATAAGGTGGGGTCAGTTCGAGGTGGTCCCGCCATGTGGTAGGGTCGCGAGGGTGCTAAGCCGAAGTTTAGGTAACCATCGTACGGGTTCGTGGACGCGTTCGACTGAATCGGATCGCAAGGCCGGAATGGCCTTAGAGGAAATCAAGCGAATCGGCGGTGGAATGTGTACTAGAGGTGATTCCTCGTTAGTTTGGATTTGAGTTTTGCACGCATGTTATATTCTCGCCATCGTGGCATGATCGGCTTGTAAGTTGTAATAGTGGAGACTATACCGCGCAAGTACGCTTGGAGACTTAGAAGGAACATTCGATGAATGTTTCTAAGGGGAAGAATGTTATACCCGTAGTTCCGCAGTATGTATGTGAGGACGCACGCATTTAAAAATACGAAAAAATTGGAAAGGAAGAAAGATGTGATTTTTTCGACTAAAAGTTTCCTGATTTTTGAAGGAAAAATGTTCGTTAACGGGAATAGGATTCCCAGATTTGGTATTCTGACTTTTGAAATATTTGAGAATTATGGAATTTTATTTCGAATTGGTCACGCTGGGCCCACGAGGAAATTTTACGGTTTTGTGGGGCCCACTTTATTTTCGGATTTTGGCATTACGGATATTTTTTCTGAAGACTAATAGTTTGACGAGCAGGGGCGACACGTGTCACCCCCTTTAGGCCACGCCGTGATCATTGATTGGGTGTGTTGGGCGCTTGAGCCATTGTTATGGTGGACAAATGGTTGGCCAACTACCCACACACACGTACTCCATCCTCACCACACACTTGCCTAGATCTTGGCCATTGATTTTCCTATAAATACCCCATTGATTTCAAGACTTCTTCATCCACTTAAATGTTTCTAAGTCACAAAATCCCCACTCTTATGTGGCTCTCGTCCAAATTCCCTTGGTAGAAAAATTCTTCGAGTGTTGGTATAGTCCCAAATACCTTAGCCTAGTATTCCTAGTAGTTTTCCAAAGTTATTTCTAATATTAAGTGCCCGGGAATACTACTTTGTTCCTTTAGTCGCCAAACGAAGCTCCTAGAAAAATCTTCATACTTAGATGAAGTGTTAAGAGGTTGTTTAGAAACTTCAAGGGTTGCTGAGCGGGTTGGAGCGTAAGGAAGTGGAGCTAAACGTTGCTCAGATCGACTTATAAACTTGGATAATTTTGGGCTTATCGAGGTAATGATCTTTATCCCCCTATTGTAATTGGAAATTACATGTTGTAGTAGTTAATAATTGAGTATATGATTTATTGGAAGAATCAGTATAAAGAATTGAACTGTATTTACATAGGACTGTATTTACAGTAGACTTGTAGTATTCCTGTGAAGTAGAATTGAACACGTCCGGTAAGACGTGTAATCCCCAGGAGTTGTTGGCACAGCGGGCCTTGATAGGGGAGGTGATTTATGTGATAGCGGGGGGAGAGGTGCTGCCGACTTTTTCCGTAGAAATATTCTACGAAGAGAACTAGAAGTTAATAGGCGTTTTATGGCCATTATAGGTGGAAGTACTACGAGTAGTGTATTCTACTTGAAGAGTGGAAAAGGCTAGCGCGTTGTAGTACTTGGAGCATTTTGCTAATTGTCGATAATCGTCGCGAGGTATGTGAACCTCTTCCTATCTTTTCTAGCATGATATGTTGTGAACTATGTAGTACGGTAGACGTACATGTGTTAAATGAATTTGGTTGGTTTAAAACATAAAGTGTTATAACGGATTTATGGGAAGTTTGTTATAACAACTTTATGTGGGCAAAGAAATGGTTTGTGGTTTTTAAAATATAAAAGACTTGATGTGGAATAATAAGGACTTGGGCTGTGTTAAAAAGTTGTGAAACCGCTTTAATGAGAAATGGGTAATTGGGTTTTAAAAGGAATAATGTTATATTGATTTCGGAAATGAGGACAAGTATCGAACAAACCACTGCAGCGTTAATAAAGGAAAATGTATTGACTAATTAATTATTATTAAAATCAGTAGAAACCTCCATCTGCATAGAAGCTAAGATAAGACAAAATTGTATTACATTTTCTAGATCATGACTGCTTTAATAAGATTGTTATAAACAAGAATAACCTACTCACACATAAGACATATGTTACTCAAATTGTTTTAAAAGAGAATTATGTTATTAAGTGATTAAGACTATGAACTACGAAACCTTTCGAAAATAAGAGACTTGAGTATTTGAAATTAGGCAAATTTGAACTTTTGGAAAAGAAGGTTGTTACTTGTCTTTAAAAAGGGAAATTATTTTGGTTTACTTAAAATAATAGTTACTCTGTTTTGGATACTACGAGTGTTGGTATCAGGTGACTTCTTGTGAAAGAATGGATATTTGTAAGAGAATTGAAGTATGGTAATTTGTTTGTGCTTGCTTGTGATAGCCTTGTTGTGTAAAAATTGTATTCCTATGCTACCGCGTCTCTCGATCGAGGGCCGGTATATTGTTATTGTTGTTACATGGATGTCACGACCCGAATCTGGGCCCGTGACTGGTGCCTTACCCCGGGCACCCTAGTGATACAACATCAGAGTAATCAGCGGAACATAAAACACATACATGAAACAAATGAAGTACAAAACAGTAATCTGAGGAAAACTTGCCTTTCGGCATATATATAAATAACAACTCCTACAAATGAACAGTTTAATCCTTTCTTTACAAACCCTGCCCACAACAAGATTTCTGCACTCTAAGAAAAGATACGACAAAGAACGACGACAGGCCTCGCCATACCCCGAATGTAAGCACCTACAACAACAGGACTATACCACGATAAGCCTCCGAGAAACGGAGCTTTCCAAACGCCGAATCGTGACCCTAAGAGCGAGGATCAACGATCGTGTACCTTTACTCGCAGATGAACGCACTTCGGGCGAGGTCAAGCATAACAAAAATTTAGTATGTGAAACTAAAAATAATATCAGAATGAAATCATAGCGCCATATAAAGCAGAGACATGTATGATAACCAAACTACGCTTTACAAAGCAGCCATGTCAAGTCGTGACTCACGCCTCAAGTCATCACTGTGTATAACAACGGGTCTCGTGCCCACAACATCAATCATGCCCGTGGAATACCTTCCTCACCGCCAGTCTATGATATAAAAGCACCAAGGAACACATGAACACCGTGTCCCACCTGGTGTCATAATAAAACTGCACGGTAAGTACGAAGGCATAACCGACTACTAAAAACCCACGCACTAACAAGGTCATGAATCAGATTATAAGATCTGGCTTCAGACCGTCACATGATCAAAGCCGCCACTTGCCCGCAAAGATCAATGTACGCTGCCTAACCCCGAACTCCGCAGCTCGCATAGGCCAATCTCATCGCCCGCATGGTATTCCTCGCATCGAGGGTAGCTACTCCCGATCGCCCCGACTTCGCACCGCACGGCCACACGGACCGCATGCCCATAAAGGACGACACTAACTCGAACTCTCGTCCCGCGATAGCCCTCGGGACCTTCAGGTATTCTCGAATCATAGTCCATCGACCCGCCCGAAGTCTACCCCGCACGGAGGCGAACTAATCATCTCAAGAGATGAGTGATGTAAAATACTAACACAATTATCGTTACAACATAAGCACAACAAAGGAAAACCCTTTACACAACATCACAAGATACTAACACACGTAAAGATCCTAGCATGTTTACTTATCAATCAACAAGAAAGTATTACAAGGCTATCACAAACCAACACAATCAAGTTATACACACGCGTACTTTAAGCTAACAAGTTCGTATCTACCCCGAACGTACTTCATACATTAAATCTTTACAAAGATCCGTTGCTTTCACATAAGTCACACAAGACCGTAGTATAAAATAGAGTGATCTTTTTAAATAAACTAAAACACTTACCTTTGTAAAATCAAGTAACAACATTATTTTCCAAACGCCCAAGTTTGCCTAATTTCAAATGTTCACGCTTCTTATTTTAGAAAGGTTTCGTAGTTCATAGTATTATTCATTTAAGAATATAATTCTCTTTAAACAACTGAGAAACATAAGTCTTATAAAGTAGCAGATATTCTTGTTTATAACAATCTTATTACAAAGAATGTGATCTAGAAATATCATTTTGTCTCATCTTAGTTTCTATGCAGATGGAAGTTTCTACCGGTTTTAATAATACTTAATTAGTCAAAACATTTTTATTAACGCCGCAGGGTTTGTCGATACACATTCGATTTCCAAATCAAGAAACATTCTTAAGCCGTTATACCTAACTTCCCATAAAGCTAGTATAACTCTTAAGTTTTTCAAGTATTACTTCTTCTTTCAAAATGATTCAAAAATCTTTTGAAATACTTCAAGTTCTCATTAACACATAACAAGCCGCTTATAGTTCAAATCGCTACCTTTTAAAGACCACAAGTATTTTCTTACCAACATAAAGTCGTTATAACCAACTTCCCATAAAGCCGTTATAACACTTTATGTTTTAAACCAATCAAATACGCTTAGCACACGTGACGCCTACCGCATTACATAGTTCACACATATCATGCTAGAAGAGATAGGAAGAGGTTCACATACCTCGCGACGCAGTATCGACTAATAGCAAAACGCCCAAGTTCTTCCAACCGCTTCGCTACTCCTTGCCAAGATCGCGCCACACGTAGTACTTCAACCTATAAGGCCACAAGGCGCTTATTAACATTTAGATCTCATCGTAGAACATTCTACCGAAAATTAGACCTCCCCGCAACAAACAGAAATCTCTCCTCTAACGAGGCTCGCCACCAAGCCAACCAGCGGGTTATACGCCTAACCCTAACCCGCACAATTCTACTCCACTGCACTACTACACAAGTCTACCGTAATACAATGTAATTACGTCAAGATTCTTCTTTAAATTCAGCTTAAGTCGCAAGACATCACGTAAGTATTATTCAAAGCTTAAGTCAAAAGACATTGCCGATAACTACGCTCGCTTCTATATACGATACTTCAACTATATATTCTAACAATATGTAATTTCCAATTACAACAGAGACAAGATAATTACCTCGATAAGCCCATAATTATCCTAGTTAAAGTCGATCCCGGCAATCGCTTAGCTCCAACTCCGAGCGCCCAACCCGCTCTAAACCACCCTTAAGTTCTAACCAACTTCTACACAATACTCAAACTGACTATGGAGATTTTCCTAGTGGTTTCGCCAGGACCAGTATAATAGTATTTCGGCATTTTCAGATGTGTATAACCTTAGAATACAACAAGGTATACACTAAGGTAATTTGGGCATTATAACAATACTTTTGAGAGTATTTCTACCAAGAGGGGTATTATACGAAACAACTAGGCTAGCAGTGGGTACCCACTTAGCACCCCAAGGAGTGTGTATACCCTCTACTACCCCACTGTGGGGAACTCAGAGGAAGGCTTTTGACGAGAACCACAAGAAGGGAGAGGAGGGATTTTAACACTTAAGATTTTAGGATGAAGAAGTCTTCAACATAGGGTATTTATAGCCAACCAACGCCAAGATCTTGCCAAGTGCAAGGCAGTGAGGCCAAGATCTTGCCAAGGCCCCTTAACCAACTAACACACAAATATCCTACCAACTAAAGCCATTCCAATCGCCACAATAACGCTCACATCCATCAATTGGAGGGTGACAAGGTCGCCTCCCGCTGTCCAAAAATGTCTCGAAAAATCCGCAAAAATTAAAATGACATAGCCGGAAATTCCCTACGAAAGTCGTGGAAAACGCTTTCAAAAACGACTCTAAACGGGTGTTGTGAACAAAATTAATTCGCCAAGCATTAATACAAGTTTCAAATTTTCTACGCACGCCCCACGCATATAGAAATACGGTATAACATTCTCCTCCTTAGAAACATTCGTCCGAATGTTCTTTCTAAGTCTCAAAACAACGCGCCAAGATAGTCTTCACTACTATACTTACGAGAACAATCCTTGCCACACATGGCCACAGAAACAACTTGCGCAAAAAGCTTACATCCAAGTCCACGAGGAAACACCTCTAACATCACCATAACACCTCTAACATCACCATAACACCTCTCACCGGGGTCTAAAATATACTTCCTTCGCACCTACTTTACACAAAAAGAAAATGATCACATCTATGCTCGCGATACCACTGATACCACTTTTGTCACTTCGCGAGGTTCGTGTCACCCGCGACCAACAAATGGTACTGCCGCACGCGATCCCGGATGAGGTCGTACACTCAATCCTTACCACATTCTCGATACGGCTTCAAAACTCGGTTACTATCCCTAACGTGGTCATCATTAATCGAACACTGACGGATCTCCGATACTTTCCCGATCATATCAATACGAAAGAGACGCATCGCTTCCTAAGTCGGACGGAATTGCTAACATATAGCAACCCGCCTATTCTTCACATTTAACTCGTGCGGCCCAGTAACTCGCTAAGTTTTCTCTCGCTTCAAAACTCGTCACACCCTAACCGGTGGTACTTTCAAGACCGACCGTCAACTCCGAACTCTAAGCGCCGCCGATTATCCGCACGATTTCCGAGCCGCCGTAACCTCTTCTAGACAAGCTTTACTTTCCACACCGGAACAATCAACTAACTAATCAACCTTGCCAACATCGAACCAATCGACCGGCAATTTACACTTCCGCCCTACAAGTGCTTCAAAAGGCAACATCCGAACACCGAAATGGTAGCTTAAACACTTTCCACAGAGACAACAATCCTCGCGACTACCCCTCGAATCCACACATCGCCCGAGGCGAATGCGATTCGAGACTCATCCAGTTCTTAACCCCGCTCGTAAAACTTTAGAAAACGAAATAGCCACAACTCGGCTTCATCGTTCGACATAAGGCGAAGGTAGGCACCCCGCAGCCTTTACAACCTTTCTCGATAACTCAACACACGAGTAAACGGCCTGCCGATCAAGAACACGGGTCGCCTCATCGCCCGACCACCGGTCGAACGCATCCACGAAGTTCGGTTAACTAAACTTCGGCCTAACACCTCACAACCCTAACACAAGGCGACCACCACAACCCGACCCCACCACCAAACCTACCATGGTTGACGCTAACGCGCACAATACTAGCTCCCCAAGGAAAACTCACTAATCACGCTACGAAACCTACCTTCTTAGCTCAACTACCCTCTTCATTCCACACTACTCGTGACTTATCCCACAAACATAGCTCACGCGCACTATGCACTCCTATAAGGATCAAACATAACACTACCCTTTACTCGAGACGGCCTTACCTCTAAGGTCTTTACGTGAAACATTCTAAGGCTCACACCTTATCTATCCCCAAAATCTTACTGCTAACCCACCATGATTTCTAAACACAACTAACACACCGCTATCGAACATAGCACTTAAGGTATACTCACCTTATCACACATACCGATCTCTGTAGGTTAAAGATATATCTATATCTATCGCTTCACTCCCTTAGTCGTTCTAATCAAACTCGCCTAGGCGATACTAGGAAGATGACGAACTACCCACCGATCTCAAGGCTAAGTCCTCCTACAAGCGACACTCTATCGACATCGCACTCGACGGCCGTAGGCTGCACAACAAGACTAACTAAAAGACGACATTCCCGATGACGCTCAACACCGAACCTAAGCCCGGAGTTCGACCAACTCCTTCATACTCCGAACATCCCGATATCCGCGAAGACCACTCGATCGCGAGGTGCATATCAAATGGCCGCGAGGCGATCGCTAAAGTTACCAAAGGACCTTCGCCGCTCGCCCTCCTCACGCCCTTCGCTTAACCCGCCGATCTCTACGCTTTGGCCACGCGCATAAGCCCGCATACGTGCCATGCTCAAGCCCAACTAAAGAATTACTTTGCACAACCTCTTTAGATAGTCCTCAAGACTCGCGCAGACATCCAGATACTCTCCGTAGCCAAATCTATAGCTAGTAAATACGGTCGCTTCTTTGCAATCTAAATTTCTATTCCTGGCCGCGAATCGGCGTTCAAATGTCATGGCCGCAGAGGAATCGCCGCTAAACTCGGCTAGCGACGCCGCAGTAACTCCCGAACGAAGCACTATCCTGTGTAATGATTGGCTCGCCCTCGCCACCCTCCAACTCTACTCGCAGCCTCCTCGCCGCCTTGCCTCTCTACGCGAGGCATAACTGTAGTGAAAGAAATACGTTAGAGGTCCAACTTACAACACTTTCTAAGGCACGATCTCAGTGAGAAGAATAGAAACCAATCCTAAATACCCTATAGCCTCCTCGACATGGTGCGTGCACAACACACCGATAATCAAGACTTCATCGATACGGCTCAGACACTTTCCGAGGATTAATCGCTCGATACCACTTTGTCACGACCGAACTGGCGCGTGATCGTGCCTTACCCCGCACCCTAATGATACAACATCGAGTAATCACGAACATAAAACACATACATAAAACAAATGGCACAAAACAAGAACTGAGTAAAACTTGCCTTTCTAAGATATATATAAATAATAACTCCTACAAATGAATGCTTTAATCCTTTCTTTACAAACCCCGCCACAACAAAGATTATGCACTTCTAAGAAAGATACGACAAAGAACGACGGACAGGCTCGCCATACCCCGAATGTAAGCACCTACAACAACAGTGGACTATACTACGATAAGCCTCCGAGAAACGGAGCTTTCCCAAACGCCGAATCGTGACCCTAAGAGCGAGGATCAACGATCGCGTACCTTTACTCGCAGATGAACGCACTTCAAGGAGGTCAAGATAACAAAACGAGTATGTGAAACTAAAAATAATATCAGAAATGAAATCATAGCAACATATAAAGCAGAGACACGATGATAACCAAACTACGCTTACAACAAAGCGCCATGTCAAGTCGTGACTCACGCCTCAAGTCATCACTCGTATAACAACGGGTCTCGTGCCCACAACATCAATCACGCCTGGAATACCTTTCCTCACGCCAGCCTATGATATAAAAGCACTGAACACACATGAACACCAGTCCCACTCGTCATAATAAAATCAGACGGTAAGTACAAGGCATAGCCGATTACTAAAAACCCACAGCATTAACAAGGTCATGAATCAGATTATAAGATCTCGCTTGACCATTACATGATCAAAGCCGCCACTACAACAGATTAATGTACGCTGCCTAACCCTCGAACTCCCGCAGCCCGCGATAGCCAATCTCATCGCCCGCATGCAGGTATTCCCGACGAGTAGCTACTTGTCACGACCCGACCTGCTCGCGATCGTGCCCTACCGCACCCTTACAGTATACATCGAGATATACAATGAACATACATAAACTTAAACAATGAAATAAACTATAGGTCACCGATAAGTGCTACCTCCCCGATATAAACAAATCCAACAAAGAGCTACTCTAATTTTTTTATTTATAAAGTGACCCACAAGATATGACTCATGCACTCTCAAGAGTTTACATAACAATCGTGACGACAGGCCCCGCCATACCCTCGAATGTACAAAAGTCAACGACTTCGTGAGTCATACCAAAACAAAGCCTCCGAGAAATGGAGCTTTCGAATCAACAATGATCCTACGAAAGGATCGCTAGTTATGTACCTCAACTCGCGGCGATGAACGCACTTCAAGGAGGTCAAGACAAAATATGTACCAAGTATGCAAATCAGTATCAGAATTTAAATCATAATAGTCAAAAGTACAGTGAAGACATATATGATAACCAAATTAACAAAGACATCGCGGCTCATGTAAGTGAAGTAATGAAAGTCGCTTACCTTATACACTGCCTCAACATATGAACCATAGTCACACCGTGGCTATGCACCTCACTCAAATATCCAAGCGCCCGGGATTCCCATCATCGCCATCGCCAGTGTAAAATCTAACTCGTGATGCGCCTGTGGCATCATTCCTCACCGCTGCATACACACAAATCTAACCACGTATATACCTATATCCTCTGCCCGTGGAATCCCCCGTCACTGCCGACAGCCATAAAAGTAAATACAACCATGTGACGCGCCCGTGGCATCCTACCTCACTGTCGGCGTACACACATACAATACATACATATATATATATATCATGCCCGTGGAATCCCTCATCTCGTACACGACTTCACGAGGTGCCGCATCGCGGTAGCAAATCCACTAACCAGTGGTATAACGATCTTGGCGATTTACCCCTCATTTATACTCTTACCCTGAAGCAGGTGGTATAACGATCTTAGGGATTTACCCTTCATTTATACTCTTACCCTGAAGCAGGTGGTATAACGATCTTGGGGTGTACCTTCATTTATACTCTACCCTCAACTACATGCCCTAATCCTCATCGTAAAGACGTCCCTCGATGATACCCGCGAATCCCACATCACCGACGGTATGTCCCAGAACTCATACTAAGACCATGGAAACATACCCGTGGAATCCCACATCACCGCTTGCGACATCCAAGTAAACTCATACTATGACCATGGAAATATACCCGTGGAATCCCACATCACCGCTTGACATCCAAGTAAACTCATACTATGACCTGTGAGCATACCCGTGGAATCTCACATCACCGCCAGACGTCCCTAGACTCATATGAGGCAATAGAGGCATACCCGTGGAATCCTCCATCACCGACTTCAGACGCCCAAGTAAGCTCCTAACTTCTTTAGACTTTCATTAACATACAAAATGGATCTCATTTTACGACCTTAGGCACTTTCCATATCACTTAACAAGTCCTGGGAAAATTCAACCCAAAGTACTATGTATTTCTATTCTTTCCAAGATCCCTTTTCCACATAAGACCCCAAGATACTAACACCCGTAGTATCAAGGCTTATCTACATTTCAAACAAGTCACTATACTATTAGAAATATGCTTCGGCTTCTAACTCAAGTGACCCTCATTTTAAACTTTAAGCAATTGATGCCTTTAAACCGAATTGCCTTTCTTAGTATCCATTCTTTTATCTAGGTTTACCTTATTCGAGAAAAACCATTTCTTTAAGCTTCCATAAAGTTATTATAACCAACTTTCCATAAAGCCGTTATACTAACTTTATGATTTAGAACCAAGACATCCTTATCCTCCCATAAAGCCGTCATAACTAACTTCCCATAAAGCCGTTATAACTCTTTATGTCTTAGACCACTTTGCTCTCTCTATAACCAAGAGGCTTGTACTTCAATTCAAGTTACACTACCTTCAAAATACTTCAAAATCTTAACTTAGAAAACAAGTTTCTTAACTTAGAATCAGTCTCTTATCTTTAGAATAGTTCAAGAATCAATACTTCCGAGTCTAGTATTCTATACTGATCATGTCAAGAAATCCTTGTCTACCTTATTAGGATAAACCATTCGTATAACCATTCTTATAACCATTCTTAAGGACACGTGAGTTAAATCTCTAACGCAACCAATTAGACATCCTTAAAACAAGTCAAATATATCAAATGACTTCACTTCATTTAAATCACGACGCTCACCGCATCTACGCTTATAACTACTCACGCCAAGAGATAGGAAGAGTTCTACATACCTCTTTTGCTTAATCCACTTGCCAAGTCCAATATGCCGTCCGTAGATGCCAACCTATAATGACCATAATACGCCTATTAGCTTCTAGCTTCAACGTAATACATTCTAATGAAAAGTCCTCGTTTCACTGAAAATCGACAAAGACTTCCTTTGTTCTACTAACTATGCCACCCCTTCCAAGGCCGAATTTCCACTAACCAACGCCACATTCAAGGCACACAACAAAGCGGATTACACGCTTTTGTGACGCGTAAGACTCACCCACAATAATACAAAACAAACCAATAGTTTCGTGCCAACCTTGGCCAACAATATAACCAATACTAACCCCTTTCAACTCTTTTCCAATCCAAGTTTCCAAATTCAAATCTTATTTCCTTTCGTATGTTCTTAACTTACCCTCTTGAATTTACGGGGTGTAACATTCTTCCCCCCTTAGAAACATTCGTCCTCGAATGTTCTTTTGGAGTCAATCTAATAATTAGCGACGCTTCCTTTTACAACCCCTACATACAATACTTTTCTCACGGTTATCTAAAAGTGTAACTTACGGCGATGACGATACCAAGACCTTACCCGCCTTCTATCCTTCGCCTAACAACACGGGTACACATAACCCCATAATATGCAAAACTATCCTTTACGTGGAGAACTTATCTCCATTAAATAAACCTTCTTCGAGTCACAACCCAAGTCACCGGTCCTCTTGCATCCAAGAATTATCTAATCATCACGCACCGCCTTAAAGTCATGTAGATTTTCAAAACCTACCAAAGACGCCTCGCCTTTTCCACGCAAAGACTGCATCTATTTTATTCTTGTCTTGCACACTTTTCTAAAATTATCCAAGGTCGTGGCCACGACCGCCACACCAACCCAACTCCAAGTACCTCCAAGCGGCACTTAACATAAAATCCTTCAATAATTTTAATACGCCAAGTCACATAGACTCCAAAATTTCATGTCAACGGCGTAGTAACTTACGCTTACTAGCACTTCCATTCCCTTCCCATCGATAACCGGCCACCGAACACCGAATCGAACCGCTTTCTATAGTCAACCTTGGCATACCGAAGCCCGTTAGTCCACACCCATAAACGTACACTAACTTCTCATAATACCATAACCGTGTCGTCTTGATCACAACAACCATTACTTACTCCACACCGGATCTCATCCGCACTATCATCTTAACCATACCACGTAGCTTAATTTACAAACATAGTCTCCCATCGTCCCTTAATTAAACTTCTTAAGGTTCCATTACCTTTTCCGACAACTCATCATCTCCTAATTATCTCGAATTAGCACGTAAAACCTCACGAGTTCCTTAACTGCTCATACCTCCCAGATCTATTTAGTCCTTACCAAATCTCGTAATCTAAAATCATTCTAGGCAACATATATGTGACTCATACATATATCCGTATAGATGTATGTCACAATACCAACTATACCGCAAATATTACCAACCCGACGCGCAATCCACATAATCTTTCCCGGTCATCGCCGCTTTCTCAGAAATGCAAACAACATAACATGTTAGGAGAGACGACCCTAACCACAAAATTTATCGCACGATCTTAGAGTGAGAAGAATGGAAACCAATCCTAAATGTCTCGGCCTCCCGATTATAGATGTAGTGCACAACACATCAATAATCAAGACTTACTGTATTACACGCCTGTAGACACTTTCCGAGGACTAATCGCTCGATACCACTTTTGTCACGACCACCCTGCTCACGATCGTGCCCTACACAGGCACCCTTACAGTATACATCGAGATATACAATGAACATACATAAACTTAAACAATGAAATAAACTATAGGTCAGCCGATAAGGCTACCTCCCTGGATATAAACAAATCCAACAGCAATTACCTCTAAAAAATTTTTTATTTATAAAGTGACCCACAAGATATGACTACTGCACTTCTAAGAGTTTACATAACAACCGTGACGACAGGCCCCGCCATACCCCGAATGTACAAAAGTCAACGACTTGCGAGCCATACCAAAACAAAGCCTCCGAGAAATGGAGCTTTCGAATCCGAACGGTGATCCTACGAGCGGATCGCCAGTTATGTACCTCAACTCATGCGGATGAACGCAGCCCGGCGAGGTCAAGACAAAATATGTACCAAGTATGCAAATCAGTATCAGAATTTAAATCATAATAGTCAAAAGTACAGCAAGACATATATGATAACCAAATTAATAAAGACATCGTGCTCACGTAAGTGGAAGTAATGAAAGTCGCTTTACCTTATACACTATCTCAACATATGAACTATAGTCACACCGTGGCTATGCACCACCTCTCAAATATCCAAGCGCTCGTGATTCCCATCACCGCCGACCGCCAGTGTAAAATCTAACTCGTGACGCGCCTGCGGCATCATTCCTCACCGCTTCTGACACACAAATCTAACCATGTATATACCTATATCCTCTCGCCTGGAATCCTCACACCGCCGACACCATAAAAGTAAATACAACCATGTGACGCGCCCGTGGCATCCTACCTCACCGTCCAGACACATACACAATACATACATATATACATATATCATGCCCGTGGAATCCTCATCTCGTACATGACTTCACGAGGTGTTTCTCGATCGTGGGTAGCAAATCCACTGAACCAGTGGTATAACGATCTTGGGGTTTTCCTCATTTATACTCTACCCGAAGGTGGTATAACGATCTTGGGTGTACTTCATTTATACTCTTACCCGAAGGTGGTATAACGATCTTGGGGTGTACTTCATTTATACTCTTACCCTCAACTACATGCCCTCGAATCCTCATCGTAAGCCCCCGATGATACCCGTGGAATCCCACATCACCGATTTGATGTCCCAGAACTCATACTAAGACCATGGAAACATACCCGTGGAATCCCACATCACCGTTTGACATCCAAGTAAACTCATACTATGACCATGGAAATATACCCGTGGAATCCCACATCACCGCTTGCACATCCAAGTAAACTCATACTATGACCGGGAGCATACCCGTGGAATCCCACATCACCGCCAGACGTCCAGAGACTCATATGAGGCGATAGAGGCATACCCGTGGAATCCTCCATCACCGACCCAGACGCCCAAGTAAGCTCCTAACTTCTTTAGACTTTCATTAACATACAAAATGGATCTCATTTACGACCTTAAGGCACTTTTCATATCACTTAACAAGTCCGGGGAAATTCAACCCAAAGTACTATGTATTTCTATTCTTTCCAAGATCCCTTTTCCACATAAGACCCCAAGATACTAACACCCGTAGTATCAAGGCTTATCTACATTTCAAACAAGTCACTATACTATTAGAAATATGCTTCGGCTTCTAACTCAAGTGACCCTCATTTTAAACTTTAAGCAATTGATGCCTTTAAACCGAATTGCCTTTCTTAGTATCCATTCTTTTATCTAGGTTTACCTTATTCGAGAAAAACCATTTCTTTAAGCTTCCATAAAGTTATTATAACCAACTTCCCATAAAGCCGTTATACTAACTTTATGCTTTAGAACCAAGACATCCTTATCCTCCCATAAAGCCGTCATAACTAACTTCCCATAAAGTCGTTATAACTCTTTATGTCTTAGACCACTTTGCTCTCTCTATAACCAAGAGGCTTGTACTTCAATTCAAGTTACACTACCTTCAAAATACTTCAAAAATCTTAACTTAGAAAACAAGTTTCTTAACTTAGGAATCAGGTCTCTTATCTTTAGAATAGTTCAAGAATCAATACTTCCCGAGTCTAGTATTCTATACTTGATCATGTCAAGAAATCCTTGTCTACCTTATTAGGATAAACCATTCGTATAACCATTCTTATAACCATTCTTAAGGACACGTGAGTTAAATCTCTAACGCAACCAATTAGACATCCTTAAAACAAGTCAAATATATCAAATGACTTCACTTCATTTAAATCACGACGCTCACCGCACTCATACGCTTATAACTACTCACGCCAAGAGATAGGAAGAGTTCTACATACCTCTTTGCTTAATCCACTTGCCAAGTCCAATACGCCGTCCGTAGATGCCAACCTATAATGACCATAATACGCCTATTAGCTTCTAGCTTCAACGTAATACATTCTAATGAAAAGTCCTCGTTCTACGGAAAATCGACAAAGACTTCCTTTGTTCTACTAACTATGCCACCCCTTCCAAGGCCGAATTTCCACTAACCAACGCCACATTCAAGGCACACAACAAAGGGGATTACACGCCTTTACAGGACGCGTAAGACTCCGCCCCACAATAATACAAAACAAACCAATAGTTTCCAGGCCAACCTTGGCCAACAATATAACCAATACTAACCCCTTTCAACTCTTTTCCAATCCAAGTTTCCAAATTCAAATCTTATTTCCTTTCGTATGTTCTTAACTTACCCTCTTGAATTTACGGGGTGTAACACTACTCCCTAAGATCGCCCCGACTTCGCACCGACGCCACACGGACCGCATGCCCATAAAGGACGACACTAACTCGAACTCTCGTAGCTCGCGATAGCCCCCGGGACTGCATTGAGGTATTCTCGAATCATAGGTCCATCGACCGCCGAGTCTACCCCCGACGGAGGGCGCTAACCCCTAATCATCTCAAGAGATGAGTGATGTAAAATACTAACACAAATGCTTATCGTTAAGCAACATAAGCACAACAAAGGAAAACCCCTTTACACAACATCACAAGATACTAACACACGTAGATCCTAGCGTGTTTACTTATCAATCAACAAGAAAGTATTACAAGGCTATCACAAACCAACACAATCAAGTTATACACACGGTACTTTAAGCTAACAAGTTCGTATCTACCCCTAAAGTACTTCATACATTAAATCTTTTAAAAGATCCGTTGCTTTCACATAAGTCACACAAGACTGTAGTATAAAATAGAAATGATCATCTTTTTAAATAAACTAAAACACTTACCTTTGTAAAATCAAGTAACAACATTATTTTCCAAACGCCCAAGTTTGCCTAATTTCAAATGTTCACGTTTCTTATTTTAGAAAGGTTTCAGAGTTCATAGTATTATTCATTTAAGAATATAATTCTCTTTAAACAATCTGAGAAACATAAGTCTTATAAGGTAGTAGGATATTCTTGTTTATAACAATCTTATTACAAAGAAGTGATCTAGGAAATATCATTTTGTCTCATCTTAGTTTCTATGCAGATGGAAGTTTCTACCGGTTTTAATAATACTTAATTAGTCAAAACATTTCCTTTTATTAACGCCGCAGTGGTTTGTCGATACACATTCGATTTCCAAATCAAGAAACATTCTTAAGCCGTTATACCTAACTTCCCATAAAGCTAGTATAACTCTTAAGTTTTTCAAGTATTACTTCTTCTTTCAAAATGATTCAAAATCTTTGAAATACTTCAAGTTCTCAGATTAACACATAACAAGCCGCTTATAGTTCAAATCGCTACCTTTTAAAGACCACAAGTATTTTCTTACCAACATAAAGTCGTTATAACCAACTTCCCATAAAGCCGTTATAACACTTTATGTTTTAAACCAATCAAATACGCTTAGCATACGTACGCCTACCGCATCTACATAGTTCACACATATCATGCTAGAAGAGATAGGAAGAGGTTCACATACCTCGCGACGAGTATCGACTAATAGCAAAACGCCCAAGTTCTTCCAACCGCTTCGCCACTCCTTAAGCCGTAGATCGCGCCACACGTAGTACTTCAACCTATAAGGCCACAAGGCGCTTATTAACATTTAGATCTCATCGTAGAACATTCTACCAAAATTCGAAGACTCCTCCCGCAACAACAGAAATCTCTCCTTCTAACGAGGTCGCCACCAAGCCAACCGGGGTTATACGCCTAACCCTAACCTGCACAATTCTACTCCACTGCACTACTACACAAGTCTCACCGTAATACACCTATGTAATTACGTCAAGATTCTTCTTTAAATTCAAGCTTAAGTCGCAAGACATCGCTGTAAGTATTATTCAGCTTAAGTCAAAAGACATTGCCGATAACTACGCTCGCCTATATACGATACTTCAACTATATATTCTAACAATATGTAATTTCCAATTACAATAGAGGACAAGATAATTACCTCGATAATCCCATAATTATCCTAGTTAAAGTCGATCCCGGCAATCGTTTAGCTCCAACTCCAGCGCCCAACCCGCTCTAAACCACCCTTAGAAGTTCTAACCAACTTCTACACAATACTCCAACGGACTATGGAGATTTTCCTAGTGGTTTTGCCAGGATCGACTAAGTATAATAGTATTTCAGGCATTTTCAGATAGTATAACCTTAGAATACAACAAGGTATACTAAGGTAATTTGGGCATTATAACAATACTTTGAGAGTATTTCTACCAAGAGGGGTATTATACGAAACAACTAGGCAGTGGGTACCCCACTGCTAGCACCCCAAGGAGTGGTGTATACCCTCGCCTACCCCACTGTGGGGAACTCTCGACGAGGGGAAGGCTTTGACGAGAACCACAAGGGAGAGGAGGGATTTTAACACTTAGAAGATTTTAGGATGAAGAAAGTCTTCAACATAGGTGGTATTTATAGGCCAACCAACGGCCAAGATCTCGCAAGTGCAAGTGTAGGGCCAAGATCTTGCCAAGTGCCCCTTAACCAACTAACACACAAATATCCTACCAACTAAAGCCATTCCACGCCACAATAACGCCTCACATCCATCAATTGGAGGTGACAAGTGTCGCCTCCCGCTGGTCCAAAATGTCTCGCCTCTAAAAATCCGCAAAAATTAAAAATGACATAGCCGAAATTCCCTACGAAAGTCGGAAAACGCTTTTTAAAAACGACTCTAAACGTGTTGTGAACAAAATTAATTCGCCAAGCCTTAATACAAGTTTCAAATTTTCACGCACGCCCTACGCATACTTCTGAAATACGGTATAACAACGACATACGCACCGATGAAGAATTCGGCATGTGTTACGCGGCGTTAATCACCCAGATATTGTTATTGTTACATGGATACGCTCGCACCACGATGAAGAATTCCGCGGCTACGCGCGTTAATCACCCAGATATCATATTGCTTATACGGACATGCTCGCCGGCGAAGAATTAGGCACGCGCCACGCGGCGTTAATCACCCGATATTGTTATTGTTGTTACATGGAAATGTCTCGCACCGATGAAGAATTCCGGCATGCGCCATCGCGTTAATCACCCAGATATCATATTGTTGTTATACGGACATGTACGCACTGGCCGGCATGTGGCTACGCGCAGTTGATTACCCAATATATTGTTATTGTTGTTACATGGACATGCTCGCACCGATGAAGAATTTCGGTACGCGTCACGCGCGCGTTGATTACCCGATATATTGTTATTGTTGTTATACGGATATGTCGCACCGATGAAGAATTCCGCATGCGCTACGCGGTTGATTACCCGATATATCATATTGTTGTTACATGGACGCTCGCACCGATGAAGAATTTCGGCATGCGCACGCGGGGTTGATTACCAGATATCATATCGCATCCTCGATACGCCTACACCGATGGAGAATTCCGGCATGTGGCCGTGACGCGCATGATTGATATTGTGGGCGAGACCTCGTTATATTTGAGTGATGACTTTGAGGCGTGAGTCCTCGCTGACACGATCGCTTTTATGTCGTGAATCAGTAGTTTGGTTATCAAACATGTCTCGCTTATTTAGATCGTTATGATTTCGCTTACGATTTTCGCCACATACTGTACTGTCTCGACCTCCGGGCCGCTCACGCCGCGGTAGAGGTACATCGGTTGTTGATCCTCACTCTAGATCACAAGTTCAGATTGGAAGCTCCGCTTCTCCGAGGCTTATCTTTTGGTATGCTTCCAGTTGTAGGTTCTGTACATTCCGGTATGGCGGCCCGCCCCGTCATAGTTGTTACACTCTTGCAGGTCGTAGATCACAAGTTGTGGTCAGAAAGGATGTAATCGCTCAAATTTCAGATATATGCAAAGGCAACCGCTTTGGTTTGTTTTCTTTTATCTTGTTTCATATCTGTATGTTTTTATTTCACGTTTTTCTCGATGTTGTATCACTAGGGTGCCCGGTAAGGCACTGGCCATGCCCGTGGTCGGAGTCGCGGCATATAAAGAGTTATAACGGCTTTATGGGAAGTAGTTATAACAACTTTGGGAGATTAAAAGAATGGTTTTCTTGAATGTAAGCAAAGAAATGATTTGAAATAAAGAAGGCAAATTGTTTTAAAGGTACCAATTGCTTAAGGTTTTAAAGAAAGAAGTCACTTGATTTGTGTTCTGTAAATGTATTTCTAAAAGGTATTGTGACTTGTCTTGAAAAGTAGATATGACTTGATACTACGGTTGTTAGTATCTGGAAGTATTATTTGAAAAGAGTCATTTTTAAAAGGAGTAGAGGTACGTAGACGTTGGGTTAAATTCGATTTTATATGACTTACCGCCTCGACCGGGCGGCAAGATACCTTTACGGGCGACTATATGACTTTACCGCCCCGTGATCGGGCCGGCAAGATACCTTACGGGCGATTTATGCGATCTACCGCGCCCGTGATTGCCGCAAGATACCTTTACGGGCGGTATATGACTTTACCGCCCCAGATCGGGCGGGCAAGATACCTTACGGGCGACTATGTGACCTACCGCCCGATCGGGCGGGCAAGATACCTTACGACAGACGATGTGACCTTACCGCGCCCGCAGCTTTGTTATGTCAGATGAATAGAAAGCCCGGTAGGCACCGCCGCGCCCGGTCCGTCGCGACAGAACGGCTCGCAGGCTCAGCCGAGCATCGCGACGCCATGCGCAACGGTGCTAATTCGGCGATGGAGAATAAGCGAAAGCCAAGAGTTTTTGGCTGTTGACATAGATTTAGGAGTATTAAATCTCCATTAAAGGTCATTAATGTCAAGACATTGAATCTCCATTAAGACTTTAATTTGACATGTGAAAAATCATACTTTAATGACAAGACATTGAATCTCCACCAAAATCATTAATTTGACATGTGTAAAGTCATCATTACACTCCTATAAATTGAGCTATTAGGCTCAATTCTACAGAGATACACACAACATAACAACACCATAAAAAGATTAGATTTTTCTGACAACAATCCTTCTGTTAGTAATCTTCTATATTTGTGTCTTCGCTGGGATCATTTGTGTAGGCTTTGCACATTTGATAGTTTGCTGTTTTATCTTGGGAGACTATTGCGCGCTAACGTAAAAAGCGATAGACGGGACAATCTTGTCTTAAAGACATAGAGCCATCTCTCGACTCAGCCGGTGGTGTTGTGATTCTCTAATTTATTGCTAAGTGTTTCATGTTGGATCTTGCTATCAAAAGAACTCTAACCAAGTCAGATTCTCAGCGGACATACAAGACACAATTGCAGCAGTTCATGCTCTTGTATTTCTGAATAAAAATTCAGAATTGGAGTTCTAGTTCAAGATTGTCAAAGATTAAAAACTCATTATTATAATCTTTGAAATTTATTCTTCCAATCACTGTAATTGTTATTTATTATTCTCGTAAAATTTCTCTAAACATTAAGTACGAACACAATATATACAATAAAATAACATAATAATCATAAGCCAAAAAGCATGCTGTAAAACAATTACCTCAATCCACTTTTCCTTTATAAACAAATGTTAAAGGCAAACTCTTCTTGGTCAATATCTTACGTTATCATATAAAGAAAGAAAAAAAGGAAGAATAAAGCCAATTCGATGTGGAACTTACAGAAAAACTACCGCAACATGCTGTTTATTAAAATATCAAAATATCAAATTCTTCTCAACTAACACGATCGAGTCATTCATCTCACAAAATATAGTTATTGTATCCTACCAATAAGCACATAAGTGGGCATGGAGGGAAAGAAAATCTCAAATTGATAGGTTTTCATTTTTTGGCTTGAGCAGATATCTCTCCTAGCGTAAGCCCTTTGTGTCAATACAATGGTAAAATTTAATATGAACAATCATGTCCATTCTTGTTAAGAATAAAGCAACATCACTTTTTTAGTTTTGTTTCTAATGAGTAGGGAAATTAATTTTTTTTGAAGCGTATTTTAGTAATTTAATTTTTAAGTTTTGAAGTTCTTACTTTTAATATAATATATATTCTTATTTTTCTCTTTAACACATAGCACATATTATTCTCTTTTTTTTTTTTTAAGAAAGAATTATTCCTTTTGTACCCGTTTATATAATACTTTAATTGAACATAAAATTTAAAAAATAATTGAGGGTCTGTGCATGCTTCGAAGGTGTTGCTTTAGTTAGCTTCTTAAACCGCTTACGGAGAATCAAGGGTGTTTGACAAAAATTATGAAGTCTTCGGTAAATGTAAACGCTTTCACCAACATTTATGCAAATTTACTAGAATATTCTTTTTAATAGATTTAAAATTATTAAAATATTATTTTCTATCATATGTTTCTAAAAATGAGTATATCCTTACAATTTAATTTTTTTTTTAAATTATTTAATTGCAACATTTAATCAAAAAATAATATTATATCAGACATAAACGAATGACAATACGAGAAATGACGACTTAAATATGTCCAACCTACCCCGCCCTACCCACACTTACCCCACCCCCTCCTCAAATTTCTATGTCATATTTTTTTTACTTATATAAAAAATATAATTTTTTTTCTTCCCCTTTACCCCGCCCTACCCCCAACCATACCCCCATTGCCCTACCCCATCCTCAAATTTCCATTTCATATTTTTTGTTACTTTTATAAAAAATGATTGAAAATATGAAATTTTTTCTTACCCCCGCCCGACCCCCACCCCCACCTCATTGCCCTACCCATTATCAAATTTCTATTTCATATTTTTTGTTACTTTTATAAAAAAAATTATTAAAAAATATAATTTTTTTTCTTACCCCACCCAGCCCTACCCCTACCCCCACCCCACCCCATCGGCCTAACCCATCCTCAAATTTCTATTTCATATTTTTTGTTACTTTTATAAAAAAAAAATATATATGAATTTTTTTCTTACCCCGCCCTCGCCCTACCCCATCCCACCCCATTGCCTTACCCATCCTCAAATTTCTATTTCATATTTTTTGTTATTTTTATAAAAAAAAATAATTTTTTTTACCCCGACCCTACCCCTATCCCCACCCTACTCTATTCCTAAATTTCTATTTTATATGAGGATATTATATGAGATTAAAAGAAATTTTGTGAAAAGAAAATGATAAATAGATCCAAAAAAGAAATTAAATGAATGAACAAAAAAGACTTCTGCAGAAGCACTTCTCCAGAAGCACAAAATTGATGTTTGTGGTTCTTTTTTCATCTAGAAACACTTTTTCGCTTCGAAAAAAGATGTTTCTACTCCGGAGGGCGTGACAAAAGAAGATTGGCCAAACGCCACGTGAATACTCTTGAAATTTGCACTTCAGATAATTTAGATATTTGTGAGATAAAATAAAATTAATAAAAGGAAAGTGTAGATACATTAGAAAAAATTGAGAAAAAGCAGTTTAGTTAATCAAAAGAGGGGAAGATGGGTAACCGAGCGAGTTAGGGAAACCCAAGTCAAGATGGTATCAATGGAAGTGGACAACCTTCTCCAGCGAAAACAATGCGTTTACCAATCTTTGGTATCTATTCCTCTTCCTTCCTTCTTGTCTAGTCTTGTAGAGTAAATATCTTTTCATTAATTTTGTAGCTACAAATACAGGATGAGAGTTTTCTGATTGAGAAGGAAGTTTACAGGGGTCAACAGTACAGCCAATTATATTTTGCTAGGCTCCATTTGATCCGGACTCTCCTTTACTCTCTCCTTCCCAATTGGAAACCCTATTTACCTGGTAATTACTACATCCTTCTATCAAATACGACTATTATTACACTTTTCCTTCATTACTGCATTCCGTTTGCAGTCTGTACTGTTCTGGGATTAGAGCAAGGCAAAGAATGCATTATAGTTGGGACACTCTACAAGCACATGCACCTTAAACCTTCTATTCTGGACGAGTACTCTAAGGAGGTATAATCACTCAACATGTTGATTTTACCTATCCCTTTTTTAAGCCATTAATAATCAAACTTGGTTGTACAGAGATCTGCTTCACCGCTTGTACAGCGTCATAACTTTACTCACCCAGATGATAATTTAGTTCTGGAAGATGAGAGCGGAAGAGTCAAACTAAGTGGTTCTTTGCTTTTGCCGTCTACATATGTAACAGGTGAGTAGCTTTAGCTCAATCCTGTCATGTCATGTGGCTGATTTTTTATTGTACGATTCAGGGACTTTTAGCTGGTTATCTAATGACATTTTTGGTTGAAGATGTAGTCACTGACTGATGTTACTTTTTCGATAGGAGAGTTTTTCTCCCTTTAGTTGGCTCATGAAATGAATTGCTTTTATATATCTGAATGTTTTGTAGGTAATGTTATTGCATTGCATGGAAAAGAAACTAGTGCTGGTGACTTCTTGGTTGAAGATGTTCTAGAGGCTGGCCTACCACAACAAATAGAGCGACCAATTCAATTAGGTATCGAGTACCTAACTTCTCTGTTTTCCGTTGTCAATGACTTTATCTGTTGATTTGTGCTTGTATTCATTGAATACCGCATCCATACATGCAACAATTTTTTTCATTTTAGATCTCTGATTGGTACACCTGGGGCCATTATAGAAGTTTCTGCACAAAAAGTTGAGCTAAAAATTCCTTTAGTTTAGCCTACTCTTTTTCCTAAGATTGTTTTGTTGAAAGCTATGCTTTATCCTATGTGAAAAATCAGTGGTGGAAGTAGAGCAGCTCATGGTCAACGCGTCGTCTAAGCTTAGCATACTTGATTTTAAAACTCTGGCCATTTTTTGTCTAGTTAAGTTTATTTTCTTTCACGCACCCAAGGGTGTGGCCTAGTGGTCAATGAAGTGGGTTAGAACCATGGGGTCTCAGGTTCAAATCCCAGAGACAAAAAACACTAGGCGATTTCTTTCCATCTGTTCTAGCCTTGGTTGACAGAGTTACCAGGTATAGGTATGTGTTACTGGTGGGAGGTGGCAGGTATGTGTTGGAGAGTCGAACCACGGTTATATAAAAAGTTGATTTTCTTTCACGTCTCTAATATATTGTTGGACCTTCGCTTCCTACAAGGTCCCCTTACTACTCAATCACCTCTCTATAATGGCTCAATTATAATGAATAAATCTGTTTCTTAGACAGCATCAATAGGCAGAGAGTCTTGATTTTTTTTTTGTTTATGTCTTATCTATGTATTGGCCCATTTCTGATTTTCATCAGCTTGTCTATGTGAACTTTGAAGCTCATTGGAATTGCATAATCAATTAAATATGATTTTTTTCATAACTAAGAGGTTGTTAGACTCTATAAAAGTGTCAAATTCTCTAGTGCTGCCTTCAACTAAAGGAAAAACTATTTTTATTTCAGTTCCTTTTTTTCCTGGAACATAACTAGACATCTTCCGTTTGATTTAACAGGTGAAGATAAATATGTGGTTTTGATCTCTGGTTTGAGTGTTGGGAGAAACTCTTCTAGTCCTCTCCAGTTTCAACTTTTTGTTGATCACATTACTGGACATTTAGGAGATGAGAAGGTTCAATAGTATTCTATGCTTTATTTTCTACTAATAAGTATTGGATACATGACATATAGCTAATATTTTGCTATCCTGTAAATGTACCACTTGAAAAGGAACAAAGCATTGCAGCTCAAACAGTTCAAGTTGTTATTGCTGGAAACTCTGTTGAAGTTCCTCATGGACTTCTCAACGGACAGGTACTATTCTTTACTTTGTCCTTGTAGCGAACTTCTGACTTTCCATGTCTTATCCATCCATTATATTTTCCCATGTGTACCTCAGAGAAATGCTACCTCTCATCACAGAGGAGGATTTTTTGCAATCACATGCCAGAATTGCTAACATTTCTCTCTGGCTTCAAACTTGTAGATAGAAACAGGAGGAGCATTTTGCTGTTCCACATGTAGATTAAATGCCAAGAAGCATATTTGAGCAATTGTTCGTTTTAATGCGTCAAATGCTCTTGTGATTATAAGTGCTACATTAATTAGTATGGATTTTGCTCATTAGGAAATGAAAAAAATGAAGTCAACAAGAAACAACGCTAGTAACTGTTTGGTGTCAAGACTTGTTGTTGTACTTGCATTAGATACAGTTTTCTCCAGTTTTTTAGTTTTGTTAGGGACCTCTATGTCAATGTAGGGTTAAGTGAGATTTAGAGAAACTATAGTTATTGAGAACCCTAATTTACTAAAAGACATAGTTTAGTTTTAATAAATTGGTCCTAAATGGACCGAAATGGTTCTAGAGGACCTTTACTAATGATAGGGGCACTCCCTTTCCTCCCTTGACAACAGTCTACTATAAAATGGTCTAACTAGACATTAATTCCACCGTCCCTCCTACTTCCTAGTTCTTCATCCATTATTCAGATTTTCTATTTATACAATAGACCGAGAAGATAGTTAACCTTTTTGACCTCTCAGTCTGGCAGGTTTCTCCTAACAGACACATAAATTGTATATTCAATAGAATTTTCCTCCATCTTCCTTTGCTGACAAGAAATTCTAACAGACTCAAAGCCGTTACATAAAGGTATGTGTTGGTGCAATCTTTGATTCTAAATAGGACATTGCTATAAAACTTCTCCGATACTTCCATAATGCTTTGCGAAAGAGCCACCTTATATGGTATAGTAAACTCGTTGATATCCAATCTTCTTGTTGAGTGCCATTTTTTTCTGTGAAAACTCTTCTTTATAATACTTTCTCCTCCGCTTCAAACCTCCAAATCCATTT
Organism: Przewalskia tangutica; assembly: GCA_029844215.1. Taxonomy (NCBI): domain Eukaryota; kingdom Viridiplantae; phylum Streptophyta; class Magnoliopsida; order Solanales; family Solanaceae; genus Przewalskia; species Przewalskia tangutica. The sequence continues at coordinate 39,537,654 of CM056720.1, read as the reverse complement.
ACCGAGCAAGGCCGTGTTGAAGAACTGCAGCAGAAGATACTCTGGTTATTTATTCAAATCAAGCAAGTACACCAACAATAAACCCATTGTAATCCACAAGTGGGGTCTAGGGAGGGTAGAGTGTACGCAGACTTTACCCCTACCTTGGTAGGTAGAGAGGCTGTTTCCGATAGACACTCAGCTCAAGTAAAGCAGAAACAACATCAGGATAACAAGAAAACTAAAGCAGAAGAGAACTAGTAATAATAGAAAACTAATAATAAGAAATACGAGAATACTAAAATAAAAAAATGACGGAAATAATACTGATCCTACAGGAAAGGAAAATAATACTAATTATGCTACTAGCCATCTGCCCTAATTCTCGACCTCCACACCCTCCTATCTAGGGTCATGTCCTCGGTAAGCTGAAAACTTGTCATAACATGCCTGATCACCTCTCCTCAATACTTCTTCGGCCTACCTCTACCTTTCCCCCAACCCTCCATCGCCAGCCTCTCACACTTCCTTACGGGAGCGTATGTGTCACGACCCGTTCCGGGGACCGTGACTGGTGCCTTACCCCGGGCACCCAAGTAGTCATACATCAGAGAAATCAGCGGAAAATAAAAACAAGACAGGAATCAATATGAAAAGAAAACAGTTTATCTGAGAAAACTTCGCCTTTCGGCATATATATATATCAAAGTTTGCGCTACATCCCAACCGCATAACAGACTACTGCACTTCTGGCAAGTAGATAACTATGGCGACAGGCCCCGCCATACCTCGAATGTACATATATCTACAAATACGCGAGAACCATACCAAAAGTCGAGCCTCCGAGAAGATGGAGCTCACGACACCAAAGTAGATCCTAAGGATGTGGATCTAGACTGCTTCCTTACTCAAGCATTTAACGCACTCAAGGAGGTCAAGCAACAGTACTAAGTATGTGAAATCAGCATCAAATGAAATCAGTGTCAAAACCATTTGTAAATACAATCGCTTAAACTGCACATATACAACATAAACAAGAGCAAAATAGATATATCAGAATCGGTCTTTTCTAGGCCGCTAATGATCGGCAAGGCCAATCGCCCATAGTATCATTACGCGTGCCTAATCCTCGACTTCCCGCACTCGCATAGTCAGCACATGACCCGTGATAGCCGATAGACGACGGTAGCTAGCCCCTGCATTCTCCTCGACTCCCGCACCGCATAGTCACATAGACCGCGTAGTCACATTGCATCGCATAAGTGCACTCGTGACGGATAATACACCGAATGATCAATCCTGAACTCCCGCACCCGCATAGTCACACCATCGCATAAAGCCGATAGACCGCATCGCGTGGCAAGCCCTGATAACAAGTCGGGCGGTATGTGATATAATAACAAGATAATCTGGCCTTAACGCTTAACAACGTAAGCACAAGAATAACCCCTTACACAACAACACAAGACACTAACACACGTAGCATCATAACACGGTTACTTATCAAGCATCTCACTATACTTTTCGTAAATCAATACAAGACTTTCATAAACAAATAAGTTAACCGTCCTTTTATCATTCTTAAGTCGTTATACCTAACTCCCATAAAGTCGTATAACTCTTAAGCTTTTAAAACCAAGTTACTCTTTTTCAAAAACGATTCTTAATTCTTTTTGAAATACTTCAAGATTCTTATTATTCAGTGCTTAAGTCAAAAGACATCAGTAAAACTACATTCGCTAACACACGACGCCTACCGCACTATATATATATTCTTTTAAAATATCACGCCAAGAGGATAGAAGAATCACATACCTTCTACGTAAATCCACCGCCAAGTCGAATATGTCGCTACGCAGAGAATCAACCTATAATAGTCGATACGCCTATCAACGCCTAGACTACTCAGAGACTATTCTAAGCAGAGGGTTCTTTATTCTACGGAATTGGCAAGACTTCCTACCCACAAGTTACCCAAGTTCATCAGAATACAAATTCTATGTAAGTACGCTTTAATTCTTCTTCATATCCTTCTACGTGATTACAGTTCAATTTTAATATCCTTCTATATCTTATACTCAAGTCTTAACTATTCTTATATGTAATATCCGACACAATAAGGACAAGAGTGTTTACCTCGATAAGCCCAAAATTATCCAAGTTAAAAGTCGATCCCGAGCAAGGTTTAGCTCCTAATCAGACGCCCAATCCGCCTCCAAGAAACCCTTAAGTTTCTACACAACTTCTACCTTCTACTTCAACCAACTACGAAGTTTCTCCTGTGGTTTCGCTAGTGACAAATGGAGATAAGTGTAGTATTTCTAGGCTTTTTAGTATAGAGGTGACTTTGGAAATACAACAAGGTATAAAGCTAAAGTATTTGAGAATAGTAACAATACTGAAGACAACTTTCTACCAAGGGTACTTACTGGCCACTAGGCTGTATGAGAGGGTGTTTCGCTAAGCTCTCTGAGTGTGGAGAATGAGGCTGGACGGTTGCTCATAAGGGAAGGAGTTTTGAGACTGAAGAATGATTTGTGGACGAAGAGTTCATCAACCTGCGGGTATTTATAGTGGCTTTCAAGGTCTAAGATGAGGCAAGTGAGGCGTGGACGGTGGGATTTGCACATGTTGCACCCTAACCTACTCCACAAATCTCTCACAAAACATCGACCCAAGATTTAAGCCCCAAAACCACGCCAATCGCCCAAGGCATTTGCCCTCGTTGCTCCACTGAGGTGACAAGTTGTCACCCTCTCGCTGGCCCAAAATGTTCCATCCTCTAAAAATCCGCAAAAATTATAAATGACAAATTTAATTTTCCTCGCAAGTTTTGTAAAACGCTTCGCTGAAACCATCCGCTTCTGGTTGTGCACAAATTTCGCCAAAGTGCCTAACTTGTTACAACTTTCAGACGCACGCCTCACGCATATACTGAAATACGGTATAACATTCTCCTCCTTAGAAACATTCGCCCGAATGCCTTCCCAAGACAGATAATGATAAGGTTTCATAACTTAAACAGCTAGCAAATGCCTCATACGGCCACAATACAAAGACTTAAGCAAATATGACAATGAAAATTTACAAGTAGGAAAGTGAGTTACCCGAGGCGCTGGAATAGCGAGGATACTTCGCCTCACGCCCTCCTCGCCTTCCCACGCCATCTCCTCCTCGAGCTCGCTCCGCCACAAGACTTTGACGGCCACGCCCCGTCCGCAGACGCCTAACTCGACGATCGACATCGCATGGAATCTCTCATACGATAACCCTCGATCACCCGGACATCGCCAATCGGACGACTCTAGACGGATCCCCGATACATCTCTCAAGATAGAAACACGAACACCGGACGCATCGCCCGTGCTCGACGGCAGATTCAACTCATAGTAACCTCGCTTACCTCGCGACAACTGAACGCCCAACGTATTCTGGCCGAAGTTTCCTTTCTTCCCGATCTCATCACACCCTTCACGGGCGACACCTTCAGAAAACCCAATCATCAACTCAACCTGTGACGCCGACGACGATGATTCCGTGATATGACTTCGCCGACTTAAGCCGCCAAGAATCGCCTCGATAAGCTTCACCTTATCCATCGCTCACGCACCAAATCCGTCCTACTAATCGTACTCGCCACATCGAACCAGCCTTATCGCCGACCGCACTTCCTCCCATACAAGGCCTCATAAGGCGCCATCCGAATACCGGAGCGTAGCTATTATTATACGCAAACTCAACTGTAGGCAAATGATCCTCCCACTACCCTCGGTCAATAACACAAAGCTCGCAGATATCCTCAAGAGTCCGATAAGGCGCCACCGTCGTCTGCTCTGCGGACGGAATGCAAGACTGTGCTCACCGCCCCTAAACCCTTCTCGAGCACTCCGTAAGCTTAGCCGTGAACCGCTCCTGTCGATATGATCGAATAGGACTCCATGCATCGACGATCTCTGATATAAAGTCCGCATAATCTCACCAAAAGTCGCCCCGACGGAAGAAAGTGGCTGATTTCACAACCGCCGACGATAACCCATATAGAATCACGCCTCTCCGAGCGAGGTAATCTCGTGATAAAGTCCACGCTGATCACCTCCCACTTCCGTGCTCGATCTCAATCGTCGCAACAAACCACCGTGCCTCGTGCTCTATCTTCACCGCCGACAACACGCATCGAGCTACAAACTCGCAACGCCCCTCTTCAAGCCATCCCACCAATACACGATCTGGGCGTCGCGGTACATCTTCGTCGACTTCGACGGATAGAGTAACGCCGCGCGCAGGCTTCCCTAACTCGCGCCAAGTCCTCGCAATATCCGAACACACAACTCGCCAAACCTTAGCACCATCCATCAAAAGCGATCCTTCCTCACGTAAGAGTCGATCACGATACCGAATCAAAACCGATCTCAAATCGCCGCTTTCTTCACCTCTCGACGACGGAAGACTTGCAACCTCTCGAACTCGAACCCCATCGCTATCGTAATCAATCAATCTGACTCCAAGGCTCGCGAATCGATGCAAATCACGAACCATGCCCTCCTCCTCCGCACATCCGATAGTTACCCATCGACTCTACGACTGGCGGCATCCGCCACAACATCGCCTTCCCGTGGTACAGATATCGACATCATAATCCTTAAGCAACTCTAACCACCGCTCGCCGTAGTTCACTCCTCCGTCAAGATATATCGAGGCTCTCGCGGTCCAGATAAATATCCACACGAACCCCATACAAATAAGGCTCTCCAGATCTTCAAAGCGCGAGTCACCGCCGCTAACTCCAAATCACGCGGGTAGTTCCTCCTACGCTTCTTAAGTCGCTGACGCTGTGACGCTTATAACCTTACCCACCGCATCAACACACATCCGAGCCCGACGCCCGACGATCACAATACACAACATAACCGCTGACCTCCGGAAGAGTAAGAACGGGCGCCGCCGCCTTTTCAAAGAATCGAAACCCCGCCACAAGCATCACCATCAAACTTACCGCTTTCCGAGTCACCTAGCCAACGCGCAGATACAAATTTCACGAACCGATAATAACTCGCGAGGCCCGTAAAGCCGCACCTGGCCGGGAGTAAGAGTCTCAGCCAAGTCCCGATCGCTTCGATTCGCCGATTCACCCGAACGCCATCACTCACAATATGCCTAAGAAAAGCCACCGGTTAACTAAAACTCACATTTGGAAAACTTCGCATAACCGCTGTCCCGAGAACTTCAAGACGGCCTCAAACGCTCGTGACGCCTCGCCCGAGAGAGAATAAACCAAGATATCATCAATGAACACTATCACAAACGCGTTCAAAAATGGCTTGAACACTAGTTCATCAAATCCATAATACCACGAGCATCGTCAACCCGGAAGATACGACTCAACTCATAATGCCCGCATCGTCCTAACGCACCCAGTGGACATCCGCCTCGACTGCACTGATGATAGCCCGATCGCAGATCAATCTGAGAAACATCTCGCACTCGCAAATGGTCGAACAAATCATCAATCCCGGGAAAGGGTATTCGTTTAATAGTCACCTTGTTCACCGCCAGAATCAACACACATACGCAGCTGGCCCCATCCTTCTTTCTTCACGAACACACGGCTTCTGGAGAAACACTAGGCCCGATGAAACCCTTTCTCCAAAGAAATCTCTCACCGTCCTTCAACTCTCTCAACTCTGCAGTGACATTCTCAGATGCGAACGGAAATAGCCGAGTGTCCGCAAAGACATCGATACAAAACTCTATCTCCTCTCGTGAGGACACCCGAGGTCATCCGAAACACATCGTGGAACTCTCTCGACTACAGAATCGATCAAAACTGCACCGCACCTCGTGATCAAACACCCGAACGAGACGGTAGATGCACTCTTCTCGCACCATCTTTCTAGCCTCGAGGTAGGAAATAAACCTACCCTACGATACAAGTTCCTCCCACTCTATAACCGGCCTCAGAAATCGAACTGCACTCACTCTCTCCCCGCAGCTTCATACGGACATAGCAAGACGCTAACCAATCCATGCCCACGATCACATCGAATCGCCATGTCCAACTCTATCAAGTTTCCGCCAGGTCCGACGATCGCATAAAGACACCGGGCAAGCCCTATATACCGCCGAGCTACCACCGAACTACCCATCGCGTAGCTACCTCGAAGCGGTTCATGGACTCGTGCTCTATCCCTATCCTACTAGCAATAAGCGGAGATATATGTGACAGCAGTAACCCGATCTATCAAGGCATACACATCACAACCGTAAATCGATAAAGTACTCGACGACGCCAGCGACGCCCCGGTCCCGCCGCCAGACAGGCATAAATGCGCTCGAGGACCGCGAATCGACCCGCACCACGACTCGCCGCGACTGCCGTCCTCGAGAACCCCGCCCGGCGAGCGATCAGAGGGATTAAGACCAAGAATGCATCGTAGTCGACTTACCACCAAAGATCGCTCGTCCGACAGTTCTCACATAACGCACCGCCGCCACAAGCGTAGCAAACTCCCGGCAGTACTACAACTCCTCGAATGGAATCTACCACATCGGACACACCGAAAGCACTCGCACGCTAGCACCTCATACCCGAAGTCCAAGTCCTGGCCCCGACCGCCTCAATACTGGATGTACCAAATGACGTAGAGCGCCCGAGCCGGCCGTGGTGCACCCAGACGTCACGAAGCCGCCCACCCCGAGAGCTACCAAAAGATTCGCCGCTCGCCTTCTTCTCGCCGCCGATATTCGCCGACCCGGCGGCTTCTACGCCTCGCATCCAAGCGCACGAGCTCGCATACGTAATGTCCATGCTCGTCAAGAGCCACACCCGCACAAGACTCGCCATATAATCATCTAGCCCGCGACGTAGCCGACGCACTCGCCCTCCATATTCGCTACCAACGCAGTGGACATATCGAGCCAACGAATCGAACTCAACGTTATACTCCCTAATCGCGGCGCTCTCTCGCCTCAAAGAATAAAATTGCTTACCGCGTTCTCCTCATCCGCGGAGGCGTTGAGCGAAAAGCCTCCGAGAACTTATCCTGCGAATGGGACGCTGCTTTCCCGGATAACTCCCACGACCAAAACTAATCGATCGCAGATCACGCACTTACGGAACCGAAGATCACGACTCGGCCTCCAAGCTCGATCACTGTGACGATCCTTCAGAATCGACGGATGAACTCCTCGCGATCATCTCGTGCCTCGACCAGTAACTCGCGCTACAACTCGTAAAATTCCGTAGCCGCAAATCGTCGATTCTCGTAACCGCAGACATCGCTGAATCGAATCGCGATATCCACTTATCTCATGTTCGCCACGATCTCCGCCAAGAATCGCCATCTCTCAGAATCTATCTCATCCGCCTGTGCCGCGATCGAGGCGTAGTATCATGGTCTCATGCCATCGCTACGCTCTAAATCCCTCTCGGGCGCTGCGAACTCGCTGCTCTGCATAGATCGGGCCTCGAGCCTCGTGACTTTGTCCCACTAGCGCCTCTACGCTTGCCTTCGGGCCCGTTGCCTTTACGCGAGGCATAATCAAAGAAAGGAAATACGTTAGAGGGTCCAACTTATAACACACCTCTAAGGCACGATCTCGAGTGAGAAGAATGGAAACTAATCCTAAATATCCTATAGCCTCCTCGATTATCGCGCGCACAACACACCGATAATCAAGACTTACTAGATACGGCTCAGACACCTTCCGAGGATTAATCGCTCGATACACTTTTGTCACGACCTGCCTGGTCCGTGGATCGTGCCTTACCCCGCACCCAAGTAGTCATACATCGTAGAAATCAATAAAATAAAACAAGACAGAATCAATATGAAAAGAAATAGCTTTATCTGAGAAAACTTCGCTTTCTGCATATATATATATCAAAGTTCGCGCTACATCCCAACTGCATAACAGACTACGCACTTACGAAGTAGATAACTATGGCGGACAGAGGCCCCGCCATACCTCGAATGTACATATATCTACAACACAGGAGAACCATACCAAAAGTCGAGCCTCCTATAAGATGGAGCTCCCGACACCAAAGTAGTAGATCCTAAGGACGTGGATCTAGCACTGCTTCCTTACTCGCGACATTTAACGCAGCCAAGGCGAGGTCAAGACAACAGTACTAAGTATGTGAAATCAGTAGCATCAAATGAAATCGTGTCCAAAACCATTTGTAAATACAATCGCTTAAACCGCATAAGTACAACATAAACAAGAGCAAAATAGATATATCAGAATCGTCTTTTCTAGGCCGCTAATGATCGGCAAAGCCAATCGCCCATAAGATTACATGCGTGCTTAATCTCGACTTCCCGCACTCGCATAGTCACACATAGACCCGCATAGCCGTGATAGACCAAGACGGTAGCTAGCCCTGCATTCTCCTCGACTCGCACCGCATAGTCACATAGACCGCATAGTCACATTGCATCGCATAAGTGCACTCCGTGACGGATAATACACCGAATGATCAATCTCGAACTCCCGCAGCCCGCATAGTCACACGCATCGCATAGCCGATAGACCGCATCGCGTGGCAAGCCCTGTGATAACAAGTCAAGGGGGTATGTGATATAATAACAGTACAACGGTCTTAACGTTTAACAACGTAAGCACAACAAGAATAACCCCCTTACACAACAACACAAGACACTAACACACGTAGCATCATAACATAGTTACTTATCAAGCATCTCACAATACTTTTCAGAAATCAGTACAAGACTTTCATAAACAAATAAGTAAACCGTTCCTTTTATCATTCTTAAGTCGTTATACCTAACTCCCCATAAAGCTGGTATAACTCTTAAGCTTTTTTAAAACCAAGTGTTACTCTTTTTTTCAAAAACGATTCTTAATTCTTTTGAAATACTTCAAGATTCTTATTATTCAGGCTTAAGTCAAAAGACATTGCCGTAAAACTACATTCAGTTAACACACGTACGTCTACCGTACTATATATATATTCTTTTAAAATATCATGCTCAAGAGGATAGGAAGAATCACATACCTTCTCGGCGAAATCCACCGCCAAGTCGAATATGTCGCTACAGAGAATCAACCTATAATAGTCGACACGCCTATCAATGTCTAGACTACTCAGACTATTCTAAGCAGAGGGTTCTTTATTCTACTAAATTGGGCAAGACTTCCTACCCGCCAAGTTACCCAAGTTCATCAGAAATACACCCATGTAAGTACAGTTTAATTCTTCTTCTGTTATCCCCTTCTACTGTGATTACAGTTCAATTTTAATATCCTTCTATATCTTATACTCAAGTCTTAACTATTCTTATATGTAATATCCGATTACAATAGAAGGACAAGAGTGTTTACCTCGATAAGCCCAAAATTATCCAAGTTAAAAGTCGATCCTGAGCAAGGTTTAGCTCCTAATCTGTACGCTCCAATCCGCTCCAAGAAACCCGTAGAAGTTTCTACACAACTTCTACCTTCTACTTCAACCAACTATGAAGTTTCTCCTAGGGTTTCGTTTAGTGACAAATGGAGATAAGGTAGTATTTCTAGGCTTTTTAGTATAGAGGTGACTTTGGAAATACAACAAGGTATAGGCTAAAGTATTTGAGAATAGTAACAATACTTGGAAGACAACTTTCTACCAAGGGGGGTACTTCCGGCCACTAGGCTGTATGGGGAGATGGGTGTTTCGCTAAGCTCTCTGAGTGGGAGAATGAGGCTGTGACGAGAAGCTCACAAGGGAAGGAGTTTTGAGACTTGGAAGAATGATTTGTGGACGAAGAGTTCATCAACTCGGGGTATTTATGTGGCTTTCAAAGGCTAAGATTTAGGCAAGTGGAGGCGCTGAGGGCAAGTATTTGCACGTTGCACCCTAACCTAATCCACAAATCCTCACAAAACATCGACCCAAGATTTAAGCCCCAAAACCACGCCAATCGCCCAAGGCATTTGCCCCTTTGTCGCTCCACTCGGGGTGACAAGTGTCACCCTCTCGCTGGCCCAAAATGTTCCATCCTCAAAAATCCGCAAAAATTATAAATGACATAGCCTAATTTTCCTCGCAGTTTTGTAAAACGCTTCGCCTAAAACCATCCGCTTCGGTTGTGCACAAATTTCGCCCAAAGTGCCTAACTTAAGGCTAAACTTTTGTACGCACGCCTACGCATATACCCGAAATACGGTATAACAAGATGTGCCGCTTCCTCCGAAATATCCGAACTATCTCAAATTTCGCCCCAGATCTTGTCCGCCACGGAGGCTACTCCCACCTTGTCCCAAATTTCTTCATTCTAACCATACATCTTCTAGTAAGCCCGGGGGGGAATGAAGACATGTCTGTTTAGATCAATACTTTAAATCTGCATGCCTTCTTTATCACCGGGATGATCAAAATAGTTGCAAGAGTAAATGGCTGAATTGCTAAGATGCAAGAAAGCATCCACATGCTTTATGCTTTTTCTTCATTTAAAAGGGCTTGCCCCTAAACTACAAGCTACACGCCTTCAATTTCAACATTACATCGTTACAATGGGTTCAGGCAAGCCCGATATACGATGTGTGACATCCTCGTCAATCTCCCTATTACCTTGGATTATAGCCCCAAGGTACTTGAAGCTCCCTTTTTTTTAAATTGGTAATTGCATCTTTTATATTTCAGATGTAGCAAACAATACTTAGGTAGTACTGAAATCATATTTACAACACAACTCAAAATCTTATTGTCCTCTTTTTATATTGAATCTAAAACATCAATAATAGAGACGGTATCATTTGAGTAGATCTAATTGCACCAAAAACACAAAAGCAAGATAAAGTTTAGCTTAATCTTCTGCAACCCATTCTCCAAATTCTTAAAACATCTGAAATTTCTCTCCTTTTAAATCGTCCACCGGATGCAGGTAGGGACAATTCTCCGTCTGCTCATGTCCTTTGCCTATAAGCCTTTCTCCCAACTTTTGAGAGCATCTGTGACTAGGGGTGGCAAACGGGCGGGTCAGGTCGGATATGGGCAAATCGAAAATGGGTAAACAAAAACGAATCAATTATCCGACCCGCCCATATTTAACACGGATAAAAAATGGGTTAACCCGACGGATAATATGGATAAAAAATGGGTTAACCCGACGGATAATATGAATATCCATATTTATCCAATTTGGCTTCATGTAGCTAATATGGAGAAAATTAATTTACTTCTTATCCGCAGATCCAATTCCTAGTATATAGTTGCACCTCAACATTTGTAGGAAGAATAGAACTTAAAAGTTTTTCAATGACACGACCTCCCAGAAACATTTTTCGAGAAATACCCACCCAAGCCTCCCGCAATTTGTCCGCCACGGAGGCTACTCCCACCTTGTCCCGGATTTTTTCATTCTGACCATATCCATTTTTTTTACCCATTTTGCCGCCCCTATCTGTGACCTTTCTAGCCATGGTCCAAGATATGCCTTTGAGATTTAGAATAATTCTCCATAGTTGAGTTGTATACTTGCAATGAAGGAAGAGTTGGTTGACTACCTCTGCTGTTTCTCCACACAAAAAGCATCTAGAACATAAAAGAAGTCCTCTTTTCATCACATTGTCTTGTTAAGGTCTGCTTCTTTAGCTAGTAACCACACAAAGCATGCTACTTTGTGGGGAATTTTAGTTTTCCAGATGTGTTTCCAAGTCCAGTTGACTATTTGCTGGTTAGAGTTTGGGACGACTTGTGAGTCCAGCTTCACATTCAAATTAAGCAAGTATGAAAGTAAATATGTGGAAATATATCTAGACAATAAAAGATATGTGGAATAGAAAGAGACAAGGAGCTTTATACTTGTTCAGATCACAAATGTCGAGCCTAGTCTAGTTCCTTGGGTAACAAGTGAGTTATTTTAAGAGCACCTTGAGGATTTTTTATTTGATTACAACTTGGTGATTTTCTATTGCTCACCACCAACATTACTAAGTTGGTTTTCACTCGATCACCAATAAGGTTCACCATCATTTAGTTTTCACTCGATCACCAACAATGAACGCACCAAAAAGAACCCACACAACTGGCCTTTTTTTCTTTTTTCTCACTTCTTACTTCACTACATTGGTCCAGCCCTTCCCCAGACCCCGCGTATAGCGGGAGCTTAGTGCACCCGGCTGCCCTTTTTTTACTTCACTACATTGTTACAACTTACAATGTATTTAGAAGCACAAGAGAGTTTTCTGGAGTAAGCTGGTAATTTATGTTGTTGCCGATTTTCTTTTATACCCTTTTGTATGAGATCTTCCTCTTGAATTTTTGGACTGTTAGTCCTCATTAATTCTACCGGTTTCTTACTTTGGTAATCAGTCTTTGACTTGCTTGATTACCATTTGAGATTCCCGTAAGATCTTTGTCCTTGATTGCAGTCCTGCATCATTCCAATCTTGACAGACTTTTTGACTTTGTACTCAAGCCTAAATGTAGTCTTGGTTCAACATTCATTTGGGAATAAAGGTATCCTTCAAACTTTAAAGTGCTCATAGACATAGCTTCCATTGGGAAAAGGAAGCCCTGTATTGAAGATTTCCCCTTTTTCATTTCCTAGAATCACTGCCTTCTATCCTTGGTTGCCATATTCAGAAGATATTTCTTCCTTGAGTCACGGCTTCTCAAATCTTCCCTTTGTAGGAGTGATCTTTTCTTCTTTGAATCTTGGCAGCTTCATCTTCCCCCCTTTTAGAAGTGGTTTGCCTTTCACAAGTCCATCTCCTTTGGACAAACAAGGCTCAGATTCTTGTACATCTTGAATTCCTTGCAAATATCTTCATTGTATAATTTTGTGACTGCATTCAAAGATCAACTTCATTAGTGACTGCACAAAGTTATTCAAATATATTTTTCATCATTATTAAACACTAGGGTTAACAAATATTAGTGACATAGAAAGTTAAAAAATGTTCCAATAATAGTTACTTATTGAGAACAACAAATTAGGTCTTGTTTCTGTTATTGTTATTAACTTAGCTGCTCTTGGATCTTAAATTTCTGTGCAAAACTAGTTGAATAGACCCTTGTGGTCCAGCCTTTCCCCAGACCCCACGCATAGTGGGAGCTTAGTGCATCAGGCTGCCTTTTATTTCAAAGATTCAAGATAATAGTATTTAATTAGTACAGGTTCATTTTAGTGGACTTATGTCTTCGTTTCATTAGATTTTTGCTCAGGTCTACTCCTAAAATTGATAATGGTTTATTTTTTCCATGTGCTGCAAATTCTTTAATTTGATTTTCCTCGGAACTGGAAATGACTAGTTTCCATCTCCATCAAGAAACTAACAAAACTTGATTGTGTTGCAGAGTTTGGGTTCAAAGGACCAGTCCAGATTGTTTGAGCCGATTAAAGAGCTAGATATTTTGTTAACTCAGGTCTTCTTATCCTAAATTGGAACCAACATACTAGTGCAAACTATACAATATTTGGTTCAGAAAATGATTCTCTCCTTTTCCAGATTGCAGCAAGTATACCTTTGGATATCATGCCAGGGTCCAGTGATCCAGCAAATTTTGCCCTGCCACAGCAGGTCTTCCTTTGCTTAGCACATGTTTGAATACTACCAGCCAGAGCATTTCCTTAAGTCATTTTCTTTAGATTTTTAGAGGTTTAATTGGTTACCAGTGATCATTTATATAATTTCAGCCTCTCCATAGATGTCTTTTCCCCGGATCATCAGCTTATAACACCTTCAGATCTTGCACGAATCCACATTGCTTTGAACTTGACAACATCAGGTAATTTTCAATAGTTGATTATTTATTTGCTAAAGAAATTTATTCATTGTTCACATGGTTATTGCATGACTTCAGGTTCCTAGGTACATCTGGTCAAAACATTGATGATCTTGGCAAGTATTCGGAGGCAAACAACAATATTGAATTTATGGAGAGGACATTGAGGTGGAGACATTTAGCACCAACAGCACCAAACACCCTTGGTCAAAACCTTTTACCTTGATACACTTAAAAGTTCTTATGATTGTGATTTCCATGCCTAAAGTTTTCTACTCTGCCCAGTTTATTCTTTGGATTTTACAAATTCATGCTTTTAGATTGCAAATCGAGTTGATGACACAGACTATATGATCTTGGAAAAGAAAGAGCTAAAAAAATTGCCATAGTTCTTTGAAGGGTTTTCAATTCAGTTTGATTGCATATATTTCTTCCAGCTAAGTTGGTATATGCATCCCATTACATTTGCAGGGTGCTATCCTTTCACTGATAGGGATCCTTTCTATGTCGAAACATGTCCTCACGTTTATTTTGTTGGCAATCAGGATAAATATGAATCTCGCTTGATAAAAGGTATGTTCTGAAATTTTGAATTGTTAAATTTTGTAGAGAATGTATGTGATCATTACTACTGTCTGCAGGATCAGAAGGGCAGATGGTAAGGCTTATTTGCATTCCTAGATTTGCAGAGACTGGAGTCGCGGTGGTGGTAAGCCTCCACTGTTTTTATCAGCTGTCTCCTCAGCATCTTTAAATTAGCATAAGTTTATCAATTATACAGCCTCTCTAACTGTTCTTGCAATGAAGGAAACTACATAAGTTCTGTTTTGAAACAGAAATTAACTTTTTCTGCATAATGGATGTCTCTCTATGAAACATGAATTGGATGCTTAATAAATTCTAGTTCTCCAATATATTTCCTCTGAAGGTGGAGAGTTATGTTACTAATTGATATGCACTACTATTTTGTATAATTTTTCAAGAATTATTGTTTGATAGATATTTATCATTTTAAGTTACTTCAACCATTAGCTAGTTGTCTAAAAGCCTTTTAAATAGTTAATTTCAAGGACGAGCGCTGTCAAAGTTCCCCGCATTTTCCACATAAAATGTCATATAGTTATAATGGATGATTGTATCATGTGTTTGTCGTGCACACTTAGAAATGGATATGTTAGGTGCTGGCAATTCTTATGAAAGTGACTGAGAAAGAAAGGAAATTGCTACTGGTAATAGATTGTACAAGGATCTTAAACACTATTTACAACCAAGAAAGTTGTCCGTATGAAGTGGACAAAACTCCCAGAATCTGATATTCAAACATACATTGAATAATCTTAAAAAGTAATCCTAACTAGATATTAGTAGGACACATTGTCTACAATAAACAACTAGAAAACTGTAAAGCCTAATCTGATAGTAGTTGGAATATTGGTAACTGCCGGAGAGAATCAAGGAGGCAGTTTCTTTTGGCTGATTGGTTCCACCTCATGTGCAGTTCCAGAATCTTTTTTTCCCCTTTCATGCTTTCTTCTTCTAAAATATGTCTTCAAAGGTGGGGTCGTATCAGTGCACCCCCCCTGAAAAAATGCCTTGTCCTCAAGGTGAAAGGAAGCAAACTGACCAGCAAGTCATATTCTTCCCAAAGACCTCAAAGTTCCTTCACATTCTTTGGCAGAGGCCAATCCAAGAGTCTGGATATTTTTTCTGGATCCACGGCTACTCCCTTTCTAGAAATCACATGACCTAGAAACCCAATCTGAGGTTGTGCAAACAGACACTTTTTGGGATTAGCAAAGAAAGAATTGGTGAAAAGAAGATGAAGAACTATCTGGAGATGGTTTTGGTATTGCTGGAGGGTAGGACTATAGACCAAAATATCGTCAAAGAAAACCAAGATGAATTTTCTGAGATACGGTCTGAATAGGTCATTCATTGCAGATTGGAAAGTGACGGGAGCATTAGTGTGTCCGAACGGCATTACAGAAATTCATAATGTCCAAAATGAGTTCGGAAAGCTGTTTTATGGATATCAGCTGGCTAGACACGAATTTGATGGTACCCTAAATGAAGATCTATCTTTGAAAAAATAGTGGCTCCATGTAACTCATCCAGTAACTCATTAATATTGGGAATCAGATATTTATCTGGTACAGTTACCTTATTAAGGCTGCGTATTATCAACTCAACCTCCACGAATCATCTTTCATTTTCACTAGCAAAACTGGGCTAGCGAATGGACTTGAACTGGGACGAATGAAACCAGATTCTAGTAAAGCAACAACTTGGTTCTCAATTTCGGTCTTTTGGCCATGTGGGTAACGATAAGGTCTTATGTTTGGAGGTTTAGAATTTGGTAACAGAGGAATATCATGGGAATGTGCTCTAAATGGTGAAAGAGATGTCGGCTCAGAAAACAGACTGTAACTTATCTAAAAGTGTCTGAATTGGATTATCTGAATTCTCTGACAATTTGTTAAAAGATTGGAGGGAAGCCGTAGTGGAATTTGTCGATCTCACTCCTTGCAGTTGTAACGGTTTCCTTGCCAATTGAAAATTATAAACATATCCTTCCAGTTAGTTTGAATAGTATTAGGAGAAGCTAACCATTTAATACCAAAGACCAAATTAGCCCCTCCAATTGCAAATGGGTAGTAATATTGAGTGATGGTAAAGCCAAGCAACTGAATTTGAAGATTTCGGCAGACTTTATTGCAGCGGATGATGTCCCCGTTCCTTATTTGCACACCGAACATTGGAACTATTTCTACTGGAATTTTATGCTCCTTTACAATGGATTCTGCCACAAAATTATGTGTGGAACCACTATCCACAAGAATCAAAATCCGTCTCTGATTAATTTCGCCCAGAAGCTTCATTGTAGTACCAACTGAATTTCCCAAAATGGCATGGAAAGAAATTTCAGCAACGTCAGTTTCTTGAGGGTCGCCATCGTCACCATTTGTGGTGTTAACTTCATTAACGTCGTCCAATTGATCTCCTCCTGTAAGTTCCATGAGAGATAGTTTCCTTGATTTGCATCTACGACCTGGTGCAAATTTCTCATGGCAACGATAACAAAGTCCTTGTGCCATAAGACTTTTCCTCTCGGTATCCCATGGTCGAGTTTGAAGAGGTCGGCTGGATTGGAAGAAACACTACCTCGTGAATTTTGATGTGAAGAGGAAGAAGTAGTGTTGTTTTGGGTATTTTTAATAGATTGCAATGGGTTTTGTACAATGGGTCTGTTGGTTGGCGTCCAACTGGGCCCTCTATTGCTGCGCATTGAGCTTAATTTATTTTCAAATTCAAGTGCCAAACTCATAGCCCTGTAAACTGTTTTGGGCTTGTGAATCCTAACATCAGATTTAAGTTCCTCTTTTAGCCCATTCATTAACACCCCTAACAGACAGTGATCTGGCCAGTCTGTGACTCTAGATGAACGTTTTGCAAATTCTTGACGGTACTCCTCTATAGAACTTGTTTGTCGGATGCTACAAAGATGCTCGTCCGGATTTTGAAACTCTGCAGGACCATAGTTTTTGCAATGCTTTAACAAGCTCTTCCAAATAGAATAAATTTCGCTCACGATTAATCCAAGAGAAGAGATCGAGAGAATCACCTTCCAGATACATAGCAGCGATGTCCACTTTGTGTTCATCTGGAGTTTGATAGTAGCAGAAATATTTTTCTGCCTTCAAAATCCAACCTCTAGGAACCCCTCCTTCAAATTTGGGGAATTCCATCTTTGTATGTGTCCTCTGGGAAGGATTTTTTGGCCATCCTGGACTATCTATGTCTACTAAGATGGAGGTGAGGTCTGTGTACATTCTACCCTCCCCAGACCCCACATTGTGGGATTTCACTGGGTATGTTGTTGTTGTACGTGTTCGGTGACTGGTTTCCTCTTGTTGGGTGCGGCCAGTCTGGGATTTCAATGTAGCAACATCTACTGCCAGTGAATCAATTGTATTTAGTTTCGATGCTATGGCAGATAATTGTTGGGCAAGGGATTCCACATTGGGAGCGTCTTCTTGAAAATTAGAGGATCTGGTATTGACCATGTTGGATCGATTTGCTTTGATGCCAAAATGTTAGATGTTAGAAATTCTTATGAAAGAGGAAAGAAAGGAAATTGCTACTGGTAATAGATTGTGCAAGGATCCTAAACGCAATTTAACCAAGAAAGTTGTCCGTATGGAGTGGACAAAACTCTCAGAATCTGATATTTAAACATGCATTCAATAATCTTAAAAAGTAATCCTAACTAGATATTAATAGGACACATATTGTCTACAATAAACAACTAGAAAACTGTAAAGCCTAATCTGATAGTAGTTGGAATATTGGTAACTGCCGGAGAGAATCAAGGAGGCAGTTTCTTTTGGCTGATTGGTTCCACCTCATGTGTAATTTCAGAATCTTTATTTCCCCTTTCATGCTTTCTTCTTCTAAAATATGTCTTCAAAGGTGGGGTCGTATCAGGATATGTCAAATTCTTCTTTCATTACTATAATCTTACCATTCCTTAGAGTCCATTCCTTTAAACTTGTACGAAAACCACTTGTAGACTTACCCGAAGATAGAGAAATTAGCTCGCAAGTACCATTAGAGTGTAAGACAGACATTAAGAAAGAGTTCACTTGTATTCTTTGGGACAGAAACGAATGATAGTGATGATGCAAAGGCATAATGAGTTGGTGACAATTGATGATAATTAGACAAGTACGGATAGGATTTGGGAATAAAGTAGAGCGAATACCTTTCCTTGTGGAAATAGGATGACTCTCTGGGGACAAGTCTGTAACAAGGTGGTCTTGGTATCAAACAAGGTGGAAAGTTCTGATTCGTAGTAAAAAACAAGGTGGTCTTGGTATAAAAAATTTGAAGAATCAAAGTAAGGCTTTAAACTTGAAGTGGCTTTGGAGATATGCTCAAGAGTCACATTCTTTATGGGGAAAAGTGATCAAATTGAAGTATAAGGAGTTGGGTTATTGGGATACTAAGGAGGTCAACATGCATATGGTGTAATTGTTTGGAGGTCAATCAGAGCATAGTGGAGAGCCACTCTGTTATAAGAGTATATAATGGCAACAAAACAACTTTTTTGGAAGGATAGGTGGTTGGGAAACATAAGTTTGGAGGAGCTATTTCCTTATATGTTTGCTCTGACACAACATCATAACTAAAAAATGGCTAAAATGTGGTCACCTCAAGGTTGGGAGTTGATCTTCAAAAGAATGTTGAATGACCGGGAAATACCTAAACTAGTTGAGCTATATAAACATTGGAGTCTTTCCAAGGGTTGAAGGATAGGGTGGACTATTTGTGGCTGGGCATAACAAGGGGCACTACAAAGTGAGTTCAGGATATAAGACTATGACATGATTAAGCCACAAAACTCTAACTGGCCACAGAGACAAATTTGGAAAGTTAAAATATCTCTTAAGGTTGCTAGCCAAATAAGAATGTTTTGACACGTGAAAACTTGAGAAAGAGAAGGATTGTCTTAGTTTCAAATTGTGCTTATGTAGGGAAGCAAGTGAGACAGTAGGACATCTGTTTTTACGTTGCAAAATTACTGATCAGCTATGGATTTTTTTATCAATCTCAGAGGCATATCTTGGACAATGCCTAGCAAAATTGTTGACACACTTTCTAGCTGGGAGGAGGCTGGGATTGGGGTTAAGGAATAGAAGTTAATGGAGGATCATTTCAACTTGCATTGGACAATCTGGAAAAAAGGAACTCTAGATGTTTTGAGGATATAAGTAGCACTCTACAAAAGATCAAGCAAGACTATATGTTGCTATTTTGTTTTTGGTGTACAAAGAATCCCTCTGTAGATGCAGAATCAATCCTAGAAGTCCTCGACTCATGTTAGGATTTCGCTTTCTTAGATGATTAGTTTTTTTTCTTTTGTAAAGAGATTTTCAGTACTATCTAAGTCATGGTCTATAATACAAAGTTGTTACCTGTTAAAAAAAAAGTCTTACGCACCAACACGTTAGACATATGTCGCCATAATCTGACGGGTCTGGATGGCGCGTAGTGGTAAGATGGTGACGAAGTTGACTGGGTCTTGCTCGCGCCAGTGAGTGGTCTGAGTCTCATGGTGGTGTTGGTTTGATCACAACACCTACAGAAGTAGAGATGTGTTTGGACAATCAAGGAAAATCGCCAGAAAAGTTTTTCAAGTTCCAAATTCTCTTCCTATGTTGTTGGCCTTAACCAGGTTCTGATACCATATGAAGCGAAGGAGAAAATAAGAGAGAACTCGACTTGATTATTCCCTCAAGCTATTTGGGTTTAAATAAATATGTTTACATGTTCGAAAAAGGAAAGCAAATTAACACAAATCAATACCTAATTGTAATAGGAGTAAATTAAGCTATCTAATATATTTATATATATTCTAGAATATTCACAATGATTCTAACCCGGGTAAAGAATTTGGTGTTGCACGTAAATTGTCTGGACCAATTAAAGAGCACAGACGATGATGATAAATTAAGAGTGGTGGAGTACACCCGTGGGAGATAGAGTTGTACAAGGTGGAGTAGAAGGATAGGCAATGGTAGAATCTCCAGGAATGCCGAGTTGCTTAGAAGAGGAGGGTGCAAAGGAGGTTGACTTTCAAAGGAGGTTAACATCAGCATACATAAGGTACTGTCGGAGATCGGTTGAGTAGCACTGATATCCCTTATATTATCGGTGAATTTAGTCTGAGCAACATGATCATTTTTGGAAGATCGACCATGTAAATAATAGCACCTCACAAGTATGGCCTAATTTATTACAATAGCTACATTTTGATCAATTTTTCCAAGAACGACATCTGTTCCAATTTCCAGTCTGAGACGCTTGAACAAAAGAGTTTGTTGATGTCACTCTATGACTGGACGAAATAGGTGATGCGATAGGTGGTGCAACGAGCCATAGTAATCAAGAGAATAGATTATTGCGGTTACACAGAGAGTCAAATTCAGATGGAAGCCTAGCAAGTGTCAAAACAAAAAATATCTTTTGACGTCGCTCCAATTGTTTTGTCAATATTTACAATAGTAGGCATCAACTCATTGAACTCTTCCATCACTGCTTGAACTTGTCCAAGATAAGTAAAAAAATTTAAATCCTAGTTTTTATTGTTCGTCAGCTGAGAAATCACATTATAAAAATGGGATATGTGTGTAACCCACCAGCCTTTTTTCAAACTAAAAAGCAAGTCTGGAATGGACAAAATTGAGTCATCAACTTCGAATTAATAAATTCCAAAATAGGCGACACAATTGAGCATCAATCTTTTCCCATTCTCCCCTATCATTTTCATTAATATCCTAGCCTGATTAATTAAGTGATCTTGAACACCTTGCTCCTTCCACCATAATTGAATAAAATAAGACCAAGATAAATAGTTTGCACTACCTATAAAAGTGGTTGATAGAATGGTTCCGGATTTTAGAAACCATAGTTTTAGGACAAACTACATTTGATCCAAGAGACATGACGATGAGCCAAAGCAAAATCTAACCAAATATCAAATATATGATGAAGTAAATGTTACCAGAGCGCTGACAATGTCAAAAAAATAGAGTAAAATCGCTAGGTCGAAAATTGAAAAACAGGAAAAGCTAGATTTTATCCGGAAACTGAAGTTGGTCAACAGAGGATGGTGTTTTGGTGGTTGGAATGAGGAGGTACTTTGATGGGTAGCCTTGGAATGACCTGACGAAACCACAACAGGAAGAAGATTGTCAGAAGGAAAATCTCAACATGCGTTGACACGCGGAGCTGACGAGCTTGCTAGAAAATTGGTTCTAACCGTGCATGAGAGAGAGTGTAAGGTATGCTTTTGGAGTGACTGATTGGGTTATCTCACTGAAGGGTTGGGGACCCTATGAATTATGATGGTGTTGGTTTTTGCACAACACTGAAAGAGAAGGTGGTGATGCAAAACAACTCTAGAAAGTCAACCAGTTGTCTGGCTGTGTTTCCTTTCCCGTGTGTTTCTCACCATGCTCTTATACCATGTGAGAAAGAGAACACTGCTTGATTATTCCAGCAAGGAAAGAAAATCGATATATATTACAACACAATTACAAGGGAGCAAATTAAGATGCATAATATATCTATGATAACAACATACCCAGTGAAATCCCACAAAATGGGGTCTGGGGAGGGTAGAGTGTACGCAGTCCTTTACCCCTACTTTGAAGGTAGAGGTTTCCGGTAGACCCTCGATGTAAAGACAAATAATTCAAAGCAATATGAAAAAAAGAAATACCGGAAACGAATAAACCATGACAACATACTATAAAAGCATGATAGAATTGTAATGACCACACAAAAGAGCAGTAACAACCACAAAGTAAAACGATAGTCAAAGAACAAGAAACAACAAATAGTAGCAAAAATTGAAGGGAAAGAAACTACAAAAGTAATACTACGACTACTAGTATGGAAAGATAAGCAGGACAATGCTCTAGCCTTTCTAAGTCTAAGTAATGGTGACCCACCGAAGACTGGAGCTTCGTAACATGTTGACGAAGGCCCCCGAACTGAGGGTTCGAACTACCTATTAACTTTCTACTCTAATCCGTGTCCTCCATAACCTCCTATCTAAGGTCATGTCCTAGGTAAGCCGGGACTATGCCATGTCTCGTCTAATCACCTCTCCACAATACTTTTTTGTCCTATCTGTACCTCTTCTAAAATCGTCAATAGCCAACCTCTCACACCTCCTTCCTGGGGCATTCATGCTTTGCCCTCTTGTTCAGTGTACCGCTCTTTTTATATATGAAATTACTGAGCGCACTAGCGCGAAAGCCGTTGCGCGTTAGTGTTAGTAACGCGCATTCGTTTTCTTTCAAATCCAGCTTGAGGCTCTGCGTGCTAACTCCCTGTGGCGACTCCATCAACGAAATCTTTCCTGCTGGGTCTTAGGTGCAGTATCCCCGGGAAATCTCGTAATCAAAAGGAAGAAGGTGTCTTCGGACTCTTCCTGTGGTGGATGGAAATGGGAATAAGCTTCCCTCCTGTCGATCCTTGTCAAACTGCTCAACCCGCCAACGCTCGTGAAAACCCGGGTCGGTCGGTCCTCCATTCATCCGACCGGAGGGAGGCCACCTTCACAACCTTCTCCCTTTTATCCCTATGTTGGAATAAGGTAAGGCAGTTCGCTTGAGTTGCTCAACCGCCCCTTAGCCCGGTGCTCATGACGTGCTACGGAACCTCCACCGTGCCGGGGGAGGGGGACCAAAGCTATTTATTGATGTCGATTTAGATATGTTCATTGGCCTGCGACTGATCTCATCGTCCGTTTTCTCCCTCTTACCTATTCAAGAGTTCTCCCTAACGACACACTGTATATAGTCTCTCGAGATGGCCAATGTGAACAGTTCAATCAAACTTGTATGTGTGAAGCATATTGAAAGTGACATTGACAAAGCAAAGCACAGATTCCCTAGAATGTTAGAACTCGCATACGAGAAGGCGTAGTCAAAAACGGCACGCTAAGCTCCTTGCTTCGCCGCTTCGCTTTCGATTATTCAAAGAATGATGTTTTAAGCATCTCTATATGCCAGTCATCTATCTGACCTGACAAGGAGGTCGACTTTGATATCTCACCCCTGATCTCTACGGTTGGTTGAAGGTGTCTTGGAAGACGGGTCGCGGAAGAATATTGGGTTCGAATCCCATAGCCCCCAAGTCTCCATGGTCGTTCTTTTGAACATCTCTTTCGATTCTTCTAATGTAATGCTATCAGTCACCTCGTACTACCCCCCATTGCGCATCCTGTGTAACCTCAAGGAAAGGGAAAGCTCATACTACCGCGGAGGGAGGTCGTCTCCCAACACATTCCTCCTATAGTTGATCTGCCACAGATTGAGGCATATCTTTTGGAGATGGTCACGTCAGCGGCGGCAAGTGGATTCCCACCGCCCTCTCCCAAATCTTTATAGTGTGGCGTAGCAGCTTTGATACCTCTATAGTTAATGCAATTCTGAATGTCACCCTTATTCTTGTACAAAAGAATCATCGTACTCCACCTCCATTCTTCAACCATTTTCACCATCTTAAAAATGACATTAAACAACTCAGTCAACCACTCCACACCTACCCTGCTCTGTGCTCTTCCAAAATTCCAACCGGGATCTCGTCAGCCCAGTCGCTCTTCCTCGCTCTTCCCCTGCTCATCCTACAAACTGCACCCTTAACCTCCTCAACCTATAATACCCAAAATTGCGACGCCTCTCGGAGTGCTCCCTCCACCTTGGCTAGTGTGTGCAACTTCTTATCCCCACCTTTATCATCTAGTTCTGCATACATGCGTTTAAAAGCTGTCGTTTTTGCCGCCGTAACAACTAGCTTTGCCTCCTTCCTCGCCATCTTATACGATTCTCTATTCGTCTACTTCTCCACCTCATCCTTGCTTTTTACCAACTTCACATACGCCACCTTCCCTTGGTCTTCTCCATTCCACCACCAGTCCCCTCGATGTCCACCATGACTACCCCTCGAAACCTCCGGTACCTCTCTGGCTACTTCCCTAATTCAACTGGCCGTTCTATCCCACATATTGCTCCCAAGCCCCCATAGCCATCAACTTCTTCCCCATCTCCGGGGCACTAGTCATGGTCAAACTCCCCCATTTGGTCAATGACCGGTCATCCACGATCCTCTTTTTCATCTTGATCTACAAATTCATCACTAAGAGCTTATGTTGGGTCGTAAGGTTCTCGCTCGGAATAACTTTGCGGTATTTACAAAAACCATTATCGTCCTTCCTAAGGAGCAAAAAACAAAGAGTCTATTTGAGTCTTAGCCACCGAACTACGGAAGGTTACCAAGTGCTCCTCTTTCGGGAAACTCGAATTGGCTACCACCAACCCAAAAGCTTTTGTGAAATCCAAAAGTGAGAATAGTATATCTGTGATATTCTAGAATATTCATAAAGATCCTAACAATGTAGATCGGTGATGAGATGCGCCAACATACATAGTATGTCACCACATGCATTTTCAGAAGCTGAAATATCACCTCTCTGAAGTTTTATACGTGCAACGGAAAACGGAATTTCACAACAAGCATTATTGAAAGTGAAAATATTAAGCTCTTCGAAGTTTTATGCGTATGTTGGAAACCAAGGACACGAATTCCCACATTAGCAGAACTTCAGACTACCTCTTTAAATCTCAAGGTCTTCAGTGCGTGCATTGGGAGACTAGACTTCCCCGCACACAACTTATTTATTTACAATTCTTCTGCAGTTAGCCACTTTTGAGCTAGAATTGATTTTTTTAAAGTCTATTTATGCTACAATGCCTCTGAAACATAAAACAACATTAAACACACAAAACGACACAAAAATAACGCATGAATCAAGCATTTAAACTAAGATTGGGCATCAAACTCACTAAGTAAAGGCCATATCAAAATTCTGCTGTCATTTGTGTACTTGTGGTGTAAAGTAAAGTAAGTAAAATTTGGATGTGGATTATATCTTAATCTTATGAAATTCTGTTCATTTTGTCTGTTTCGGGATAATGCTTGGCCTTGTCCCAAATAATACACTTTGATTAAAACATGAGCATGATATCCTTCTAAAAAAATAATACTTACACCGTTTCATTTTATGTGTCTTAGTTTGACGGCTTGAATTTAAGAATTTATCGAATATTTTTGAATATTGTGGTCTTAGGGGTTTGTATAACATACCAAAAATACCCTTTAGATGTCGTGGTCTAAAACACGCCATACTATTCCTATTTGGAAGTGTCATTAAGGAAAAAAAGGGAATATTGAAATTAAAAACTTACTAAATATAGAAAATACATTTTTTTAAATAGACTGAAAAAAAAAGAAAGTAAAAAAAGGACAGCCCGGTGCACTAAGCTCCTGCTGTTCGCGGGGTCCGGGGAAGGGCCGGACCACAACGGTTTATTGTACGCAGTCTTACCTTGCATTTTTGCAAGAGACTGTTTCCACGGCTTTAACCCGTGACTTCCTGGTCAATGACACCAACTTTACCGGGGCTCCCTTCCAAAAAGAGGAAAGTAAGAAACATAAATTTAAGAGGGAGTAAGAGTTGTTTTCCCTTTTTTGATGGTCATGCTAGATGTGGTCAGAAGATCTTTACTCATGACATTCCTTTGTACAATAATGCAAGCTTAATTTCCTTTTTTTTTACTTCATTTTACTCCTTTGAATAAGAATTATATGAGCTTATCTTTTCTGTTACTGCAGTTGAATATCAGAAACCTTGAGTGCCATATGCTCAGCTTTGCCACTCAAATCCATTCATAATAGCAAGGTACGATGTAATGGCCTAGTGGGTATATATTCCAGCTAAAAGTTGCCAGAGATGTGTATTTCTGTTTCTTGATATTGTCAAACAGCACTTCTTTGGATATTGCTTCCTGATTTTGGTTTCCTTGAACTCCCTGTTCTTGTTTGATATTCTCCTTTCATCATCCAGCAAGGACCTTCATATCATCCATGTTACTGAAATTGCAAATACCCAGTGCTGTTTGTCAAGGCACTTGAAAACTCATGTAGGAAATTTATGCATTTTAGAATCCTGGGAAGTGCTTGTTGCTAGACTAGTGATAGGTGCATGAAAGGTGGAACAAAAGAGGTAAATAAACAAAAACATGAAAAGAGAAAATAAAAGGGCAGCCAGAAAGCATCCCGTATTAGCAGGGCACCGGGAAGAGCCGCACACCAAGGGGTGTGATGTAGACAGTCTACCCTATTGCAATCATTAGTCTACCCTATTGCAATCATTAGTGGTTGCTTCCGCGGCTCGAACCCGTGACCTATAGGAAAAGAGAAAATAGATAAACTTAGTTAGGACAACAAGTGTCACGACCTAAATCACCCATTGGCACCCAAAATCCTCGTCAGGCAAGACAAAACTAGTTAGAAATGATAAATCACAATTCTCGTCAATAGATAAATAGTGTAAACAAGGAATTTAGATAGATAATGAATCCATAATCTGATACAATTGGGGGAGAATAACATGAAACACCCCCAAGTCCTGGTACATACTAGTCATGAGCTACTAATAATAGAAATAAGTACAACTGTCTCAACAGCCCATACAGTCTGTCTTAATAGAATAAAACAGAATAAAAACCTCTAAGCTACCTCGAACAAGATGGTAGCTCACCCCTTGAATAGAAAATCCGCAACAATCTCACTCACACTCCACTGGTGCTCAGATCCAAATTTGCATATAAAGAGCAGGAAGAAAGGGGGGTGAGTATGGGGAGTACTTACCCCAACAAACTCGTGACAAGAGTAATATCGGAAGTAATTACTTTTTCAACCCTGTGCAGTTATTATAAGCGCAATAATAATACGTATCATAGATATTGCATAAATAATATATGCACAACGTCACAAATGAAAAATGCATAATCAAGTATTAATAATCAATATGGATGATAAAGATTCAATCTTTACATTGAAACCGATAGTTTCAACCATTTATACCTGCACGCACACGGTCAATGGCTCTCCTAGATAAGTGACTCATGAGGGATGGATCTTATCGACATGCTATAATAGGGTCGTGGACAACTCACACGCCCTAAACTCAATCACCGAGTCATGGTCAACTAAGAACGCCAAACTCCACATATCAATGTGAAACACATATGCAAAATAAATATACATATGTACAGTGTCGAATGAGCTGACAGATTTAATCATAATGTGCTATGTGAATGAGCTGGCAGATTTGATTATAATCTGTCCTGTAAATACGGGATAGCATATATTCTAGGAAAAGATATTAGGAGTTATTCTAGGAAAATTGTTTAGAGCAAATCCCTTGATTCAAGGATCTCCTAAGAATTAGGGATTGATTAGTCCATTTTGATTGTATTTGTTCTAGTATAAATACTGTACATTTCTATGAATAAAGAAAGCTTTGCATTCTCTAAAGCTTTCATGGTAACAGAGCGGGACTTTTTCCCCTAATACCATATGGCCAAAACAGATTCTTCTGCAAATTCAACAGAAGACAAAAGTGCTTATCCGACAGAAAATCTGATGACACAAGGAGGCGATGCTTCTCACATGCCCTTCCAGCTAGCTTCTCATCGATTAAACGGTAAGAACTATCTGGAATGGGCACAGTCCGTAAAGCTAGCAATCGATGGCCGTGGAAAGTTGGGACATCTGTCCGGAGAGACGAAAAAGCCGATAGTCGGAGACCCAAAGATGAACGCCTGGATATTAGAGAACTCACTCGTGATCGCAGCCTTGCTAATAAACTCCATGGAACCAGTCATAGGTAAACCTTATCTCTTTTTACCAGCTGCTTAGGATGTGTGGGAAGCCGTTAGGGAGACATACTCTGATGTAGAAAATGCCTCTCAAATTTTTGAGTTAAAAATTAAACTATGACAAGCTAAGCAGGGTGAGAAAAGGAAGTCACTGCTTATTATAATGAAATGGTGTCTCTATGGCAGGAATTAGACCAATGTTACAATGATGAATGGGAGTGTCCGGTGGATAGTGTGAAAGCAAAAAAAAGGGAAGAAAATGAGAAAGTTTACCTTTTTTTAGCAAGATTAAACCGGGAGTTTGACGAGGTCAGGTCACGAATCCTAGGAAAGAACCCTCTGCCCTCGCTTCATGAAGCCTTTCTGAAGTTAGGAGAGAGGAATACTAAGAGAAAAGTTATGTTAAAACCTGATTTAAACCTTGAACTAAAACCTGCCATAGACTCTTCAGCTCTTGTAACAGTGAAAAATGAAGACGACAAAAAGAAAAAGCCATGGTGTGATCATTGCAAAAAGCACTGGCACACCCGTGAAACATGTTGGAAGATTCATGGAAAACCACCAAACTGGAAGAAGAAAGGAGTTGATAATCGTGGCGTTCAACATCAACATGGTCAGGCTCTCCAAACAACTTGTTTTGATCAGGGGCAGCAACCTTCTCCAGAAACATCTCAAGTCACAAGGGAAACTGGAAATTCTGCACAAACTCCTTCAATCTCCACCATTTCGACCTAGTGCACCAAATCCTTTTAATCCTTCTTGTTATTTTGTTGAAACAGGTATTGTACCGTCCGCTTTGTTTACTGCCAAATCCATCCAAATAAATTCTTGGATCGTAGCTTCAGAAGCTACTGATCACATGACAGGAAGTTCCCGTTTTTTCTCTACTTACACTCCTTGTGCAGGGAATAATAAGATCAAGATAGCTGATGGTTCCTTCTCGGCAATTGCTGGAAAAGGAACTATTAAGCTATCACCCTCTCTCACACTTCATGATATTCTTCATGTTCCAAAACTTTCTTGCAATCTGGTTTCTGTCAGTAAATTTACCCGTTCTCTTAATTGTCGTGCTATTTTTTACTCTGATTTGTGTGAATTTCAGGACAAGGTCTTGGGGAAGACGATTGGCAGTGCTAGAGAATCTGGAGGTCTTTATTTTCTTGAGAACGGGAACAACTCACTACAACTGAATCCTATTTGTTTGAACTCTATTGTTTTGAATAAAGTCATGCTTTGGCGCTATAGTCTTGGACATCCAGTTTTTATTATTGAAGACATTTGTTACCTCAAATCTTTAGAAATAAAAATACGTCCTTGTTCCAATGTGAATTCTGTGAAATGGCTAAAGCATCACCGGTCTTTTTTCCCTCTCAAAAGTATCAGGCTTCAAGGCCTTTTACGATGACTCATAGTGATGTTTGGGGACCGTCTAAGATTTCAACAATGGAAAACGATGGTTTGTAACTTTTATTGACGATCATACTAGACTGAGTTGGGTTTATTTATTGAAGGACAAAACAAAGGTTAAAAACATGTTTGAAACTTTCTGTCATGGTAGAAACACAGTTTAATGAAAAAATCAAGATTTTCCGAAGTGACAATGGTCGTGAATTTTTTAATGAAGAATTAGGAAGTTTTTCAGAAAAACTGGGTAGTACACCAAAGCTCTTGTCCGGATACACCTCAACATTAATGTTTACTAGTAAAGTTCCACAGTACCTTTGGGGAGAGCCTCTCTTGACTGCTACTTACCTTATTAATAGGATGCCATCCCGGCCTCTCGAATTTAGAACACCTTTTAATGTTCTCAGAGAGAGTTTACCTAGTTCTAGGATAACTACAGATCTGCCACTAAAGGTTTTTGGGTGTACAACATTTGTTCATATTCATCCTCATAATCGTAGTAAACTTGAACTGCGAGCTAAGAAGTGTGTTTTTGTAGGATATGCTCCAAATCAAAGGGATATAAGTGTTATGATCCACATGCTAGAAGGATAATTGTCACAATGGATCTAGCTTTCTTTGAGTCCCAACTCTAGTTTACTATTCATCTTCAGGGCTCCTTTCATACTGGTGAAGATTCGTCTTTTTGGGATATTGAGGAAACTAGCAAACAGAAGAATAAGGAGCTAGACTTTACAATAAATACCAATGTGAGGGATCTAGGAGAAGATATGAATAAGTGTGATTCAAGAGATGAAAAGCACAGTGATTCAGGAGATGATAGGGACCTAAGTGACTTAAATGATAAAAACTCTGATATTGAACCTGTAGAGCCTTCAAATGACAAAAATAAAAATGGGAACAGAGAACAAACAAAAGAAATACAGGTGTATTCGAGAAGGAACCGAACTCAAGACAAAAAGAGCGAAGATTCTCAACACTATCAAAAGTCAGTTCCGCAAGACCTTACTGGAATTCAAGGTAATCTACAAACTGATTCTAATTCTAGTTCCTTCTCAGATCTGGATCTTCCTATTGCAAAACGCAAAGATGTTAGAAATGCTTCTAGATATCCTATTTCTATGTTTGTGTCCTATAGAAAGTTGTCTACTAGTTATTCAGCCTTTACTTCACAACTTTCTAGTGTGGAGATTCCAAAAAATGTGCAGGATGCTCTACGCGTTCCCGAGTGGAAGGAGGCTATTTTGGAGGAAATGTGAGCTCTTGAAAAAAATGAGACGTGGGAGTTGGTGGATCTACCAAAGGAAAAAAACCAGTGGGCTGCAAATGGGTTTTCACCACCAAATTCAAATCAGCCGGATCCTTGGAGAGTATAAGGTTTTGGCTGCGGCGAGTGAAATAGGTTTTGGTATTCCTTCTCGAGCTTCTATTTCTTCCGTTAAAGGGGATTCGAGAAAAGATGGAAGGGATTTACATAGACATATGACATTGACTATCTCAAGACGTTTGCTCAGTAGCTAAGCCAAACTATTAGAGTTCTCTTGACAATCGTGGTAAATCTTGATTGGTCTTTTCAACAGTTGGATGTGAAGAAAATGCTTTCTTGAATGGGCAACTAGAGGAAGACGTCTATATGGACCCCCCACCAGGTTTTGAAGATACGGCCTAAAACAGTCTCCACGGGTTTGGTTCGAAAGGTTTACTCAATTCGTGAAGAAGCAAGGGTATGTGCAAGGACAAGAAGATCACACAATGTTTACTCGACATTCACTAGAAGGTAAAACAACAGTTCTTATAGTGTGTGTCGATGATATCATCCTCACGGGAGATGATGTAGTTGAAATAAAAAATTTAAAGGAACGTCTTTCCTCAGAATTTGAGATAAAGGATTTAGGCCCATTGAAGTATTTTCTTGCCATGGAGGTTGCACAATCGAAGAAAGGAATTATAGTGTCACAAAGGAAGTATGTTCTTGATCTGGTAAAAGAAACAGGAATGAGTGGTTGTAGACCAGCTGAAACACCAATTGACCCAAATCTAAAATTTGCAAAGGAAAACTAATTGATAGGGGCCAATATCAGAGATTGGTAGGCAAGTTGATTTACTTGTCTCATACTAGACCTGACATCGTGTGAGCCTAGGCACTCAATTCAGAATAACCTTGATATTCAGCTGGATCATCCTTGGAAAAGCTTTCATATCTATTCCAATTAATAATTCGGACTGAATTAGGAAAAAACTAGACGCAATCTAGGAACAACCCGAGCCCACATGGTCAGACCTCAAAACCAAAATTCATATCCGGGTTACTCATAATTCCATGAGCCCAAATCTATACTTAGATTTCCATTTTGAGTCCATTTAGATGCGCAAATCATTAAATTAGTTTTTCTAGGTTTTATCTTACAAAATCCCAATTTAATCTGTCAAATTCCATGTTCAAATGATAAATCTAAAGGCAAATCCATGATTTAAACATAAATCATGATTGAAGCAGTTATTCCAAACTTGTGGGTGGAATCCTTGCTCAAATCCCTCAAAACCAAGCTCCCGAAGTGTCAATATTGAAGAATGAATTAAAAATCTTGAAACTGGACTTGTATACTTTCCAGGTCTGATCTGTCCTGTGGGAGGCGCGGCGCGCTCCCATCACGCGAGCAAACCTGGTGCACAGGCGGCGCTTCGCGACCTAGAAATGCCTAGCGCAATGGGGGCGCGACGTGTGCATCAGAGCACCAATCTTCAGTTTTCAGCATCTGTTCTATATCCTCCCGAGGTGCTAAAATCCTCCTGCGGTCCCTCAGGTCCCAACCAAACCACACCACACCAACAAGTCCCAAAACACAATACAAGTCTATACGAAGTCTTAAAACCTGAAACAGAGTGTAATTACTAAAAACATGGGATTAGGTTGTTACGAGGCCTTTTCATTTGTCCTTTCTACAGAAAAAAATAATGTCATTATTGTGGACTATTCTCCAGCCATCTTACTAACGATGCATTCATCTTATTTATTGGGGTGTATGTAGGAAGAATGGAGGGT
This sequence comes from Przewalskia tangutica, assembly GCA_029844215.1. Classification (NCBI taxonomy): domain Eukaryota; kingdom Viridiplantae; phylum Streptophyta; class Magnoliopsida; order Solanales; family Solanaceae; genus Przewalskia; species Przewalskia tangutica. The sequence continues at coordinate 39,505,199 of CM056720.1, read as the reverse complement.
GTCCAACAGGGGGGGGGGGGGGGATAAAGAGGAGGTATAGGAGTCAATTTTTTGGAGGTAATGAGAGCTATAAAGTGGAGTTATGCAGTTCCTCCTTATAAGTTTCTTGAGCTCATTTAAAATAGATGAAAATAAACTAATTCTCTTTTGCTTGTCCTTCATTCAACTGAGCAAACATACAGGGGATGGGGGAATACTATGCGGGGCAGGGATGAGGGTGGTAGGCAGGAACGAGCTGGGCTGGTGGAACATATTTTTCTCTGAGATTGTGTTCTAGCTTTCCAAGGTTTTGGGCTTCTTTTTCCATATCTGCTTAGCTTTGTAGCTTTTCCTTTTCCTCCTTCACTTTTCCTTTTTTGGTTTGCTTTTGGTGCTGGAGATTCCGTTTGCTGCTTTCATCACCTATCAGTAAAGTACAGCTTTACTGATAGTAGTAGCTAAAGGAAAACTTCTGGTTCCTTGGAAGTTCCCTTTTTCGTTTAGTTCGAGTGATGTTTCTTCAGCCCGTTGCATTCGAGGATATGCTTGCCAAGTGGGCCTGACCTGCCTCCTGCCCAAAGAACTATAACGGTGAATCTAAAACAAAAAGCAGCCGGTGCACAAAACATTCTTCGTTGCGCGGGGTTTAGGTCATTTGACAGACACATAAAAATGATACAAATGATTTTATAAATAAAGTTCAGCATTTTTTGAAACTTGAGGCCCCTTGAAGCTAGTTTTCGTTGCAGGTCGAAATTGAGATCGATCCTTAGAACACAACAAAGAAATTTTTCCGTATCGTTCGTTTGATACATTAAGTCTGATATTCTAATGTGTAAAGATGTACACTAATATGTGGAAAAATGAAGTATGGTGTCTATTTTACTAGTTTCATAAGAATGAACGAATAAAAAAGCAAATAACAAACTGAAGAAGAAAATCCTAATTAGTAATTTAAGTAATAGATTGAAATTTATGATTAGTGAAACATGAAAGAAATAATATAAATTGGCGGTGCTATTACAAAATGATAATATAGTAAATGTAAAAAAACACAAAAAGACTATTCTAATTAAAGAATGAAGTAAAAGAATAAGTAGTAAAAGAAGAGGAGGACTAGTTCAGAGTGGTGTGCAGGATAATGGTAGGGAGGGAAATTACATGGAACAAAACATGTTGAGGCAGGACAGAATATGTCAGCACTTTGGCAGGCAAGCCCACAGACATCGCCACGTCGCTGTCTCTAAATAAAAGGATATATAGTTCAGGTCCCTCTGTCCTTTGCATTTATCCCCTCTAAGCCAGTATACTGCTAGGTTGTGATATAGCCAAGGTTATGTGGCGGTCTGAAATCATGATATCAGATTATGGGAGCTCCCACTGAAGCATCCAATCAAACGCCTTCTAACACACACTTATCATCTAAGCGGGTGAGAGGAAGATCCAGTGAAATGAATGGTGGTAACTTCAAGTACAAATTGTGGCTGTTGAAAAAGCAAAGATATGGACTAGTAATACAATGGTTCCTTTTTTAGAAATGAAGTATACACATATGCTGAGAATTATATCCAATGTTGTATCTTGCAGCATGACAAGGATTTTTGTCTCATCCAAAGAGTGAACCATGATAAATAATGGATCTCTAAATAGCTCCTAGGTTCTCAATGTTTAAATTTGCTTACAAAAAATTATTACACAGTTTAATTCGAAACAACATTTTGGCTCGTCACTAGTGTGGTATTTACTTCAGTTTTTACTCTGGTTAGAGAGGGGTATGTTTCTGTTGTGAAAGAGTGGCTATAGCCCAATTTCTTCGGTTTTGGTCCTTAACAATTATGATATCTAGGAGACATTCAGAAGATAGGATAGAAAAGTAGATGGATAGTTTCTTTTCTTTGAGTATTCTATAAATCTAACCAATTATCCTGCAGAGCATTCACAATTTTGTATTGCAATAGATTTGATGCTATTAACTTGCTCTAGTTTGTATACGGTTTAATAAACCTTAATGAACAGTGGTTAAAATTCAGTTTCTAATTTTAAATATTTATTTAATTTACTTCTGAAGTTCTCAAACATCTTGCGATAGGCGATGACTCCATGTCTTCCCTAAATTATGAAGTAGCAGCAATGCTGCTTTTACTTGTTAGTAAGTAGGATTGGTAATATTTGCCTCTTTGTTCAGTTATATGTTTGAATGACATCTCAAATAAAGCTTAAAGGACTGGAATTTTTCTTTCTAAACAATCAATCAACCCCCAAACACCCCTCTCCCCCCAAGGACGCACAACCTTCCTCTTCCCTTAATGTATCTCAGAGAAGGCAGAATTATTCTAACTGGTTTGAAATTCTGCCTTCATTGCCATAGCAAAGTTTGGAAGTCCCAGTTTATCTATTTCTTGAAATTGTGACAGGATATTGGTCATACATGTCCACGAAAGATGTACAATGTCAGGTGAAGAAATTTGCAGCAGTCAAGACTCGAGACAAACTCCTTTTGGCAGCTGTTGTTGTAAAAACATGAGATGCGGAGTATAAGGATCCGTACTCTCTTAGGTGGTATCTGAATAGGCAAAAGACATCCATTTGACCTAGATTTATAGAATTCTTATCCTGTATGTTTAGACTGATTCAATTTTGGGAGAATCATATTATATATATATATATATTAAAGCTAGACATAAACAAGGTGTCAATTTCTGAGCGGATCTTTTCTTCACCTAATAACCCTAAAGAGGGAAGAAATATAGGTGATATATAGTTTACATAACTATATGGCCCTTTCTAACAAAATCTCTAAAGTTGAATAAGAATTCTATGAAATTAACGCAACATATCTGAAAAGGATGGATTACTTGAATGAAAAGATGAAAAATGTATTCATGCCTGTTACAGATAAAGAGCATTGGTTTGACGGATATTTGATTGATCATACCGGAGTGGTGCCATGGCTAGCCTTTTGTCTTTTTGCCTTTTTGGTACATAAGTTTGTATGCGAGGCTACTGAGAATCATATATATATATATATATATATATATATATATTTAAAGCTAGACATAAACAAGGTGCCAATTTTTGAACGGATCTTTTCTTCACCTAATAACCCTAAAGAGGGAAGAAATATAGGTGATATACTCATAAGTTTACATAATTTTTCATGATTGTTACAGCATTTTACATGATAATAAGCATATAATATAAACATATCTGTATTAAAACATGATTCCATTATTTTAATTAAACGTCTATAACCTTTATCAAGTCTAATACCATAATTATAGAAATCCTACTTATCAAAATCATAATTATAGAAACTTCACTTATCAAAAACATAATTAAACCACTTAGTTTAGGAACCATACCTCTAGTAGAATAACAGATCACCGGAGATACTCAACCCACCCTGGCAACAATTTCCTTTTCTTCCACTGAATTCTGACGGGATAAATGCCTAGGTGCTGGGAGTTTTCTCAACGGGCTCTTTCTGGAATTCTTATAGAGAATAAGGTTTCACAACAAATATGTGTCTAGATCATGATATTGTTTTGACAAAGATTATAGACTAGAAAGGTTTTTAGCTGGACATATTATTAGATTGAAAGATTTTTTGATTTCAAGGTTGGAAAGATTTTGATTGATCGTAAATGTTTCAATGAGACTCTTTATATAGATAATCTCGAGTTGCTGCAGTAATTTCAATTATTGCTACAGTAATACCACGGCTTTACTGTTTGCTACAGTGTGGCGGCTTTACAATTACAGTACTATTACAGAAGTAAAATCATATTTTGTCGAAAAGTCTACAGTATTATGTCTTATTTGGTTGTCCAGAATTTTGTCATGTTGTAGTTGTCTCTATCGTGCTTAATGTCTGATAATTTGATTGTATGCTGCCAGTTGTCTTGTTTCCCTTTCTTGATTGTGATAGTATGATTTGGTGTTATGAGTAGTATGTGACTTACTGTAGTAACTACATTGGACCGTAATATGATAATATATCAGACTTAATGCATTTGGACTACATGATCCCGGATAAGTGTAGTATACTGGGCTTTAATGTAGTTAGACTACATTAATCCCTACCAAAGTATTATGGACTTTTACATTTTAAAAAAATGGATCAGAAGATCCTTCTCCTTTTATAGTATTAGTAGCATGTTTGGTATGCAATACATGTCTCTTCCTTTGACCTGCCATTATATGATATTTTTCTATTATTTCGTTGCCATGTTTATGCTTCAAATGTGTTATTCTGTCTAACATATTAGTAAGTTTCAAAGTGTCTTGGATTAATATGTCATTATTGTAATATAAAGTAATAAGTTCTTCAACTTCACCTCTTCGGGTGATTCCAATGATACATGCCTTTCTGGTTCTTAACATATCCTCAATCTTTGATTTTAATGTCAATAGTCCAATAGCACATTTATTACTAATCCATTCTTCAAATTTCTCAATTGTACATGAGATTTTCATTTTTAAATCCCCATCGTCTCCATTGATATTACTATTTTTATCGGTTTTAAAAAATTGACATATAATAATAGGCTTACTGTTATACCCCGTATTTCCAGAGTATGTATGTGAGGACATACATACATTTGTACAAACCCTAATTAGGTTAAAGATGAAATTGTGAACTTTCAACGGAAAAGATTCCGAACCTTGTGAAGGAAATTCTACGTTTTTAATATTTTAACTGATTACGGATTTTTCCGAGAGACGAAATATTTTGGACCAATAGGAGGGCGACATGTGTCACCCTTAGTTGGCATGGGTGGGACGAAAATGTTGGCCAAGTGGACATGGTCAAGTGGTCAAAGTCTTGGAAGATATTTTCTTTTGGTGAGTGGGAGTAGGTATTTTGGACGGTTTTGTGTGCCATGTGGAAGGCCACATGGCTCATTGTTGTGGGGGACATATGTCCCAAGGTTGTGGTGGACATATGTCCCAACATTGTGGTGGACACTTGGTTGGAAGACCTCATTCTTCACATGGATCCAAATCTTCACCCTCCATTTGTTTTAATCTTGGCCCTTGGTGGTTCTATAAATACCCCCCTCTTGTGCAAGACTTCTTCATCACTTGAACAATTTCCAAGTCTCAAAATTCCTCTCCCCCTTTGAGAAGCTCTCGTCCAAACACCCCCCCTTCCTAGTAGCTCTCGCCGAAACTCCCCCTCCTCTTGATAATTCTCGTCCCACACCCCTCTCCCTTAACCAAACTTTGTCCAAAAATTCCTAAACTCTTAAGTGTTCTTCCTTAGTGTATTAGGAAGATTATTAACCAAAAGGTTAGAAAAGATTTCACACCCTAGCCCCTAAAGCCTCACCTTGGCCGTGAGTTGTGAGGACAAGAACCTTAGTGTTCTTCACTTGTTTAGGTTGGTTCTTAAAGAGGAGTTGGTTAGGAGCGTATAAGGGTTGCTTGAAGCGGGTTGGAGCGCGCGGTGTAGGAGCTAAACGTTGCTCAGGATCGACATTAAATTTTGGATAATTTTGGGCTTATCGAGGTAATTAATCATGTCCTTCTATTGTAATTGGAGATTACATACTGTAGTAGTATAGAAATGAGTATAAGATATAGAAGGATATTAAAGAAGAGAATTGAACTGTAATTACATAGGACTGTATTCTGATGACTTGAAAGTAGTTTGTGGGTGGAAGTCTTTGCCCAATTTTCCGTAGAAGTAAGAACCTTTTGCTTAGAATATTCTACAGAGTAGTCTAGACGTTGATAGACGTATATGGCCATTATAGGTTGAAGTTCTGGAGTAGCGTGTTCTACTTGAAGGGTGGACAAGGCTAGCAGGGTTATAGTACGGTGGAACGTTTTGCTATTTGTCGATAATCGTCACGAGGTATGTGAACCTCTTCCTATCCTTTCTAGCATGATGTTTGTAAACTATGTAGTACGGTAGACGTACGTGTGCTAAATGAATTGGGTTGGTTTAAAACATAAAGTGTTATAAAGACTTTATGAGAAGTTTGTTATAACAACTTTATGTAGGTAAGAAATGGGTTGTTGATTTTAAGAAAATAAGAGACTTGACTTAATTGGCTTGATATGAATTTTATTAAAAAGTTGTGAAACCTCATTCGTGAGTAATGAGTACTTGGTTTTTAACTAATAAGTTATATTGATTTCGGAAATGGGAATAAGTATCGAACAAACCACTGCAGCGTTAATAAATGAAAATGTATTGACAAATAATTAATTATATTAAAACCAGTAGAAACCTCCATCTGCATAGAAGCTAAAATAAGACAAAATTGTATTACATTTTCTAGATCATGACTGCTTTAATAAGATTGTTATAAACAAGAATAAACTACTCACACATAAGATATATGTTACTCAATTTTGTTAAAAGAAGAAATTACGTTGTTAAGTGATTAGGACTATGAACTATGAAATCTTTCGAAAATAAGAGACTTAAGTATTTAAAAATATGCAACTTGAACTTTTGGAAAAGAATGTTGTTACTTGACCTTAAAAAGGGAAAATGTGTTGGTTTAAAATGAAGGAATGGTATTGTCTTAATCTGTCTTAAAAGAGGGTTTAAATGTTATGGACGATTCTTCACCGAGTCCCATGGGATGGGCCGGGACATGTATTCCATACGATTCTTCACCGAGTCCCATGGGATGGGCTGGGACATGTATTCTATACGATTCTTCACCGAGTCCCATGGGATGGGCCGGGACATGTATTCTATACGATTCTTCACCGAGTCCCATGGGATGGGTCGACACGTATTCCATACGATTCTTCACCGAGTCCCGTAGGATGGCGGGACGTGTATTATCGATTCTTCACCGAGTCCCGTAGGATGGCGGGGACACGTATTCCATACGATTCTTCACCGAGTCCCGTGGTATGGCGGGACATGATTCCCGATTTCACCTCGAGTCCCACGGTATGGGCGAGACACGATTCCACACGATTCCACCTCGAGTCCCGTGGGATGGTGAGACATGTTATACGTATCATACGATTTATACCTAGGCTGCCGGTGAGAGCAGTTCCACGCGTGAGGATGACTTTGAGAGTGGGTCCCCGCCGACATGACTACTTTTATCTTGTAAAGCGTAGTTTGATTATCATACATGTCTCTGCTTTATATAAAGCTATGATTTCATTCTGATATTTTCGATTTCACATACTTGGTACTGTTATCGACCTCGCCGAAGTGCGTTCATCTGCAGTAGAAGTACACCGATTGTTGATCTCGCTCATGGAGTCACATTCGGCGTTTTGGGAAGCTCTGTGTCTCGGAGGCTTATCTTGGGTATAGTCCCACTTGTAGTACTTACATTCGAGGTATGGCGGGCCACATCCGCCCGTTGTTGTTATAACATTCTTAAGTGCATGTAATCTTGTTGTGGGCGAGTTTGTAAAGGGATGTAATTGTTGGGTTCAAATTTTATGTATATATACATGCGAAGGCAATCTTCTCTTGATAAAGCTGTTCTCATTCTATAATTGTTTCATGTCTTGTTTTATATTCATTGATTACTCGATGTATGTCTACTTGGGTGCGGGTAAGGCACGATCCACGGCCGGTTGGTCGTGACAAAAGTGGTATCGAAGCGATTAATCATCGAAAAGTGTCTCTGCACCGTATCTAGTAAGTCTTGATTATCGGTGTGTTGTGCACCACACCAATAATCGTCGAGGCTATAGGATATTTAGGATTGGTTTCCATTCTTCTCATTACGAGATCGTGCCTTAGAGCCGTGTTATAAGTTGGACCCTCTAACGTATTCTTTTATGCGATTATGCCTCACGCAGTGCAATCGGGGCCCGAGAAGGCAAGCGGCGAGAGGAGGCTGCGAGTAAATGGCGGCGGTCTCTCACGAGACCACACGATACTGAGCCTCCGATCCACGGCTGGAGCGAGAGAGATGGGTTCTGACAAGGAGATGACCGATTATTAGCCGTGATAGTGGCAAGGCACGAGGATAAGCTGGATCGCAGCAATTTGATCCGTAGTACCGTAGTTTGCAGGCGGATAGTTTGAGCGCGGGACTTTACGAGTTGCGACGCCCGCCGTTTTATGGATCGAGGCACGAGGATGATCCGCGTGAGTTCATCCGAAGCGATTCTGACGGATCATAAGTGATCGAGCTTCGAGACCGTCGGTGGTCTTAGGTTCGCGTCGGCCGCGTGAAAGCTGCGATCGTGGTTTGATTCGTGGGAGCTGTCCCGGGGAGCATGCGCCTCCGGTATTCGGGGCGAGTTCTGAGGCGTTTCTCGGCCAACTTCGCCTCCGCGATGAGGAGAACGCGGGTAAGATTTACGATCTTTGAGCGAGAGGCGTGCGATTCGGAGTACAACGTGGTGTTCGACTCATTGGCTCGGTATGTCCCACGTTAGTAGCCGATATGGAGGGCCAGTACACCGCTACGTCACGGGCTCGATGACTACTTGGAAGAGGCTTGTTCGTGTAGCCGCCGGTAGGGCATGGACATTGCCGCACGCAGCTTATGCACTTGGATGTGAGGAGCGGAGGGTCGACGGAATGGCGAGATCGGCGAAGAGGCGAGCAGCGGGGTCCTTTGGTAACTTTCGGCGAACCGCCAAAGTGAGTTAGTTATGCACCACCGCCCGATCTGAGTGGTCCTCGCGATCTTGGGGCGTTGGGTATTCGGGCCGAGTCGAGCTCGTGGCTTCTAGTTCACAGGTATACATGGGTTCTAGCCAGTCGGGTTCATGTTTTCCTCAGTGTGCACGATGCGGCAAACGTCATCCCGGGGAGTGTCGTTTTTTTACTGGTGCTTGTTTCACCTGCGGCCGTCGAGCCGTGTGACGGCGATCCTGAAGGAGGATACGGTAGAATGGCGTAGCCTCAGGGTCGATGGCGTGTTCATCGCCTTACATAGCTATGCGCCAGGCGTGATTAGGATTAAAGCGACGAAGGGAAAATGAAGCAGCTGATACAGGTATATTCTTACCCATCTAGAGACTGGTATACGTTGTTGATATGATGAAGTGCTAAGTATTATGTTCAGATAGCATTATGTAAAAATTGTGTTTAGAAAACATGGTTAGTTAGAAGGGTAAGATTGGGGACAGGGAAATTGTGAGCCTTAGAATATTATACGTAGAGACCTTAGATGCGAGGCCATCTTGAGTAAAAGATTTATTTTTTATGTTGACCTTTATCGGAGTGCATAGTATATGTGGGATATATTGGTGTGATAAGTCCTTGAGTGGTATGAAATGAAGGAGGGTAGTTGAGCTAAGGAGACCACTAGGTTTTCGTGACTTGATTAGTGAGATTGTTCCGGATCGGGGGAACAAGAGTTTGGCGCGATAGCGGGTCGGGTTGAGGACCGATCGCAGGTCAACCCGCGGCCTGTAATGTGGTGGGGTCAGTTCGAGGTGGTCCCGCCAGGTGGTAGGGTCACGAGGGTGTTAGGCCCAAGTTTAGTTAACCATCGTACGAGTTCGTGGATGCGTTCGACCGATGGTCGGGCGATGAGTCAACCCATCTTGTCTTTCGATCGGGGTTTACTCGGCAGAGGTTATGCGAGATGTTATATATCGGGAAGGTTGTAAGGCGCACGGTTCCTACTCTTACTTTATGACGGTGAAGCCCGGTTCTGGCTATTTCTTTTTATGGAGGTTTTACTAAGCGAGGTTAGGAACTTCAAGTGAGTCTCGATGTGCATTCACCCTCGGGCCGGTGTTTTTGATTTCAGAGGTAGCTGTAAGGATTATTCGCCTCTGGTTGAGTGAGTATTATAATAGCTACCATTTCAGTGTTCGGATATCGCCTTATGAAGCCGGGTATGGGCGTACGGGTAGGTTGCCAGTCGATTGGTTCGATGTTGGCAAGGTGCAGATAGTTGGTTCACACTTGATTCAGCAGGATGTGGATAGGGTGAAGCTTATTCAGGAAAGGTTATTGGCAGCTCAGAGTCAACAGAAGTCGTGCGGATAATCGGCGTCGACACTTGGAGTTCAGGTGGACGGTGGGTTTTCTTGAAGGTACCACCCCGGAAGGGCGTGACGAGATTTGGAAAGCAGGGGAAACTTAGCCCGAGGTACTTTGAACGTTTTCAGATCATTTGGAGAATAGGCCAGGTTGCCTATAAGTTAGCTTTGCCGTTCGACGTAGGAGGCAGTACGTCCGGTCTTTCATGTTGCTATGTTCGGAAAAGTATCGGAGATCCATCCAGAGTGTTCCCAGTTAATGATGACCAAGTTGGAGATAGTAACCCCGAGATTTTGGAAACTGAAGCAATAACAGAAAGGTGGTAAGTTTATTTAGGAAGTGTTCGAGTGTACGAGGAGGGTACGACGAGTAAGAGAATAGAAGTGATCATTACTTTTGTGAAGTAAAGGTGCGAAGAGAATATCTTTTAAACCTTGGGTGGGAGCTTTTGTGATGCTAGAGGTGATTCCTTGTGGACTTGGATTTAAGTATTTGCGCGTGTTGTATTGTGGCCATGTGTGGCATTTGCAAACTGTTTAAGTTATGAGGAACTTCATCGTTATCTGTCTTGAGAAGGAACATTCGGGACGAATGTTTCTAAGGAGGGGATAATGTTATACCCCGTATTTCCAGAGTATGTATGTGAGGACATACGTACATTTGTACAAACCCTAATTAGGTTAAGGATGAAATTGTGAACTTTCAACGGAAAATATTCCGAACCTTGTGAAGGAAATTCTACGTTTTTAATATTTTAACCGATTACGGATTTTTCCGAGAGACGAAATATTTTGGACCAATAGGAGGGCGACATGTGTCACCCTTAGTTGGCATGGGTGGGACGAAAATGTTGGCCAAGTGGACATGGTCAAGTGGTCAAAGTCTTGGAAGATATTTTCTTTTGGTGAGTGGGAGTAGGTATTTTGGACGGTTTTGTGTGTCATGTGGAAGGCCACATGGCTCATTGTTGTGGGGGACATATGTCCCAAGGTTGTGGTGGACATATGTCCCAACATTGTGGTGGACACTTGGTTGGAAGACCTCATTCTTCACATGGATCCAAATCTTCACCCTCCATTTGTTTTAATCTTGACCCTTGGTGGTTCTATAAATACCCCCTCAGGCAAGACTTCTTCATCACTTGAACAATTTCCAAGTCTCAAAATTCCTCTCCCCCTTTGAGAAGCTCTCGTCCAAACACCCCCTTCCTAGTAGCTCTCGAAACTCCCACTCCCCTCTTGATAGTTCTCGTCCACACCCTCTCCTTAACCAAACTTTGTCCAAAATTCCTAAACTCTTAAGTGTTCTTCCTTAGTGTATTAGGAAGATTATTAACAAAAGGTTAGAAAAGATTTCGCACCTAGCCACTAAAGCCTCACTTGGCCGTGAGTTGTGAGGACAAGAACCTTAGTGTTCTTCACTTGTTTAGGTTGGTTCTTAAGAGGAGTTGGTTAGGAGCGTATAAGGGTTGCTTGGAGCGGGTTGGAGCGCGCGGAGTAGGAGCTAAACGTTGCTCAGGATCGACATTAAATCTTGGATAATTTTGGGCTTATCGAGGTAATTAATCATGTCCTTCTATTGTAATTGGAGATTACATACTGTAGTAGTATAGAAATGAGTATAAGATATAGAAGGATATTAAAGAAGAGAATTGAACTGTAATTACATAGAATTTGTATTCTGATGACTTGAAGTAGTTTGTGGTAGGGAAGTCTTTGCCCAATTTTCCGTAGAAGTAAGAACCTTTTGCTTAGAATATTCTACAGAGTAGTCTAGACGTTGATAGACGTATATGGCCATTATAGGTTGAAGTTCTGGAGTAGCGTGTTCTACTTGAAGGGTGGACAAGGCTAGCAGGGTTATAGTACGGTGGAGCGTTTTGCTATTTGTCGATAATCGTCGCGAGGTATGTGAACCTCTTCCTATCCTTTCTAGCATGATGTTTGTAAACTATGTAGTACGGTAGACGTACGTGTGCTAAATGAATTGGGTTGGTTTAAAACATAAAGTGTTATAACGGCTTTATGGGAAGTTTGTTATAACAACTTTATGTAGGTAAGAAATGGGTTGTTGATTTTAAGAAAATAAGAGACTTGACTTAATTGGCTTGATATGAATTTTATTAAAAAGTTGTGAAACCTCTTTCGTGAGTAATGAGTACTTGGTTTTTAACTAATAAGTTATATTGATTTCGGAAATGAGAATAAGTATCGAACAAACCACTGCAGCGTTAATAAAGGAAAATGTATTGACAAATAATTAATTATATTAAAACCAGTAGAAACCTCCATCTGCATAGAAGCTAAGATAAGACAAAATTATATTACATTTCCTAGATCATGGCTGCTTTAATAAGATTGTTATAAACAAGAATAAACTACTCACACATAAGATATATGTTACTCAATTTTGTTAAAAGAAAAATTACGTTGTTAAGTGATTAGGACTATGAACTATGAAATCTTTCGAAAATAAGAGACTTAAGTATTTAAAAATATGCAACTTGAAATTTTGGAAAAAAATGTTGTTACTTGACCTTAAAAAGGGAAAATGTGTTGGTTTAAAATGAAGGCATGGTATTGTCTTAATCTGTCTTAAAAGAGGGTTTAAATGTTATGGACGATTATTCTTCACCGAGTCCCATGGGATGGGCCGGGACATGTATTCCATACGATTCTTCACCGAGTCCCATGGGATGGGCCGGGACATGTATTCCATACGATTCTTCACCGAGTCCCATGGGATGGGCCGGGACATGTATTCTATACGATTCTTCACCGAGTCCCATGGGATGGGCCGGGACATGTATTCTATACGATTCTTCACCGAGTCCCATGGGATGGGTCGGGACATGTATTCCATACGATTCTTCACCGAGTCCCATGGGATGGGCGGGACGATTGTATTATCGATTCTTCACCGAGTCCCGTAGGATGGGCGGGACATGTATTCCATACGATTCTTCACCGAGTCCCGTGGGATGGGCCGACACGTATTCCACGATTTCACCTCGAGTCCCGTGGGATGGGCGAGACATGTATTCCACACGATTCCACCTCGAGTCCCAGGATGGCGAGACATGTTATACGTATCATACGATTTATACCTGAGGCTGCCGGTGAGAGCAGTTCCACGGGCATGAGGATGACTTTGAGAGTGGGTCCCCGCCGACATGACTACTTTTATGTTGTAATCGTAGTTTGATTATCATACATGTCTCTGCTTTATATAAAGCGTTATGATTTCATTTAAGTATTTTCGATTTCACATACTTGGTACTGTTGTCGACCTCCTTCGGGCTGCGTTCACGCCGCAGTAGGTACACCGCTTGTTGATCCTCGCCATGTGGTCACGATTCGGCGTTTTGGGAAGCTCCGTGTCTCGAGGCTTATCTTGGGTATAGTCCTGTCGTTGTAGTACTTACATTCGGGGTATGGCGGGGCCCCCGCCCGTTGTTGTTATAACATTCTTAGAGGTGCAGAATCTTGTTGTGGCGAGTTTGTAAAAGGGATGAATCGTTCGTTCAAATTTTATGTATATATACATGCCGAAAGGCAATCTTCTCTTGATAAACTGTTCTCATTCTATAATTGTTTCATGTCTTGTTTTTATATTCCGCTGATTACTCTGATGTATGTCTACTTGGGTGCCCGGATAAGGCACCAGTCACGGGCCCGGATTCGGGTCGTGACACTTACCTGTTAAGTCCATAGAACCATCAAAGAATTGTATTCCATATATACATTTGCCAAATGACTCCATCATGACTTTGACAGATTCAATAATAACACTTGATAACTTAGAAATGTTATAAAAAGTATCATCTACTATAATTTTATCAAGAAATCCATATGTAAATAATATTTGGGTTAGTTTTTTCAGAGCATATATTTTTTTGGATATTTGCTAATTTTAGAACTTCATAAAATATAAGGGTTAGATTTATAGTCATAAAATTTATTTATCATTTCATATGCAGTAATATAATTAGATGAAAATGCTAATTTATTTTCCATAAATACTGCTGATGATTGAGATGATGATGGTATGATTGCAAGTTTAGAGGCAAAAGTTGGTGGTATTGTTGTAGGAAGTTTGGATTTCCAGTAGTAGATTTTGAGGATTTTGAAGATTTTAGGGCCTTATAAGCTTGAAATTCCTGTAAGTTTCTTTGAGCTGGGTAATAAGGTGTGTAGCTTCCTGAAGTTTGGTAGTGATGAATTCATGGGTTTGGATAATATCTTTCATGATATTGGTAATATATTCTTCAAAGTTGTCACTGCTTATTGACATCTTGATATCTGCTCAAAAAATCGGCTAAAAGATTTTTAGTTCTAGAAATATTCTTGACAATAAAATCATAACAACAAAAGAATGATTGTCATTTGCGTCTTTTATTTAATTCTGGTAATGGTCTATTTTCTATTAGTAATAAAGGCTTTTAATTGAGTATTTTCAGTTCTAACAATAGATTTTACTGGTAATAAGTGATAATGAAATTGTTGTATTCCTAACTTTACTTCTAGTAATTCTTTTTCGTTAATATGGACATATGGTAATTCTTTTCATTAGGTTTCCACGTACCTCCTCCATACCCGCATATTAAGGATTTTTCTTTATCTACATCATCTTTTTCATAAGCTATGAGGATCGCTCCCCATCCTATGTCACTAGCATTTTTATATAGTTCTAACTGATCTGAATCAGTTGGTATTCTGTGTTTTGGTAAGGCTTGTACTATTTTCTTAATGTTTTTAATAGCTTTATCATGTTCTTATTTCCACTCAAATACTTTATTTTTTCCTTTGATTAAATCTTGTAATGGTTTCCTTAATGAAGGTAAATCTTTTATATGGTCTGAAGCATAATTTATTATTCCTAAAAACTGCTGTACTTCTTTTTTACTTTCTAATTTATACTTTTTTATTTTTATTTTTATGACAATATGTTCTTGTAATTGTAATCGTCTTTATCTATGACGTATCCTAAATATTCTATATTATTTTAAATTTTTTAGATTTCTTTTCAGATAATAATATCCCATGTTGTTTCACATTTTTTATAAAGTTTTACAAATGGTTTATATGGTCTTCTAAAGTATTACTATATATTAATATATCATCAACATATACTATGCATAAATCTTTTATTTTCCTGAACACTTGATTCATTCTTCTCTGAAATATTTGAGGTGCATTTTTTAATCCAAAAAGTAGTACGTTCCATTCATAGTGTCCTTGAGGGACACTAAAAACTGTTAAAGATTTTGATTTTTTGTTAATTTTATTTGCCAAAATCCGCTTTTACAGACAAATTTACTAAATTATTTTTTATTTTCTAATATGTTAATAAGGTTCCTTTTGTATGGTAAAAAATATCTATCAAATACTGTCTTTTTTATTTGACTTCCTATAATCTATTACCATTTTAGTTTTTCCACGTTTTTGTTCACTATGTTCTCTGACTAAAAAAGTTGGGCTACCATGAGAGTTTTTATTTTTTTGTATCATTTTCATAAGTAATAATTCTTTTATTTGGATTTCAAATTATTTCTAATCAGTTGGACTATATCTAATAGGCTTACATCTAACTAAATAATTAGGACTTATTAATTTTATTTCAGTACATATTTTTTCTTTATCCCATAATTGTATAGGGTTTTTTCCAAAGTTTGTTTTTAATATATTAAGATATTTTTCTTTTAACAGTTCTAGATTATTATTCCTTTCTGATCTCAGATTGCATAATTTGAGCGTTTCTATTGGTATTATTATTTTTAATATTATTCATTTATTACAAGGTGTTAATAAACTTAAAGTATGATTATTTATTACCTGCGTTTTAAAGCAATCTAGGAAATTATTTCCTAATAACACTTGTTGCTTCATATTCTTTTCTTGATATATTATTGGTAGTTTAAATATTGTTTTGTCTAAAATTATTCTCATATTTGCTGCTATTGTGTCTAATTCTTTAGTTTGTTCATTAAATCATGTTACCCTTATCCTATGTGATTTAGATATTCTCCATCTTTGTGCTGCTAGTACTCATTTATTTCCTAGCATACATCAGCTCCACTATTTATAAAGCTCTTTTGTTTTATCAGTTTGTTAGGCTTATATTCTATATGAGCTTCTATATAAATTGCTATCATTAAATTGTATTGTTTTCGATTCCTCATCTTATTATTTCTAATTGTCTTATTCTTATTTTACAATGATTTTTAGCTGCTTTTTTATATCTATCATGGCAATATTTATATCTTATTTCATTAGTAACTATGTTAAGTTTACATGCATAATCTCTTTCACATTTTTTCCAATAAATGTTTTCTTCTTCTAATTTATTTATTTCTACCATTTTATTATGAACTATATTCACATTATGAGGTTTGATTAATAAAGTTAATATTTTCATATTCTATTTCACTTTCTTCTTCTATTTCAGTTACATAAAAATCTTCACACTCATACCATTTATTATTGTCTTCTTTTATTTGTTTCAAATTCATAATAAATTGTGTTGTATTAATATATTTTACTCTTTCCCCCCCTAATTTTAGACACTTATTATCATAATGTCATTTTCATTACCATTCCAACATTTACATTCTTTGATATTTTCTTTTAAAGGTTTTATATTTCTTTTTCTAAACTTTCTTTTTTGTTTCTGGATTATTTCTATATTTTTAATTTCGTTTCTTTCTGTATTTTTTATAGTATGGTTTATTATATTTATAATTTTTGTTATATTTCTTCTTATAGTGTTTCCTAGGCTTCTTATATCTTTTCTGTTTTCTTTTATCATCACATCCAAATAATAATTTTCTTTCTATAAATCCACATATGTCCCTTAATCCTAGCTTTTTATCTTTTTTAACCTTTTGTTGTATTCTATATTCTTAATATTTTCTCATTAAATATGCTCTTAATACTCTTATTCTTTCACCTAAAGTATTTTCTTTTGGTTCTAGTTGGTTATATTCTTTAGATACTTCAGTGTTATAAGGTGTTGGTAAGTGGTCTTAATAAAGTTGTTGATATATTATACATTTTTGTGGGAAAAATCTTGATTCATAAAAGAATTTACTAAACTTTATCGTATATTCTGGTAATTTATTAATTTTATCAGCATTTCATATTATTTAAATTCATTATAATTTCCATTTATCTTTCTGCTAATACGTTTTCTCTGCATACTAGCCATCTTTCTCCTAAGAATTCTCTTTTTAATACAATATCAAATAACATTTGCATAGATTTCCAATCATTTGTATTAACGTGTAACATTGTGACATATACTCCTAATCCAATCCCACCACCATAATTAGAATATACTCCATATATTATGTATATATTTAGTGATATAGAATTATGGTAGGAAGAGGATTCATAATTGTACTAAGATTCTACACATGTATACTATATATATTTGTATTAATGAGAAAGCCTGCTCAATGGAGATTAATACAATCTTACATGGTATCAAAACGAGAATTGTGGAAAATGACACTAATCAGCAGGAGAGTATTGATTGTGGTGAGACGTTCAGTCCGGTCGTTAAACCAGCTATCATTCGCACAGTTTTGAGTATTGCTATGGAAAAACATTGGGTTATTCATCAGCTCGATGTTAAAAATGCATTTCTGCACGGTGATCTGAAAGAAACTGTTTATATGCACCAGCCGCCTGGTTTTGTCCATCCAGCAGTACCTCAGTATGTCTGTCTCCTTCGTAAGTCACTTTATGGTTTGAAACAGGCCCCACGAGCATGGTATGACCGTTTTGCACAATACGTTATGCGCATTGGGTTCCTATGCAGCAAAAGTGTTAGTTCTCTTTTTATTTTCCATCGAGGTAGTAGCATTGCTTATTTATTGTTATATGTAGATGATATTGTGCTTACTTCCTTCTTTGATGTGTTAAAAAATGAGATTATTTCTCTACTTAAGATCGAATTCGCCATGACTGACTTGAGGAAGTTAAGCTACTTTTTGGGAATATCAGTGATTCGTTCTGCAGATTCTATGTTTCTCTATCATCGCAAGTATGCAGAGGAGATAGTATACATGGGTAAAGTGGCAAACTGCAAGATAATGTCCACTCCATTTGACTCTAAATTGAAGCTTAGTGTTGTTGATTGTAACCCAGTGTCTGATCCTACTCTATATAGGAGTCTTGCAGGTGCACTCCAGTATCTTACTTTCACTAGGACTGACATTGCTTATGTTGTTCAGTAGGTATACCTATTTATGCATGCCCCAGAGAGACTCATTTTACTGTTCTGAAACGTATCATTCGATATGTTAAAGGTACATTGGATTGTGGATTACATCTATACCCCTCATCGCCTACCAGATTGTTAGCATATACAAATCCTAAATGGGCAGGCTGTCCGGACACGCGATGCTCCACCTCCGGCTATTGTGTATTTTTAGGGGATAATCTCATTTCATGGTCTGCCAAGAGGCAAGGCACATTAACCCGTTCGAGTGTCGATGCAGAGTATAGAGGGGTTGCTAATGTTGTTGCTGAGATCTGTTGGCTCCGAAACGTTCTTTTGGAGCTTCACTGTCCCTTGCGCAAGGCCTCTATGGTCTACTGTGATAACATATCCACTATATGTTTATCTCATAATCCGGTTCAGCATCAGCAGACCAAGCATATTAAGATTATTTTACACTTTGTTTTGAGAAGGTTGCTCTCGGTCATGTTAAAGTGCTACATGTGTCTTCCTCATATCAGTACACAAATATCTTCACAAAAGGCCTTTCTCGACAGCTATTTCTCGACTTCAGATCCAGTCTCAGCGTCTGACCTCCTCTCGCTCAGACTGAGGGGGTGTATTAACGTGTAACATTGTGACATAGACTCCTAATCGAATCCCACCACCATAATTAGAATATACTCCATATATATATATATATTTAGTGATATAAAATTATGGTAGGAAGATGATTCATAATTGTACTAGGATTGGGAAATTAATACAATCTTACAATTTGCATGAGCCATTACTTGTGGTCTTAATTGATGTGCTATAGATTCTATCCAGAATGATATTTTTCCTATTAATGTTTTAGATATTAAATTATAAAAATAATCTTCAAGATAGTCATTAGTATCTTCATTTATCATATTGTCTCTATTTCTGTTTCTACAGGTCTATCAACTTCATCTTCTACATCACTTAATTCTTCATCTTCTATGATTACATTAATATTTTTCATTTTCCCAAGACTTCCATTATCTTATTATTTTTCTTTTCTATTTTAGAATTTTCATAATTTTCTTCATTTTCTTCTATAAAATCCACTATTATTATTTGTTGAGGTAATTCATTTCCTTTTATAAGACTATCAGATTCTTGTTCAGATATACTATTAGTACTATCAGTATTGTATCAACTTTTATCATTTGTTTTATTTTTCTTCTTTTCTTTTCTCTTAATATTTTTCATTTGTTCTCTCAGAATATTTAGTTTCTCTTTAAATTCTTCCATATCCTGTTTTACTTAACTTAGTTCACTCTTTACTTGTTTTAATTCCCTCTTAGTCTCTTTTAATTCTTTCTTAGTATCCATGTACTTATTTTTGTATTTTATATTTATTTATCCATTTTTTATTTTTATATAATCTTAATTTTGTAATTCTAATAACTGTTGGTCTTGTTTTTCTAATTTTAGTTGTAAATATTCGATTTTTTCAGTGTCTTTTATATTTCCACCTTTTGAAGGCTTGTTATTTTTATTTGGTGTATCTTTAAAGTCTCTTGTTCTTATATATTTATATTTATATTTTTCTTTTTCTATTATATATTTTCCATAGTTTTTAAGGAATGTGATAACACTATGTTCTTGAGTTTCCATTAAAGTTGTCCTTTCTAATGTAATAAGACTAAACTATCTAGTGTTTTTGATACTTGATCTGGTAATTTAAGTTTCATATTACTAATAACTACCATTATAGTTTTTTTACTTCTTCTCCATGCGTCTATTGGTACTAATTCTGGTTGTTTTATTGTAGTATACGTTATTTTTTCAACTATTTCTTCTTGACTGGTACTAGGTTCTTCATTTTCTATCGCTTGTTTTCCTTTATTTATACGTGCTCAGTGGCGGATCTTGTCCAAAATATTAAAGGGGGTGATAACTACTAACACAAATATTATAATTGAAATTTATAAGAATAAAATATAATTTTATCAAAGATTTAAAATAACATTAACACAACAAAAATATAATATATAAAAGAAAAGACGTACATAGAATTAAAGTGTTGCCATTTGTTCTTTTAAAGACTTGAAATCATTAATAATTGAATTAGAGCTAAAGCTTTCAGCTATCTCTTTTTCAATATAAATTATCATATTGTCAGCAAGAAATTCATCCTCCATATTATTACGCAACCTTGTCTTGGTTATCTTCATTGCTGAAAATGATCTTTCTGTAGTAGCCGTAGAAATTTGAAAAGTTAAGATAAGACGGATTATCCTGTTATACCCCGTAGTTCAGGCCATGCGTATGAGAACGTACGAAAGGGGTTAGGACTTAAAATTTTAGAAAGATAGGTTGACGGATTGTTTCGGACGGGTTTTTAGTCAACTTTGAGGCGGTTTATGTCCAGTTGCATTATGAGTTCCTAGGTGTTTCAAAGGCCTAGTACGTAGTTCGTTGAGTCTAGTTCCCAACGCAACCAACCGTTCGTCGATAGGACATCGGAGTAGAAAGTTATGGAAGTTACAAGTTCAGTACGCAGTCGGACAGAAAAGTATTTCGGTCAGGAGCCACAGGGCCACGGCGCCGGATGCAGGGCCGCGGCGCCAGATGTTCTGAATGTTCGCTGAAGTTGCAGCGCCGCGGCGCCGGAAAGCAGGGCCGCGGCGCCGGAAGTTCTGAAGGTTGGCAGAGGTTTCAGCGCCGCGGCGCCGAGGCGGGTTTTCTGCGAATTCTGGGGGAAAATCAGAACTGTTTTTCTTAAAAAGAGGCCATGGGTGGGTGACAAGTGTCCCCCCCATCTGATTTTTGCATGTCCTATTTATTGACCAAGTCTTGAAGACTTGGTCATTCTTCAAGCTCTCACTTCTCTCTAGAATTAAAGTTCCCTCTCCCTTCTCTCTAGAAAATCAAGAAGAAATCAAGGCTTGAGAAAAAACTGAAAAGGGTGGCAAGAAGTAAACATGTTCACAAGCTTGTAGGAGGGTTGTGGAGGTGATTGTGGAAATGAGGCTAGTGAAATTGTTGGACTATTTTGGGTAAACTCTAAGGTAACAATCATTTCTCTTTTTACTAGTAAATTATGTTGCATGTGAAGAAGAAAGGACTTGTAGTTTTCAGTATTGCTCCTAGATACATTGCATGTAGGAAATATGGTTTGGATATGAAAAGATTGGATAAAAATGATATGTAAGCATGTTAGAGCCAATATACTACCTTTAACTTATTGATTTAGTTAATATGCATTGTGGGGCAGAATTTTACACATCCAAGATTAGGTGTGTAATCCCCTTTGTATTGATTGGACTGTTGGGCCTTAAAAGTGGCGCTGGATGTTGAATTCGGACCTTGAAAAGGTGGAAAAATATATAGAAATAAAGGAAGTGCTGTCCAAATTTCCGTAGAATAAGGAACATTTCTATTAGAATATTCTACGTTGAAGTAAGAAGTTAATAAGACGTATTATGGTCATTATAGGTTGACATACCACGTGCGGTATATTGGATTTAGCAAGTGGATTGACCGAAGAGGTATGTGGAACTTTCCTATCTCTTGAGCATGAGTAGTTGTACTTATTTGGTACGGTAGACGTACAAGATTTGATACCCTTTACTTGTTTTAAGTTTATGATACTTGTTTCGTTTTCAAAAGTATAAGTCCCTTGGATATAGGGGAATGAAATTGACTAAGGTATAAGGTTAATATAACGACTTTATGGAAAGTTGGTTATATTAGCTTTATGGAAGGTTAAAAGGAGAGATTTACTCTAAGTGAGATAAGTAAGGACAAATGACTTGAGTTATGAAAGACAAATTGATTTTAAGGCATCAATTGCCTAAAAGTTTTATATGAAAAT
The DNA here is from genome assembly GCA_029844215.1 of Przewalskia tangutica. Lineage (NCBI taxonomy): Eukaryota > Viridiplantae > Streptophyta > Magnoliopsida > Solanales > Solanaceae > Przewalskia > Przewalskia tangutica. The sequence goes on along the minus strand of CM056720.1, from coordinate 39,483,207 downwards.
GAGTCAGTTTTTAAAAGAGTAGAAGTATGTGGTACTTTGGGTTAAATTCCCGGATTTCTTTTATTAAGATATGTTAGTGCCTTAAGTAAACTAAAATAAGAGGGTATATGAACAAGACTAATAAGAAATTGGGGGTTTTCTTAACTTATTTATGTTATGTATGATGGCCGGTTGAGCTAGGGTAAGAGTATAAATGAGGGGTAAATCCCCAAGACGTTATACCACCTTCTCCAGGGTAAGAGTATAATTGAGGGGTAAATCCCCAAGACGTTATACCACCTTCTCCAGGGTAAGAGTATAAATGAGGGGTAAATCCCCAAGACGTTATACCACCTTCTGAGTATGATTGAGGGGTAAATCCCCAAGACGTTATACCACTCCATGGATTTGCTACCCATGATGCGAGGAATACCTCATGTGGGTTCACGCGACCCATGCGAGTGAAATAGTCCCAGGAGAAGGATTGCTTAATGATACTGCGGGCGGATGGTCCTGCTTTGATCGTGAGCCTCCTATTTTTATGTTGTAAGTATGCTCTTATTTACTCTCATTGTTAGTAAGGCACAGTGAACTGTAATTTGACTATCATCTATGACTCCAGCTTTATTTAGACTTTGATTAAACTACAGTATTTTCTTCCAGTTTTACATACTTGGTACATATTGTGTACTGACCCCCTTCCTCGGGGGATGCGTTCATGCCGCTGGTAGGGGTAAGCAGGTGGTGGATCCTCATTCTTAGGATCACTGATCAGGCGTCAGAAGCTCCATTTCTCCGGAGGCTTATTCATTTTGGTACGGTTTTCCTTGAAGTTGTAGATATTGTGTACATTCAGGGGTATGGCGGGGCCCTGTCCCGCCACTGTTATTATTCCTAGAGGTCTGCAGTCACGTATGTGGTTTGGGCTGTAAGAACAACATTGTCCTGTGTTACTTTGGTTAAGTATATTCTATGGATGGCGGCCTGGTCGGCTAGCCGGTGATGTTTACTATCTCCGGATTTATGTGTTATGTATGTTCCGCTGCTATTCTCTGATGTATACCTGAACGGGGTGCCCCGGTAGGGCACTAGTCGCGGCCCCGGGGTCGGGTCGTGACATATCCGGTCAATAAAATAATATGTATTCGTCTTCCCTGTTTTTTCAAAGCTTCACACAATTCAGACATAGTTGACAAGTTATTCAATTTTAAATATTTTGTTAACTCACAATTCCTCTTTTTCATTGTATTTTTGATATGTTTCTGATTTAAAACTTAATGTCTGTGTTATTCCTTCTTCATATGTATTCATCTGGCAGTGTGTTTCATATAAATCTTCTGCTATTTCTTTACCTTTATCCATTAATTAAACAGTTAATATACTTATACTATTCTACTATGATATCTTTTTGGTCTTTGTTTCATCATCTCTCCTGATAATTTCTCTTAGTTTTTCTTCTCTTAGTTTCATGTTTTCTTCATCTTTTTTCCTTAAACTTTCATCTTTTAATGCTAACATATTTCTTAGTTGTAATAGTATTTTCTTGTTCTTTTATCTGCTGATAACATTCTTTCAGAAGTTGTTTTTTTTCATTTATAATATTTAAACTTATTCTACAACTTGCAATATGGTGATTAATATCTCTTTTATATGTTAATGGGGTTTTAGCTATTCTCCTAAGTTATGTTAATTGTTCATCCATAAGAACTTGAAGTTATATTTAAGTCTGTATTCATGTCTTTTATAACCTGATTTGTAAATTTATTTCTGTTCGTAGATTTATTAATTCTATATATATGTCACGACCCGAACCCGGGCCCGTGACTGGTGCCTTACCCGGGCACCCAAGTAGACATACATCAGAGTAATCAGCGGAATATAAAAACACAATATGAAACAATGTAAAAGAGGCACAGTTTATCTGAGGAAAAGTTGCCTTTCGGCATATATATATAAACCCAAAGTGAACAGTTACATCCCAACTTTACAACGGGACTACAGACCTCTAAGGAAGTAAAACAACTATGGCGGGACAGGGCCCCGCCATACCCTGAATGAACATTAATACCTACAACATCAGGGACTATACCAAAGATAAGCCTCCGGAGAAACGGAGCTTCCCAAAACGCTGAACTGTGATCCTATGAGCGAGGATCGACGACTGGTGTACCTCTACCTGCGGCATGAACGCAGCCCCCCGAAGGAGGTCAGTACAACAGGTACCAAGTATGTGAAACTGAAAATACTGTAAATGAAATCATAATAGTCTATATAAAACAAAAGACATATATGATAAACAATTTACGATACACAATATGTAAGCAGTCATGTCAAGTCAGGGACTCACGCCCTTAAAGTCATCACTCAAATATAACCATGGGTCTCATGCCCACAATATCAATCATGCCTGTGGAATTCCTTCCTCACTGCCGGCAGTCCATGATATAACAAGCACCAAGGAATACACATGAACACCAGGTCCCACCTGTGTCATAATAAAACCGTACGGGGTAAGTACGAAGGCATAGCCGACTACTAAGACCCACAGTACCAACAATGCCATAAACTGTATCACGAGGTCTTTCTAGACCGCACCACATGATCGAAGCTGGCCACTCGCCCTCAGTATCAATGTGCGCGTCTAATCCTGGAGCATATCGCTGCTCCGCATAGGCCACACATAGGCCCGCATGAGGTATTCCTCGCATCGGGGGTAGCTAGCCCGCGGTATCCTCCTGGACTCCCGCAGTCCGCATAGTCACATAGACCGCATAGTCACACAGACCGCATAAGGCACTCCTCGCATCGGGATAATACACCCGGAATGATCAATCCTGGAGCATACCGCTGCTCCGCATAGTCACACAGACCGCATAGGCCGTATAGACCCGCATCAAGGGTGGCAAGCCCTCGGTATAACAAGTCAAGGGGGTATGTGATATAATAACAGTACAACGGCTTAACGTTTAACAACGTAAGCACAACAAGAATAACCCCCTTACACAACATCACAAGATACTAACACACGTAGCATCCTAACATGTTTACTTATCAAATCAACAAGAAAGTATTACAAGGCTATCACAAACCAACACAATCAAGTTATTCACACAAGGTACTTTCTACTTTATGTTAACAAGTTCGGGTTTTTATCCCCAAAGTACTTCATACATTAACTCTTTAAAAGATCCGTTTCTTTCACAAAAGTCACACAATACCCGTAGTATAAAAAATAGAGTGACTATCTTTTTAAGTAAACCAAAACACTTCCCTAAGTAACAACATTATTTTCCAAACGTTCAAGTTTGCCTAATTTCAAATGCTCAAGTTTCTCATTTTCGAAAGGTTTCGTAGTTCATAGTTTTAATCACTTAATGATATAATTCTCCTTTAAAACAATTTGAGAAACATATGCCTTATATGTGAGTAGGTTATTCTTGTTTATAACAATCTTATTAAAGCAGCCATGATCTAGGAAATGTAATATCATTTTGTCTCATCTTAGCTTCTATGCAGATGGAGGTTTCTACTGGTTTTAATAATACTTAATTAGTCAATACATTTCCCTTTATTAACGCTGCAGTGGTTTGTTCGATACTTATTCTGATTTCCGAAATCAGTAAAACATTATTCCTTTTACAAACTAAGTACTCATTACTCACGAATGAGGTTTCACACTTTTTAACAAAATTCATATTAATATAATTAAGTCAAGTCTCTTATCTTTTAAGATCAAGTCTCTTAACTTCTAAAATCAGTAAACCATTCTTAATTCTTTTGAAATACTTCAAGATTCTTATTATTAGACTCAAGTCAAAAGACATCGCAGTAAAACCACGTTCAGTTAACACACGTACGTCTACCGTACTATATATATTCTTTTAAAATATCATGCTCAAGAGGATAGGAAGAATCACATACCTCGCGACGATTTATCGACTATTAGCAAATAGCTCCAAAGTACTGTAATGGTGCTAGCCTTTTCCACCCTTCGAGTAGAATACGCTACTCGCAGTACTTCAACCTATAACGGTTATACAAGTCTATCAATATCTAGACTACTCGGTAGAATAAATCTAGATACAAGATTCTACGGAAAATTGGGCGACTTCCCTACCCACAAACTTCACAAGTCTCAGTAAATACAAATCCTATGTAATCTGATTCAATTCCTTCTTATATACTTTCCTTGTATATACCTTATACTTAATTCTTATACTTCAACATTATGTAACTCTAATTACAATAGGGGGACAAGATATTTACCACGATAAGCTCATAATTATCCAAGTTTAAATGTCGATCCTGAGCAACGTTTAGCTCCTACTCTGGGCGCTCCAACCCGCTCCAAACAACCCTTAGAAGTTTCCAAACAACTTCTACTTAGCACTTCAACCAACTATGAAGATTTTTCCTTAGGGTTTCGTTTGAGAAAAAAAGGACATAAGGTAGTATTTTCGGGCTCTACGTAGAGAGGTATCTTTGGAATAATAACAATACTTGGAGAGTATTTTCTACCAAGAGGGGGGGTGTATTTTCACGAGAACAACACCACTAGGAGGGGGGTAGGTTTCGGTTAGCTCCCCTAGGAGAGGGGGGGTACCTCTCGGCCAAAAGGCCTCACAAAGGGGGAGGGGGAAGACTTGGACGAGAACTACACAAGAAGGGGGGAAGGATTTCAAGACTTAGAAAACATTTTGTGGATGAAGAAGTCTTCAATCAAGGGGGGGTATTTATAGGACAACCAAGGGCCAAGATCAAGACAAGTGGTGGGCAAGTGTAGGGTGAGGATTTATCCATGTGTACCTTATCCAACTACCACACAAAATATCACAAATATCCTACCTACTCCAAGACTTTGAAATCGTCCAAATGAAGCCCACAAACCCGCCAACTTGAGGGTGACAAGTGTCGCCCTCTCGTTGGTCCAAAATATTTCATCTCTCGGAAAAATCCGCAAAAATAATAAATGATATAGCCGTATTTTTCCCTTCGCAAAGTTTGGAAAACTTTTCGTCGAAAAATAATTCTTTTCGGGGGTTGTGAACAAAATTTTCGTCCCTTGCCTAACTTAAGGCTTAAACTTTTCTACGTACGCCCTCACGTACATACTCTGGAAATACGGGGTATAACATTCTCCCCTCCTTAGAAACATTCGTCCCGAATGTTCCTTCCCAAGACGGATAACGATAAAGTTCCTCTTAACTTAAACAAGTTGCCAATGCCACACATGGCCACAAAAAAAAAAAACACACGCTCCAATACTTAATCCAAGTCTACGAGGAATCACCTCTAACATCACAAAAGCTTCCACCCAAAGTCTAAACGATACTCCCTTAAGAAACGATCACTTCTATTCTCTTAACACATGTTCACTTCTTCCCTTACTCGTCGTACCCTTCTCGTACACTCAAACTCTTTCTCATACCTTACCATATTTCTGTTACTGCTTCAGTTTCAAAATCTCTGGGTTACTACCTCCAACTTTGGTCATCATTACTGGGAACAATCTGGATGGATCTCTGATACTTTTCCGAACATAACAACATGAAGACCGGACGTACTGCCTCCTACGTCGGAAGGCAAAGCTAACATATAGGCAACCTGGCCTATTCTTCACATGATCTAAAAAGGCCCAAAGTAACTCGGGCTAAGTTTCCTCTGTTTTCCAAAACTCGTCACCCCCTTTCCGGGGTGGTACCTTCAAGAAGACCCACCTTCAACCTGAACTCCAAGCGTCGTCGCCGATTATCCGCACAACTTCTGTTGACTCTGAGCTGCCAATAACCTCTTCTGGATAAGCTTCACCCTATCCACATCCTGCTGAACAAGTATGAACCAACTATCTGAACCTTGCCAACATCGAACCAATCGACCGACAACTTACACTTACGCCCCTACAAGGCGTCATAAAGCGACATTCGAATACTGAAATGGTAGCTATTAAAACACTCCCTCAACAGGAGGCAACCATCCTCACAGCTACCCCTGAAATCCAAACACTGGCCCGAGGGCGAATGCGATACTGAGACTCACCTGAGTTCCTAACCCTGCCTGGTAAAACCTCCAAAAAAAAGAAACAGCCGTAAGCTGGGCTCCACTGCCTGTCATAAGGTGAAAGTAGGCACCTCGTGCAGCCTTACAACCTTCCTGATATAACATCTCGCATAACCCTCTGCCGAGTAAACGGTCTTGACTAAAAGACAAGATGGGCTGACCTCATCGGCCCGACTACTGGTCGAACGCATCCACGAACTCGTACGCTGGTTAACTAAACTTGGGCCTAACACCCTCGTGACCCTATCACAAAGCGGGACCACCCCAAACTGACCCCACCACCATACAGGCCGCGGGTTGACCCGCAATCGGTCCGCAACCCGACCCGCTATCGCGCCAAACACTTGCTCCCCGATCCGGAACAATCCCACAATCAAGTCACGAAAACCTAGTGGTCTTCTTAGCTCAACTACCCTCTTTCATTTCATACCACCCGTGACTTATCACACAGACATATCTCACGTGTACTATGCACTCCGATAAAGGTTAACATAACAAAAATCTTTTACTCAAGATGGCCTCGCCTCTAAGGTCTCCACGTATAAAACTCTAAGGCTCACACTTTCCTTATCCCCAATCTTACCCTTTTAACTAACCATGATTTCTAATCACAATTAACACAATGCTATGTGAACATAACATTTAAGGTATACTCATCTTATCATACGTACTAATCTCTAGAGGGTTAAGGATCTACCTGTATCTACAGCTTCACTCCCCTTTGTCGTTCTAATCAATCCTGCCCTATTGGGCGCATAGCTAAGGAAGGTGAGCCACCGATCCCTGGTCGAGTCTCTACATCCGCCACACTGCAGTCGGACAATTTCTCGTAAAATGGCCTGCTGGCCGCAAGCAAAATAAGTTGTCGAAGAAGTACGACACTCCCCACAATGACATCTTCCACAACGGCCACACCGAGGTGGGGGTGGCCTCCTCTGGCTAACACCCCATCCTCTCCGAGCCACTGAATCTGCAACTGATCTGGTAGGCTGAGTCCTCCTACTTACATCCCTCCTACTAGGACATCCTTTCGACACATGGCCCTGACGGCCGCAGGTAAGACAAGTACCAACAAGAAGACGACATTCCCCGGGATGACGCCTGTCACACTGTGAACCGGAAGCCCTGGAGCTCTGACCAACTCCGGCATACCCCGAACGTCCTGAACCCTATGGAGGACCACTCTGCACTGGTGGAGGTGCATATCTAATCTGCTGCTGTGGCGGTTCGCCTCGAAAGTTACCAAAGGACCCTGCCGATCTGGCCCTCTTCTGTTGATCTTGGTTAACCCGTCGATCCCTATGTTTCTCGGCCTGCTGTGCATAAGCCCGTACGCAGGCCATGCTCAAGCCTGACTGAAGAGCTACTCTTGCACAACCCTCTCTTAGATAGTCATCAAGACCCGTGATAAATCGGTACATCATATACTCTCTGGTAGCTACATCCTTAGCTAGTAACATGGTCGTCTCTTTGCAATCTATACTTTTTGCTACTGGTCGTGGAACTGAAGGCTCATATATCATGGCCGCAGTAGGGACTGCCGCCGACGTGCTAAACTCTGCTGGGGCTAGTGACGTCGCAGAACCCCCCCGAATGAAGCACTACCCTAGGTAATGATTGGGCCTGTGCCCTCGCCACCCTCTGAACTCTACTCGCAGCTCCGCCGCTGCGCCCTCTGGGCGGGTTTCTACGGAGGCATAGCGGTAAGGGAAAGAAATACGTCGGAGGGTCCAACTTACAACACTCTAAGGCACGATCTCGGAGTGAGAAGAATAGAAACCAATCCTAAATACCCTATAGCCTCACGATTATTGGTGTGGTGCGCAACACACCGATAATCAAGACTTCATCTGATACGGTCTGTAGACACTTTCCGAGGATTAATCGCTCTCGATACCACTTTTGTCACGACCGATTCGACGTGGTCGTGCCTTACCCGGGCACCCTAGTGATACAACATCGAGTAATCAGTGAACATAAAGCGATACAAGACATATTATGAAATATGAAACAATAACTGAGAAAAACTTGCCTTTCGGCATATAAGTAAATAACAACTTTTTCAACATGAGCAGTTTAATCCTTTTTACAAACCACACTTGTGCGGTACTACGGACCTCTAAGAAATGATACGACAACAATGGCGGGACGGGGCCCGCCATACCACGAATGTAAACACCTACAACAACAGGACTATACATCGATAAGCCTCGGAGAAAGCGGAGCTTTCCCGAATCTTTGAGTGACCCTAGAGCGAGGATCAATGGCGGTGTACCTTTACTGCGGCATGACGCGGCCGGAGGAGTCGATCTGAGTACCAAGTATGTGGCGAAAATAAATCAGTAATGAAATCATAGTAGTCTATACAAAGCGAGACATGTATGATAACCAAACTACGATTCACCATAAATAAGCGATCATGTCAAGTCGTGACTCACGCCTCAAGTCATCACTCAATTTAACAATGGGTCTCACGCCCACAACATCAATCGTGCGTGGAATACCTTCCTCACCGCCAGCGATTTATGATATACAAGCACCGAGTACACATGAACACGAGTCCCACTGTGTCCTAATAAAACGATGCAGGGGTAAGTCGAAGGCATAGCCGACTAATAACACCCACAGTACCAACAAGGTCATAAACTGTGTCATGATATCTGTCTAGACCGTCACATGATAAAAGCTGGTCACTCGCCCGTAGTATCAAATGTGCGCGTCTAGCCACGAACTCTCCGCGACTCGCGTAGGCCAACCTCATAGGCCCGCATGAGGTATAACCCCGCATCGAGGGTAGCTACTCCGGCATCGCCTGGACTCGCGATCCGCGTGGCCACAAAGACGCGTGACCATAAAGGCCGCACACTAACACGGAACTCCGTAGTTCCGCATGGATCCCCACCGGACCCGCAGGTATTCTCGAATCATGGTCCCATCGCTCGAGTCTACCCCGCATCGGAGGGAAGCTTAACCTCCGGACACAAGTCAAGGTGAGTGGTACAATACCAACATAACGGCTGATAGTCGAACAACTTTAAGCGCAGTCGAAGGGAAAACCCCTTTACACTAACATCACAAGATACTAACACACGTAGCATCCTAACATGTTTACTTATCAAATCAACAAGAAAGTTTTACAAGGCTATCACAAACCAATACAATCAAGTTATTCACACAAGGTACTTTCTACTAACAAGTTCGGGTATCTATCCCCAAAGTACTTCACACATTAAATCTTTAAAAGATCTGTTTCTTTCACATAAGTCACGCAATACCCGTAGTATAAAATAGAGTGACTGTCCTTTTAAGAAAACCAAAACTCTTACCTTTGTAAAGTCAAGTAACAACATTATTTTCCAAACGTCCAAGTTTGCCTAATTTCAAATGTTCACGTTTCTTATTTTAGAAAGGTTTCGTAGTTCATAGTCTTATTCATTTAAGAATATAATTCTCTTTTAAACAGTCGGAGAAACATAAGCCTTATATGTGAGTAGGATATTCTTGTTTATAACAATCTTATTACAGCAGCCGTGATCTAGGAAATATCATTTTGTCTCATCTTAGCTTCTATGCAGATGGAAGTTTCTACTGGTTTTAATAATACTTAATTAGTCAAACATTTCCTTTTATTAACGCCGCGATGGTTTGTCGATACACATTCTGATTTCCAAATCAAGAAACATTCTTAAGCCGTTATACCTAACTTCCCATAAAGCTAGTATAACTCTTAAGTTTTTCAAAAATCAAGTATTACTTCTTCTTTCAAAATGATTCAAAAATCTTTTGAAATACTTCAAGTTCTTTATTAACACATAACAAGCCAGTTATAGTTCAAATCAGTTACCTTTTAAAGACCACAAGTGTTTTCTTACCAACATAAAGCTGTTATAACCAACTTCCCATAAAGCCGTTATAACACTTTATGTTTTAAACCAATCAAATACGTTTAGCACGTATGCGTCTACCGTACTACATAGTTCACACATATCATGCTAGAAGAGATAGGAGAGGTTCACATACCTCGCGGCAGTATCGACTAATAGCAAAACGCTCAAGTACTTCAAACCGTTGGCTACTCCTTGCCGATGGATCGCGCCATACGTGGTACTTCAACCTATAAGGCCACAAGGCGCTTATTAACATTTAGATCCCTTCGTAGAACATTCTACGAAAATTCGGCACATCTCCCGCAACAGTAAATCTCTCTCTCTATCGAGGCCGACTACCAAGCCAACCGGGGGTTATACATCTAACCTACTGTACAATTCTACTCCGGCACTACTTCACAAGTCTCATGTCTGACCCTAAGTAATTACAGATTCGAGAATCTTCTTTAAATTCGGGCTTAAGTCAAAAGACATTGCCGATAACTACGTTCGATTCTAAATATATAGTATACTTCAACTATATAGTCTAACAATCATGTAATTTCCAATTACAATAGAGGACAAGATATTTACCTCGATAAGCCCATAATTATCCGAGTTTAAATGTCGGTCTGAGCAAGGTTTAGCTCTACTCCGTGCGTTAGGCCGCTCCAAACAACCCTTAGAAGTTCTAACCAACTTCTACTTATTACTCCAACTAACTATGGAGATTTTCCTTACGGTTTCGGTTTTGTGTGAAGGAAGTATAATAGTATTTCGGGCTTTTCAGATAAGTATAACCTTAGAATACTACAAGGTATACGGCTAAGGTAATTTGGGCATTATAACAATACTTTTGAGAGTATTTCTAACAAGAGGGGTATTATATGAAAACAACTAGGCTGGGGTACCCACGCTAGCACCCTGAGGGGGTGTATACCCTCGGCCTACCCCACTAGTGGGGTACTCTCGCCAAGGGGAAGGGTGCTCTCGGCTAAGCCTCACAAAGGGGGACGAAACACAACAAGGGAGGGGAGAGTTTAACACTTAAAGATTTGTGGAAAGGATGAAGAATTCATCAAAGGGAGGGGTATTTATAGGTCAAGGGATGGCCAACCAAAGGCCAAGATCAATCCATGTGTTAGGCAAGTGTAGGGCTAGGATTTACCAAACACAAATATCCTACCTACCCTTGACTTTGTCAAGGCACAAAAAACGTGCCTTACCTTGTCCATTTCGTCCAAGTTGGACGATTTCAAGCCACCAATTGGAGGGTGCCAAGTGGCGCCCTCTTGTTGGTCCAAAATGTTTCGTCTCTCGGAAAAATCCGCAAAAATTAAAAATGACATAGCCGGAAATTCCCCTACGAAAGCTGTGAAAACGTTTCGCCGAAAAACGACTCTAACCGGGTGTTGTGCACAAAATTAAATCGGCCAAGCCTACTTGAAGTTCGAAATTTCCTTCGTACGTCCCTGCGTACATACTCTGGAAATACGGGGTATAACATTTACTTATCAAATCAACAAGAAAGTATTACAAGGCTATCACAAACCAACAAAATCAAGTTATGCACACAAGGTACTTTCTACTATATGATTAACAAGATCGGGTTTTTATCCCCAAAGTACTTCATACATTAACTCTTTTAAAAGATCCATTTCTTTCACAAAAGTCACACAATACCCGTAGTATAAAAATAGAGGGACTATCTTTCTAAGTAAACCAAAACACTTCTCTTTGTAAAATCAAGTAACAATATTCTTTCCAAATGTTCAAGTTTGCCTAATTTCAATTACTCAAGTTTCTCATTTTTGAAAGGTTTCGTAATCCATAGTTTTAATCACTTAATGATATAATTCTCTTTTAAAACCATTTGAGAAACATATGCCTTATATGTGAGTAGGTTATTCTTGTTTATAACAATCTTATAACAACAGCCATGATCTAGGAAATGTCTACCGTACTATATATATATTAAAATATCATGCTCAAGAGTATAGGAAGAATCACATACCTCGCGACGATTATCGACTATTAGCAAATAGCTCCAAAGTACTGTAGTCCGGCTAGCCTTTTCCACCCTCTGAGTAGAATACGCTACACGCAGTACTTCAACCTATAACGGTTATACAAGTCTATCAATGCCTAGACTACTCGGTAGAATGAATCTAGATACAAGATTCTACGGAAAATTGGGCAGCACTTCCCTACCCGTCAATCTTTACAAGTCTACTGTAAATACAGTCCTATGTAAGTACAGTTCAATTCTCTTCTTATATACTTTCCTTGTATATAACTTATACTTAATTCTTATACTTCAATAGTATATACTCAATTACAAAAGGGAGACAAGATATTTACCTCGATAAGCCCATAATTATCCAAGTTTAAATGTCGATCCTGAGCAACGTTTAGCTCCTACTCTGGGCGCTCCAACCCGCTCCAAACAACCCTTAGAAGTTCTACGCAACTTCTACTTAACACTTCAATAGACTATGAAGGTTTTCCTTAGGGTTTCGTTTTGAGACTAAAAGGACATAAGGTAGTATTTCCGGGCTCTACGTATAGAGGTAACTTTAGAATACTACAAGGTATAAGGCTAAGGTATTTTGGGTATAGTAACAATACTTGGAGAGTATTTCTACCAAGAGGGGGGGTATTTTATGAGAACAACTCAAGGTAGGGGGGTACCCCTCGGCTTAGCACCTCTAGGAAGGGGGGGTGTCTCGGCCACACCACAAGGAGGAGGGGTGATATCTCTCGGCCAAGGGGGCCTCACGAAAAGGGGGAGGGGTTTTCAAGACTTGGAGAATTGGTGGAATGGATGAAGAAGTCTTCAAATGGGAGGGATATTTATAGGGAAACCAATGGACAAGATCAAGCCATGTGGGGGGAAAGTGGAGGGCCAAGATCAATCCAAGTTCACCCTAACCCTACTCCACAAAACAAGGCACAAAACAAGGCACCAAACATGGCACAAAATAAGGCACCAAACAAGGCCAAAATCCGTGACCCAAATCGTCCACAAGGACGCCACTTGAGGGTGACAAGTGTCGCCCTCTCGTTGGTCCAAAACATTTCGTCTCTCGGAAAAATCCGCAAAAATTATAAATGACATAGCCGGAATTTTCCCCTCGCAAGTTTTGTAAAACGTTTCATCGAAAAACGACTCTAATCGGGGGTTGTGAACAAAATTCGAACCTTGCCTAACTTTAAGGCTAAACTTTCGTACGTACGTCCTTACGTACATACTCTGGAAATACGGGGTATAACAACGCTACTCGCAGTACTTCAACCTATAACGATTATACAAGTCTATCAATGTCTAGACTACTCGGTAGAATAAATCTAGATATAAGATTCTACGGAAAATTGGGCAGCACTTCCCTACCTGTTATACCCCGTATTTCCGGAGTATGTACGTGAGGGCGTACGTACGAAAGTTTGGCCTTAAGTCTAAGCCTTGGACGTTTTTTTTTATTTGTGCACAACTCACTAAAAGAATCGTTTTCCGACGAAACGTTTCCACAACTTTCGTAGGGAAAATTCCGGCTATGCCATTACTAATTTTTGCGGATTTTTCCGAGAGACGAAACATTTTGGACCAACGGGAGGGCGACACTTGGCACCCTCCAATTGGTGGACTTGAATCGTCCATAGGACGAATTGGAGAAGCTTGGCACGTTTTTTGTGCCTTGTGCACAAGTCAAGGAGTTGGTAGGATTTTTGTGTGGAGTAAATCTTCACCCTACACTTGCCTTGCACTTGTCTTAATCTTGGCCATTGGTTGGCCACTTCTTGACCTATAAATACCCCCCTTAAGTTGAAGAGTTCTGCATCCACAAATCTTTCAAGTCTTGAAAAATCCTCTCCTCTCCCTTAAGCCTTTTAGTCAACACCTTCCCCCTTTGAGTGAGTTTGGCCGAGGGCCTACCCCACTAGCCTAGCCGTAATCGGCCCCCCCGCCCTTGGGAGAAAAGTTGGCGTCGAGTATTGTGATAATGCCCAAAATACCCTAGCCCAAATCCCTTAGTCCTTTGTAGAAGTTGTGAAGAACTTCTAAGGTTTCTTGGAGCTACCGGAGAGTGCAACTTAGGAGCTAAACCTTGCTCAGGCGCGACTTTATCTAGGATATTATTGGGCTTACCGAGGTAAATAATCCTAACCCTCTTTTGTATTAGAGAATACATCTTTGTAGAAGTATAAGAATAAGTATTAAATACTTAGAAGGATATTCTGAATAGAATTGAACTTATCAAAATAGAAGGGTTTAAAGAAGAATAATTGAAGTACTCACATAGAATTTGTTTCTGATGAACTTATATAGCTCATGGGTAGGGTTGTGCTGCCCGACTATCCGTAGAATTGTGAACCCTCTGTTTAGAATGACCTTGAGTAGTCTAGACTTTGATAGATGCGTGACTATTATAGCTGATTCTCTACGCGACATATTCAACTTGGCGGAGGTTTTCACGAGAAGGTATGTGATTCTTCCTAAGCATGATATTTTAACACATATTTATAGTACGGTAGAGCGTACATGTGTTAAGCGAATAATAACTACGGCAATGTCGTTTGACTTAAGCCTGAATAATAACTACGGCAATGTCTTTTGACTTAAGCCTGAATAATAAGAATCCTGATGCATTTCAAAAGAACTACTGAATCATTTTTAACAGAAGATAAATATTTGGTTTTTAAAACAAAAGCTTAAGAGTTATACTAGCTTTATGGGAAGTTAGGTATAACAACTTAAGAAAGATAAAAAGGAATTGTTTACTTGTTTGTTTATAAAAGCCTTGTATTGATTTCTGTTAAGTGTAGTAAGATTTGTTTGATAAGTAGACATATTATGATGCTACCTGTGTTAGTGTCTTGAAATGCTGTGTAAGGGGGTCATTCTTGCTGTGCTTACGTTGCTAACATGTAAGTCCGTTGTACTGTTATTGTATCACCTACCCCTCGATTGTTATCACAGGGCTTGCCCGCTTGATCTTGGTCTATACGGCTATCGGTCTGTGAGACTATGCGAGCAGCGGTATGCTCCGAGATTGATCATTCCGGTGTTTAGCCCGATGCGGGGATTCCTATGCGGTCTGTTGAGACTACGCGGTCTTTTGAGGCTATGCGGTGCGGGAGCCTAGGCGGATCTGGGGTTAGCTGCCCCGATGCGAGAATACCTCATGCGGAGTGCGTGTGTGACCTATGCGGGCTGCGGAAGTCGGGACTAGGCACGAGAATGATACTATGGGCGATTGGCCTTGCCCGATCATTCGCGGCCTAGAATAGACACTGTTCTGATTTTCCTATTCTGCTTTGTTGTTTGTGATGTGGCACTATGTGCAATTGAACGATTGTATTTGTGAAAAGGTTTTAAATACTTTGATTTCATTTAAGTACTTTATAGTTTCACATACTTGGTACTGTTGTCTTGACCTCGCCCGGGTGCGTTAAATCTGCGCGGTAAAGGCAAGCAGTGCTAGATCCGCATCCTTAGGATCTTTGCGTTGGTGTCGGGAGCTCCATCTTCTAGGAGGCTCTAATTTTGGGTATGATCTCCTGTTGTAGATAGTTTTGTCTGATCGGGTATGGTGGGCACTGTCCGCCATAGTTGTATATTTTCCTTAAGTGCAGTAGTCGTATTTATGCAGTTTGGGATGTAATCTTTGAACCATGTTTATTTATATATGCGAAAGCGACGTTTTCTCACATAAAGCGTGTCCTATTTTATAAAGCATTTCTGTCTTGTTTTACATTCCATTTGGTTACTCGGATGTATGACTACTTGGGTGCCGGTAAGACACGATCCACGGGCCGGGCGAAGTCGTGACAAAAGTGGTATCGAGCGATTAATCCTCGGAAAGTGTCTACAGACCGTATCTAGTAGAGTCTTGATTATCGGTGTGTTGTGCACCACACCAATAATCGGAGGCTATAGGATATTTAGGATTGGTTTCCATTCTTCTCATTACGAGATCGTGCTTTAGAGGTGTGTTATAAGTTGGACCTCTAACGTATTCCTTTCCCTATATGATTATGCCTTCACGTAAGGCAACCCGGCCGGCAAGGGCAAGCGGCGGAGGCGCTAGCGAGACACCCAGTCACGAGGGCTCGTGCCCGGTCTATACCGAGAGGCAGCGGGTTCTATGGCGCCGCCGGCCCAGCGAGACCAGTACCACACCTCCGTCCCACGGCTGGGCGGAGAGTTAGGTACAAGGAGATGCCCGACTTTTGGCTGAGTTGTGGCGAATCGAGGATAAGGCTGAATCTGGCGATTCGGCTCAGCTCGATCGCACCGTGGTGCACCGAGCGAATAGTTTGAGACTACGGGATTTCCTTAGTTGTAGCCGCGAGTTTTACTGGTCGAGGCGGAGGATGATTCGCGAGGAGTTCATCCGTCACCGCAGAGGATCATGCGGGTGATCAAGGCTTGAGGCCCGAGTGCTGTGACATTCGGTTCGCATCGGTGCGTGATACGCGATCGATTGGTTTGATTCATAGGAGCTTTCGGGAGAGCATGCACTCCGGTATGGGATGAGTTTTGAGGCTTTTCTCACACCTTCTTGCCTCCGCGGATGAGGAGGGCACGATGATAGATTCTTATTCTTTGAGGCGGGGAGGGCCTTGCGGTGAGAGTACAATGTCGAGTTTGATTCTTTGGCTCGATATGTCCCTGCACTGGTTGCAGATATGGAGGACCGGGTGCATCGCTATGTCACTGGGCTAGATGATTACATGGCCGAGTCTTGTGCGGGTGTGTCCCTTCACCGTGCATGGACATAACCCGTATGCAGGCTCATGCACTAGGATGCGAGGAGCGTAGAGACCGCCGGGTAGAGCGATATCAGCAGCAGAAGAAGGCCAAGACGGCCGGTTCTTTTGGTGGTTCTTGTTATACCCCGTATTTCCAGAGTATGTACGTAAGGGAATACGTACGAAAGTCTAGCCTTAAAGATAAGCCTTGGACGTTTTTTTGTACACAACTCACTAAAAGAATCGTTTTCCGACGAAACGTTTCCCACGACTTTCGTAGAGTAAATTCGGCTATGCCATTTCTTATTTTTGCGGATTTTTAGAGACGAAACATTTTGGACCAACGGGAGGGTGACATGTCACCCTCACATTGGAAGCAAGTGGGGTGGCTTTGGGCGATTGGGCGTCGAGGGGATGTTGGCCTTGGCGATTGGTTCCTTGCTTAGGCCTTGTTTTGTGCCATGTTTTGTGGAGTGTTTTGTGGAGTGTTTTGTGGAGTAGGGGTTAGGGTGCACTTGGCTTGATCTTGGCCTTACACTTGCCTTGCACTTGTCTTCATCTTGGCCATTGGTTGGCCAAGGCTTGAGCTATAGATACCCTCTTGAGATGAAGAGTTCTTCATCCACAAAAGCTTTCAAGTCTAAAAATCCTTCCTCTCCTTTGTAAGCAATTCGTCCAACACCCCTCCCGAGAAGCTTGGCGAGGCTACCCCATCCCTAGCCTGGCGAAACCTACCCCCTCCTTGGTAGAAAAGTTGCCTTCTTGTATTGTTATAATGCCCAAAATACCCTAGCCCAAATACCTTAGTACTTAGTAGAAGTTGTGAAGAACTTCTAAGGCTTCCTTGGAGCATACAACTTAGGAGCAAAACCTTGCTCGGCGACTTTTCTAGGATATTATTGGGCTTACCGAGGTAACTAATCCTAACCCTCTTTTGAATTAGAGAATACTTACTGTTGTAGAATAAGAATAAGTATAAATACTTAGAAGAATATCACAGAATGGAATTGAACTGCTACCACAGTAGAAGGGTTTGAAAGAAGAATAATCAAAGCTACTTACATGGGATTTGTTTTCACGATGAACTTATATAGCTCACTGTGGTAGGGAAGTCTTTGCCCAACTTTCCATAGAATTGTGAACCTCTGCTTAGAATGACCTTGAGTAGTCTTTGATAGATATCTGTGACTATTATAGGTGACTCTGCGCGACATATTGACTTGGCGGTGGTTTTCATTTGAGAAGGTATGTGATTCTTCCTAAAGCATGATATTTTACAATATGTATATAGTACGGTGACGTACATGTGTCAATAATAACTAACGGCAATGTCTTTGACTTAAGCTGAATAATACTTACGGTAATGCCTCGGCTTAAGCTCGAATAATACGTGCTGCAATGCCTCACTTAAGCTTTGAATAATAAGAAGCGAAAACATTTCAAAAGGACTACTGAATCATTTTTACAGAAGAGAACTAATTGGTTTTTAAAACAGAAGCTTAAGAGTTATACCAGCTTTATGGGAAGTTAAGTATAACCACTTAAGATTGATAAAAGAAACAAGTTGCCTATGTATTTATAACAGACTTATATTAAATTGTGAAAAGAATAATAAGATGGTTTGATAAGTAGACATGACATGTTGCTATGTGTGTTAGTACCTTGTAACGTTTGTATAAGTGAGTATCCTTGTTGTACTTATGTTGTTTAAAAGATAAGTCGTTATGTTAGTGTACTATCACTCACCTCTTGAGATGATACCGGGGGTTAAGGCGCCTCCGTCGGGGTAGACTCGGCGATGCAGGACCATGATTCGAGAATACCTCATGCGGGTCGAGGGGCCTATGCGAGCTACGAGTTCGTGTTAGTATGCGGGGTTATGCCTCATGCGGTCTATGTGGCCATGCGGACGGCGAGTCGGGGCGATTTACGCGAGTAGCTACCCTCGATGCGGGGTTATACCTCATGCGGGCCCGTGAGTGGCCTATGCGGACTCGAGTCGAGTTAGGCTGCGAGAATGATGATGTGGCGAGTGGCCCTGTTTGATCATTCGCAGCCTAGACAAGACTTATTACGATTACCTATTGTTGCTCTTGTTTGTGACGTGGCACTATATGCGGTTTCCTTGGTTGTTTCACACTATTTGTAAACCGTTTTAAAAATGATATGTTTTCATTTAAGTACTTTCTGATTCGCATACTTAGTACTGTTATCTTGACCTCCTTGAGGCTGCGTTCATGCCGCGGTAAGGGCAAGCAGTGCTAGATCCGCATCCTTAGGATCTCTACGTTGGTGTCGGGAGCTCCATCTCTTCCGAGGCTCTACTTTTTGGTATGATCTCCTTGTAGATAGTTTTTGTACGATCGAGGTATGGCGGGGCCCTATCCGCCATAGTTGTATATTTCCTTAGAGGTATGTAGTCATGTTATGCGAGGTCGGATGTAGCGCTAAACCATGATTATATATTATCTTAGAAAGCGATGTTTTCTCACATAATGTGTCTTATTTCATAAACTGTTTCATGTCTTGCTTTATGTTTCCGATTACTCGATGTATGACTACTTGGGTGCCCGGTAAGGCACGATCCACGGGCCGGGCGTCGTGACAAAAGTGGTATCGAGCGATTAATCCTCGGAAAGTGTCTCTGACCGTATCTAGTAAGTCTTGATTATCGGTGTGTTGTGCACCACCAATAATCGAGGAGGCTATAGGATATTTAGGATTGGTTTCCGTTCTTCTCATTACGAGATCGTGCTTTAGAGGCGTGTTATAGGTTGGACCCTCTAACGTATTCCTTTCTATGTGATTATGCCTCACGTAAAGGCAACCGGGCCTGGAAGGGCAAAGCGGCGGAGGCGCTAGCGAGACTCCCGAGTCACGAGGCTCGTGCCCGCCTATACGAGGCGGCGAGTTCTATGACGCCGCCCGGCCCAGCGAGACCACAATACCCACACCTCGCTCCCACGGCTGGGGCGGAGGTTAGGGTACTGAGAGATGGCCCGGCTATTGGCTAAAGTTGTGGCCCGATCGAGAGAGAAGGCTGGATCGCGGCGGTTCAGTTCGGCTCGGCTCGGTCGTGCCGTTGTTCACCGAGGCGAGAGAGTTTGAGGCTACGAGACTTCTTGAGTTGTAGCCCGCGGAGTTTTATGGATCGAGGCGGAGGATGATCGCGAGGAGTTCATCCGTCGGCTTGAGGATTTTGAGAGTGATCGGGCGTCGGAGACCGAGTCCGTGATCTTTGGTTCACATAAGGTTGCGTGATACGCGATCGATTGGTTTGATTCATGGGAGATATCCGGGAGAGCACGCGTCCCGGTACTTGGGATGAGTTCTCGGAGGCTTTCCTCACTCACTTCTTGCCTCGCGGATGAGGAGGCGCGGGTGATAGATTTTTACTGGCGAGCGAGAAGGGCCGTCGGGAGTACAATGTCGAGTTTGATTCTTTGGCTCGATATGTCCCAGCATTGGTAGCAGAGATGGAGGATAGGGTGCACCGCTATGTCACCGGGCTAAACGACTATATGGCCGAGTCATGTGCGGGGGTTTCTCTCGGTAGGTATGGACATTACCGCGTGCGAGCTCACGCCCTTGGATGCGAGGCGCGAAGGTCGGCGAGTGGGCGACGGCGAGAAGAAGGCCGGGGCGGGAGGGTCTTACGGTGGTTATCGTGGTGGCGGCCTCGGCAGCGATCTGGGTCGCACCACGGCCCGGCTGAGCACTCCTGCCGTCACCGGCCTGACGGAGTTTTCGAGGCGGACTGGGGCCGGGGCTTCGGGCGTCGAGTAGCGAGTGCGGCGATCGGGACCACCCCAGGTGTGGCGTCACGGTAGATCCCATTACGGAAGTGTGGTACTACTTTTGGAGCTTGTTCTGATTGTAGCAGCGAGGTCACTGCGGTGTCAGGCCGAGCGGCGGTGGTAGGGCTCGGCCTTCGTGTTCGTTGCGCTTCATCATCTCCTCTGATTACTCGCCCGGGCGCGGGTGCTCATGGGTCGCGGTCGCGGCGGTCGTGGCTCGGGTCGATTCTAGCGGTCCTCGAGAACGCATTTATGCTGTCCAGCGGGATCGGAGGCCTCACCGATGTCGCCACAGTACCTTATCGGTTCTGGTTTGATGTGTATGCTTTGATAGATCGGGTTCTACTCATCCTATATATCTCCTTGTTGCTAGTAGGATAGGGATAGAGCACGAGTCCATAGACCGCTTCGAGGTAGCTACGCGATGGGTGATTCGGTGGTAGCTCGGCGGGTATATAGAGCTTGTCTGTGACCATTTATCGTCGGACCGGCGACTTGATAGAGTTGGAGATGATTGACTTCGGCGTGATCATGGGGATGGATTGGCTAGCTTCTGCTACGCCAATGTGGCTGAGAGAGAGAATAATGCAGTTCCGGTTTCTGAGGAGGCCGGTTGTTGAGTGGGAGAGCACGGTATCGTAGAGGTAGGTTTATTTCCTACCTCGAGGCTAGGAAGATGGTGCGAGAAGGGTATATCTACCATCTCGTTCGGGTGTTTGATCTCAAGGCTGCGGTACCAGTTTTCATTCGATTCGATGGTCGTGAGTTCCCAGGCGTGTTTCGGATGACCTCGGGTATCCTCCGAGAGGAGATCGAGTTTTGTATAGATGTGTTGCGGATACTCGGCCTATTTCCATTCCGCCTTCTGAATGGCACTGCGAGTTGAGAGAGTTGAAGGATCGGCAGGGATTTGCTAGAAAGGGCTTCATTAGGCCTAGTGTTTCTCCCGGGAAGCGCGGTATTGTTCGTGAAGAAGAAGGGCGGGACAGCTGCGCATGTGTGTTGATCTGGCGGTGAACAAGGTGACCATTAAACGAATACCCCGCTTCCGGGATTGATGATTTGTTCGACGGTTGCGGTGCGAGATGTTTCTCAAGATTGATCTGCGATCGGGCTATCATCAGTGCGAGTCGAGAGGTGGATGTCCTAGGATCGCATTCGGACGATGCGGGCATTATGAGTTGGTCATGTCTTTTGGGTTGACCAATGCTCGTGTATTCATGGATTTGATGAACCGAGTGTTCAAACCATTTTGGACACGTTTGTGATAGTGTTCATTGATGATATCTTGGTTTATTCGCTCGAGCGGGAGCATGCGAGCATTTGAGGACTGTCTTGTGATTCTCCAGACCCAGCGATTATCGCCAAGTTTTCCAAATGTGAGTTTTGGTTGACTTGATGGCGTTTCTTGGGCATATTGTCGGGGTGATGGCATTCGAGTTGTCACGGCCAAGATCGAGGCGATCGGGACTTGGCCTGACCTCTTACTCCGGCGAGGTTCGCGATTTTACGGGCCTTGCAGATATTATCGGTTCGTAGAAGTTTGCTTCTATCTGCACCATTGACTAGGTGACTCGGAAAGCGGCCAAGTTTGATGGTGATGCTTGTGGCGGGGTTTCGATTCTTGAAAGAGAGGCGACCGCCCGTTCTTACTCTTCCGGAGGTCCAGATGGTTATGTCGTGTATTGTGATCGTCGGGCATCGGGTTGGGATGTGTGTTGATGCGGCATGGCGGGGTTATAGCATATGCATCCCGACGGTGAAGAAACACGAGAGGAACTACCCCCCATGATTTGGAGTTAGCGGTAGTGATTCACGCTTTGAAGATCTGGAGGCACTATTTGTATGGGGTTCACGTGGATATTTATACGCACCACAAGAGCCTCGGTATATCTTCACGGAGGAGCTGAACTTACGGCGAGGCGGTGGCTAGAGTTGCTTAAGGATTACGATGTTGATATCCTGTACCACGGGGAAGGCCAATGTTGTGGCGTATGCTCTTAGTCGTAGGTCGATGGGAGCCTATCGGATGTGCGGCTAGAGATGAGGACATGGTTCGTGATTTGCATCGCTTAGCGAGCCTTGGTGTCCGCTTGATTGATTACGATAGCGGTGGGGTTAGAGTTCGTGAGGTTGCCGAGTCTTCCATCGTCGAGGAGGTGAAGAGGCAACGATTCGAGGATCGGCTTTGATTCGATATCGTGATCTGACTCTTCGTGAGGGCAAGGGTCCTTTTGAGATAGCACGATGGGGTGCTAAGGTTTGAGGAGCGGTGTGTGTTCGGATGTTTGAGGACTTGTGGCGAGTTCTTGGGGAAGCACGCGCAGCGTTACTCTATCCATCAAAGTCGACCAAAATGTACCACGACCTTAGATCGGTGTATTGGTGGGATGGCTTGAAGAGGGCGTTGCGAGTTCGTAGCTCGGTGCGTGTTGTCGGCGGTGAAGGTAGAGCACGAGAGGCACGGTGGTGCATTGCGGCGATTGAGATCCCGACACGGAAGTGGGAGGTAATCAACATGGACTTCGTCGCGGGATTACCTCGCACTCGGAGAGACATGATTCTATATGGGTTATCGTCGGCGGTGAAATCAGCCCACTTTCTTCCGTCGGGGCGACTTTTGGTGAGGATTATGCGGACTTTACATCAGAGATCGTCGGTGCATGAGTCCTACTTGATCATATCGAGGCAGGAGCCCGGTTTACGGCTAACTTCGGAGTCCTTCGAGAGGTTTAGGGCGCGGTGAGCACAATGCGCATTTCATCCGCAGAGCAGACGGACAGCGAGCGCACTATCGGACTCTTGAGGATATCTGCGAGCCGTGTTATTGACCGATGGTAGTTGGGAGGATCATTTGCCTCTAGTTGAGTTCGCGTATAATAATAGCTACCACTCCGGTATTCGGATGGCGCCTTATGAGGCCTTGTATGGGAGGAAGTGCGGTCGCCTATAGGCTGGTTCGATGTGGGCGAGTGCGGCTAGTGGGACCAGATTTGGTGCGTGACGATGGATAAGGTGAAGCTTATCGAGAGCGGCTATTGACTCGAGTCGGCAAGTCGTATGCGAGATCATCGTCGTCGGCATCTTGAGTTCGAGTTCATGATTGGGTTTTCTAAAGGTGTCACCCATGAAGGGTGTGATGAGATTCGGGAAGAAGGAAACTCGGCCCAAGGTACATTGGGCGTTTGATTGTCGCGAGGTAGGCAAGGTTGCTTATGAGTTGGATCTGCCGTCCGATCTGAGCGATGCATCCGGTTTTCACGTATCTATCTTTGAGAGATGTATCGGGGATCCATCTAGGGTACACCGATTGACGATGTCGGTGACAGGGGTTATCGTATGAGGAGATTCCCATAGCGATAGTCGATCGTCGAGTTAGGCGTCTGCGGACGAGGCGTGGCCGTCAAAGTCTTGTGGCGAACGAGCTCAGGGAGGAGATGACGTGGGAAGCCGAGGAGGACATGAGGCAGAAGTATCCTCATCTTTTCCCCACACCTCCAGGTAATTCACTTTCCTACTTGTAAATTTTCGTTATCATTTCTGCCTAAGAGTTGTTCTGTGGCCGTGTGTGGCATTTGCGACTGTTTAAGTTTTGAAGAATCTTATCGTTAACTGTCTTGGGAAGGAACATTCGGGACGAATGTTTCTAAGTGGGGGAGAATGTTATACCCCGTATTTCCAGAGTATGTACGTAAGGGAATACGTACGAAAGTCTAGCCTTAAAGATAAGCCTTGGACGTTTTTTTGTACACAACTCACTAAAAGAATCGTTTCAGGCGAAAGCGTTTCCACGACTTTCGTAGAGTAAATTCGGCTATGCCATTTCTTATTTTGCGGATTTTTAGAGAGGCGAAACATTTTGGACCAGCGGGAGGGTGACAT
The DNA here is from genome assembly GCA_029844215.1 of Przewalskia tangutica. Lineage (NCBI taxonomy): Eukaryota > Viridiplantae > Streptophyta > Magnoliopsida > Solanales > Solanaceae > Przewalskia > Przewalskia tangutica. Next base: position 39,458,873 of record CM056720.1, on the reverse strand, counting down.
GTGTCACCTGCATTGAAGCAAGTGGGGTGGCTTTGGGCGATTGGGCGTCGAGGGGATGTTGGCCTTGGCGATTGGTTCCTTGCTTAGGCCTTGTTTTGTGCCATGTTTTGTGGAGTGTTTTGTGGAGTGTTTTGTGGAGTAGGGGTTAGGGTGCACTTGGCTTGATCTTGGCCTTACACTTGCCTTGCACTTGTCTTCATCTTGGCCATTGGTTGGCCAAGGCTTGAGCTATAAATACCCTCTTGAGATGAAGAGTTCTTCATCCACAAAAGCTTTCAAGTCTAAAAATCCTTCCCTCTCCCTTTGTAAGCAATTCGTCCAACACCCCCTCCCTTGGAAGCTTGGCCGAGGCTACCCCACCCTAGCCTAGCGAAACCTACCCCCCTTGGTAGAAAAGTTGCCTTCTTGTATTGTTATAATGCCCAAAATACCTAGCCCAAATACCTTAGTACTTAGTAGAAGTTGTGAAGAACTTCTAAGGCTTCCTGGAGCATACAACTTAGGAGCAAAACCTTGCTCGGTAGCGACTTTTCTAGGATATTATTGGGCTTACCGAGGTAACTAATCCTAACCCTCTTTTGAATTAGAGAATACTTACTGTTGTAGAATAAGAATAAGTATAAATACTTAGAAGAATATCACAGAATGGAATTGAACTGCTACCACGAGTAGAAGGGTTTGAAAGAAGAATAATCAAATCAGTACTTACATGGGTATTTTCTGATGAACTTATATAGCTCACTGTAGGGAAGTCTTGTGACTTTCCATAGAATTGTGAACCCTCTGTTTAGAATGACCTTGAGTAGTCTTTGATAGATATCTGTGACTATTATAGGTGACTCTCTGCGCGCGACATATTGACTTGGCGGTGGTTTTTGAGAAGGTATGTGATTCTTCCTAAAGCATGATATTTTACAATATGTATATAGTGCGGTGAGCGTACGTGTGTCAAGTGAATAATAACTAACGGCAATGTCTTTGACTTAAGCTGAATAATACTTACGGCAATGCCTCGGCTTAAGCTGAATAATACGTGGCAATGCCTCACGGCTTAAGCACGAATAATAAAGAAGCGAAAACATTTCAAAGGACTCTTTGAATCATTTTCTGAAGAGAACTAATTGGTTTTAAAGCGAAGCTTAAGAGTTATACGACTTTATGGGAAGTTAAGTATAACCACTTAAGATTGATAAAAGAAACAAGTTGCCTATGTATTTATAACAGACTTATATTAAATTGTGAAAAGAATAATAAGATGGTTTGATAAGTAGACATGACATGTTGCTATGTGTGTTAGTACCTTAACGTTTGTATAAGTGAGTATCCTTGTTGTACTTATGTTGTTTAAAAGATAAGTCGTTATGTTAGTGTACTATCACTCACCTCTTGAGATGATCACAGGGGTTAAGGCGCCTCCGTCTGGGGTAGACTCGGTGATGCAGGACCGTGATTCGAGAATACCTCATGCGGGTCGAGGGCCTATGCGGGCTAACGAGAGTTCAGTTAGTATGCGGGGTTATGCCTCATGCGGTCTATGTGGCCGTGCGGACAGCGAGTCGGGGCGATGCCAGGAGTAGCTACCCTCGATGCGGGGTTATACCTCATGCGGGCCCGTGAGTGGCCTGCGGACTCGGGAGTCGAGTTAGGCTTGCAGAATGATGATGTGGGCGAGTGGCCCTGTTTCGATCATTCGCAGCCTAGACAAGACTTATTACAGTTACCTATTGTTGCTCTTGTTTGTGACGTGGCACTATGTGCGGTTTCCTTGGTTGTTTCACACCTATTTGTAAACTGGTTTTAAAAATGATATGTTTTCATTTAAGTACTTCTGATTTCGCATACTTAGTACTGTTATGCGACCTCCTTGAGTGCGTTCATGCCGCGGTAAGGGCAAGCAGTGCTAGATCCGCATCCTTAGGATCTACGTTGGTGTCGGGAGCTCCATCTCTTCCGAGGCTCTACTTTTTGGTATGATCTCCTGTTGTAGATAGTTTTTGGTACGATCGGGGTATGGCGGGCCTGTCCGCCATAGTTGTATATTTCCTTAAGTGCAGTAGTCATGTTATGCGATTGTCGGATGTAGCTTCTAAACCATGATTATATATTATCTTAGAAGGCGATGTTTTCTCACATAATCTGTGTCTTATTTCATAAAGCTGTTTCATGTCTTGCTTTATGTTTCCGCTGATTACTCGATGTATGACTACTTGGGTGCCCAGAAGGCACGATCCACGGGCCGGGCAGTGGGCGAGCGCGTCGCCCGGAGACTTCGGATTCAAGGCGGTAGCGAAGTGCTAACGTTCGATGTCCGATTTCGCTGTGGTAGATACCATTCGAGTACTCGGGAGCTGCTATCTTTGTGGCGGTCATTTCGCGTTTGTCCGGCGAGGAGGCGGTAGTAGAGGCCTGTTACCCGTATTTCCGGAGTATGTATGCGAGGCGCGTGTACAATTTGAGCCTTAAAGTAGGCATAGTTTCGAAATTTGTACACAAGTGCCGAAAGTCGTTTTTAAACGTTTCCACTTTCGTAGGGAAAATTCGGCTATGTCATTTATATTTTTGCGGATTTTTAGAGAGGCGAAACATTTTGGACCAACGAGAGGCGACACTTGTCACCCTCTATTGGAAGGCTTGGACGGCAACCATGGCATGGCTTGGCGAAATGGGTCACGTTCTCTTGGCAATTGGCTCCTTGATTTGTGCCTTGTTTTGTGGCTTGTTTTGTGGAGTGTTTTGTGGAGTAGGGTTTAGGGTGCACTTGGTTTAATCTTTCCCTTCCACTTGCTATACACTTGTAAGGCTCTTGGCGCGTGGTGGGCCTTTGGTTTTGCTATAAATAGCTCCTTTGTGAAGACTTTCTTCATCCACAAATTGCCTAAGTCTTGAAGTTCTCTTCCTCCTCCCTTGTGAAATTCGTCCACACCCCTTTCCCCTTTGCGAGAGCTTACCCCCAGCCTAGTTGTTTTCGTATAATACCCTTTGTTGTGGTATAGAAATACTCTCCTAAGTATTTTTATAATGTCCAAAATACTTTAGCCCAAATACCTTTTAGTACTTTCCAAAGTACCCTTTGTCTAAAACCCGGAAAATACGATTATACTTTCCTTAGCCTCGACACGAAACCCTAAGGAAAATCTTCACCCGGTGTTGAAGTATGGAGTAGAAGTTGCGTAGAACTTCTAAGGGTTGTTTGGAGCGGATTGGAGCACTCGGAGGAGGAGCTAAACCTTGCTCGTGAGCGACTTTAAACTCGGATAATTTTGGGCTTATCGAGGTGAAAGTACTAAGAGTAGCGTGATTCTACTCGAAGTGGAAAGGGCTAGCAAGGTTGTAGTACTTGGAGCATTTTGCTTATTGTCGTTAAATCGTCGAGGTATGTGAACCTCTTCCTATCTCTTAGCATGATATGTGTAAACTATGTAGCGGTGAAGCGTCATGTGTTAATCGTGTTTGATTGTTCTTAAAACATAAAGTGTTATAACGACTTTATGGGAAGTTGGTTATAACGACTTTATGTAGGTAAGAAAATACTTTGTGGTTTTAAAAAAAGGTAATCGATGAGAATTATAAAGCGGCTTGTTATAATAAAGGACTTGATGTATTTCAAAGATTTATAAATCGTTTTGAAGGAGAGTAACACTTGGTTTTAAAAGGTTTTAAAGAGTTATACTAAGCTTTATGGGGAGTTAGGTATAATGTCTTAAGAGAGGTAAAGAAAATGGTTTACTGATGTTAGGAGTTAAGAGACTTGATCTTATAAGATAAGAGACTTAACTTATTTGTTCTAATGTGAATGTTTGTGTGAAACCTCATTCGTGAGTAATGAGTACTTGGTGTTAGTTAAAGGGATAATGTTTGACTGATTTCGGAAATCAGAATGTGTATCGACAGACCACTGCAGCGTTAATAAAGGAAAATGTATTGAATAATGATGAATTGTATTAAAAACAGTAGAAAACTCCATCCGTAGAAACTAAGATGAGACAAAATGATATACATTTTCTAGATCATGGTCTGTAATAAGAATGTTGTAAACAAGAATAACCTACTCTCACGTGAGACTTATATTACTCAATTGTTCTAAAAGGAATCAAGTGATTAAGTTTATGAACTATGAAACCATTTGAAAATGAGAAGCTTGAGTAATTGAAACTAGGCAAACTGGAACTTAGGAAAAGAATGTTGTTACTTGATTTTGAAAAGGAATGTGGGTTGGTCATTCTAATACTACGGGTATCGGGTGACTTTGATAAGTAATGGATCTCTTTTAAAGAATTTAACGTACGTAGTACTTTAGGGTTGAAACCCGGACTTTGGCATAAAATGAAGGTACTTTGAGTGATGTGAAACTTGCCTATGCTTGTTGTGGTGAAACATTCCTATGCTTGTTGTTGTGAAACTTGCCTATGCTTGTGATGATAGCCTTTGTTGTGCAAGTGTGGTGTTTACGTATTCTGCGTCTCGATAGAGGCGGTTGGTAGTTGAGGTTTCTTCGTTCGCCCAGGTATCGGTGGTCGGCTCTCGCACTGCCGCCTCGTGGCGATTCGGCCTTGGTATCGGTAGTCACCCTGACTTGCCCGTTCGGTATAGTGACGAAGTTTCGTGTCTGACCTTGGTCCCGGTGGTCACCCTCGTACTTGCCCGGTCACCGCGTGGACCGCCTTGGTATCCGATGTCGGCTCTCGCTTGCCCGTATCGGCCGTGTTTTGGTTGCATTGTATTATTGGTACGGTCGGATCGGTAGTTATACTTGTCTGTCACGGTTTTTATAACACAGGTGGGACATGGTGTTCATGTATAATCCTTGGTATTGTTATATCATAAATCACTAGCGATGAGGAAGAAATTCCACGACACGAGTGATAATTTGGAGCGTGAGTCCTGTCTTGGTGTATCGGTTATATGTTATATCTTGTAGTTTGGTCATCATACATGTCTCTGCTTTATATAGACTATTATGATTTCATTCTGATATTCTGATTTCACATACTTGGTACTGTTATCGACCTCGCCCGGGCCGCGTTCATCTGCGCAGTAGAGGCATCATTTATCGATCCGCGTTTAGGATCTCATTTGACGTTTTGGAAGCTCCGTTCCGTCGGAGGCTTATCTTTGGTATGTTACCCGAGTCCGTAAGTTCTTATGCGTTGAGGTATGGCGGCCCCGTCCGTCATAGTTGTTGTATAAATCTTAAGTGCAGTAATCTTGTTGTGGCGGGGTTGTAAAAAGTTAAACTGTTGGAGTTTATGTATATCTTGAATCAAGCTGTTTTGGTTGCTTTGTTTATTTACTATATCTCTCATTTCATGTGTAAAGTTATTATTTCCTGGTTTTCTCGATGTTGTATCACTAGGGTGCCGGTAAGGCACGATGGCGCCCGATTTTCTGGCGTCAAGTGGTATCGCAGCGATTAATCCTCGGAAAGTGTCTGAACCGTGTCTAGTAAGTGCGGATTATCGGTGTGTTGTGCACCATCTATAATCGAGGCTATAGGACATTTAGGATTGGTTTCCATTCTTCTCATTCCGAGATCGTGCCTTAGAGTGTGTGATAAGATTGGACCCTCGACGTGTTTCGCTTTTACCGATTATGCCTCTGCGAAAGGCAACCGGGCGAAGGGCAAAGCGTGAGAGGATCTGCGAGTAAACGTGGCAGAGACCACGATACACGAGCCTCGATCCGCGATGCAGGCGAGAGAGATGAGTTACAAGGTAGGCCCGATTAATGGCGTGGTTGTAGCGGACTTGAGGATAGGTGGGCCAGCGATTCCGATGCACCATGGTTCACCCTAGATCGGATAGTTCGAGGCTACGGATTTTCCGAGTTGTAGGCGCGAGTTTTATGGGTCGAGGCACGAGGATGATCCGCAGGAGTTCATCCGAGCGATTCTGTGAATCGTAGAGTGATCAAGGCATCGGAGATCGAGTCGGTGGCCCTAGGGTTCACATCAATGCGTGATACCGCAGCGATCGGGTTTGATTCTTGGGAGCTGTCGGGAGAGCATGCACTTCAATGGTATGGAACGAGTTCTCGAGGCCTTTCTTGCACATTTCTTGCCTCCCGGATGAGGAGGGCTCGGCCGACAGTTTTTGGTGTTCTGGCGAGCAGGCGTGCAGTTCGGGAGTACAATGTGGAGTTCGACTCATTGGCGATCGTCCCGCGTTAGTAGCTAGTATGGAGGATCGAGTGCACCGATATGTTCTGTGGCTCGATGATTGCCTTGCAGAGTTGTTAGTGTAGCTCTTGTACCGCATGGACATTGCCGCGCGTGCGGCGTATACACTTGGATGTGCGAGCGGATAAATCGACGGAATGACCAAAGTCGCGAAGAGGCGAGCAGCGAGGTCCTTTGGTGACTTTCGAGGCGGACCGCCAGCAGGCGAACTAGTTATGTACCTCCGTCGATGCAGTGGTCCTCCCGGCTTTGGGACCTTCGGGATATTCGAGGGCGGTCGGGCTCCTGTGTTTCAGATTTTGAGGAGCGGAGTGCTCGCGGATGAGGTTGCCCTTGTCTCGGTGTGGCCGTTGTGGAAAGCTTCATAAGGGAGAGTGTCGTACTAACTCGGGAGATTGTTATTTTTGCGGCCAGCGGCCATCGGCAGAGAAGCGTCCACTGCGGTATGCGGTAGGATAGCATGGACTACTAGGCGATTGCGGGTTCTTCACCTTCCGTAGCAGCAGATGTTCGTACGGAAGGCCCCGGTAGAGGTCGCGGTGGGAGTTCCAGCGGTCCTTGAACCGCCTAGTTTGAGTATATCCTTAACCTCTGTAGTTTTGTTTGTATTGATGTTGTTGATGTGTTTAATGTTATGTTTGGATAGCTTTGTGCTAAAATGTGATTTAGAAACCAGTTAGTGAAAGGGTAAGTCCACAGGTAGTGTGAGATGGAAGTGGTAGCTTTACGATGTGAAATAGTAAGATTGTTCGGATCGGGAACAAGAGTTAGCTTGATTGGGGGTCGGGTTGAGGACCATTTGCGGTCAACGTAACCCGGTTTGGGGTGGGGGCTTCGGTGGTCGCCAGTGGTAGGTCACGAGGTGCTAGGCCCAAGTTTAGATGACCATCGTATGAGTTCGTGGATCGTTCGATCGAGAATCAGTTCGTGAAGGCCGGAATGGCCTTAGGGAAATCGAGGTTAGTGAGATGACCAAGTTTGGAGGTAGTGACTCAAGGGTTGGAAAGCGAGCGTTGGCGAAGTGTGGTACGGATACTAGAACGAGTTCGGTGTTCGTGGCAGTACTACGAGAAGGGAAAAGTGAACGTATGTTTTGTGGCGGGTGTGGCATGATTGTTTTAAATGCGTATAGCGGTGAAGACTATCTTGGCGCTGCTTGTTTGAGACCTTGAAGGAACATTCGGACGAATGTTTCTAAGGGAGAATGTTATACCCGTATTTCCAGTATGTACGTGAGGGCGTACGTGTACAATTTGAGCCTTAAGTAGGCATAGTTTCGAAATTTGTACACAAGTGCCGAAAGGAGTCGTTTTTCGACGAAACGTTTCCACAGCTTTCGTAGGGAAAATTCCGGCTATGTCATTTATATTTTTTTGCGGATTTTTCCGAGAGACGAAACATTTTGGACAAACGAGAGGCGACACTTGTCACCTCAATTGGAAAGGCTTCGACGGCAACCATGGCATGGCTTGGACGAAATGGGTCACGTTCTCTTGGCCAATTGGCTCTTGATTTGTGCCTTGTTTTGTGGCTTGTTTTGTGGAGTGTTTTGTGGAGTAGGGTTTAGGGTGCACTTGGTTTAATCTTGCCCTTACACTTGCTATACACTTGGAAGGATCTTGGCCCTTGGTTGGCCTTTGGTTTTGCTATAAATAGCTCCCCTTTGTGAAGACTTTCTTCATCCACAAATTGCCTAAGTCTTGAAGTTCTCTTCCTCCCTCCCTTGTGAAATTCGTCCACACCCTTTCCCCCCTTTCCCTGAGAGCTTACACCCCTTAGCCTAGTTGTTTTCGTATAATACCCTTTGTTGTGGTATAGAAATACTCTCCTAAGTATTGTTATAATGTCCAAAATACTTTAGCCCAAATACCTTGTAGTACTTTCCAAAGTACCCTTTGTCTGAAAAACCGAAAATACGATTATACTTTCCTTAGCCTCTACACGAAACCCTAAGGAAAATCTTCACCCGTTGTTGAAGTATGGAGTAGAAGTTGCGTAGAACTTCTAAGGGTTGTTTGGTGCGGATTGGAGCACTCGGAGGAGGAGCTAAACCTTGCTCAGGAGCGACTTTAAACTCGGATAATTTTTGGGCTTATCGAGGTGAAAGTACTAAGAGTAGCGTATTCTACTCGAGGAGTGGAAAGGGCTAGCAAGGTTGTAGTACTTGGAGCATTTTGCTTATTGTCGTTAAATCGTCGCGAGGTATGTGAACCTCTTCCTATCTCTTCTAGCATGATATGTGTGTAACTATGTAGTTGAGACGCATACGTGTTAACGTGTGATTGTTCTTAAAACATAAAGTGTTATAACGGCTTTATGGGAAGTTGGTTATATGACTTTATGTAGGTAAGAAAATACTTTGTGGTTTTAAAAAAAGGTAATGAGAATTATAATCGGCTTGTTATAATAAAGGACTTGATGTATTTCAAAAGATTTATAAATCGTTTTGAAGGAGAGTAACACTTGGTTTTAAAAGGTTTTAAAAGAGTTATACTAAGCTTTATGGGGAGTTAGGTATAATGTCTTAAGAGAGGTAAAGAAAATGGTTTCTTGATGTTAGGAGTTAAGACTTGATCTTATAAGATAAGAGACTTAACTTATTTGTTCTAATGTGAATGTTTGTGAAACCTCATTCGTGAGTAATGAGTACTTGGTGTTAGTTAAAGGGATAATGTTTGGTGATTTGAATCGAGAATGTGTATCGACAGAGACCAATCGCGTTAATAAAGGAAAATGTATTGAATAATGATGAATTGTATTAAAACCGGTAGAAACCTCCATCCGCATAGAAACTAAGATGAGACAAAATGATATACATTTTCTAGATCATGTAGTCATGTAATAAGAATGTTGTAAACAAGAATAACCTACTCACGTGAGACTTATATTACTCAATTGTTCTAAAAAGGAATCAAGTGATTAAGTTTATGAACTATGAAACCATTTGAAAATGAGAAGCTTGAGTAATTGAAACTAGTAAACCGAACTTAGGAAAAGAATGTTGTTACTTGATTTTGAAAAGGAATGTGGGTTGGTCATTCTAATACTACGGTATCGGGTGACTTTGATAAGTAATGGATCTCTTTTAAAGAATTTAACGACGTAGTACTTTAGGAGTTGAAACCTGACTTTGGCATAAAATGAAGGTACTTTGAGTGATGTGAAACTTGCCTATGCTTGTTGTGGTGAAACATTCCTATGCTTGTTGTTGTGAAACTTGCCTATGCTTGTGATGATAGCCTTTGTTGTGCAAGTGTGGTGTTTACGTATTCCGCGTCTCGATAGAGGCGGTTGGTGGTTGAGGTTTCTTCTTCGGCTGGGTATCCGGTGGTCGGCTCTGCACTGCCGTCTCGTGATCGATTCGGCCTTGGTATCGGTAGTCGACTTGCCCTGCTTGCCGTTCGATAGTGACGGTTTCGTGATCTGACCTTGGTCCCCGGTGGTCACCGTACTTGCCCCGTCACCGCGTGGCCGGCCTTGGTATCCGGTGATCGGCCTCGCGCTTGCCCGTGACGGCCGTGTTTTGGTTGCATTGTATTATTGGTACGGTCGGATCTGGTAGTTATACTTGTCCTGCGGTTTTATAACACGTGGGACATGGTGTTCATGTATAATCCTTGGTATTGTTATATCATAAAGCTGCGGTGAGGAAGAAATTCCACGCACGAGTGATAATTTGGAGCGTGAGTCCCCTGTCTTGTGTAATCGTTATATGTTATATCGTAGTTTGGTCATCATACATGTCTCGCTTTATATAGACTATTATGATTTCATTTACGTGATTTACTGATTTCACATACTTAGTAATTGGCTTGACCTCCTTGGCTGCGTTCATGCCGCAGTAGAGGTACATCGCCGCCGATCCGCGTTTAGGATCTCATTTCATTTTGGGAAGCTCCGTTCCGTCGGAGGCTTATCTTTGGTATGTTACCCCAGTCCGTAAGTTCTTGTGCGTTCGTGGTATGGCGGGGCCACTGTCCGTCATAGTTGTTGTATAAATCTTAGAGTGCAGAAATCTGTTGTGGCGGGGTTGTAAAGGATTAAACTGCTCGTGTTTTATGTATATCTGAAGGCAAGCATTTTGGTTGGCTGTTTATTTACTATATCTCATTTCATGTGTAAAGTTTTTATTTCGCTGGTTTTCTCGATGTTGTATCACTAGGGTGCGGGGTAAGGCACGATGCGAGCCCGATTTTGGGCGTCACAGCCCGATCTGAGTCTGTTGCCGCTTCTTCATCCCAGCGATTACTCGCCCTGAGGCAAGGTACTCATGGACCAACGGGTGGCGCAGGTCGTGGCGCGGTCCCGGTCTAGCGGTCCTCGAACGCATTTATGCTTTGTCCGGTAGCGAGGATCGTGAGGCCTCACCGATGTCGTCACGGTACCTTATCGGTTCGGTTTGATGTGTATGCTTTGATAGATCCGGGTTCTACTGCATCCATATATCTCCCTTGTTGCTAGTAGGATAGGGATGAGCACAGTCCATAGACCACTTTCGAGGTAGCTACGCGATGGGTGATTCGGTGGTAGCTCGGCGGGTATTTAGAGCTTGTCTGTGACCATTTACGATCGTCGGACCTAGCCTACTTGATAGAGTTGGAGATGATTGACCGACGTGATCATGGGGATGGATTGGCTCGCTTCTTGCTACGCCAATGTAGCTGAGAGAGAGAGTAGCGGTTCCGGTTTCTGAGGCCGGTTGTTGCGTGGGAGAACGCGGTATCGCCGAGGTAGGTTTATTTCCTACCTCAAGGCTAGGAATATAGTGCGAAGTGGTATATCTACCATCTCGTTCGGTGTTTGATCACGAAGTGCGGTACCAGATTTTCATCGATTCGATGGTCAGAGAATTCCCAGACGTGTTTCCAGACGACCTCCCGGGTATCCCTCCTGAGAGGGAGATTGAGTTTTGTATAGATGTGTTGCCAGACACTCGGCCTATTTCCATTCCGCCATACAGAATGGCACCTGCCGAGTTGAGAGAGCTGAAGGACCAGCTTAGAGATTTCTTTGGAGAAGGGTTTTATCGGACTAGTGTTTCTCCCGAAGCGTGTATTGTTCGTGAAGAAGAAGGGCGGGGCCAGCGCATGTGTGTTGACTGACGGTGAACAAGGTGACCATTAAGAACGAATACCCCTTCCCAAGATTGATGATTTGTTCGACCGGTTGCGAGCGCGAGATGTTTCTCAAGATTGATCTGCGATCGGGCTATCATCGTTCGTTTCGAGAGGTGGATGTCCCTAGATGCATTCGGACGATGCGGGCATTATGAGTTCGAGTCATGTCTTTTGGGTTGACAATGCTCGTGGTATTCATGGATTTGATGAACCGAGTGTTCAAACAATTTTTGGACACGCGTTTGTGATAGTGTTCATTGATGATATCTTGGTTTATTCTCGCTCGGAGCGAGGCATGCGGAGCATTTGAGGCTGTCTTGTGATTCTCGGGACCGGCAGTATGCCAAGTTTTCCAAATGTGAGTTTTGGTTAACCGGTGGCTTTTCTTGGACACATTGCCGGGGCCGATGGTATTGTGTAGATACGGCAAGATCGAGGCGGTCCGAGTTGGCCTAGACCTACTACTCCGAAGAGGTTCGCGATTTTAGGCCTTGCGAGGATATTATCGGCGGTTCGTAGAAGTTTGCTTCTATCTGCACCTTTGACTAGGTGACTCGGAAGACGGCCAAGTTTGATGGTGATGCTTGTGGCGGGGTTTCGATTCTTTGAAAGAGGCGACCGCCCGTTCTTACTCTTCCGGAGGTCCAGACGGTTATGTTGTGTATTGTGATCGTCGAGCATCGGGCTGGGATGTGTGTTGATGCGGCATGGTAGAGTTATAAGCGTCGCATCGTCCCGACTTAAGAAACACGAGGAACTACCCACCCATGATTTGGAATTGGCGGCGGATGATTCACGCTTTGAAGATCCGGAGGCACTATTTGTATGGGGTTCACGTGGATATTTATACGCACCACAAGAGCCTCGGTATATCTTCACGGAGGAGCTGAACTACGGCGAGACGGTGGTTAGAGTTGCTTAAGGATTACGATGTTGATATCTGTACCACGGGAAGGCGATGTTGTGGCGGATGCTCTTAGTCGTAGGTCGATGGGGAGCCTATCGGATGTGCGGCTAGAGAGGAGGACATGGTTCGTGATTTGCATCGATTAGCGAGCCTTGGTGTCCGTTTGATTGATTACGATAGCGATGGGGTTAGAGTTCGTGAGGTTGCGAGTCTTCCATCGTCGAGAGGTGAAGAGCGGCGATTCGAGGATCGGCTTTGATTCGATATCGTGATCTGACTCTTCGTGAGGGCAAGGGTCCTTTTGGTAGCTTTGATGGGGTGCTAAGGTTTGAGCGAGTTGTGTGTCCCGGATGTTTGAGACTTGGCGAGTTCTTGGGAAGCACACAGCGCGCGTTACTCTATCCGTCGGGGGCGACCAAGATGTACCACGACCTTAGATCTGTGTATTGGTGGGATGGCGAAGAGGGCGTTGCGAGTTCGTAGCTCGGTGCGTGTTGTCGGCGGTGAAGGTAGAGCACGAGGCACGGTGGTTTATTCTGCGATAGAGATCGACACGGAAGTGAGAGGTAATCAACATGGACTTCATCAGGATTACCTCGCACTCGGAGGAGACATGATTCTATATGGGTTATCGTCGACGGTGGCGAAATCAGCCCACTTTCTTCCGTCGGACGACTTTTGGTGAGGATTATGCGGACTTTACATCAGAGATCGTCGGTGCATGAGTCCCTATTTCGATCATATCGCATGAGAGCCCGGTTCTGGCTAACTTACGGAGGTCCTTCCAGAGGGTTTAGGGGCCTTGGTGAGCACAATCGCATTTCATCCACGCAGCAGACGGACGAGCGGCGCACTATCCGGACTCTTGAGGATATCTGCGAGCTGTGTTATTGACCGATGGTAGTTGGGAGGATCATTTGCCTCTAGTTGAGTTTGCGTATAATAATAGCTACCACTCGGTATTGGATGGCGCCTTATGAGGCCTTATATGGGAGGAAGTGCGGATCGCCTATAAGTTGGTTCGATGTGGGCGAGGTGCGGCTAGTGGGACCAGATTTGGTGCAAGCGGTGGATAAGGTGAAGCTTATCAAGGCGGCTATTAATGACTCGAGTCGGCGAATCGTATCACGAGATCATCGTCGTCGGCATCTTGAGTTCGAGGTTCATGATTGGGTTTTCCTAAAGGTGTCACCCATGAAGGGTGTGATGAGATTCGGGAAGAAGGAAACTTCGGCCCAGGTACATTGGGCGTTTGATTGTCGCGAGGTAGGCAAGGTTGCTATGAGTTGAATCTGCCGTCCGTCTGGAGGCGATGCATCCGGTTTTCACGTATCTATCTTGAGAGATGTATCGAGGATCCATCTAGGTACACCCGATTGACGATGTCGGTGGCCAGGGGTTATCGTATGAGAGATTCCCATAGCGATAATCGATCGTCGGGTTAGGCGTCTGCGGACGGGGCGTGGCTTCCGTCAAAGTCTTGTGGCGGAACGAGCTTAGGGAGGAGATGACGTGGGAAGCTGAGGAGGACATGAGGCAGAGGTACCCTCACTTATTCCCCACACCTCCAGGTAATTCACTTTCGTACTTGTAAATTCCTTTATCATATATGCCTAAGTGTTATTTTGTGGCGTGTGTGGCAACACAAGCTGTTTAAGCTTTATCGATAAGCTTGTCTTGAGAAGGAACTTTGGGACGAATGTTTCTAAGGAGGAGAATGTTATACCCGTATTTCGGAGTAATATGCGTGAGGCGTGCGTCAAAGTTTGGCCTTAAGTCTAAGCCTTGGGCGTTTTTTTATTTGTGCACAACTCACTAAAAGAATCGTTTTTCGGCGAAGCGTTTCCACGACTTTCGTAGGAAAATTCCGGCTATGCCATTACTAATTTTTGCGGATTTTTCCGAGAGGCGAAACATTTTGGACCACCGGGAGGGCGACACTTGGCACCCTCCAATTGGTGGACTTGAATCGTCCATAGGACGCATTGGAGAAGCTTGGCCCGTTTTTTGTGCCTTGTGCACAAGTCAAGGAGTTGGTAGGATTTTTGTGTGGAGTAATTCTTCACTACACTTGCCTTGCACTTGTCTTAATCTTGGCCATTGGTTGGCCACTTCTTGACCTATAAATACCCCCAAGATGAAGAGTTCTTCATCCACAAATCTTTCAAGTCTTGAAAAATCCTCTCCTCTCCCAGCCTTTTCGTCCAACACCTTCCCCTTTGAGTGAGTTTGGCGAGGGCCTACCCACAGCCTAGCCGAAATCTACCCCTCCCTTGGTAGAAAAGTTGTCTTCTAGTAGTGTTATAATGCCCAAAATATCCTAGCCCAAATCCCTTAGTCCTTTGTAGAAGTTGTGAAGAACTTCTAAGGTTTCTTGGAGCTACCGGAGCGTGCAACTTAGGAGCTAAACCTTGCTCAGTGCGACTTTATCTAGGATATTATTGGGCTTACCGAGGTAAATAATCCTAACCTCTTTTGTATTAGAGAATACATCTTTGTAGAAGTATAAGAATAAGTATTAAATACTTAGAAGGATATTCTGAATAGAATTGAGTATTATCAAAATAGAAGGGTTTAAAGAAGAATAATTGAAGCTGTACTCACATAGATTGTTTTCTGATGAACTTATATAGCTCACCGGGTAGGGTTGTGCTGCCCGACTATCCGTAGAATTGTGAACCCTCTGTTTAGAATGACCTTGAGTAGTCTAGACTTTGATAGATGTATGCGTGACTATTATAATTTGATTCTCTACGCGACATATTCAACTTGGCGGGAGGTTTTCAGAAGGTATGTGATTCTTCCTAAGCATGATATTTTAACACATATTTATAGTACGGTAGGCGTACGTGTTAATGAATAATAACTACGGCAATGTCGTTTGACTTAAGCTGAATAATAACTACGACAATGTCTTTTGACTTAAGCACGAATAATAAGAATCTCGATGCATTTCAAAAGAACTATCGAATCATTTTTAACGTAAGATAAATATTTGGTTTTAAAACAAAAGCTTAAGAGTTATACTAGCTTTATGGGAAGTTAGGTATAACAACTTAAGAAAGATAAAAAGGAATTTACTTGTTTGTTTATAAAAGCCTTGTATTGATTTACTTAAGTGTAGTAAGATTTGTTTGATAAGTAGACATATTATGATGCTACTGTGTTAGTGTCTTGAAATCTTTGTGTAAGGGTCATTCTTGCTGTGCTTACGTTGCTAACAGTAAGTCCGTTGTCTTGTTATTGTATCACCTACCCTTTGCTATCAGTGGCTTTCCCCATGATGCGGTCTATACGGCTATGCGGTCTGTGAGACTATGCGGGCAGCGGTATGCTCGAGATTGATCATTCGGGTGTTTAGCACGATGCGGGGATTCCTATGCGGTCTGTTGAGACTATCGCGGTCTTTTGAGGCTATGCGGCTGCGGGAGCCTAGGCGGATCTGGGGTTAGCTGCCCCGATGCGAGAATACCTCATGCGGGTGCATGTGTGACCTATGCGGGTGCGGAAGTCGAGGACTAGGCACGCGAGAATGATACTATGGGCGATTGGCCTTGCTTGATCATTCGCGGCCTAGAATAGACTATTCTGATTTTCCTATTACTGCATTGTTTGTGATGTGGCACTATGTGCAATTGAACTTGTATTTGTGAAAAGGTTTTAAATACTTTGATTTCATTTAAGTACTTTATAGTTTCACATACTTGGTACTGTTATCTTGACCTCGCCCGGCTGCGTTAAATCTGCAGTAAAGGCAAGCGGCAGTGCTAGATCCGCATCCTTAGGATCTTTTGCGTTGGTGTCGGGAGCTCCATCTTCTAGGAGGCTCTACTTTTGGGTATGATCTCCTGTTGTAGATAGTTTTGTCTGATCGGGGTATGGCGGGGCCTGTCGCCATAGTTGTATATTTTCCTTAGAGTGCAGTAGTCATGTTATGCAGATTTGGGATGTAATTCTTGAACCATGTTTATTTATATATGCCGAAAGCGACGTTTTCTCACATAAAGCGTGTCTATTTTATAAACTGTTTCCTGTCTTGTTTACATTCCGCTGGTTACTCTGATGTATGACTACTTGGGTGCCCCGGTAAGGCACCGATCCACGGGCCGAGCAGTCGTGACACTACCGTCAAACTTCACAAGTCTCTGTAAATACGATCTATGTAAGTCTGATTCAATTCCCTTCTTATATACTTTCCTTGTATATACCTTATACTTAATTCTTATACTTGATAGTATGTAACTCTAATTACAATAGGGGACAAGATATTTACCTCGATAAGCCCATAATTATCCAAGTTTAAATGTCGATCTGAGCAACGTTTAGCTCCTACTGCAGGCGCTCGACCGCTCCAAACAACCCTTAGCAGTTCCCAAACCACTTCTACTTAGCACTTCAACCAACTATGAAGATTTTTCCTTAGGGTTTCGTTTGAGACAAAAAGGACATAAGGTAGTATTTCCGGGCTCTACGTAGAGAGGTATCTTTGGAATAATAACAATACTTGGAGAGTATTTTCTACCAAGAGGGGGGTGTATTTTCACGAGAACAACACCACTAGGGGGGGGGGGTAGGTTTCGGTTAGCACCCCTAGGAGGGGGGGTACCTCTCGGCCAAAAGGCCTCACAAAGGGGAGGAAGACTTGGGACGAGAACTACACAAGAAGGGGAAGGATTTCAAGACTTAGAAAACATTTTGTGGATGAAGAAGTCTTCAACCAAGGGGGGTATTTATAGGACAACCAAGGGCCAAGATCAAGACAAGTGGTGGGCAAGTGTAGGGTGAGGATTTATCCATGTGTACCTTATCCAACTACCACACAAAATATCACAAATATCCTACCTACTCCAAGACTTTGAAATCGTCCAAATGAAGCCCACAAATCCGCCAACTTGAGGGTGATAAGTGTCGCCCTCTCGTTGGTCCAAAATATTTCATCTCTCGGAAAAATCCGCAAAAATAATAAATGATATAGCCGTATTTTTCCCTTCGCAAAGTTTGGAAAACGTTTCGTCGGAAAACAATTCTTTTCGGGGGTTGTGAACAAAATTTTCGTCCCTTGCCTAATTTAAGGCTCAAACTTTTCTACGTACGCCCTCACGTACATACTCTGGAAATACGGGGTATAACAATATATTCTCGTTATTTCTTCCGTATCTATTTCTCTCTGTGTTAGATTATTTATTTTATTTTCTAAGTTTGCTAATGCTCTTATTTTATTATAATATTCTATTAATAATATAATTTGATCCCATCTTTGTATTAACAAATGTCTTAATTCTTTGCATAGCCATTTAATTTAATTTAATTTATTTATTTGTTCAATGATGTATGTCTCTTTATTTTATACTTGTGCAATAGACATATATAATGTTATTTCTAAAACATCTATTTGATATTGTTGAATAGATATATTATGATTGATAGTAAGTAATCTTCGATATAATGATTCTATTTCATCTAAAACTTCTTGTCTTAAGTTTTTACTCTTAATAATCTCTGAAAACTCAGAGAGTTTTACTATTTCATAAACTTTGTTTAATACATGCTTTATTTGTTTCATAAAATCTTTCTTAATTTTTAAGCATATCCAATATGTCTCATTAGCATCCTTATATAATCAAATGAATGATCTATTTTCATTTTTGTAGGAAAATATTCCTTGATTGATATTATTCCCAATATACAAATATATATACAATCATCCTATGTAAGAATAATGGAAGACTAATATACCTTACCTAAAATAAGAGATACATAATAATTACAATATATTCAATAATATCAATTATAATAAAGGAAAGGTAATTATGAGATATGCCCATAATTACCTCTAACGATCCCCATGATCTTAGTTAGGCGTTACCGGATCTTTGAGGCGTCACGAAATCATCAAGCGATGCAGCGTGGAAGACCTTTCGTAAAGATGTCAGCTATCTGATAACGGGATGAGACATCGAGAACCCGGACTTGACCATGAACTTTTTCCCGGACAAACAATATATCCATCTCAATGTGTTTCATGCGTTGATGCTGAACATGATTGCTAGACAAGTATATCACACTGACATTGTCACAATATACCACTATTTCCTTTTCAATTGGACACTGAAGCTCTAGTAGCAGATTACGAAACCAACAGGATTCAACAACATTGGCCACCCCTTTGTATTCCGCCTCTGCACTTCACCGAGAAAGCGTGGAATAACGTTTGGACAACCATGAAATGAGATTGTCACCCAAGAATACATAATAGCTGGAAGTGGAGCGTCGTGTGTCTGGGCATCTGCCCCAATCTGCATCAGTGTAGGAAAAAAGACCCGAGATGAAGTACTTATACATATGTAGTCCGAAATGAAGAGTATCCTTAACATACCGTAGAATCATATTGAGAGCCCCATATGTTCTTCCTTTGGATCATGCATGTGTAAAACAACTTGCTGGACTGCATAGGAAATATCAAGCCTAGTAAAAGTGAGATACTGTAATGCACCAGCCAGGCTGCAGTAATGTGTGGGGTCGCCGTATGGAGTACCTAAAATATTGCTCAACTTTGCCTTCATGTCAACCGGAGTATGGAAAGGTTTGCATGAAGACATCCTTGCTTTGTCAAGTATCTCATCGACATACTTCTTTTGACTAAGAAATAGGCCACCTGCATAGTGAGTGACAACAATGCCAAGAAAATAATTCAACTGACCCAAGTCCTTCATTGCAAATTCAGCTGCAAAGAGGGACATAATGGACTAGCGAAGTGAAGTTGAGAAAGCAGTGAGGATAATGTCATCAACATACAGAAGTATATACGCCATATCGATTCCCTTCTTATAAATAAAGAGAGATTGATTGGACTTGTTGTGAGAGAATCCCAATTTAGAGTCAAATCCTACAAACCTGTTATACCATTCCCGATGAGCTTGTTTCAGGCCATATAAGGATTTCCTCTATAGACACACATGATCTGGATGGGCATGATCGCTAAATCCCAACGGCTGATGCATGTATACCGTTTCCTGCAAGTGGTCATGTAAAAATGCATTCTTGACATCCAACTGATGAATAGACCATGATTTAGATAGTCCCAGGCTAAGAACAATCCCAATAGTTACAGTCTTGACAATCGAACTAAATGTTTCACCGCAATCCACTCCCACATGATGAGACATGCCATCACCAACAAGACGAACTTTTTATCTCGCAAAAGAACCATCATAATTCTTTTTATGACAAAAATCCCACAAAGACCAAATTATGTTCACATTAGATGGTCGTGGTGCCAAATCCCACGTCTTATTTTGAATAAGAGCAGTAAATTTATCCAACATGGCAGCTTTTCAATTTGGGTCTGATAAGGCCTATTTGGGATTTTTTGGTATTGGTGAGGGTTGGACTGAGGTGGTTAGGTTAAAGTGGTGTTTAGGTCAAAAAATCCCGTGCATCGCACATGTTTTCATAGTCCATTGAGGAGCTGGGTCGTTGGATGTTTGGGTGGTATTAGTGTGTTGGGCAAAAATAATGGGCTCAATACTGGTCTAGGCCAGTGTGTTTCGAGAAGATGATGGATTCACGGGTAAGGGTGTAGGGTTTGGTGATGCCCCTAAATTGTTATTTTGGAAGTTTAGATGATACCTCAAAAATAGATGAATTCCGTCGTCCAGAAAATAATATGAAGGTGAGGATGCCGCTTGAGATGTTGCAAATGGGAAGGTTGATTCATCAAAGATGACATGGCGAGAAATAATATTTTTTCTTGTTGACATATCAAAACATTTATATCCCCTATGATTTTGTGGGTACCCTAAAAACACGCAAGAAGTAGATCGAGCTTGAAGCTTATGAATAGTGGTGGACGGAAACAAGGGATAGCACAAGCACCCGTAAATATGTAAATGAGGGGAGACGGTTATACAATACCTGAGTAGGGGACACATTGAAGATGAGTTTACTAGGAAAAATATTCAAGAGATATGTAGCCATTTGAAGAGCATTGTCACGATCCGACCTCGGGCCCGCGACTGGTGCCTTACCCCGGGCACCCTAGTGATAAAACATCAGAGAAAATCAGCGGAAATAAAAACTTATAGACATGAAACAATATGAAATAAGAAACAGGCTAACCAAAACGGTCACCTTTCTGTATATATATATATAAAACCCGAACAATTATCCTTTACAAGCCCAACTCACAACAGTACTACAAACCTCTAAGAGTTTTTATAACAACTACGACGGAACAGGGCCCCGCCATACCCCTGAATGTACAAAAACCTACAATCTCAGGGAATCATACCAAAAGATAAGCCTCCGGAGAAACGGAGCTTCCCAAAACGCAGAACCGTGATCCTATGAGCGAGGATCAACAACTGATGTACCTACTGCGGCGTGACGCGGCCCAGGAGGTCGATAACAGGTACCAAGTATGTGAAACTGAAAATATTGTAATGAAATCATAACAGTCTATATAAACATGAGACATGTATGATAACCAAAATATAGTATACAAAGCCTGGTTAACAACAAGAGTAATGAAAATCAATTTCATCTTTTAAAAGACCATTTCACAATATAAGCAGTCATGTCAAGTCAGGGACGCATGCCCTCAAAATCATTACTCAAATATAACCACGGGTCTCATGCCCACAATATCAAGCGTGCTCGTGGAATTACTTCCTCACTGCCGGCAGACGCAAATGTAATATATATCTACATATATATCATGCCCGCATGCCCCCGGAATTCCTTCATCGGTGCAGACATGTCCAAGGTGCAATAATAATAAACTGGGAGTTTAACCCGCTGCATGGCCGCATGCCCCCGAAATTCCTTCATCGGTGCAGACATGTTCATGTAAACAATAATAATATACCGGGAGTTTAACCCGCCGCATGGCCGCATGCCCCCGGAATTCGCCATCAGTGCGACGTATCCGTGTAACAATAATAACATATCTGGGAGTTTAACGCGCGCATGGCGCATGCCCCGAATTCCTTCATCGGTGCGAACATGTCCATGTAACAATAATAACATATACCGGCCCTCCATTGAGAGACGCGGTAGCATAAGAATACAACTTTTGCACAACAAGGCTATCACAAGCAAGCACAGGCAAATTACCATACTTCTAGACTCTCATTTCATGCCAAAAATCCGGGTTTTCAACCCCAGGTTGTTACACCCCGTAATTCAAGGACATGTTTAAGATAATGTACGTAAGGAACACAAGACTTGAAATTAGTACGAAAGGAAGAATTGTTTTTCCGACGGAAAATCTTCCGAACGTCGGAAAAGAAAAATGTTGTTGAGGAGAATTGGGTTCTCGAAATGCATTAATTGAGGATTATGGAATGTATTTTCATTACGGAAATTTATTTTTACGGATTTGGTCGTGTGGGGCCCACCCGAGGAATTTTACGTTTTGTGGGACCCACGAAGGTTGCGGAATTTTATGGACGAATGGGAGGGCGACACGTGGCACCCCCACATGGTCTTGGATGAAATTATGCAAGGGTAGTATGGTCATTGACCATGATAGAAGACCAAGTCTTGCTAATTAAAGAGCTTGATATTGTTGACTAAGTCGAGGCGGCAGCTTGATCTCTTCCATCCAAATCTAACATGTGTTATAATCTAGACCCTCCAATGTGTTATATAAACATACTAGTAGCAAGATAAGGCTATTTTACACTTAGAAAATTTGAAGAACACTTGTTCTAGCTATACATGCTCTCGGGTTTGGGTCTCTCTTCAAGACAAAATTTTGCAATTGTTGTCCTATATTCACAAGACTTTAACCTAAGGTCCCTAAGGGTATTGTAAGGATATCTCAATAGAAAGATTTCAGAAAAAGCAGCGTTTTTACGTTAGTCATGGCGAAACCCTAAGGTGTTCTTGACTTGAAGATGGAACTTGAAGAAGAGTTCTTGAGAACTACAGGAGTTCTTGGAGCGGATTGGAACATAAGGAAAGGAGCTAAGAATTGCTAAGGAGTGACTTTGAATCTTGGAATTTATAAGGGCTTATAAAGGTATCAATCTTGTCGTTTTAGTAAGTAAGATTACTTATTGTTGTAGCTATGAATATTAGCAAGCATGAAGTATTTAGTATGAAGTTTGATAAGTGTATTGGCTATTGGAACCCTAATCCGAAAACTAGCATGTTTAGCCCTTGAGATTTCAATTCAATTGGATTATTAGTTTAAGTCGTCACATGTTATATAAAGAAGGAATTATAATTGTTAAGTTGTTTATGACTATATAACATGTTTGAACTAAGAACTTGGATTGAAAAGGAATTGGAAAGGTTGATAAGTTGTTGCACCTTGTGGCCGAAAATGGCATTGTATTGTGGACTAGTTTGATATCAATTGTGGGGCGGAATTTTACACATCTTGTAGGCGTGTAATTCCCTTTTGTTAACTACATTGTCGAGACTTAAATGTGGCGTGTTTGGTTATTGAATTTGGCCTTGAAAAAGGTGGCAAAGTATGTAGAAACAAAGGAAGTGTTGTCCGATTTTTCGTAGAATTTAGTGACTTTGCACTTAGAATATTCTACGTTCGAAGCTAGAGGTTAATGGACGTATTATGGCCATTTTAGGTTGAAGTACCAAGTATAGTGTATTCTACTTGAAGGATGGAATAGCTAGCAAGGTTGAAGTACTTTGGAGCATTTTTGCTATTTGTCGATAATCGTCACGAGGTATGTGAACCTCTTCCCTCTTTTGACATGATTCTATGTATGGAATATACATGTAGTACTATTTCATGATTCCTTCTACTCTTAGAAGTTAAGAGGTATGTATGTTGATTTACTCTACGTAAAGGTTATGTCTAAGTTATCCTAAGTTCTTACCAAGTCTTATGGGGGATGTTGGTAAGAGTCGTTAGGAGGTATTTGGAGCCAAGTTGACTTGGCTAAGTTACGGCACAAATGAGAATAAGTATCGAACAATCCACTGCAGCGTTAATAAAGGAAAATGTAATGACAATCAATTAAGTTAAAATGAGTAGAATTCTCCATCTGCATAGAAGCTAAGATAAGACAAAATGGTATTACATTTTATAGATCATGGCTACTTGATTAAGATCGTTATAAATAAGTATAACTTATTCACAACACACCAAAGTATATGTTACTTAATTTATAAGAATTTACGTATGAAGTTTTAAGAGTATGAACCTCAAATTTTTAAAAGGTTAAGAGACTTTATTTTTCAAGTTACGGGACTTGATTCTTAAAGGAAGAAATGAATTGATTTACGAGTATAGAATACTTGATTTGGAAAGACTTGATTTCTAAAGTTAAGAAGCTTGATATTCTAAGTGTTATACCCCGTATTTTCCAGAGTATGTACGTGAGGGCGTACGTATAAAAGTTTAAGCCTTAAGTAGGCAAGCGTCAAAATTTTATGCACAACCTCCGAAAAGAATCGTTTTTCGACGAAACGTTTTACAAAACTTGCGAAGGGAAAATTACGGCTATGTCATTTATTATTTTTGCGGATTTTTCCGAGAGATGAAATATTTTGGACCAACGAGAGGGCGACACTTGTCACCCTCGAGTTGTGATTCTGGCCGATTGGTGCACGTTTTTGTGCCATGTTTTGTGGCCTAAACCATGGGTCAATGTTTGGAGTGAATTGAGGAGTAGATGGCTAGGGGGCACTTGGGAAAATCCTCACCTTCCACTTGCCCCCCACTTGTCTTGATCATGGCCATTGAATTCCCTATAAATACCCCCATTTGTTGAAGACTTTCTTCATCCCTCAAACACTTTCTAAGTCTTGAAAACCCTTCCCCCCTTTGGAGAGGTTCTCGTCAAGCCTCCTCCCCTTTGTGAGGCCTTTTCGAGAGTTACCCCCTTCCTAGTAGTGCTGGCAGGGTACCCCTACCTTGAAGCTCTCGTAAAATACCCCCTTGGTAGAAAAGTATTCTCAGTATTATTCTTATTCCAAAATACCTTGGCCCAAATACCTTGTAGTATTCCAAGGTTACACCTATACTAAAAGCCCAGAAATACTACTATACTTCCCTTCAGTCACAAAACGAAACCCTAAGGAAAATCTTCATAGCCGGTTGAAGTGTTAAGAAGAAGTTGCGTAGAACTTCTAAGGGTTGTTTGGGCGGGTTGGAGCACCCAGAGTAGGAGCTAAACGTTGCTCAGGATCGACATTTAACTTGGATAATTTTGGTCTTATCGAGGTAAATATCTTGTCCCCCTTTTGTAATTAGAGTTTGCATACTGTTGAAGTTTAAGAATTAAGTATAAGTTATATACAAGGAAGGTATATAAGAAGGGAAATGAATCTTACATAGAATTTGTATTCTGATGAACTTGTGAAGTTTGTGGTGGGAAGTCTTTGCCCAATTTTCCGTAGAATCTTGTATCTAGATTTATTCTGAGTAGTCTAGACATTGATAGACTTGTATAACCGTTATAGGTTGAAATCTGAGTAGCGTATTCTACTCGAAGGGTGGAAAAGGATAAGCGGGATTACGATGCTTTGGTGCTATTTGCTAATAGTCGATAAATCGTCGCGAGGTATGTGATTCTTCCTATCCTCTTGAGCATGATATTTTAAAAGAATATATATAGTCGGTAGGCGTCGTGTGTTAAGCGAGCGTGGTTTTACTCCGATGTCGTTTGACTTGAGTCTAAATAATAAGAATCTTGAAGTATTTCAAAAGAATTAAGAACCGTTTTTGAAAGAAGAGTAATACTTGGTTTTAAAAGCTTAAGAGTTATACTAGCTTTATGGGAAGTTAGGTATAACAACTTAAGAGAGATAAAAAGAATGGTTTATTGATTTTAGAAGTTAAGAGACTTAATCTTAAAAGATAAGAGACTTGACTTAATTGAATTAATATGAATTTTGTTAAAAAGTGTGAAACCTCATTCGTGAGTAATGAGTACTTGGTTTTTAAAAAGGAATAATGTCTTACTAATTTCGGAAATCAGAATAAGTATCGAACAAACCACAGCAGCGCTAATAAAGGGAAATGTTTTGACTAATTAAGTATTATTAAAACCAGTAGAAACCTCCATCTGCATAGAAGCTAAGATGAGACAAAATGATATTACATTTCCTAGATCATGGCTGCTTTAATAAGATTGTTATGAACAAGAATAACCTACTCACACATAAGGCATATGTTTCTCAATGGTTTTGAAAGAGAATTATATTATTAAGTGATTAAGACTATGAACTACGAAACCTTTCGAAAATGAGAAACTAGAGCATTTGAAATAAGGCAAACTTGAACGTTTGGAAAATAATGTTGTTACTTGATTTTACAAAAGGAAGTGTTTTGGTTTACTTAAAAAGATAGTCACTCTATTTTTATACTACGGGTATTGTGTGACTTTTGTGAAAGAAACGGATCTTTTAAAGAGTTAATGTATGAAGTACTTTGGGGATAAAAACCCGAATTTGTTAACATAAAGTAGAAAGTACCTTGTGTGAATAACTTGATTGTGTTGGTTTGTGATAGCCTTGTAATACTTTCTTGTTAATTTGATAAGTAAACATGTTAGGATGCTATGTGTGTTAGTATTTTGTGATGTTTGTGTAAAGGAGTTTCCCTTGTTGTGCTTATGTTGTTTAACGATAAGCTGTTATGTTAGTATTATATCACTCACCTCTTGACATGATCAGGGGTTAAGGCGCCTCCGTGCGGGGTAATACTCATGCGATGCGTGTGACTATGATTCGAGGATACCTCATGCGGGTCCGAGGACCTATGCGAGCTACGTGAGTTCGTGTTAGTGTCGGCCTTTGTGGTCATGCGGTATATGTGGCCATGCGATTTGCGAGTACGGGGCGTTGCGGGAGTAGCTACCCTCGATGCGAGGAATACCTCATGCGGGCCTATGTGAGTGGCCTATGCGGAGTGCGGGAAGTTCGAGACTAGACGCGCACATTTGATCTGCGAGCGAGTGGCGGCCGATCATGTGGCGGTCTAGCAGACCTCATGATCTGATTTATGACCTTGTTGATGCGTGGGTGTTAGTAGTCGGCTATGCCTTCGTACTTACCGTGCGGTTTTATTATGACACGTGGGACACGGTGTTCATGTATTCCTTGGTGCTTTTATATCATAGCCCGACGGTGAGGAAGGTATTCCACGGGCATGATTGATGTTGTGGCGTGAGACCCGTATTTATATTAGTGATGACTTTGAGGCGTGAGTCACGACTTGACATGATTGCTTATTTATTGTGAATCGTAGTTTGGTTATCATACATGTCTCTGCTTTATATAGACTACTATGATTTCATTTCTGATATTTTGATTTCACATACTCAAATTTTTGTTATGCAGACCTCCTTGAGTGCGTTCATCTGCGCAGGTAGAGGTACACCAGTTGTTGATCCCCGCTCTTAGGATCACAATTCAGCGTTTTGGGAAGCTCCGTTTCTCCGGAGGCTTATCTTTGGTATAGTCCCGGATGATTGTAGATATTTATGTTCATTCAGGGTATGGTGGGGCCCTGTCCCGTCATAGTTGTTTTACTTCCTTAAGTGCAGAGTCGTTATGCAGTTGGGATGTAACTGTTCACTTTGGGTATTTATATATATTATGCCGAAAGGCAACTTTTCCTCAGATAACTATGTCTCTTTTACATTGTTTCATGTTGTGTTTTTATATTCCGTTGATTACTCTGATGTATGTCTACTTGGGTGCCCGGGTAAGGCACCAGTCACGGGCCCGGGTTTGGGTCGTGACACTAAGTTAAGAAACTGGTTTTCTTAAAAGTTAAGAGACTTGAAGTATTTTGAAAGCTATGTAATTCGATTTGAAAGTATAAGTCTCTTGGTTATAAAAGGAATGAATTTGTCTAAGACATAAAGAGTTATAACGGCTTTATGGAAAGTTGGTTATAACAACTTTATGGAAGATTAAAAGAATGGTTTTCTTCAGTAATGTAAGCAAAGAATTGATTTGAAATAAAGAAGGGAATATTGTTTTAAAGGTACCAATTGCTTAAGGTTTTAAAGAAAGAAGTCACTTGATTTAGAAGCCTAATGTATTTCTAAAAAGCATTGTGACTTGTCTTGAAAAGTAGATATGACTTGATACTACGGTTATTAGTATCTTGGAAGTTTTATTTGAAAGAGAATCATTTTAAAGGAGTAGAGGCACGTAGTACGTTGGGTTAAATTCCCGGATTTTATAATGACATGTTAGTGCCTTAAGTAAACTAAAATGAGAGTGTATATGAACAAGACTAGTAAGAAGTTAGGGGATTTCTTAACTTGCTTATATATTGTATGATAAGCCGGTAGTGCTTATGTTATGTATGATAAGCCGGTAGGGCTTATGTTATGTATGATGGCCGGTTGAGCTAGGGTAAGAGTATAAATGAGGGGTAAATCCCCAAGACGTTATACCACCTTCTCCAGGGTAAGAGTATAAATGAGGGGTAAAACCCCAAGACGTTATACCACCTTCTGTGTATGATTGAGGGGTAAGAGTATAAATGAGGGGTAAACCCCCAAGACGTTAAACCACCTTCTGTGTATGATTGAAGGGTAAGAGTATAAATGAGGGGTAAATCCCCAAGACGTTATACCACCTTCTGTGTATGATTGAGGGGTAAGAGTATAAATGCGGGGTAAACCCCCAAGACGTTATACCACATTCTGAGTATGATTGCGGGGTAAACCCCCAAGACATTATACCACTCCATGGATTTGCTACCCATGATGCGAGGAATACCTCATGCGGGCCCATACGGCCCTTGCGGGTGAAATAGTCCCAGGAGTAGGATTGCTAAATGATACTACGGGCAGGTGACCCTAAGTTGATCATAAGCTTCCTATTTTTATGCAGTATACCTTTATGGGCAGACTTAGGTGATTTTATCGCGTCCCAGATTGGGCCGGGCAGTATACCTTTATGGGCAGACTTATGTGACTTTATCGCGTCCCAGATTGGGCGGCGGTATATCGTCCCTCGAAAGGGCGGATTAGGTTATCAAGAATCGTAAGTTATATATCAACTTGATGATTTTTCTTAAGTATGTACGTAAGAATTTCACTATACTCTTATTAAAATGGGAAAAGATAATAAGGTACGCTTAAGTTCACGAGATGGTAATGACACGGTAGGATCTGGTATTTACCCTTTTTATACTTTCCCCTGTCATTCTTTTGTACAGTTATGATTTGTTTATCAGACTTATTTTTCGCTCCATATTCTGCACTGTTGATGCGAATTTCTTCGGCTGCGTTCATGTCCGCAGGTTTAGGTGCACAGTTGTGGATCCGCGAGCTTAGGATCCTGGTGTTACACCCCGTAGTTCCAGGGAATGTATGTGAGGAAGTACGTGCGAGAATACGACAGTGATATTGGAAAGAAGGAAAGGTGTGATTTTTCGACGGAAAAGTTTCCGGCTTTTGTGAAGGAAAAAGGTTCGTTAATGGAAATTGGATTCCCGGTTTTGGTATTCGGGCTTCTGGGATTATTTTAGAATTTCGGATTTATATTTCCGGAATTGGTCACGTGGGGCCCACAGGAGGAATTTACGGTTTGTGGGGCCCACTTTATTTTCGGATTTTTGGCATTACGGATATTTTCGGAAGATGAAATATTTTAGACCAAAAGGAGGGCGACATGTGGCACCCTTAGGTGGCTTTGGTTGGACGAAAATGTAGGCAAATGGCCAAGTCAATAAGTCAAGTCTTGCAAGATTTTATTTTGGGATAGTGGGAGTAGGTTTGGACGTT
Organism: Przewalskia tangutica; assembly: GCA_029844215.1. NCBI lineage: Eukaryota > Viridiplantae > Streptophyta > Magnoliopsida > Solanales > Solanaceae > Przewalskia > Przewalskia tangutica. The sequence continues at coordinate 39,429,947 of CM056720.1, read as the reverse complement.
TTTTTGTGGAGCAAGTGGATGGCCACATGGCTCATTGTTGTGGTGGACATACGTCCCAATTTTGTGGTGGACACTTGGTGGAAGACTCCACTCACACAAGCAACCCAATCTTCACCCTCCATTTGCTTTAATCTTGGCCATTGAAGGTTCTATAAATACCCCCCTTAAGTGCAAGACTTCTTCATCCACTTAACCATTTTTCCAAGTCTCAAAACTCCCTCCCCCTTTGAGTAGCTCTCGTCCAAACACCCTCATCCCCTTCTTTGTTGTTCTCGTCGAAATACCCCCCCCCCCCTTGGTAGAAAAATTGTCTTCAAGTATAGTTACTATTCCAAAATACCTTAGCCTAAATCCCTTGTTATATTCCAAAGTTACCTCTATACTAAAGCCCGGAAATACTACTTTATTTCCTTTAGTCACCAAAACGAAACCATAGGAAAAATCTTCATAGTTGGTTGAAGTATTAAGTAGAAGTTGTTTAGAAACTTCTGAGGGTTTCTGGGAGCTATCGGAGCGTGCAAATTAGGAGCTAAACGTTGTTCAGGATCGACATTTAATCTTGGATAATTTTGGGCTTATCGAGGTAAATATCTTTGTCCTTCTATTGTAATTGGAGATTACATATTGTAGTAATTTAGAATTAAGTATAAGATCTATTGAAGGATGGTATAAAAGAAGAGAATTGAACTGTACTTACATAGGACTGTATTTACAGTAGACTTGTGTAGTTTGACGGGTAGGGAAATGCTGCCCAATTTTTCGTAGAATAGAGAACCTTCTGCTTAGAATATTCTACGAAGTAGTCTAGACGTTGATAGACGTATTTGACTATTATAGGTTGATACTCTGCGCGCGACATATTCGACTTGGCAGGTGGATTGAGCCGAGGAGGTATGTGATTCTTCCTATACTCTTGAGCATGATTGGTTGTAAACTATATAGTACGGTAGACGTACGAGGGTGAGAATTTGGGTTATTTAAAACATAAAGTGTTATAATAGCTTTATGGGAAGTTAGTTATAACGACTTTATGAAGTTAAAATAAGAGACTTTACTTATAAACGACTTGATTTAAGTATGTGTTACTTGTTTTAAAAAGAGTAATTTACGGGGTTTTAAAAGTATACTTGATATTGTCTTAAAAACTATAAAGCACTTGGTTTAAAAAGTATAGAGTACTTGATTTTAAAAGTTTTGTAAGGATTTTCTGAAAGGTGTAGTAATTGGGTTTGAAAAGAAAATGTGTTTGATACTACGAGTGATAGTATCGTATGACTTTTACGTAAAAAGAGGTCTTTTGGAAAAAATGAAAGTATATAGTATTTTGGGGTTGAAACCCGGATTATTGACATAAAATAAAAGTACCTTAAACTTGCCTATGCTTGTGGTGATAGCTTTGTTGTGGTGCAAGTGTTTGATTTTGTGCTACCGTGTCTCTCGGTGGAGGGCCGGCTATTTGATTGATTGTTGGACATACTGACGCGTTGGATGGTCCACGAGTATGCGTCCACTTTGAGTATTATCTGGTTATTTCTTTTGGACATACTGACACGATGGGTGGCCCACGAGTATGCGTCCACTTTGAGTATTATCTTGTTATTTCCTTTGGACATACTGACACGATGGGTGGCCCACGGGTATGCGTCCAGTAGGATGGTTTCATGGCCATGCTTATACCGAGGTAAGATGCCGGGGCATGCGGTCATTGTGAGGGGTTAAATCCCCGGGTTATGTTATTAGTCCATGGACCGCTAATCCATGAAGCTTGCCGCGGTGACGAACAATCACGGGCTTGATTTGTACATGTGGTTACAGGCACACTTTAGATACTTGTCCTGGTCATTTCTCGTGTATCGGCAGGCTCTGGTAGATAGCTTAAGATACTTGCCACGGTCATATCTCGTGAGACGGTAGGCTATTGTACGCTAGCTTTAGATACTTGCCTCGGCCAGTTGCGTGGCTGGTTTGGATCTGGTAGTTGGCTTCCGTACCTTGCCCGTGAAGTTTTATGACTAGCCTTCGGATCTGGTAGTTGGCTACTCTACTTGGCCCGATCGGTTTGATGATGCAGGCAGGATCTAGTGTTCAGGTTCACATATGGGTGTTGTTTTACATCATGTACTGCCGGCAGTGAGGAATGGGTTCCACGGGCATGATTGATATTATGGGCGTGAGACCCATAGTTATGTGTGAGTGATTATTTTTGAGGATATGCGTCCCCTTACTTGACATAACTGTTTACTTATTGCGAAATGATTTTATAAAATGATGAAGTGTGATTTCATTACGGTATTTTTCAGTTTCACATACTTGGTACCTGTTATGCGACCTCGCCCGAAGTGCGTTTATCTTTGCGGTAAGTACACGATTGTTGATCCTCGTTCATAGGATCGCAGATTCGGCGTTGGGAAGCTCCGTTTCTCGGAGGCTTATCTTTTAGTATAGTCCCATCACCGTAGGTACTTGTACATTCGGGGTATGGCGGGAGCCACTGTCCGTCATAGTTGTTATTACATTCAAGAAGTGCATAATCTTGTTGTGGGCAGGGTTGTAAAGGATTGTAACTGTTCGGTTATATTGTATATACATAAAGGTGACCGTTTTGGTTAACCTGCTTTCTTATCTTGTATCTTGTTTCCTGTTTAAGTTTTTATTTCCGCTGATTTTCTCTGATGTTGTATCACTAGGGTGCCCGGGGTAAGGCACGATCGCGAACAGTCGAGTCGTGACAAAAGTGGTATCGAGCGATTAATCCTCGGAAAGTGTCTGAACCGTATCTAGTAGAGTCTTGATTATCGGTGTGTTGTGCACCACACCAATAATCAGGAGGCTATAGGATATTTAGGATTGGTTTCCATTCTTCTCATTCTGAGATCGTGCCTTAGAGCTGTGTTATAAGTTGGACCCCTCTGACGTATTTCGATTTTACGATTATGCCTCCACGCAAGGCAACCGGGCCGAAGGGCAAAGCGATCGAGAGCGCTAGTAGGACACGAAGAGTGCGAGCGCGAGCCGGTCATTACACGAGATAGTGCTTGACGGCGAGTTTTGCGGCCGCCGACCCAGAGTTTAGAGCGCGGCGGTGGCTCACGAGACCACGGTACACGAGCCTCCGGTCCACGGCTGGAGCGAGAGGAGATGGGTTCTGAGAGATGGCGATTACTACTAGCGAATCGTGGCGAACATGAGATAGGCCCAGATCAGCCATTCGATAGCACCGTGGTTCACGAGATCGGATAGTTTGAGGCTACGGGATTTTTACGAGTTGTAGCCGCGCGAGTTCTACGGTCGAGGCTTGAGGATGATCCGCAGGAGTTCATCAAGCGATTCTGACGGATCGTGAGTGATCAAGGCTTCGAGACCGAGTCGGTGGTCTAGGTTCGCATCGGTGCGTGATCTGCCGATCGGTGGTTTGATTCATGGGAGCTGTCCCGGGATGAGCATGCACTTCCAGTAGTATGGGACGAGCTCTCAGAGGCTTTCTCGACCACTTTGCCTCCGCGGATGAGGAAACGCAGGCGACAGATTTATGATCTTTGAGACAGATGGCGTACGGTTCGGGAGTACAACGTGGAGTTCGACTCGTTGGCTCGGTATGTCCCCGCGTTAGTAGCAGATATGGAGGACAAAGTGCACCGCTACGTCACAGGGCTTGATGACTACTTGGCAGAGTCTTGCTCGGGTGTAGATCTTCAGTCGGGCATGGACATTGCCCGCATACAGGCTTATGCGCAGGTGTGAGAGCGGAGAGGCCGGCAGTTGACCAATACCGGCGAAGAGGCGAGGACAACAGGTCCTTTGGTGACTTTCGGCGGCGCCTCGGCCGGCGAGACTAGTTATGCGCCTCCGCCAATACATAGTGATCCTCTGATCTTAGGGCATCCAGGCATTGAGGCGGTCGTGGCTCGAGGTTGAGTTTTGAGGTGAGTGTTGGCCGGATGAAGCCACCCCGACCTCGGTGTGGCCAGTGTGGTAGACCCCATGCGAGGAGTGTCACGCGATTCGGAGGGCTTGTTTCGTGCGGCGGCGGGGGCCATTTTGCGAGAAATTGTCCGACCAGAGGTAGCGCGGATGAAGGGACTCGGCCTTCGGGATCAGTTGCGGGTTCTTCGCCTTCTATAGATAGGCAGAGTGTTCATGCACCGGCAGGACATGGCAGGAGTCGTGGTGGGAGTTCCCAGTTCTAGCGGTCCTTGAAACCGCCTATTTGATTTCAGGTATATCCTTAACCCTCTAGAGACTAGTATGCATTGATGATATGATGATGTGCTAAGTATTATGTTCAGATAGCATTATGTTAAATTGTGATTTAGAGGCCTGGTTAGAAAGGGGGAGATGGGTACATAGATATTGTGAGCCTTCGAATTTTGTGAGCCTTGGATGCAAGGACATCTTAAGTGAAAGATTTACGGTTAATCCTTGTCAGAGTGTGTAGTATACGTGGAGTATTAGCGTGATAATTCCATGAGTAGTGTGAGATAGAAGTGGTAGCTTTCATGATGTGAGTTAGTAAGATTGTTCCGGATTGAGGAACAAGAGAGTTTGGCGCGATAAGTGCGTCGGGTTGAGGCAAGGTCGCGGGTCAATCCGCAGCCCGGAATGGGGTGGGGTCAATTTGTGGTGGTCCCACTGTGTGATAGAGTCACGAGGGTGCTAGGCCCAAGTTTATGTAACCATCGTACGAGTTCGTGGATGCGTTCGACCAGTAGTCAGGCCGATTGGGTCAGCCCATCTTGTCTTTTAGTCAGGACTGTTTACTCGGCGGAGGGTTATGCGAGATATTATATATCAGGAAGGTTGTAAGGCTGCACGGGGTTCCTACTTTTTATGACAGGCAGTGGAGCCCAGTTTTCGGCTATTTCTTTTGTTTCTGGAGGTTTTACCAGGCGGGGTTAAGAACTCAGGTGAGTCTCGGTATTGCATTCACCCTCGGGCCGGTGTTTAGATTTCAGGGGTAGCTGTGAGGATTATTTGCCGCTTGAGAATGAGTATTAAAATAGCTACCATTTCAGTATTCGGATGTCGCCTTATGAAGCTGTATGGGCGGAAGTGTAGGTTGCCGATCGATTGGTTCGATGTTGGCAAGGTTCAGATAGTGGGTCCATACTTGTTTTAGCAGGATGTGTGTTATACCCCGTATTTCCAGAGTATGTACGTGAGGACGTACTTACAAAAGTTTAAGCCTTAAGTTAGGCAAGGGACGAAATTTGTGCACAACTACCGAAAAGAATTGTTTTCCGACGAAACGTTTTCCAAACTTTGCGAGGGGAAAATTACGGTTGCGACATTAATAATTTTTGCGGATTTTTCCGAGAGATGAAATATTTTGGACCAACGAGAGGGCGACATGTTACACCCCGTAAGTCCAGGACATGTAAAAGAGAATGTACGAAAGGAAACAAGACTTGGAATTTGATACGAAAGGAAGAATTGTTTTTCCGACAGAAAATGTTCCGAACGTCGGAAAGGAAAAATGTTAGTTGTTGAGAATTGGATTCTCAAAATGTATTATTTGAAGAGTATGGAACCTATTAGCATTATGGAAATTTATTTTTACGGATTTGGTCACGTGGGGCCCACCCGAGGAATTTTACATTTTTGTGAGGCCCACGAGGGTTACGGAATTTTATGGACGAATGTGAGGGCGACACGTGGCACCCCCACTTAAGGTCTTGGTCGAATTAGAGGAGGGGTAATATGGTTATTGACCATCTTGGAAGATAAGTCTTCAAGCTTGATATATTTGACCAAAGTCAACTTGTCCACATGGGCTTAATCCTTGTGAAATTCATCCTAGCCTCACGTTTGTTGATATCTAAGCCCTCCATTGTGTTATAAGTATACTACTAGTAGCAAGACAAGGTCTTGAAAACTTAGAAAAAAATATCACACATTCTTGTTCTTGTAGCTTAGCTCTCGGGTTCACTACCATTTCCACATGAAAAATTTGTAGTTTTGATCCATTAGCCACAAGACTTAAACCCAATGTCCCTAAGGGTATTATAAGGTTATCTCAATAGAAAGATTTCGGAAAAACGGAGTTTTCGTATTAGTCGCAAGGCGGAAACTAAAGGAGTTCTTCAACTTTGAAGTTGGAACTTGAAGGTGGGTTCTTCATAGGCCTCTAAGGAGTGCTTGGAGCGGATTGGATCCTAAGGAAATGAGCTAAGAATTTCTAAGGCGCGACTTTGAATCTCGGAAATTTTAAGGGCTTGGAAAGGTATAAATTTTGTCGTCTTAACAATTAAGTTTACTTATTGATTGTAGCTATGGATATTAGCAAGCATGAGTTATATATTATGTAGTTGGATTAGTGTATTGGCTATTGGAACCCTAATCCGAAAATTAGCATGTTTAGCCTTAAGATTACAATTCAAGTTGAATATTAGTTTAAGTCGTCGCATGTTGTATAAAGAAGGAAATTGTAGTTGTTAAAGTTGTTTATGGCTATATAACATGTTAGACCTTAGAACTTGGAATTGGAAAAGGATTGGAAAAGACTTAGTGTTGTTGGTTATTGTTGGTAGGAATGACTAGTGAGTATTAAACTACTTATTATGATTTGTGGGCGGAATTTTACAAGTATTGTAAGGCGTGTAATTCCCTTTGTTTGATTGTTGTTTGGAGCCTTAAATGTGGCGTGTTGTTTATTGTGTTCTACCTTGAAAAAAGTGTCAAAGTGAGTATAAACAAAGGAAGTCTTTGCCCGATTTTCCGTAGAATTAGAGACCGTATACTTAGTATTATTCTCGTTAGAGACTAGAAGTGATAGTCTTGTTGTGACCATTATAGGTTGACACTTCTCGTCACGGAGTATTCGGCTTAGCTTGTGGATATTAGCCGAAAAGGTATGTGAACTATCTCCTCTTCTAGCATGATTCCTTAAGATAAAGAAAGTATGTCCTACTCCTTAAATGATCCATTCCTTGGTTGTACTTGGATTTCCTAGTATAGAATTTGTTCTATGTACTTCCTTGATTGTACTTTGATGTTTAAATTGTAAGTTGTAAAATCCATTGCCTTAGTGGAGTTTGGATTCGTAAGAGTGAAAGTATTTTGCTTAAAGTACATAGTCTTGAAAAGGAAGTGGTTTCCAAATCTTTTGGCTAGTGCCTTAGTTCCAAAACCTAAGGGCCATTATAATGACCTTAGGGGAGTCAAAGGAGTGATTTACTTAATGGTTTTAAAAGAGGAGAAATGACATGATTTAAGAGAAGTAACTTGTTTTAAAGGTGTGAGTTACTTGAGGTTTAAAAGTAGAGGAAACTTGTTTTTTTAAATATAAGAGACTTGTAGTATTTTGAAAGTTGAGAACTTGATATATATAAAGCATGTGATACTTGGTTTTAATAGTATAAGTCTCTTGGTTATAAAAAGAATGAAATTGTCTAAAAACCATAAAGGGTTATAACGGCTTTATGGGAAGTTGATTATAACGGCTTTATGGAAGGTTTAGAAAGTTGTCTATTTTGATTAAAGGGCATAAATTGCCTAGATTGTGAAAATTTGAAGTTACTTGATTTCAAGCCTTGAAATGAGTTTTCTAAACGTGTAGTAACTTACTTTGAAAAATAGACATGCCTTGATACTACGGGTGTTAGTATCTTGGGGTTTTACATAAAAAGGAGTCTTTTGAAAAGAATGTACGTACGTAGTACTTTGGCATATTTAATTGGGAATAATTCTATGTGATGCCTTGATTAGTACTTTGGCTTGATAAATTGAGAATTTGTCTAAGTGTGCCTTGATTAGCACTTTGGCTTGATAAATTGAGAATTTGTCTAAGAGTGCCTTGATAAGTACTTTGGCTTGTTAAATGAGAATTATTCTATTTGTGCCCTGATAAGTACTTTGGCTTGTTAAATGAGAATTATTCTATTTGTGCCCTGATAAGTACTTTGGCTTGTTAAATGAGAATTATTCTATTTGTGCCCTGATAAGTACTTTGGCTTGTTAAATGAGAATTATTCTACTTGTGCCCTGATAAGTACTTTGGCTTGTTAAATGAGAATTATTCTATGTGTGCCCTGATAAGTACTTTGGCTTATCAAATGAGAATTATTCTATGTGTGCCTTGATAAGTGTCACGACCCGAACCAGGGCCCGTGACTGGTGCCTTACCCCGGGCACCCTAGTGATACAAAATCAGAGAAAATCAGCGGAAATAAAAACACGAACATGAATTAAGAGATATGATAAATAAACAGGCCAACCAAAACAGTTGCCTTCAGTATATATACATAAATACCCGACGATTATCCTTTTACAAACTCGCCCACAGCGATTACTACGGACCTAAGAAGTGACAACAACTATGACGGGACGGGGCCGCCATACCACAGATGTACCGAGAACCTCTGCACTCGAGTAACATGCAAAAGATAAGCCTCAGAAAGCGGGGCTTCCAACACGAACTTTGATCCTATGGCGAGGATCCACAACGATGTACTCTACTGCGGCATGAGCGGCCCGAAGGAGGTCGATGCAACAGTACCAAGTATGTGAAGCGTAAAGCGTAAATGAAATCATAATAGTCTATATAAAGCATGAGACATGTATGATAACCAAACTACGATTCACAACATAAAAGCGATCATGTCAAGTCGTGACTCACCCTCAAGTCATCCTCCGTGCGTGGAACTCGCCGCCTGCTGGCGGATCTAGGTGTAAATCGTGTGGAATACGTGTCCCGACCCATCCCGTGGGACTCGGTAAAGAATCATGTGGAATACGTGTCCCGGCCCATCCCATGGGACTCGGTAGAGAATCAGATGGAATACGTGTCCCGGCCCATCTCGTGGGACTCGGTGAATAATCAGATGGAATACGTGTCCCGGCCCATCCCATGGGACTCGGTGAAGAATCAGATGAAATACGTGTCCCGACCCATCCCATGGGACTCGGTGAAGAATCAGATGAAATGCGTGTCCTGGCCCATCTCGTGGGACTCGGTGGATAATCGTTCATAACAAATCAGCCGGCCCTCCATCGAGAGACGCGGTGGTATAGAAATACAGTATATGCACACAAGGCTATCAAACACAAACATAGGCAAGTTACACACAACTCAAGTTTATTTTAGGCCAAAGTCGTGTTCGACCCAAGGTATTACGTACGTTAAATTCTTTTTAAAAGTTCCATTCCTTTTATAAAGGTCACCCGATACCCGTAGTATTAAAATAGAGTGACTCACATTTTTAGGTAAACCAAAACACTTTCCTTTTCAATATCAAGTAACAACATTCTTTTCCAGAAGTTCAAGTTTGCCTAATTTCAAACACTTAAGTCTCTTATTTTATAAAGGTTTCATAGTCCATAGACTTAATCACTTAAGAATATAATTCTCTTTTAAACAATTTGAGAAACATATGTCTTATATGTGAGTAGGTTATTCTTGTTCATAATCAATCTTATTAAAGCAGCCATGATCTAGGAAATGTAATATCATTTTGTCTCATCTTAGCTTCTATGCAGATGAAGGTTTCTACTGGTTTTAATAATACTTATTTAGTCAAAACATTTCCTTTTATTAACGCTGCAGTGGTTTGTCGATACTCATTCTGATTTCCAAAATCAGTAAAACATTATTCCTTTTAAAAACCAAGTACTCATTACTCACGAATGAGGTTTCATACTAACATCCATATTAAGTCAAGTCTCTTATCTTTTAAGATTAAGTCTCTTAACTTCTAAAAATCAGTAAACCATTCTATTTATCTCTCTTAAGACGTTATACCTAACTTCCCATAAAGCTAGTATAACTCTTATGTTTTTAAAACCAAGTATTACTCTTCTTTCAAAAAGGTTTCTTAATTCTTTCGAAATACTTCAAGATTCTTATCATCACACATCAAGTCAGTTATAAGTCAAATAAGTTATCTTTAAAAACCACAAAGAATTTCTTACTTACATAAAGCTGTTATAACCAACTTCCCATAAAGCCGTTATAACACTTTATGTTTTAAACCAATCAAATACATTCAACACATGTACGTCTACCGTACTACATAGTTATACACATATCATGCTAGAAAAGATAGGAAGAGGTTCACATACCTCGCGACGATTATCGACTAATAGCAAAACGCTCCAAGTACCTCAAACCGTCGGCTACACCTTAAGCCAAGCAGCTCACGCCACACGTAGTAGTTCAACCTATAGAGGCCACAAGGCGCCTATTAACATCTAGATCTCAACGTAGAATATTCTACAGAAATTTCAGACACTCCCCGCATGGGCGTAAATCTCCTCTTACATCGAGGCACATTGCGAGCAACAACTCCCAGAGGGGTTTATGCGTCTAATCCGGGCGTGTACAATTCTACTCACAAGAATGCTACTTAAGTCTCATGTCTGATACTCCTACGTAATTCTGATTCGATTCTCTTCTTTAAATTCAGGCTTAAGTCAAAAGATATTGCCGCACAACTATGTTCAGTTCTATATATAGTATACTTTAACTATATAATCCTATAACATGTAATTTCCAATTACAATAGAAGGACAGTAGTATTTACCTCGATGAGCCCAAAATTATCCAAGTTTAAATGTCGATCTTGAGCAAGGTTTAGCTCCTACTCCGTGTGCTCCAACCCGCTCCAAACAACCCTTAGAAGTTCTACGCAACTTCTACTTAACACTTCAACCGACTATGAAGGTTTTCCTTAGGGTTTTGTTTAGTGGCTAAAGGAAAGTATAATAGTATTTCCGGGCTCTACGTATAGAGGTAACTTTGGAAAATACTACAAGGTATTTGGGCTAAAGTATTTGGGCATTATAACAATACTTGGAGTATTTCTATACCACAAAGGGGGTATTATCTGAAATCAACTAGGGGGGGGTACCCCACGGCTAGAACACTACAAAGGGAGGGTGCTCTCGGCCAAGGCCTTACTCAAAGGGAGGGCTTTGGGCGAAAGCAAACAAGAGGAAGGAGTATTTAGAGACTTAGAAAGAATGCTCAAGTTTGGATGAAATAACTCTTCAACAAGGGGGTATTTATAGGTCAAGAAATGACCAACCAATGGCCAAGATCCATCCAAGTGTAAGGCAAGTGTAGGGCTAGATTTAAGCCAAGTGCACCTTATCCATCTACCACACCAACTTGCACAAAATATCCTACCAACTAAAGTGCTCCCAATCGTCCCTTTGCCGTCCACCATTGCTTCCAATGTGAGGGTGACACATGTCACCCTCCCGTTGGTCCAAAATGTTTCGTCTCTCGGAAAAATCCGCAAAAATTATAAATGACATAGCCGGAATTTTCCCTTCGCAAGTTTAGTAAAACGTTTCGTCGAAAAATGATTCTTTTCGGCACTTGTGCCCAAATTTTCGAACCTAGCCAAACCTTAAGGCTTAAATTTTTATACGTACGCCCTCACGTACATACTCTGGAAATACGGGGTATAACAATAAGTACTTTGGCTTGGTTAATTGAGAATTATTTCCATGTGTGCCTCGATAAGTACTTGGCCTGATTAGTTGAGAATTGCCTATGTGTGCTGGTGATAGCCTTTGAGTGCAAGTATTATGTTTTATTACGTTGCCGCGACTCTCGGTTGGAGGGTCGACTGTCTTGTTGTAAGTACTTGGACGTACCGACAGTGATGTGGGATTCCACGGGTATGCTTCCGTTATTTGTAGTACTTGGGTTTAATTCCCGGATTTTTATAGAAGACATGGTAGTGCTTCTGTTTTGTTTGACGGCCGGTCGAGATAGGGTAAGAGTATGAGTGAGGGGTAAACCCCCAAGATGTTATACCACCTTCTCCAGGGTAAGAGTATAAGTGAGGGGTAAACCCCCAAGACATTATACCCCCTGCTTGTTTTGTTTGATGGTCGGTTGAGATAGGGTAAGAGTATAAGTGAGGGGTAAATCCCCAAGATGCTTTACCACCTTCTCCAGGGTAAGAGTATAAGTGAGGGTAAACCCCAGACATTATACCCACGCTTTACCACCGCTCGTTTTCTGCTTGCGTCTGATTTTAGGACACGGTGGGACTTGGTGTTCATGTATGCCTATTGGTGTTATACTATATCATGGATCGAAGCGGTGAGGAAGGATTCCACGGGCATGATTGATATTATGGGCGTGAGACCCATGGTTATATTCTAGAAATGACTTGAGGGCATGCGTCCCTGACGTGTTATGACTGCTTATGTGTTGTGTACTGTAGGTTGGCTATCATACATGTCTCCTGTTTTGCTTAGACTGTTATGATTTCATTACAGTACTTACTGTTTCACATACTTGGTACATTCTTGTCTTGACCTCGCCCGAAGTGCGTTCATGCCGCAGTTTAGGTCACCTTGATTTGGTGATCGGCAGTGTAGGACCACCGCTCGAGTTTTGGATAGCTCCTTCATTGGGAGTTTATCTTTTTGGTATAAGTTCTTTCGATCTGTGCTTTTATGCGATTATGGGTACGGCGGGGCCTTGTCCCGTCATATTTCAGTAAAACTCTTAGAGGTCTGTATTCATATGTGGGCTTGGACTCATGTACGGTGTAGTGTCTTTTGTTTATGTATATATGGCAGCCTTGTCGGCTTTGCCCTTGCACGTACGTTGGTTTAAAAAAAAAGAGGTGTTATTTAATTTCCGCAGTTTACTTGTGTTGTTAAGGTAGAAGGGTGCCCAGGTAGGGCACGATCCAGCTTTGGGGTTGGAGTGTGACAGTGGTATCGAGCGATCGGTCCTCTGAATGTCTGAGGCCGTGTCTAGTAGAAGTCTTGATTATCGGTGTGTTGCGCGCCACACCCATAAACAGGAGGCTACGGGACATTTAGGAGTTGGTTTCTATTCTTCTCACTCTAGATCGTGCCACAGTAGTGTTAGTAAGGTAATTCCTCTCGATACCACTTTTGTCACGACCGAACCGGGCGTGGATAGTGCCTACCCGGCACCCTAGTGATACAACATCAGTGTCAATGGAATATAAACAATACATGACATAGTATGAAATATGAAACAGTTATGAGAAAACTTGCCTTTCGGCATATATATAAATAACAACTAGAACAGTTACATCCCTTTTTACAACTCTGCCCACAACAGTACTACAGACCTCTAAGAATGATAACAACAATGGCGGGACAGGGGCCGCCATACCCTGAATGTAAATACCTACAACGACGGTACCAGCGATAAGCCTCGTAGAAACGGAGCTTCCCAAAGCTGGCTTGTGATCCTAAGAGCGAGGATCGGCGATCGTGTACTTCTACTGCGGCGTGAACGCGGCCCCGAAGGAGGTCGATGCAGTACCAAGTATGTGGCCCGAAAAATCGTAAATGAAATCATAGTAGTCTATATAAAGTAGGAGACATGTATGATAACCAAACTACAGTTCACAATAAATAAGCAGTCATGTCAAGTCATGTCAAGTCAGGGACTCACGCCCTCAAAGTCATCACTCAAATATAACTATGGGTCTCACGCCCATCTGTGTCATAATAGATAAATGCGGGGTAAATGCGAAGGCATAACCGACTACTAAGACCCACGGTACCAACAATGCCATAAAGCGTATCACGAGGTCTTTCTAGACCGCACCACATGTCGGCGGCGCTCGCCCCTCGGTATCAATGTGCGCGTCTAGTCTGGAGCATACCGCTGCTCGCATAGCCACATAGGCCACATGAGGTATTCCTCGCGTGAGCGGCTAACCCCGGTACCCTCACGGACTCCGCGATCCGCATAGTCTCATAGACCGCGTAGTCACCGCGGACGCGTGGCATCCCCCGCATCGGGATAAAACACCCGGAATGATCAATCCTGGAGCATACCGCTGCTCCGCATAGTCACGCAGACCGCATAGGCCGTATAGACCCGCATCAAGGGTGGCAAGCCCTCGGTATAACAAGTCAATGGGGTATGTGATAAAATAACAGTACAACGGGCTTAACGCTTAACAACGTAAGCACAACAAGAATAACCCCCTTACACAACATCACGAGATACTAACACACGTAGCATCCTAACATGTTTACTTTATCAAATGAACAAGAAAGTATTACAAGGCTATCACAAACCAACACAATCAAGTTAATCACACAAGGTACTTTCTACTTTATGTTAACAAGTTCGGGTTTTTATCCCCAAAGTACTTCATACATTAACTCTTTAAAAGATCCGTTTCTTTCAGAAAAGTCACACAATACCCGTAGTATAAAAATAGAGTGACTATCTCTTTGTAATAATCAAGTAACAACATTATTTTCCAAACGTTCAAGTTTGCCTAATTTCAAATGCTCAAGTTTATCATTTTCGAAAGGTTTCGTAGTTCATAGCCTTAATCACTTAATAATATAATTCTCTTTTAAAACCATTTGAGAAACACATGCCTTATGTGTGAGTAGGTTATTCTTGTTTATAACAATCTTATTAAAGCAGCCATGATCTAGGAAATGTAATATCATTTTGTCTCATCTTAGCTTCTATGCAGATGGAGGTTTCTACTGGTTTTAATAATACTTTATTAGTCAATACATTTCCCTTTATTAAGTATTTGTTGTGGTTTGTTCGATACTTATTCTAATTTCCGAAATCAATATAAGGCTTTCATAAATAATTAAGTAAACCGTTCCTTTTAATCTCTCTTAAGTCGTTATACCTAACTTCCCATAAAGCTAGTATAACTCTTAAGCTTTTTAAAACCAAATATTACTCTTCTTTCAAAAAGGTTTCTTAATTCTTTTGAAATACTTCAAGATTCTTATTATTCAGGCTTAAGTCAAAAGACATTGCCGTAAAACTACGTTCGATTAACACACGCGTCGTCTGGTACTATATATATATTCTTTTAAAAATGTCATGCTCAAGAGGATAGGAAGAATCACATACCGCGACGATTATCGACTATTAGCAAAAGCGCTCATGGCTATAACGGCTAGCCTTGTCCACCTTTCAAGTAGAACACGCTACTCGCGATTTCAACCTATAATGGCCATATCGTCTATCAACGTCTAGACTACTCAAGAATATTTTAAGCGAGAGGTGCTTTATTCTCGTAAATTGGCAACACTTCCCTACGTTAATCTACACAAGTCTCTGCAAATACGATCTTATGTAAGTACAGTTTAATCTTCTTCTCTAATATTCTTGATGTGATTTGATTCAATTCTCTTACGTAATGTCCTTCCATTACAGTTCAATTCTCTTCTATGTATCTTATATACATTTCTATACTACTACAGTATGTAATTTCCAATTACAATATAAGGACAAAAGTATTTACCTCGATAAGCCCAAAATTATCCAAGTTCTAATGTCGATCCTGAGCAACGTTTAGCTCTACTCAGGCGCTCAACCCGCTCCCAACAACCCTTAGAAGTTCTACTCAACTTCTTAATACTTCAATGGCTATGAAGATTTTCCTTAGGGTTTCGTTTTTGTGACTGAAGGGAAGTATAATAGTATTTCTGGGCTTTCAGTATAGGTGTAACCTTGGAATACTACAAAGTATTTGGGCCAAGGTATTTTGGAATAGTAACAAGACTTGGAGAATACTTTTCTACCAAGGGGGGGGTGTATTCTACGAGAACAACTAGGCAAGGGGGGGGGGGATACTTTCGGCCAAGGGGGAGGGTGTTACACCCCGGAAATTCAGGATATGTTTATAAGAACGTTCGTAAGAACAAAAAAAAGATGTTAAGATTAGAGACGAGTAAAAATTTATCGGAATTTTGGAATTTGTCGGAAAACGAAATATTGCGGTGATTGAGAGGGAGACACGTGTCACCCCCCCCCCCCCCTTTATGGTCATGGACGAAATTGTCATGGTTAGAATGGTCATTTGACCATAATTTAAATGACCAAGTCTTGAAGCTTGACAAAGTTGACTAAGTCAAAGGCCACCTAGACTTGATCCATGTGAAACCCATCTAGGCCAACCATTTGTGTAGATCTTAACCCTCCATGCCCCTTTATATAACTACTAGTAGCAAGAGAGAGCCAACACTTAGCCATTTTTTCACAAAAAATTGAAGATCACACTAGAGAGCTCTCGGCTAGAGGGAGGGTTTCAAGAATTGTTTTTTTCAATTGTTGTCCAATAATTCCCCCACTTTAAACCAAGGTACCTAAGGGTATTGTAAGTGTTTCTCAATAGAAAGATCCCGGAAAAATGGTGTTTTCGTATTAGTCGCAAGGCGAAAACCTAAAGGGTTATTCAACTTTGCAGTTGAAACTTGAAGATGAGTCTTTTATAAGCTTCTAAGGGTTGCTTGGAGTGTATTGGAACGTCGAAAGGAGGAGCTAAAGTTGCTAAGGAGCGACTTGTGATCTTGGATCATAATTGGGCTAATTGAGGTATAATCTTCGTTTTACTTTTGTAATTGAAGATTTCATGTTATGATAAGTTATATGTGATCATGTGATTTGTGTTATGAAGTTTGATAAGTGACATGGATTGTAGAAGCCTAGAACCGAAAGGGACATGATTAGCCTTTTGAAATTGAAATACAATTTTGGTCGTTAATTAGAATCGTCGCATGTTTACCTACTTGAGGATTGTAGTAGTTGTAATCGATTGCGGCTTGATATCATGTTATACTAAACCACTGGGATTAAAAAGGAATTGGAAACGATTTGTATTGTTGCCTAATTGCCGAATTGACATTATAGTTTAGACTAGTTTGTTATCGTTTGTGGTGAGCCAATTGGGGCTGTTTGGTTATTCAATTGTATTGAACTACCTTATAAATTGTGGTGAGCCAATTGGGGCTGTTTGGTTATTGTATTCGGCCTTGAAAAAGGTGGCAAAGTTAGTAAAAACAAAGGAAGTGCTGTCCGATTTTCCGTAGAATTTAGTGACTTGCACTTGGAATATTCTACGTTTGAAACTAGAAGTTAATAGACGTACTATGGTCATTATAGGTTGACATACTACGTACGACGATTGGACTTAGCAAGTGGATTAAACCGAAGAGGTATGTGGAACTTTCTTATCTCTTGAGCATGATTAAGTTGTAAATGTATGGTACGGTAGACGTACAAGATTTTGACAATCTAGTCTATTTGATATCCTTGGCTTATTTTGAGAATGTCCAAGTTGTTTGAGTTAGGAAATTAACTCACTTGTTTAAATATTAAGGATATCTTGGTTTCCAAAAGTTAAGAGACTTTAAGTATCTTGAAAGTATTTTGATACTTGTTTTGTTGGAAAGTTTAAGTCTCTTGGTTATAAGGAAAAATGTAAGTTGTTAATGTATAAGGCTAGTATAACGGCTTTATGGGAAGTTGGTTATAATAGCTTTATGGAAAGTTTAAAGAGTGGTTTACTCTAAGTAATTTAAGTATGTTAAGGGACTTGAAGAGTTTTAAAGTATGTAATACTTGTTTCGTTTTAAACGTATAAGTCCCTTGGATAGGAAATTGTACTTGACTAAGGTATAAAGTGAATATAACGACTTTATGGGGAGTTGGTTATATTTGCTTTATGGAAAGATAAATGGCTTGATTTATTGAAAGGCAATTTGATTTAAAGGCATCAATCGCCAAAGGTTTTATAAGAAAAGGAGTCACTTGATTTAGAAACCTAACTTTATTTCTAAAAAGTATTGTGACTTGTCTTGAAAAGAAATTGTAACTTGATACTACGGTTATTAGTGTCTTGGAAGCTTTATAATGAAATGAGTCATTTTAAAAGAATAGAAGTACGTAGTACTTTGGGTTAAATTCCCGGATTTTTATAAAAGACATGTTAGTGCCTTAGGTAAACTAAAATGAGAGTGTATATAAACAAGAATAATAAGAAGTTAGGGGATTTCTTAACTTGCTTATGCATTGTATGATAAGCCGGTAGTGCTTATGTTATGTGTGGTAGCCGGATTTGGGCTAGTCATATATTATTCGTCATGGGTCATTCCCCGGGTTTGTGGCATTGCATTTTCCGTGGATTTGCTACCCACGATGCGAGGAATACCTCATGTGAGTCCGTAGGGCTTATGCGGGTGAAATAGTCCCATGCGGGCGGGTCCAGCCTATGCGAGGAATACCTCATGCGAGTCCGTAAGGGCTTATGCGGGTGAAATAGTCCCATGCGAGGAATACCTCACGCGGGTCCACTGGATCTACGCGTGAAATAGTCCCGAATAGGATTGCTTAATGACATCTGCGGGCGTGGTCCCGCTTTGATCGTGAGCTTTCCTACTTTATATTGTAAGTATACCCTATTTACTCTCATTGTTAGTAAGGCACGATTATCGTTAATTGAGTTATCATACATGTCTCCAGTTTATTTTAGACTTATGATTTCATTACAGTACTTTCAGTTTCACATATTTGGTACATGTTGTACTGACCTCCTTCGGGGGGCTGCGTTCATGCCGCAGGTAAAGTACAGGTTGCTGATCCTCGCTCTTAGGATCACTGTTCAGCTGTTGAGAAACTCCTTTATTCCGGAGGCTTATCCCTGGTATTGTCGGTTATTGTACATTCAGGGGTATGGCGGGGCCCTGTCCCGCCAGAGTTGTTATTCTTAGAGGTCTGTAGTCACATTGTGGATTGGGTTGTAAAGAAAAAAAATGTACTGTTCTATTTCCGGATTGAGTATATTTTTACGGAAGGTGGCCTTATCGGCTAACATGTTGTTAATTTATGTTTAACTATTTTTTTTTTAGTTGTGTATGTTCCGCTGCTATTCTCTGATGTTTATTGCAAAGGGGTGCCTGTAGGGCACGATCATGCCCTGGTCGGTCGTGACAAAAGTGGTATCGAGCGCTTAGTCCTCGGAAAGTGTCTACGCATCGTGTTCAGTAAGTCTTGATTATCGGTGTGTTGTGCACCACATCTATAATCGTGAGGTGCAGGACATTTAGGATTAGTTTCCATTCTTCTCACTCTAAGATCGTGCGATAAATTTTGTATGGTTAGGGTCGCTCTCCTAACAAGTTATGATTGTTTGCGCCACGAGAAAGGCGTGATGACCCATGAAGGATTATGTGGATTGCGTATCCAGGTTGGTAATGTTTGTAGTATAGTTGGTATTGTGACATACAACTATACGGATTTATGTATGAGGGTCAGACGCGTGTTGCCTAGAATGACTTTAGATTACCAGGATTTGCTAAGGACTAAATAAATACCGGGAAGGTAGGAAAGCGATTTAATGAATTCTCATCAAGGTTTTACGTACTAATTTGAGATAATTAGGAAATGATGAGTCATGCGAGAAGGAAATGGACCCTTAAGAGGTTATTATTCAGGAATAAATGGAAGACTATGTTAATAGATTGAGCTACGTGGTAGGATTTCGAGAATGGTACGTGAGATCCGTATGGAGTAAATGCGGTTGTGGACAAGATAACCCGATTATAGTATATTGCGAAGTTTTGTACCTGATTCGTGGGTGAAAGATAGGCTTGGAGCATGGAAATTTCGAGCCTGAGAATGTGATAACCGTCGAGACCTTAGGTATATAAGGCCTTCTCGGGTAGTAAAGGGTTAAGATGGACCAAGGAAAGAGTTAAATATGACGCCGAGTCGGGTTGGGGATCTATTAAGGGTCGCCTCATAGCTTGAAATGAAATGGGATCAGTTGGTAGTAGTCCCGCTACGTGACAGGGTCACGAGGGTGCAAGGCCTAAGTTTAGTTAGTCATTTTACGGGTTCGTGGACGTGTTCCACCGGAACCAGATTGTGAGAACCGGAATGGGCCTTGTATTGTTTAATTTAGTAACTCCAGAGATTAGAGGCTCGAATCAGTATGAAGGCTATGTGCGCACGCTAGAATAAGTTTGGGAGTACGGGAAGAGTACGACCAGTGAAAAAAAAAAAGAGAGCAACCAAGTGTAAAGAAATGGAACCTGAATCCATGAGGACCTTTCAAGGTGATCACACCCGTGAGTGATGGGTGGTAGCTGAGCGAGTAGATAATAATTACCTTAACGATACGATCGTTGGACCTTAGCGCACCTAGCAGAGCTGTTATGACGCACGTTGAGGTCATTATGAGTGCGGACTAGTTGGCCTCTTGTGATGCCAACGTGGACTATAGAGAGATTGATTTCGGTACCGCTTCCGATAGTTTGTTATCGAGTGGAAAGGAAGAGAAGTGGTGGTAACGATGAATCATTCTTCCTTCTTTGACATAATTGTTTTTAATAAGTCCGTGTGATTTGTTCATTGAGGTGGATTGAGGCGAAGTAAGTAATAATTGAATTTGAAGGAATTTATGTTAAATGCCTCGAGGTATTGGAGTTGGTTTGGTGTGGCGGTCGGCCACGACCTTCCGAATAATTTCAGAAAATGTGCAAGGCATGAATAAATAAGTACGAATGCCGCCATGGAAAGTCGAGGGCAACTTTGGTAGGTTTTAAAATCTACATAACTTTAAGCGCGCGCGTGATGATTAGATAATTCTTGGACCGCGAGAGGACCCCGTGATTAGGGTTGTGACTCCAAGGAAAGTTTAAGTAAGGAGATAAGTTCTCTTCCCCACGTAAAGGACGCTTTATGACATGGGTTACGTGTACCCATGTTGTTAGACGAAGGATATAAGACAGGTAAGGTCTTCGGTATCGTCATGCCATAGGTTACAGTTGTAGATAACCGTGGGAAAAGTGTTGTGTTGGGGTAATTAAGAACGATGTACGAATTGGTCGAGGAAGTATCGTAAAGATATTAATGTAAGTTGCACGGGTCATGATTATCCCAGACGAGTGTAAAGACCATTAGTAGATAATGGGCAGTAAGAACATTTCGAGAAAATGTGGTAACACCTAGTTTTAGGCTCACCGGGAAAGGAGAAACCGGTTACTACTTGACGAGATCAAGGAAACCCCCTAAATTGTGATTGACAGTAAGTCTTAGCCATGAGGCAAGCAAAGGAATTTGGTGACCAAGTTTGGTTGCAACAAAAAGGGAATCAGGAACCATAAGTGAGATTAAGGATACCCGAATACTTCGCTGGAATGAGAAAGACTTTCAGTTATTGGAAGATAAGTTGACCACGACTATAGTTCTAACCCCTCCTGTGAGACTAAAGGGTTAGGTTATATTGATAACACGTTGGGTGTTGGGCTAGGTTGTGTGCTGACGCAACCCGAGAAGGATAGAGCCTATGTTTTCCCGGTAGTTAGGGAATCAGAAAGGAAATCGCGCCACTCACGATTTAGAGTGGCGCGCTAAATCATGCCTTGAAGATTTGGGGCGGGACGTATATACGCACTTCATGTGGATATTTGTGCGACCACAAAAGCCTCCAGATATCTGCGCCGAGGCGAGAATTTGCGACAGCGATGGTGGCTAGAGTTACTCAGGGATTGTGATATTGATATCCTATACCATCCGGGGAAAGCCAAGACGCTGAGATACTCCTTGTCGCGACACGAGGTATACCGCTGTAGGTAGCCAGATAGATAGGACGTGGTCCGTGAGATTCTTCAGTTACCGAGCCTAGGGGTTCGATTAATTGCATCCAAGTTAAGGAAGTTTAGATCCGAGAGGTTGCCGAGTCTTCCGTCGTTGAGGAGGTAAAGAGGCGACAATATGAGGATCCAGTTATGATACGGTACCGAGATACGGCTCTCCGAGAAGAGAAGAGCCTGTTTGAGTAGCACCGGATGAGGTGCTGTGAGATGAGGATAGATTGCGTGTACCCGGTACTGCAGGACTAGTCAGCAGGTCCTAGGGGAGGCACGCAGTGCTATTGTTCTCAATTGTACAGGGTCGACTAAGTCGTGTCGTGACCTCAGATGTATGTATGGGTAAGATGACCGGAAAAAGGGACATAGCGGAGTTTCATCGCTTAAGTGTCCGGGTTAGTAGCAGGTCATGGTTGAGCACCAGAAGCCCAGTGGGCTATTACAGGCGATTGAAATCCCAACATAGAGATGAGGAGTATTTTATGGATCTTGTTACAGGGTGTCATCGTACTCAGAGGAAGTGCGACCCCCTGGGGGTCATGGTAATTAGGCTGGCGAAACCAGTCGTGTTCTTTCAGTTGGGACCACTTACTCACCGAGGATTAGGCTTGCTTGTATAGCAGAGAGATTGAGATCGCACGGGGTTCCTACGTTTATGATTTACGCATGCTCGGTTGCGGATAACTTCTGGAGGTTTTTCAGAAGGGATTAGGGGCACAGGTGAGTCTCAGTATTGCATTACACCCTCAGACCGACGGACAGGCAGAGCGTACTATCCAGGAGTTTAGGGATAGGTTGCGGGCCTGTGTTTTTGATTCCAGGGGTAGCTGGGAAGGTTATTTGCCTCTTGTTGTGTTACGTACGATAACAGATACCCTTCCAGTATTCGGATGGCCCTGTATGAGGCCTAGTAAGTAAGAAAGTGTAGATCGCCGGTTGGTGGGTTCGACATAGGCGAGGTTCGGTTAATTGGTCCAGACTTGATTCAGCGGGCTGTGGATAAGGCGAAGCTTATTCGGGAAAGATTATTTAGTAAAGCTTAGAGTAAGCAGAAGCTTTATGCAGATAACCGACATTGACACAGGGGGTTCAGCTTGATATTTTAGTATGAGTATTGTTATGTGGCCAAGTGTGGCATTATTGGCACGTAGGGGTTGTAAAGAGACTATGTCGCTATCTTAAGTTTGACTCCCGAGAGATCATTTGGGGACGAATGTTTCTAAGGGGGGAAGAATGTTACACCCCGGAATTTCAGGATATGTTTATAAGAACGTTCGTAAGAACAAAAAAAAGATGTTAAGATTAGAGACGAGTAAAAATTTATCGGAATTTTAGAATTTATCGGAAAACGAAATATTGCGGCGATTGAGAGGGAGACACGTGTCACCCCCCCCCCCCCCTTATGGTCATGGACGAAATTGTCATGGTTAGAATGGTCATTTGACCATAATTTAAATGACAAAGTCTTGCTAGTCTTGAAGCTTGACAAAGTTGACTAAGTCAAAAGCCACCTAGACTTGATCCATGTGAAACCCATCTAGGCCAACCATTTGTGTAGATCTTAACCTCCATGCCCCTTTATATAACTACTAGTAGCAAGAGAGAGCCAACACTTAGCCATTTTTTCACAAAAATTTGAAGATCACACTAGAGAGCTCTCGGCTAGAGGGAGGGTTTCAAGATTTTTTTTTTTCAATTGTTGTCCAATAATTCCCCCACTTTAAACCAAGGTACCTAAGGGTATTGTAAGTGTTTCTCAATAGAAAGATCCCGGAAAAATGGTGTTTTCGTATTAGTCGCAAGGCGAAAACCTAAAGGGTTATTCAACTTTGAAGTTGAAACTTGAAGATGAGTCTTTTATAAGCTTCTAAGGGTTGCTTGGAGTGGATTGAAACGTCGAAAGGAGGAGCTAAAGTTGCTAAGGAGCGACTTGTGATCTTGGATCATAATTGGGCTAATTGAGGTATAATCTTCATTTTACTTTTGTAATTGAAGATTTCATGTTATGATAAGTTATATGTGATCATGTGATTTGTGTTATGAAGTTTGATAAGTGACATGGATTGTAGAAGCCTAGAACCGAAAGGGACATGATTAGCCTTTTGAAATTGAAATACAATTTTGGTCGTTAATTAGAATCGTCGCATGTTTACCTACTTGAGGATTGTAGTAGTTGTAATCGATTGCAGCTTGATATCATGTTATACTAAACCACTGGGATTAAAAAGGAATTGGAAACGATTTGTATTGTTGCCTAATTGCCGAATTGACATTATAGTTTAGACTAGTTTGTTATCGTTTGTGGTGAGCCAATTGGGGCTGTTTGGTTATTCAATTGTATTGAACTACCTTATAAATTGTGGTGAGCCAATTGGGGCTGTTTGGTTATTGTATTCGGCCTTGAAAAAGGTGGCAAAGTTAGTAAAAACAAAGGAAGTTTTTTCCGATTTTCCGTAGAATTTAGTGACTTGCACTTGGAATATTCTACGTTTGAAACTAGAAGTTAATAGACGTACTATGGTCATTATAGGTTGACATACTACGTACGGCGATTGGACTTAGCAAGTGGATTAAACCGAAGAGGTATGTGGAACTTTCTTATCTCTTGAGCATGATTAAGTTGTAAATGTATGGTACGGTAGACGTACAAGATTTTGACAATCTAGTCTATTTGATATCCTTGGCTTATTTTGAGAATGTCCAAGTTGTTTGAGTTAGGAAATTAACTCACTTGTTTAAATATTAAGGATATCTTGGTTTCCAAAAGTTAAGAGACTTTAAGTATCTTGAAAGTATTTTGATACTTGTTTTGTTGGAAAGTTTAAGTCTCTTGGTTATAAGGAAAAATGTAAGTTGTTAATGTATAAGGCTAGTATAACGGCTTTATGGGAAGTTGGTTATAATAGCTTTATGGAAAGTTTAAAGAGTGGTTTACTCTAAGTAATTTAAGTATGTTAAGGGACTTGAAGTGTTTTAAAGTATGTAATACTTGTTTCGTTTTAAACGTATAAGTCCCTTGGATAGGAAATTGTACTTGACTAAGGTATAAAGTGAATATAACGACTTTATGGGGAGTTGGTTATATTTGCTTTATGGAAAGATAAATGGCTTGATTTATTGAAAGGCAATTTGATTTAAAGGCATCAATCGCCAAAGGTTTTATAAGAAAAGGAGTCACTTGATTTAGAAACCTAACTTTATTTCTAAAAAGTATTGTGACTTGTCTTGAAAAGAAATTGTAACTTGATACTACGGTTATTAGTGTCTTGGAAGCTTTATAATGAAATGAGTCATTTTAAAAGAATAGAAGTCGTAGTACTTTGGGTTAAATTCGGATTTTTATAAAAGACATGTTAGTGCCTTAGGTAAACTAAAATGAGAGTGTATATAAACAAGAATAATAAGAAGTTAGGATTTCTTAACTTGCTTATGTATTGTATGATAAGCGGTAGTGCTTATGTTATGTGTGTAGCGGATTTGGGCTAGTCATATATTATTCGTTGGGTCATTCCCGGTTTGTGGCATTGCATTTTCCGTGGATTTGCTACCCACGATCGCGAGAATACCTCACGTGAGTCCGTAGGGCTTATGCGGTGAAATAGTCCCACGCGGGCGGTCCACTATGCGAGGAATACCTCATGCGAGTCCGTAGGGCTTATGCGGGTGAAATAGTCCCATGCGAGGAATACCTCACGCGTCCACTGGATCTATGCGGGTGAAATAGTCCCGGGAATAGGATTGCTTAATGACACTGCGGGCGGGTGGTCCTGCTTTGATCGTGAGCTTTCCTACTTTATATTGTAAGTATACCCCTATTTACTCTCATTGTTAGTAAGGCACAGTGTACTGTTAATTGAGTTATCATACATGTCTCCAGTTTTATTTTAGACTTATGATTTCATTACAGTACTTTCAGTTTCACATATTTGGTACATGTTGTACTGACCTCCTTCGGGGGGATGCGTTCATGTCGCAGGTAAAGTACAGGTTGCTGATCCTCGCTCTTAGGATCACTGTTCAGCTGTTGAGAAACTCCTTTATTCCGGAGGCTTATCCCTGGTATTGTCGGTTATTGTACATTCAGGGGTATGGCGGGGCCCTGTCCCGCCAGAGTTGTTATTCTTAGAGGTCTGTAGTCACATTGTGGATTGGGTTGTAAAGAAAAAAATGTACTGTTCTATTTCTGGATTGAGTATATTTTTACGGAAGGTGGCCTTATCGGCTAGCCTGTTGTTAATTTATGTTTAAGTATTTTTTTTTTAGTTGTGTATGTTCCGCTGCTATTCTCTGATGTTTACAAAAAGGGGTGCCCAGGTAGGGCACCAGTCGCGGGCCGGGGTCGGGTCGTGACAGAGGGGTAGGCTTGGACGAAAACACTACACTAAGTAAACCGTTCCTTTTATCTCTCTTAAGTCGTTATACCTAACTTCCCATAAAGCTAGTATAACTCTTAAGCTTTTTAAAACCAAGTATTACTCTTCTTTCAAAAAGGTTTCTTAATTCTTTTGAAATACTTCAAGATTCTTATTATTCAGGCTTAAGTCAAAAGACATTGGCGTAAAACTACGTTCAGTTAACACACGTACGTCTACCGTACTATATATATATTCTTTTAAAATATCATGCTCAAGAGGATAGGAAGAATCACATACCTCGCGACGATTATCGACTATTAGCAAAACGCCCACTGGCTATAACCCTAGCCTTGTCCACCTTTCAAGTAGAACACGCTACTCGCAGTACTTCAACCTATAATGGCCATATACGTCTATCAACGTCTAGACTACTCTGAAGAATATTTTAAGCAGTAGGTGCTTTATTCTACGGAAATTCGGGCAGCACTTCCCTACCCGTTAATCTACACAAGTTCATCGCAAATACGATCCTATGTAAAGATGATTTAATCTTCTTCTCTAATATTCTTCTGATGTGATTTCAGTTCAATTCTCTTCTGTAATATCCTTCCATTACAGTTCAATTCTCTTCTATGTATCTTATATACATTTCTATACTACTACAGTATGTAATTTCCAATTACAATATAAGGACAAGAGTATTTACCTCGATAAGCCCAAAATTATCCAAGTTCTAATGTCGATCCTGAGCAACGTTTAGCTCCTACTCTGGGCGCTCCAACCCGCTCCCAACAACCCTTAGAAGTTCTACGCAACTTCTTCTTAATACTTCAACCGGCTATGAAGATTTTCCTTAGGGTTTCGTTTTTGTGACTGAAGGGAAGTATAATAGTATTTCTGGGCTTTCAGTATAGGTGTAACCTTGGAATACTACAAAGTATTTGGGCCAAGGTATTTTGGAATAGTAACAAGACTTGGAGAATACTTTTCTACCAAGGGGGGGGGGATACTTTCGGCCAAGGGGGAGGGGTAGGCTTGGACGAAAACACTACACTAAGGGGGAGAGGGCTTTCAAGACTTAGAAATTATTTTAGGATGAAGAAGTCTTCAACAAAGGGGGGTATTTATAGGACAACCAAGGGCCAAGATCAAGCCAAGTGGTAGGCAAGTGTAAGGTGAGGATTTACCCATGTGTACCTTATCCATCTACCACACCAACTATCACAAATATCCTACCTAACCCAAGACTTCAAATCGTCCCAATTGACGCCCACAACAACGTCCAATATGAGGGTGACACATGTCACCCTCCCGTTGGTCCAAAATGTTTCATCTCTCGGAAAAATCCGCAAAAATTTGAAATGACATAGCCGTAATTTTCCCTTCGCAAGTCTTGTAAAACGTTTCATTTAAAACGATTCTTTTCGGGGGTTGTGAACAAAATTTCGAACCTTGCCTATCTTTAAGGCTCAAACTTCTCTACGTACATCCTCACGTACATACTCTGGAAATACGGGGTATAACATTCTCCCCTCCTTAGAAACATTCGTCCCGAATGTTCCTTCTAATTCTCAAACAAACATGCGCCAGTATAGTCTTCACTGCTATACTTACGAAAACAATCATGCCACACCTGGCCACAGAAAACACCCGCGCAAATACTAAATGGGTCCACGAGGGACCACCTCCATCACTACAAAAGCTCCCACCCAAGGGCTAAAAGATACTCCCTTCGCACCTTTTCTTTACAAACGAAATGATCACTTTTATGTTCTTAACACATGCTCGCTTCTTCCCTTACTCGTCGCACTTTCTCGTACACTCGAACTCTTTCATAACTTACCACATTTGCATCGCTTGGTTCCAAATCTCTGGGTTACTATCTCCAACTTGGTCATCATTAACTGGGATCACTTTGGATGGATCTCCGATACTTTTCCGAACATAACAACATGAAAGACCGGACGTACTGCCTCCTAAGTCGGACGGCAATGCTAACCTATAGGCGACCTGGCCTACTCTTCAAATGATCTGAAAGGGCCCAAAGTACCTCGGGCTAAGTTTCCTCTATTTTTCAAAACTCGTCACACCCTTTCCGGGGTGGTACCTTCAAGAAGACCCACCGTCAACCTGAACTCCAAGCGTTGTCGCAGATTATCCGCACGACTTATGTGGACTCTAAGCTGCCAATAACCTCTTCTGGATAAGCTTCACCCTATCCCCATCCTGCCGAAACAAGTATGAACCAACTATCTGAACCATGCCGACATCGAACCAATCGACCGACAACTTACACTTCCGCCCCTACAAGGCGTCATAAAGCGACATTCGAATACTGAAATGGTAGCTATTAAAACACTCCCTCAACAGGAGGCAACCATCCTCGCGAATACCCCCAAATCCAAACACCGCCCGAGGCGAATGCGTCTTGAGACTCACCTGAGATCCTAACCCAGCCTGGTAAAACTTCCAGAAAAAGATATAGACGTAACCTGGGCTCCACTGCCTGTCATAGGGTGAAAGTAGGCACCTCGTGCAGCCTTACAACCTTTCAGACATAACATCACGCATAACCCTCTACCGAGTAAACGATCTTGACTGAAAGACAAGAGGATCGACTCATCGCCCGACCATCGGGTCGAACGATCCACGAATTCGCACGATGGTTAACTAAACTTGGGCCTAACACCTCGTGACCCTAACACAAAGCCGGGACCACCCCAAACTGACCCCACCACCATACGGGCCGCGGGTTGACCCGCAATCGGATCGCAACCCACCCACTATCGCGTCAAACACTTGCTTCCCGATTCCGGAACAATCCCACAATCAAGTCACGAAAGCCTAGTGGTCTTCTTAGATCAACTACCCTCTTTCATTTCACACTACCCAGGGACTTATTACACAAATATATCCCACATATACTATGCACTCGATAAGTGCATCACGACCACCGGCTCGCATGACGGTGCCCTACCTGGGCACCCTTACAGGTATACATCAGAGATATACAGCGGAACATACATAAACTTAAACAATGAAATAAAATATAGGTCAGCCGATAAGGCTACCTCCCTGGATATAAACAAATCCAACAGCAGTTACCTCAAAAAAAATTATAAAGTGACCCACAAGATATGACTACAGACCTCTAAGAGTTTACATAACAAGCGTGGATGACAGGGGCCCCGCCATACTCGAATGTACAAAAGTCAACGACTTGAGGAGCCATACCAAAAACAAAGCCTCCGAGAAATGGAGCTTTCGAACGAATGTGATCCTACGAGTGCGGATCGCCAGCTATGTACCTCAACTGCGGCATGAACGCACCAAGGAGGTCGGTACAAAATATGTACCAAGTATGCAAAATCGAAAGTATCAGTAATTTAAATCATTATAGTCAATAGTACAGGTGAAGTCATATATGATAACCAAATTAACGATAATCGTGCCTCAAGTGGAAGTAATGAAAGTCGGTTTACCTTATACACTGTCTCAACATATGAACCATAGTCACACGGGGCTATGCACCCCACTCAAATATCCAAGCGCCGGTGGATTCCCATCACCGCCACCGCTAGGTGTAAAATCTAACTCGTGATGCGCCCGCGGCATCATTCCTCACCGTCGGCGCATACACAAATCTAACCATGTATATACCTATATCCTCTGCCTGGAATCCCGTCACCGCTGACAACCGTAAAAGTAAATACAACCATGTGACGCGCTGTGGCATCCTACCTCACCGCGTCAGACACATACATAATACATACATATATACATATATCATGCCCGTGGAATCCTCATCTCGGTACATGACTTCACGAGGTGTTCTCGCGTCGTGGGTAGCAAATCCACGAACCGGTGGTATAACGATCTTGGGGTTTTCCCTCATTTATACTCTTACCACGAAGAAGGTGGTATAACGATCTTGGGGTGTACTTCATTTATACTCTTACCCTCAACTACATGCCTCTAATCCTCATCGTAAGCATGTCCCCGATGCATACCCGTGGAATCCCCCATCACCGGTATGTCCCAGAACTCATACTAAGACCATGGAAACATGCCCGTGGAATCCCACATCACCGCTTGACATCCAAGTAAACTCATACTATGACCAGGGAAATATACCCGTGGAATCCCACATCACTGTCGGTACATCCAAGTAAACTCATACTATTACCAGGGAAATATACCCGTGGAATCCCACATCACTGTCGGTACATCCAAGTAAACTCATACTATTACCAGGGGAGCATACCCGTGGGATCCCACATCACTGCCGGTACGTCCCGGTAGACTCATAAGGAGGCAATGGAGGCATACCCGTGGAATCCTCCATCACTGACGGTACGTCCAAGTAAGCTCCTAACTTCTTTAGACTTTCATTAACATACAAAATGGATCTCATTTTACGACCTTAGGCACTTTCCATATCCCTTAACAAGTCCTGGGAAAATCCAACCCAAAGTACTATGTGTTTCTATTCCTTCCAAGATCCCTTTTCCACATAAGACCCCAAGATACTAACACCCGTAGTATCAAGGCTTGCCTACATTTCAAACAAGTCACTATACTATTAGAAATATGCTTCGGCTTCTAACTCAAGTGACCCTCATTTTAAACTTTAAGCAATTGATGCCTTTAAATCGAATTGCCTTTCTTAGTATCCATTCTTTTATCTAGGCTTACCTTATACGAGAAAAACCATTTCTTTAAGCTTCCATAAAGTTATTATAACCAACTTCCCATAAAGCCGTTATACTAACTTTATGCTTTAGAACCAAGACATCCTTATCCTCCCATAAAGCCGTCATAACTAACTTCCCATAAAGCCGTTATAACTCTTTATGTCTTAGACCACTTTGCTCTCTCTATAACCAAGAGGCTTGTACTTCAATTCAAGTTACACTACCTTCAAAATACTTCCAAAATCTTAACTTAGAAAACAAGTTTCTTAACTTAGGAATCAGGTCTCTTATCTTTAGAATAGTTCAAGAATCAATACTTCCCGAGTCTAGTATTCTATACTTGATCATGTCAAGAAATCCTTGTCTACCTTATTAGGATAAACCATTCGTATAACCATTCTTATAACCATTCTTAAGGACACGTGAGTTAAATCTCTAACGCAACCAATTAGACATCCTTAAAACAAGTCAAATATATCAAATGACTTCACTTCATTTAAATCACGTACGTCTACCGTACCATACAGTTATAACTACTCATGCTCAAGAGATAGGAAGAGTTCTACATACCTCTTTTGCTTAATCCACTTGCCAAGTCCAAAATGTCGTCCGTAGATGCCAACCTATAATGACCATAATACGTCTATTAGCTTCTAGCTTCAACGTAATACATTCTAATGAAAGTCCCTTGTTCTACGGGAAATTTGGACAGCACTTCCTTTGTTTCTACGTACTTTTCCACCCTTTACAAGGTCGAATTCAACAAACAAACGCCCCACAATAATACAAAATAAACCAATAATCTCCATGCTAATCTTGGCCAACAATATAACCAATTCCTAAACCCCTTTCAATTCTTTCCAATCCATGTTCTTAGGTCTAACATGCCCATTTTGGTTTCAACAAGACAATAAGATCCAAATTTATTCAAATATAACAGCCTCAGGCTCAATTCTAAACTACTAAAATATAACAGCCTCAGGCTCAATTCTAACTACTAAAACATAACAGCCTCAGGCTCAATTCTAAACTACTCTAACAAGTATTAACCCAAATCCAAGAGAATGGGAAACTTTTACCTTTGAAGAAGCCCACAAAAGCCCCTTTCTTCCACTTCTTTTCCGTCAAACTCGTCCACCAACGCTCCCCACAAGTTTACCCACACTTTTCCTTCTTGCCGCCGCTCCAACAATTTCCTCTTAGGCTAGGTTTTCTTCAAAAATCTAGAGAGAAGGGAGATGATTTTCATTGGGAGGGTTTTGAAATGAAATGGCCAAGTCTTCCAAGACTTGGCCCTAAAATAGGACCCTATTCTGGTCAAAAGGATGGGAGGGACACTTGTCACCCTCCCATAGGCTTATAACAAAATATCTCCTGATTTTCGCCTATTACCGCAGAAAAATCCCGCCTCGGCGCCGCGGCGCTGCCACTTCCGAGAAAAGTTCCTGCATTCCGGCGCCGCGGCCCTGCATTCCGGCGCCGCGGCGCTGCAACCCCTGCGAACCCCCAGAACAACCGGCGCCGCGGCGCTGTACCTCTGAACCGAAAACTGCTGCTTTGCCTGACTGCGCACCAAACTTAAAACTTCCATAACTTTTGACTCCGATGTCTTATCGACGAACGGTTTGTTGCGTTGGAAACTAGATTCAGCGAACTTCATACTAATCTTTTAAAACTTTTCAGAACTCCTAAAGAACTAGGAGATATACCACTCCAAAGTTGACTGAAAGTCTGCCCACAACCTTTTGCCAACCCAACTTTCCAAATTCAAATCTTATTTCCTTTCGTATGTTCTTAACTTACCCTCTTGAATTTACGGGGTGTAACAGGGTCAAACATAAAAAATATAGATCTCTTACTCGAGATGGCCTTGCCTCTAAGGTCTCCACGTATAAAACTCTAAGGCTCACGCTTTCCTTATCCCCAATCTTACCCGGTTAACTAACCATGATTTCTAATCACAATTAACATAACATTTAAGACATACTCATCTTATCATACGTACAAATCTCTAGAGGGTTAAGGATCTACCTGTATCTACAGCTTCACTCCCCTTTTGCCATTCTAATCAATCCTGCCCTGTTGGGCGCATAGCTAAGGAATGTGACGAACTAGCCACCGATCTTGAAGGCTGAGTCTCTATATCCGCGCCACCTCTGGTCGGACAAATTTCTCGCAAAATGGCCCTGCTGGCCGTAAGTAAAACAAGCTGTCGAAGAAGTAAAACACTCTCCACAATGACACTTACCACAACGGCCACACCGAGGTGGGGGTGACCTCCTCTGGCTAACACCCCTTCCTCTTTGAACCATCAATCCGGCTAGAGCTACATATAGCCGTGAACGTAAGCCCCGAGCTCGCCAACTCCGCATACCGAGCGTCCCGAACCAGCGGAGGACCACTCTGCACTGGTGGAGGCGCATATTCATTCTGCTGCTGAGGCGATTCACCTCGAAAGTTACCAAAGGACCCTGTTGTTCTGGCCCTCTTCTGCTGATCTTGGTTAATCCGTCGACCTCTATGTTTCTCGGCCTGCTGTGCATAAGCCCGTACGCAGGCCATGCTCAAGCCTGACTGAAGAGCTACTCTTGCACAACCCTCTCTTAGATGGTCATCAAGACCCGTGATATATCGGTGCACTCTATATTCTCTGGTTGCTAAAATCCTAGCTAGTAACAGGTCCATTCCTTTGTAATCCATATTCTTTGTTCCCGGTCGTGGAACTGAAGGCTCATAAATCATGGTCGCAGTAGGAACTGCTGCCGCTGTGCTAAACTCTGTGGGTGGCGACGTGTAACTCCCGAATGAAGCGCCACTCGGTGATGATTGGGCATGTGCCTCGTAACCCTCTCAGATTTACTCGCAGCCTCCTCGGTGCCTTGCCTCTGGCGGGTTGCCTTACACGGAGGCATAACGGTAAGGGAAAGAAATACGTTAGAGGGGTCCAACTTATAACACAGCTCTAAGGCACGATCTCAGAGTGAGAAGAATGGAAACCAATCCTAAATATCCTATAGCCTCCTGATTATTGGTGTGGTACACAACACACCGATAATCAAGACTCTACTAGATACGGTCTGTAGACACTTTCCGAGGATTAACTGCTCTGATACCACTTTTGTCACGACCCGAACCCGGGCCCGTGACTGGTGCCTTACCCCGAGCACCCTAGTGATACAACATCAGAGTAATCAGCGGAATATAAAACAATACATGACATAGTATGAAATATGAAACATTTCATATGAGAAAACTTGCCTTTCGGCATATATATAAATAACAACTAGAACGATTACATCCTTTTACAACTCGCCTAACAATCAGAACGACGTTCGGGCAGATTCTTCGTGCCTTACCGAGCACCCTAGCGATACATACATCGAGAAAATCAGCGGAACATAAAACATGAGTCATTATACAAGAGATATAATAAATAAACAAAGCAACCAAAACGGTTGCCTTGGTATATACATAAAACACGAGCAGTTTAATCCTTTTACAACCACGCCACAACAGACTACAGCACTCTAAGATATACAATGACTATGACGGGACAGACCCGCCATACCCCTGAATGTACAAGAACCTACAACTCAGGGAACACCTACCAAAAGATAAGCCTCGGAGAAACGGAGCTTCAAATGCGCTGAACTGTGATCCTATGAGCGAGGATCCACGACCGATGTACCTCTACCGCAGCGTAACGCGGCCCCAAGGAGGTCGATAACAGTACCAAGTATGTGAAACTGTACAATACTGTAAATGAAATCATACTAGTCTATATAAAGCAGGAGACATGTATGATAACCAAACTACAGTTCACAACATAAAACAGTCATCACTCCAATATAACTATGGGTCTCACGCCCACAACATAAATCAGGTTCGCATTATGGCGCGTGCCCGGAATCGCGCCGGTGTAGACATGTCCATGATGCAACAATAATACCAATGTCCCATGGCCACATGCCCCGGATTACTGCGTCGTGTAGACATGTCCATGTGACCTCAACAACAAGACAAGAATCCAAATGGAAGCATACCCGCAGCGCTACGATCGTGTCGGTATGTCCAGTGGAAACAATAAGACAACATTCCAAATGGGCGCGATACCCGCGCGCTACGATCGTGTCGGTATGTCCAAAGGAAATCCAAGGCGATAATCAAATGGAAACATACCCGTCGCTACGCATCGTGTCGATATATCCAAAGCGATTAACCACAAGACCTTAACCAAAATGGAAGCATACCCGCGCGCTACGATCGTGTCGGTATGTCCAAAGCGATTAACAACAATAATACTATCAGCGAACGTGCGGAATTTCTCCACACACGCCGACGCCAGTAAGTTCTCAACCAGTCAACCGACCCTCTATC
Source organism: Przewalskia tangutica (assembly GCA_029844215.1). Taxonomy (NCBI): domain Eukaryota; kingdom Viridiplantae; phylum Streptophyta; class Magnoliopsida; order Solanales; family Solanaceae; genus Przewalskia; species Przewalskia tangutica. Next base: position 39,395,158 of record CM056720.1, on the reverse strand, counting down.
GAGAGACGCGGTAACACAGAAACACAACGTTTGTACAATAAAGACTATCATCACAAGCATAGGCAAGTTTCACAACAACAAGCATAGGCAAGTTTCACAACAACAAGCATAGGCAAGTTTCACACAACTCAAAGTACTTTCATTTTATGCCATAGTCCGGGTTTTTAACCCCAAAGTACTACATACGTTAAGTTCTTTTAAAAGAGATCCATTACTTTTATAAAAGTCACCCGATACCCGTAGTATTAGAATGACCAACCCATCTTCCTTTTCAAAATCAAGTAACAACATTCCTTTCCTAAGTTCCGCTTTGCCTAGTTTCAATTACTCAAGCTTTATTTTCAAATGGTTTCATAGTTCCCAAACTTAATCACTTGATTCCTTTTAGAACAATTGAGTAACATATGTCATATATGTGAGTAGTTTATTCTTGTTTATAACGATCTTATTACAAAGACCGTGATCTAGAAAATGTAATATCATTTTGTCTCATCTTAGCTTCTATGCGGATGGAGGTTTCTCCGGTTTTAATACAACACATCATTATTCAATACATTTTCCTTTATTAACGCCGCGTTGGTCCTGTCGATACACATTCTCGATTTCCAAATCAAGAAACATTATTCCTTTAAAAACCAAGTACTCATTACTCACGAATGAGGTTTCACACAACATTCACATTAAAACAAATAAGTTAAGTCTCTTATCTTATAAGATCAAGTCTCTTAACTTCTAACATCAGTAAACCATTTTCACTTACATAAGGTCGTTATAACTAACTTCCCATAAAGCTATTATAACACCCTATGTTTTAAACCAACCAAATCACTTAGCACATGTACGTCTACCGTACTACATAGTTCACAACAATCATGCTAGAAAAGATAGGAAGAGGTTCACATAACTCGCGACGATTTATCGACAATAAGCAAAATGCTCCAAGTACTACAACCTTGCTAGCCCTTTCCACTCCTCGAGTAGAATACGCTACCCTTAGTACTTTCACCTATAAAGGTCACAAACGTCTATTAACCCCAAAACACAAGTTTTCTATCTTTCTATAGAAAATTCGGCAGCACCTCCCCCCCCCGCAACAGCGTAAATCTCCTCCTCTATCGAGGCCGGCTACCAAGCCAACCAGGGGGGGGGGTTTACACGTCTAACCGGACGTGTACAATTCTACTCGATATCTACACGCAGTCTACCGCAATACACCCTATGTAAATACAGTCTGATTCGGCTTTATTCTTCAGGCTTAAGTCAAAAGACATTGCCGAATACTAAGTAGTTCCATATATAGTATACTTCAACTATATACTCTAACAAACATGTAATTTCCAATTACAATAGAGGGACAAGATAATTACCTCGATAAGCCCAAAATTATCCGAGTTTAATGTCGCTCCTGAGCAAGGTTTAGCTCCACTCCACGCGCTCCAAACCACTCCAAACAACCCTTAGAAGTTCTAACCAACTTCTACTCACATACTTCAACCAACTATGAAGATTTCCTTAGGGTTTCGGTTTGAGACTAAAAAGGACAAAGGTAGTATTTCCGGACTCTACGTAAAGAGGTATCTTTGGAATACTACAAGGTACAAGGCTAAGGTATTTTGGGCATAACAACAATACTTGGAAGACAACTTTCTACCAGGGGGGTAGGCTCGGCTAGCACAACTAGGCTGGGAGGGGTGTTCTCGCCAAGGGCCTCTTTCTAAGGGGAGAAGGGAGTTGGGCGAGCAACAACAAGGGAGAGGAGGGATTTCAAGACTTAGACAAAGTGAGGAGTGAATGAATAAGTCTTCACAAGGAGGTATTTATAGCAAAGCCAAAGGCCAACCAATGGCCAAGATCTAGCCAAGTGCTACACAAGTGTAAGGCCAAGATCAAGCCAAGTGCACCCTAACCCTACTCCACAAATCCCTCACAAATATCTACACAAATATCTTCCACCACTTGCCCATCCATTCGGCCGCCCTACGCCTTTCAAGTCCACCAACGAGGGTGCCGAGTGTTGCCCTCTCGTTGGTCCAAAACGCCCGCCTCTGGAAAAATTCGCAAAAATACTAAATGCCTTAGCCGTATTTTTCCCTTCGCAAGGTTTGTAAAAGGTTTCGTCGAAAAACGACTCTAATCGGGTGTTGCACAATAAATATTTCGGCCAAGGGTGCCACGGGGGTGACACGTGTCGCCCCGATTCGCCTGTATTTCGCCTTCCGAAAATATCCAATTCCGGAATCTCAAAAACAAAGCGGGCCACAAAATCGTAGAATTTCTCCCGAGGGCCCAACGTCACCATTTCCGAAAATAAAATCTCAACATTCTAATATAATCTATGAAGTCCAAATACCAAATCTGGGAATCCATTGCCCCTGATCGACCCTGTTTCTTCACACATAACCGGAAACTTTTCCGTGAAAACTCACATCTTTCTTTCTTTTCAAAATTTTCTCATTGCACTCGTACGTACGTCCTCACATACATACCCTGCAACTACGGGGTATAACATTCTCCCCTCCTTAGAAACATTCGTCCCGAATGTTCCTTCTCAAGTCGAATAACGATAAAGTTCCTCTAACAAGTTGCCAACGCCACAGCTTGGCCACGAAATAACACACGTTATCTTCCTTCCTTACTCGTCGTGCCCTTCTCGAACACTTGAACTCTTCTAGTATACGTACCACACTTCAGTCATCGCTTCAGTTCCCAAAACCTTGGAGTCACCACCTCCAAACTTGGTCATCTCTAGCCGTAATATCCCCTAAGGCCATTCCCGGCCTTCACGAACGATTCTGGTCGAACGCATCCACAAACTCATACGATGGTCGTCTAAACTCGGGCCTAGCACCCTCGTGACCCTACCACCTGGCGGGACCACCCAGAACTGGCCCCACCCCAAACCGGGTTACGGGTTGACCCGCAAATGGTCCTCAACCCGACCCCCAACCGCGCCAAACTCTTGTTCCCCGATCCGGAACAATCTTACTAATTCACATCATGAAAGCTACCACTTCCATCTCACACTACCCACGGACTTATCACACAAATAAAACCCACGTATACTACTACTCTGATAAGGGTCAAAAATAAATCTTTAACTCAAGACGACCTTACCCCTACGGTCTCAGTCGTGACATAGTCTAAGGTTCACACTTACCATGCCCCCACACGTATCCTCCCAACTAAGCATGTTTCTAACTCCCACATATCACAATGCTATCCGTACATAGCACACAATAATGAGATCATCATAACAAGCATACCACAACTCTAGAGGGTTAAGGATATACGAAGCTACCGCTCCACTCTAATCATAGGCCACGCAGGCGATACCGTAGGCGTGATGAACCACCACAGATCCCGGCCGAGTCGTAACATCCGCGCTTCCCTTGGCAGACGCCTTCGCAAATGGCCCTGCTGGCCGCATGTAAAACAAACTCCCAATCTAGCACGACACTCTCCAAAATGGAGTCTACCACAATGGTCACAACGAGGTAGGGGTGGCTTCACTGTTAACACCCCGCTTCGCCGAAAATCTGAACCTGGAGCCACGACCGCCTCAAGGCGGTGGAGGACCACTGCATCGCGGGGTATATAACTAGCTCGCTTCCGAGGCGGTCCGCCTCGAAAGCCACCAAAGGACCTGCCGCCCCGCCTCTTCTCGCTGATCCGTGTCATTCGTCGACCCTCCGGGCCTCACATCCTAGGGCATGAGCCTGCATGCGGGCAATGTCCATGCCGGTGAAGAGAAACACCCGCACAAGATTCGCCATATAATCATCAAGCCCGGCGTGGCGATGCACCCTATCCTCCATATTCGCAACTAAGCGCGAGGACATATCGAGCCAAAGAATCGAACTCGACATTGTACTCTCGACGGCGCGCCTCTGCCTCAAGAACAAAAATGCCGCCCGCGCCTCCTCATCCATGGAGGCAAGAAGTCGTGAGAAAGCCCGAAAACTCATCCCATACTGCTGGAGGTGCATGCTCTCCCCGGGAAAGCTCCCATGAATCAAACCAATCGATCGGTATCACGCACCGATGCGAACCAAAGGTCACAGACTGTTTCAAGCCTTGATCACCCGCATGATCCGGTCAGAATCGCCGGATGAACTCCTGCGGATCATCCTCGTGCCTCGACCCATAAAACTCGCGGGCTACAACTCGAAAGTCCCGTAGCCTCAAACTATTCGCTCGGGGTGAACCATCACGCTCGAATCGAATCGCCAGATCCAGCCTATCTCATATTCCGCCACGACTCGCCAAGAATCGCCATCTCGTGACCCGTCTCCCGCCTGCATCGTGGGACCGGAGGCTCGTGTATCAGAGTCTCGGCAGCCACCGCTGCGCTTTAAACTCGCTGCCGGGCGGCGCCACGAAACTCGCCCGTCGGAAGCACTGCTCGTCTTGGACCGCTGCGCGCCGAACTCCTCAGATCTCACTAGCGGCTCCTCGCTTTGCCCTTCCGGGCTCGTTTTGCCTTGCGGAGGCATAATCGTAAAAACGAGATACGTCGGAGGGTCCAACTTACAACACGACTCTAAGGCACGATCTCGTAATGAGAAGAATGGAAACCAATCCTAAATGTCCTATAGCCTCCTGATTATAGATGTGGTGCACAACACACCGATAATCAAGACTTACTAGACACGGTTCAGCAGACACTTTCCGAGGATTAATCGCTCGATACCACTTTTGTAACGACTGCCCGGTTCTGCATCGTGCCTTACCCCGCACCCTAGCGATACATACATCGTAGAAAAATCAGCGAACATAAAACATGAGTCATTATACAAGAGATATAATAAATAACAGCAACCAAAAGCGGTTGCCTTCGATATATCATAAAACCCGAACAGTTTAATCCTTTACAACCCCGCCCACAACAGACTACAGCACTTAAGATATATTGATGACTATGGCGGACAGACCCGCCATACCCCTGAATGTACAAGAACCTACAACTCAGGGAACACCTACCAAAAGATAAGCCTCCGGAGAAACGGAGCTTCAAATGCGCTGAACTGTGATCCTATGAGCGAGGATCCACGACCGATGTACCTCTACCTGCGGCATGAACGCCGCCTCAAGGAGGTCGATAACAGTACCAAGTATGTGAAATCAGATAATATCAAATGAAATCATAGTAGTCTATATAAAGCAGGAGACATGTATGATAACCAAACTACAGTTCACAACATAAAACAGTCATCACTCCAATATAACTATGGGTCTCACGCCCACAACATAAATCAGGTTCGCATTATGGCCGCATGCCCCCGGAATACTGCATCGGTGTAGACATGTCCATGATGCAACAATAATACCAATGTCCCATGGCCACATGCCCCGGATTCGCAGACGGTGTAGACATGTCCATGTGACCTCAACAACAAGACAAAGAATCCAAATGGAAGCATACCCGCGGCGCTTACGATCGTGTCGGTATGTCCAAAGGGAAACAATAAGACAACATTCCAAATGGACGATACCCGCAGCGCTACGCGTCGTGTCGATGTCCAAAGTGGAAATCATGGCGATAATCAAAATGGAAACATACCCGCGCGCTACGCATCGTATCGAGATATCCAAAGCGATTAACCACAATAGCTTAACCAAAATGGAAGCATACCCGCGCGCCACGATCGTGTCGGTATGTCCAAAGCGATTAACAACAATAATACTATCAGGAACGCATTGCGGAATTTCTCCGTCACCGCAAGACGCCCAAGTAAGTTCTCAACGATCAACCGAATTTCTATCGAGACGCGGTAACACAGAAACACAACGTTTGTACAATAAAGACTATCATCACAAGCATAGGCAAGTTTCACAACAACAAGCATAGGCAAGTTTCACAACAACAAGCATAGGCAAGTTTCACACAACTCAAAGTACTTTCATTTTATGCCATAGTCCGGGTTTTTAACCCCAAAGTACTACATACGTTAAGTTCTTTTAAAAGAGATCCATTACTTTTATAAAAGTCACCCGATACGTAGTATTAGAATGACCAACCCATCTTCCTTTTCAAAATCAAGTAACAACATTCCTTTCCTAAGTTCCAGTTTGCCTAGTTTCAATTACTCAAGCTTCTTATTTTCAAATGGTTTCATAGTTCCCAAACTTAATCACTTGATTCCTTTTTAGAACAATTGAGTAACATATGTCATATATGTGAGTAGTTTATTCTTGTTTATAACGATCTTATTACAGCAGCCATGATCTAGAAAATGTAATATCATTTTGTCTCATCTTAGCTTCTATGCAGATGGAGGTTTCTACTGGTTTTAATACAACACATCATTATTCAATACATTTTCCTTTATTAACGCTGCAGTGGTCTGTCGATACACATTCGATTTCCAAATCAAGAAACATTAATCCTTTAAAAACCAAGTACTCATTACTCACGAATGAGGTTTCACACAACATTCACATTAAAACAAATAAGTTAAGTCTCTTATCTTATAAGATCAAGTCTCTTAACTTCTAACATCAGTAAACCATTTTCACCTACATAAGGTCGTTATAACTAACTTCCCATAAAGCTATTATAACACCCTATGTTTTAAACCAACCAAATCACTTAGCACATGTACGTCTACCGTACTACATAGTTCACAACAATCATGCTAGAAAAGATAGGAAGAGGTTCACATACCTCGCGACGATTTATCGACAATAAGCAAAATGCTCCAAGTACTACAACCTTGCTAGCCCTTTCCACTCCTCGAGTAGAATACGCTACTCTTAGTACTTTCACCTATAAAGGTCACAAACGTCTATTAACCCCAAAACACAAGTTTTCTATCTTTCTATAGAAAATTCGGCAGCACCTCCCCCCCCCGCAACAGCGTAAATCTCCTCCTCTATCGAGGCCGGCTACCAAGCCAACCAGGGGGGGTTTACACGTCTACCCGGACGTGTACAATTCTACTCAGTAATACTACACAAGTCTACCGCAATACAGTCCTATGTAAATACAGTTCAGTTCAGTTCTTTATTCTTCAGGCTTAAGTCAAAAGACATTGCCGAATACTAAGTAGTTCCATATATAGTATACTTCAACTATATACTCTAACAAACATGTAATTTCCAATTACAATAGAGGGACAAGATAATTACCTCGATAAGCCCAAAATTATCCGAGTTTAATGTCGCTCCTGAGCAAGGTTTAGCTCCACTCCACGCGCTCCAAACCACTCCAAACAACCCTTAGAAGTTCTAACCAACTTCTACTCACATACTTCAACCAACTATGAAGATTTCCTTAGGGTTTCGTTTGAGACTAAAGGACAAAGGTAGTATTTCCGACTCTACGAAAGAGGTATCTTTGGAATACTACAGGTACAAGGCTAAGGTATTTTGGGCATAACAACAATACTGGAAGACAACTTTCTACCAAGGGGGTAGGCTCACTAGCACAACTAGGCTAGGGGAGGGTGTTCTCGGCCAAGGGCCTCTTTCTAAGGGGAGAAGGGAGTTGGACGAGAGCAACAACAAGTGGAGAGGAGGGATTTCAAGACTTAGACAAAGTGAGGAGTGAATGAATAAGTCTTCACAAGGAAGGGGTATTTATAGCAAAGCCAAAGGCCAACCAATGGCCAAGATCTAGCCAAGTGCTACACAAGTGTAAGGCCAAGATCAAGCCAAGTGCACCCTAACCCTACTCCACAAATCCCTCACAAATATCTACACAAATATCTTCCACCACTTGCCCATCCATTCGGCCCTAGCCCCTTCAAGTCCACCAACGAGAGGGTGCCAAGTGTTGCCCTCTCGTTGGTCCAAACGTTCCGTCTCTCGGAAAAATTCGCAAAAAATACTAAATGACCTAGCCGGAATTTTCCCTTCGCAAGCGTAGTAAAACGTTTTGTCGAAAAACGTCTCTAATCGGGTGTTGTGAACAATAAATATTTCGGCCCAGGGTGCACCATGGGGGTGACACGTGTCGCCCGATTCGCCTGAATATTTCGTCTTCCAAAATATCCAATTTACCGAATCTCAAAAACAAAGCGGCCCACAAAAGTAGAATTTCTCCGTGGGCCCCACGTGACCATTTCCAAAATAAAATCTCAAAATTCTAATATAATCTATGAAGTCCAAATACCAAACTGGGAATCCAATTCCCATTAACGAACCTTTTTCTTCACAAATAACCGGAAACTTTTCCGTGAAAACTCACATCTTTCTTTCTTTTCAAAATTTTATTCGCACTCGCACGCACGTCCTCACATACATACCCGCAACTACGGTATAACAACAACAAGATACTGCACTTAAGAATGATAACAACAATGGCGGACGGGGCCCCGCCATACCCCTGAATGTAAATACCTACAACGACAGGGGACTGTACCACTGATAAGCCTCCGGAGAAACGGAGCTTCCCAAAACGCTGAACTGTGATCCTAAGAGCGAGGATCGACGACTGGTGTACTTCTACCTGCGGCATGAACGCAGCCCCCCGAAGGAGGTCAGTACAACAGGTACCAAGTATGTAAAACTGAAAAATACTGTAAATGAAATCATAGTAGTCTATATAAAGTAGGAGACATGTATGATAACCAAACTACAGTTCACAATAAATAAGCAGTCATGTCAAGTCAGAGACTCACGCCCTCAAAGTCATCAGTCAAATATAACTATGGGTCTCACGCCCATCTGTGTCATAATAGAACCGTACGGGGTAAGTACGAAGGCATAGCCGACTACTAAGACCCACAGTACCAACAATGCCATAAACTGTATCACGAGGTCTTTCTAGACCGCACCACATGATCGGCCGCCACTCGCCGTATCAATGTGCGCGTCTAGTCTGGAGCATACCGCCGCTCGCATAAAGCCACATAGGCCCGCATGAGGTATTCTCGCGTCGGGCGGTAACCCTGCCTCTCGGACTCCCGCAGTCGCATAGTCTCATAGACCGCATAGTCACAGACCGCATAGGGCATCCCCGTCGGGATAAAACACCGGAATGATCAATCACGAGCATACCGCGCTCGCATAGTCACGCAGATCGCGTATGCCGTATAGACTGCGTCGGGTGGCAAGCCCTCGGTATAACAAGTCAATGGGGTATGTGATAAAATAACAGTACAACGGGCTTAACGCTTAACAACGTAAGCACAACAAGAATAACCCCCTTACACAACATCACGAGATACTAACACACGTAGCATCCTAACATGTTTACTTTATCAAATGAACAAGAAAGTATTACAAGGCTATCACAAACCAACACAATCAAGTTAATCACACAAGGTACTTTCTACTTTATGTTAACAAGTTCGGGTTTTTATCCCCAAAGTACTTCATACATTAACTCTTTAAAAGATCCGTTTCTTTCAGAAAAGTCACACAATACCCGTAGTATAAAAATAGAGTGACTATCTCTTTGTAATAATCAAGTAACAACATTATTTTCCAAACGTTCAAGTTTGCCTAATTTCAAATGCTCAAGTTTATCATTTTCGAAAGGTTTCGTAGTTCATAGCCTTAATCACTTAATAATATAATTCTCTTTTAAAACCATTTGAGAAACACATGCCTTATGTGTGAGTAGGTTATTCTTGTTTATAACAATCTTATTAAAGCAGCCATGATCTAGGAAATGTAATATCATTTTGTCTCATCTTAGCTTCTATGCAGATGGAGGTTTCTACTGGTTTTAATAATACTTTATTAGTCAATACATTTCCTTTTATTAAGCGCCGCGTGGTTTGTTCGATACTTATTCTCATTTCCGAAATCAATATAAGGCTTTCATAAATAATTAAGTAAACCGTTCCTTTTATCTCTCTTAAGTCGTTATACCTAACTTCCCATAAAGCTAGTATAACTCTTAAGCTTTTTAAAACCAAGTATTACTCTTCTTTCAAAAAGGTTTCTTAATTCTTTTGAAATACTTCAAGATTCTTATTATTCAGGCTTAAGTCAAAAGACATTGGCGTAAAACTACGTTCAGTTAACACACGTACGTCTACCGTACTATATATATATTCTTTTAAAATATCATGCTCAAGAGGATAGGAAGAATCACATACCTCGCGACGATTATCGACTATTAGCAAAACGCTCCACGGCTATAACCCGGCTAGCCTTGTCCACCTTTCAAGTAGAACACGCTACTCGCAGTACTTCAACCTATAATGGCCATATACGTCTATCAACGTCTAGACTACTCTGAAGAATATTTTAAGCAGTAGGTGCTTTATTCTACGGAAATTCAGGCAGCACTTCCCTACCCGTTAATCTACACAAGTCTACTGCAAATACAAATCCTATGTAAATCTGATTTAATCTTCTTCTAATATTCTTCGATGTGATTTCGCCAATTCTCTTACGTAATATCCTTCCATTCTGATTCAATTCTCTTCTATGTATCTTATATACATTTCTATACTACTACAGTATGTAATTTCCAATTACAATATAAGGACAAGAGTATTTACCTCGATAAGCCCAAAATTATCCAAGTTCTAATGTCGATCCTGAGCAACGTTTAGCTCCTACTCTGGCGCTCAACCCGCCTCAACAACCCTTAGAATTTCTACGAAACTTATTCTTAATACTTCAACCGGCTATGAAGATTTTCCTTAGGGTTTCGTTTTTGTGACTGAAGGGAAGTATAATAGTATTTCTGGGCTTTCAGTATAGGTGTAACCTTGGAATACTACAAAGTATTTGGGCCAAGGTATTTTGGAATAGTAACAAGACTTGGAGAATACTTTTCTACCAAGTGTGTATTCTACGAGAACAACTAGGCAAGCGGGGATACTTTCGGCGAGGGGAGGGTAGGTGTTATACGTATTTCAGAGTATGCGTGGGGCGTGCGTAGAAAATTTGAACTTGTATTAGGCTTGGCGAATTAATTTTTGTTCACAACACCGTTTAGAGTCGTTTTTCGACGAACGTTTTCCACTTTCGTAGGAAAAATTCGGCTATGTCGTTTTAATTTTACGGATTTTTCCGAGAGACGAAGCGTGTTGGGCCAACAAGAGGCGCCACTTGGCACCCTCCCGTTGGCGGACGTAAGAGGCGGATTGGACGAATTGAAGAGGGGAGTTGGTAGGATATTTTGTGTTAGTTAGTTAAGGACACGTGGGTGAATCTTGGCCTACACTTGCTATGCACTTGGCTAGATCTTGGCCATTGGTTGGCCTTGGCTTTTATAAATACCCCCCTTAGGATGACTTCTTCATCCATTCCAAATATTTCCTAAGTGTTAGAAATCCTCCCTCCCTTGGAAGAGTTGTTCTCGTCCTCCCCCCCATGGCGAGAGTCCCACAGTGGGGTAGGCCGAGGGGTATACACCCCCCCGAGCCTCGTTGCTTTCGTATAATACCCCCCTCTTGTTAGAAATACTCTCAAAGTATTGTTATCATGCCCAAATTACCTTAGCCTTATACCTTGTAGTATTCTAAGGTTATACCTTTACAAAAAGCCCAGAAATACTATTATACTTACCTTCAGTCACAAAACCGAAACCCTAAGTAAATCTTCACCGTAGTTGAAGTAGTAAGTAGAAGTTGGTTAGAACTTCTAAGGGTTGTTTGGAGGCGGAGTCGGGCCTTGAGTAGAGCTAAACCTTGCTCGGGATCGACATTTAAACTCGGATAATTATGGGCTTATCGAGGTAAATATCTTGTCCTCTATTGTAATTGGAAATTACATGATTGTTAGACTATATAGTTGGAGTATACTATATATAGCGAGCGTAGTTATCGGCAATGTCTTTTGACTTAAGCCTGAATAATAAGAAACCTTTTCGAAGAAGAAATCTTGACTGTTTTACATGGGGTGTATTACAGTGAACTTGTGTAGCTTTTACGTGAGGTAGAATTGTGCGCGTCCGGTTTAGGCGTATAACCCCACTGGTTGGCTTGGTAGCGGCCCAGATAGAGGAGAGATTTCTGTTTGCGGGAGAGTCTTTGCCGAATTTTACGTAGAATGTTCTCTGAAGGGATCTAAATATTAATAGCGCCTTGTGGCCTTATAGGTTGAGTACTACGTGGCGCGATCTACTTGGCTTAGGAGTAGCCAAGCGGTTGGAGGTACTTGGGCGTTTTGCTATTAGTCGATGTCGTCGCGAGGTATGTGAACCTCTTCTATCTCTTCTAGCATGATATGTGTGAACTATGTAATGCGGTGAGCGTCGTGTGCTAAATGTATTTGATTGGTTTAAAACATAAAGTGTTATAACGGCTTTATGGGAAGTTGGTTATAACGACTTTAGGTTGGTAAGAAAATACTTGTGGTTTTAAAGGTAAGCGATTTGAACTATAAGCGGCTTGTTATGTGTTAATAAAGAACTTGAAGTATTTCAAAAGGTTTTGAATCATTTTGAAAGAAGAAGTAATACTTGGTTTTGAAAACTTAAGAGTTATACTAGCTTTATGGGAAGTTAGGTAATACGCTTAAGAATGTTTCTTGATTTGAATCGAGAATGTGTATCGACAAACCAACTGCGGCGTTAATAAAGGAAATGTTTTAACAGTTAAGTATTATTAAAACCGAGAAACTTCCATCTGCATAGAAGCTAAGATGAGACAAAATGATATTTCCTAGATCATGGTCTTTGTAATAAGATTGTTATAAACAAGAATATCCTACTCACATATAAGGCTTATGTTTCTCAGTTGTTTAAAGGAGAATTATATTCTTAAATGAATAAGACTATGAACTACTGAAACCTTTCTAATTAGGCAAACTTGAACATTGGAAATTAGGCAAACTTGAACATTGGAAAAGAATGTTGCTACTTGATTTTACAAAGAGAAGTAATTGATTTACTTTAAAAAGATAATCACTCTATTTTTATATACTACAGGTATTGTGTGGTTTTGTGAAGTAACGTATCTTTTAAAGATTTAATGTATGAAGTACTTTGGGGATAGGTAGAACTTGTTAGTAGAAAGTACCTTGTGTGAATAACTTGATTGTATTGGTTTGTGATAGCCTTGTAATACTTTCTTGTTGATTTGAAGTAAGCATGTTAGGATGCTACGTGTGTTAGTATCTTGTGATTATTGTGTAAGGGGGTCACTCTTGTTGTGCTTACGTTGTCAAGCGTTTTGCGGTTATCTTGTTATTGTATCACATACCCCCGACTTATTATACAGGGCTTGCCACCCTTGATGCGGTCTCTACGGCTATGCGATCCTTGTGACTATGCGGTGTGGTAGCCGGGATTGATCATTCGGGTGTTTAGCACGATGCGGGGATTCCTATGCGATGCAGTGAGACTATGCGGTATTTTGAGACTATGCGGGCTGCGGGAGCCTAGGCGGATGCGAGGTTAGCCGCCGATGCGAGGTATACCTCGGTGATGCAGGACCGTGATTCGAGAATACCTCATGCGGTGCATGGGTGACCTATGCGGGCTGCGAGAGTTCGAGGATAGACGCCGCATTGATATTGCGGGCGAGTGGCGGCCGATCATGTAGTGCGGTCTAGAAAGACCTCGGGATACGGTTTGTGGTATTTTTGCGTGGGTCTTAGTAGTCGGCTATGCCTTCGTACTTGCCGTGCGGTTTTATTGTGATAACTTTGAGGCGTGAGTCACGACTTGACATATTGCTTATTTATTGTGAGCGTAGTTTGGTTATCATACATGTCTCGCTTTACATAGACTACTATGATTTCATTTCTGATGTTATTTTGATTTCACATACTTGGTACTGTTATCGACCTCCTTGGGGCTGCGTTCATCCGCGAGTAAGGTACACGATCGTTGATCCTCGCTCTAAGGGTCACGCGATTCGGCGTTTGGGAAAGCTCGTTTCTCGGAGGCTTATCTTGGTATAGTCACTGTCGTTGTAGGTGTTTACATTCGGGTATGGCGGGGCCTGTCCGCCATTGTTGTCGTATCATTTCTTAGAGGTATGTAATCTTGTTGTGGCGGGGTTGTAAAAAGGATTAAAGCTGTTCATTTGTAGGAGTTATTATTTATATATATCGAAAGGCAAGTTTTCCTCATTCTTGTTTTGTACTTGATTGTTTCATGTATGTGTTTTATGTTAGATGATTACTCGATGTTGTATCACTAGGGTGCGGGGTAAGGCACGATCCAGCATTCGGAGTCGTGACAAAAGTGGTATCGAGCGATTAATCCTCGGAAGGTGTCTCTGACCGTATCGGTGAAGTCTTGATTATCGGTGTGTTGTGCACCACACCGATAATCGAGGAGGCTATAGGATATTTAGGATTGGTTTCTATTCTTCTCACTCTGAGATCGTGCCTTAGAGGCATGTTGTAAGTTGGACCTCTCACGTATTTCTTTCCACTTACCGCTATGCCTCGCGTAGAAGCGGCCCGAGGAGGGCAAAGCGGCCGATGGAGTCTGCGAGTAAAGTCTGAGGGTTACGTGGGCACAGCCCAATTATCACCTTGGGTGGTGCTTCATTCGGGAGTTTTGCGGCGTCACTAGCCCAGAGTTTAGCACGGCGGCGGATTCCTCTGCGGCCATGATATTTGAACGCCTTCCACGGCCGAGAATAGTGAATATAGATTGCGAGAGGCGACCTGTTACTAACTATGGATTTGACTACGGAGAGTATCTGGATGTATCGCGAGTCTTGATGATTATCAACGAGAAGGTTGTGCAAAGTAAGTTCTTGATTAAGCGAGCATGGCACGTATGCGGGCTTATGCCTGGCAGCGAAAGCGTAGAGATCGGCGGGTTAACGAGGGCGAGAAGAGGGCGAGTAGCAAGGTCCTTTGGTAACTTGCGGCGAGTCGCCTCGCGGCCAATTAGATTATGCACATCCACGGTGCGAAAGGTCCTCCGGGGTTCGGGGCGTTCGGTATGCAGGAGTTGGTGAGAACTCGGGGTTTCCGGTTCACGATGTGACGTCATCCCGAGGAATGTCGTCTTTTAGTTAGTACTTGTTGTACCTATGACCGTCAGGGTCTGGTGTCGAAGAGTGTCCTTGTAGGAGGACTTAGCCTTGAGTCGGTGGGTAGTTCGTCACCTTCGCCCAGCTATGCGCCTGCAGGCGGGTTTGATTAGAACGACTAAGGGGTGAAGCGATAGATCTGAGATAGATCTTTAACCTACAGGGTTTTAGTATGTGTGATAAGGCGAGTATACCTTAAGTGTTATATTCTGATAGCATTGTGTAAATGGTGATTAGAAATCTTGGTTAGTTAACCAAGTATGATTTGGGGGATAGAGAAGGTGTGAGCCTTAGAGTTTTATACGTAGAGACCTTAGAGGTAAGGCCATCTCGAGAACAAGAGGTCTGGTGTATGTTTGACCCTTATAGGAGTGCATAGTGCACGTGAGTTATGTTTGTGGGATTAGTCCCTGAGTAGTGTGGAATGAAAGAGGGTAGTTGAGCTAAGAAGACCGCTAGGTTTTCGTAACGTGATTAGTGAGAGTTTTCCTTCGGGGAGCTAGTATTATGCGCGTTGCCGGGTCGGGTGGAGGCCCCGTTGCGGGTCAACCCGCGGTAGTTTTGGTGGTGGGGTCAGGTTGTGGTGGTCCCGCCTTGTGTTAGGGTTGTGAGGGTGTTAGGCCCAAGTTTAGTTAACCAGCGTACGAGTTCGTGGATGCGTTCGACCAGTGGTCGGGCCGATGGGGGCAGCCCATCGTGTTCTTCGGTCGGGACCGTTCACTCGGCAGTGTTGATATATCAGAAAGGTTGTAAGGCTGCACGAGGTGCCTACCTTCGCCTTATGTCAGACAGTGGAGCCCAGGTTGCGGCTGTTTCTTTTCTGGAGGTTTTACCAGGCAAGGTTAGGAACTCAAGTAAGTCTCAGAATCACATTCGCCCTCGGGCCAGTGTGTGGATTTCAGGGGTAGTTGTGAGGATTGTTGTCTCCTGTTGAAGGAGTGTTTAAGCTACCATTTCAGTGTTCGGATGTCGCCTTATGAAGCCTTGTAGGGGCGGATGTGTGAGTCGCCGGTCGATTGGTTCGATGTTGGCAGGATTGGATAGTTGGTTGAGCTTGTTCCGGTGAGTGGTTAGAATAAAGCTTGTCTAGAAGAGGTTCTGGCAGCTCAGAGAAATCGTGCGGATAATCGGCGACGACGCTTAGAGTTCAGGTTGACGGTCGGTCTTCTTGAAAGTACCACCCCGGGTTGGGTGTGACGAGTTTTGAAATACAGAGGGAACTTAGCCCGAGTTACTTTGGGCCTTTGAGTTCATGTGAAGAATAGGCCAGGTTGCCTATATGTTAGCATTTGCCGTCCGACTTAGGAGGCGGTCGTCGATCTTCGTGTTATGTTCGAGAAGGAAATTGGAGATCCATCAGTGTTCCCGACTAATGATGACCAAGTTGAAGATAATAACCCGAGTTTTGAATCGACGATGCTCGAAATGTAGTAAGAGTTCGAATGTCACGGCTTTGATGATCGCGTGCGGCCGGTACCATTTGTTGGGTCGCTTGAGAAGGTTAATGCCTCAGGCAAAGTGACAAAAATGGTATCATTTTGGTGATGTTAGAGGTGTTTCCTCGTGGACTTGGATGTAAGAATTTTGCGCAAGTTGTTTCTGTGGCCAGGTGTGGCGGGATTGATTCGTAAGTATAGTAGTGAAGACTATCTTTGGCGCCGCGTTTGTTTGAGACTTAGAAGGAACATTCGGGGCGAATGTTTCTAAGGAGGAGAATGTTATACCGTATTTCGGTATATGCGTGGGGCGTGCGTAGAAAATTTGAACTTGTATTAGGCTTGGCGAATTAATTTTTGTTCCTGACACCCGTTTAGAGTCGTTTTTACGAAAGCGTTTTCCACGACTTTCGTAGGAAAAATTCCGGCTATGTCGTTTTTAATTTTTACGGATTTTTCAGAGGCGAAGCGTGTTGGGCCAACAAGAGGCGCCACTTGGCACCCTCCCATTGGCGGGCGTAAGAGGCGGATTGGGCCAATTGAAGAGGGGAGTTGGTAGGAGATTTTGTGTGTTAGTTGGTTAAGGACACATGGGTGAATCTTGGCCCTACACTTGCTATGCACTTGGCTAGATCTTGGCCATTGGTTGGCCTTGGCTTGTGCTATAAATACCCCCCTTAGGATGACTTCTTCATCCATTCCAAATATTTCCTAAGTGTTAGAAATCCTCCCTCCCTTGAAAGAGTTGTTCTCGTCCTCCCCCTCCCCTTGGCAGAGTCCCCACTGAGTGGGGTAGTAGGGTATACACCACTGCCTAGTTGCTTTCGTATAATACCCCCCTCTTGTTAGAAATACTCTCAAAGTATTGTTATAATGCCCAAATTACCTTAGCCTTATACCTTGTAGTATTCTAAGGTTGTACCTTTACAAAAAGCCCAGAAATACTATTATACTTACCTTGATCCTGGCAAAACCCTAAGTAAATCTTCACCCGTAGTTGAAGTAGTAAGTAGAAGTTGGTTAGAACTTCTAAGGGTTGTTTGGAGCGAGTCGGGCCTTGGAGTAGGAGCTAAACCTTGCTCAGGATCGACATTTAAACTCGGATAATTATGGGCTTATCGAGGTAAATATCTTGTCCCTCTATTGTAATTGGAAATTACATGATTGTTAGACTATATAGTTGGAGTATACTATATATAGAACTGAACGTAGTTATCGGCAATGTCTTTTGACTTAAGCCTGAATAATAAGAAACCTTTTCGAAAGAAAAGTCTTGTTGTTTTTACATAGGACTGTATTACAGTAGACTTGTGTAGCTTTTCTGTGAGGTAGAATTGTGCGCGTCCGGTTTAGACGTATAACCCCCCCTGGTTGGCTTGGTAGCCGGCCCCGATAGAGGAGGAGATTTACGCTGCTGTTGCGGGGAAGTCTTTGCCGAATTTTACGTAGAATGTTCTACGAAGGGATCTAAATATTAATAAGCGCGCTTGTGGCCTTATAGGTTGAGTACTACGCGTGGCGCGATCTACTTGGCAAGGAGTAGCGACGGTTGGAGGTACTTGGGCGTTTTGCTATTAGTCGATAATCGTCGCGAGGTATGTGAACCTCTTCCTATCTCTTCTAGCATGATATGTGTGAACTATGTAGTACGGTGAGCGTCGTATGCTAAATGTATTTGATTGGTTTAAAACATAAAGTGTTATAACGGCTTTATGGGAAGTTGGTTATAACGACTTTAGGTTGGTAAGAAAATACTTGTGGTTTTAAAAGGTAATCGATTTGAACTATAAGCGGCTTGTTATGTGTTAATAAAGAACTTGAAGTATTTCAAAAGGTTTTGAATCATTTTGAAAGAAGAAGTAAAACTTGGTTTTGAAAACTTAAGAGTTATACTAGCTTTATGGGAAGTTAGGTAATAACGGCTTAAGAATGTTTCTTGATTTGGAAATCGAATGTGTATCGACAAACCAACTGCGGCGTTAATAAAAGGAAATGTTTTAACAGTTAAGTATTATTAAAACCGGTAGAAACTTCCATCTGCATAGAAGCTAAGATGAGACAAAATGATATTTCTAGATCATGGTCTTTGTAATAAGATTGTTATAAACAAGAATATCCTACTCACATATAAGGCTTATGTTTCTCAGTTGTTTAAAGGAGAATTATATTCTTAAATGAATAAGACTATGAACTACGAAACCTTTCTAATTAGGCAAACTTGAACATTGGAAATTAGGCAAACTTGAACATTGGAAAAGAATGTTGCTACTTGATTTTACAAAGAGAAGTAATTGATTTACTTTAAAAAGATAATCACTCTATTTTTATATACTACGGGTATTGTGTGGTTTTTGTGAAGTAACGTATCTTTTAAAGATTTAATGTATGAAGTACTTTGGGGATAGGTACCCGAACTTGTTAGTAGAATGTACCTTGTGTGAATAACTTGATTGTATTGGTTTGTGATAGCCTTGTAATACTTTCTTGTTGATTTGAAGTAAGCATGTTAGGATGCTACGTGTGTTAGTATCTTGTGATTATTGTGTAAGGGGGCCACTCTTGTTGTGCTTACGTTGTCAAACGTTAAGCCGTTATCTTGTTATTGTATCACATACCCGCTTGACTTATTATACAGGGCTTGCCACCGCGATGCGTCTCTACGGCTATGCGATCCTTGTGACTATGCAGTCGCGGTAACCGGATTGATCATTCGGGTGTTTAGCGATGCGGGGATTCCTATGCGGTCTGTTGAGACTATGCGGTCTTTTGAGACTATGCGAGTGCGGGAGCCTAGGCGGATGCGAGGGTTAGCTGCGCCCGATGCGAGGTATACCTCGGCGATGCAGGACCATGATTCGAGAATACCTCATGCGGGTGCGTGGGTGACCTATGCGGGCTGCGAGAGTTCGAGGATAGGCGCGCATTGATATTGCGGGCGAGTGGCGGCCGATCGTGTGGTGCGGTGCAGAAAGACCTCGGGATACGGTTTGTGGTATTTTTTGTGGGTCTTAGTAGTGGCTATGCCTTCGTACTTGCCCGTGCGGTTTTATTGTGATAACTTTGAGGCGTGAGTCACGACTTGACATATTGGCTTATTTATTGTGAGCGTAGTTTGGTTATCATACATGTCTCTGCTTTACATAGACTACTATGATTTTATTTACGATGTTATTTTGATTTCACATACTTGGTACTGTTATCGACCTCGCCCGAGGCTGCGTTCATCTGCGAGTAAAGGTACACGATCGTTGATCCTCGCTCTAAGGGTCACGATTCGGCGTTTGGGAAAGCTCGTTTCTCGGAGGCTTATCTTGGTATAGTCCTGTCGTTGTAGGTGTTTACATTCGTGGTATGGCGAGCCCGTCCGCCATTGTTGTCGTATCATTTCTTAGAAGTGCATGTAATCTTGTTGTGGCGGGGTTGTAAAAGGATTAAAGCTGTTCATTTGTAGGAGTTGTTATTTATATATATGCCGAAGGCAAGTTTTCCTCAGTTCTTGTTTTGTACTTGATTGTTTCATGTATGTGTTTTATGTTCGATTACTACGATGTTGTATCACTAGGGTGCGGGGTAAGGCACGATCCACGGCCCAGTTAGTCGTGACAAAAGTGTTATCGAGCGATTAATCCTCGGAAGGTGTCTGACCGTATCCGATGAAGTCTTGATTATCGGTGTGTTGTGCACCACGATAATCGAGGAGGCTATAGGATATTTAGGATTGGTTTCTATTCTTCTCACTCGAGATCGTGCCTTAGAGGCGTGTTGTAAGTTGGACCCTCTCACGTATTTCTTTCCCTTACCGTTATGCCTCGCGTGAAGGCGGGCCCGGGAGGCAAAGCGGCCGATGGAGTGCGAGTAAATCTGAAGGGTTACGTGGGCGCGAGCCCAATTATCACCTTGGGTGGTGCTTCATTCGGGGAGTTTTGCGGCGTCACTAGCCCAGCGAGTTTAGCACGGCGGCGGTTCCTCTGCGGCCATGATATTTGAACCTTGGTTCCACGGCCGAATAGTGAATATAGATTGCGAGGCGACCACATTACTAACTATGGATTTGACTACGAGTATACCGATGTCTGCGAGTCTTGATGATTATCAACGAGAAGGTTGTGCAAAGTAAGTTCTTGATTGAAGCTTGAGCATGGCACGTATGCGGGCTTATGCACGGCGAGAAGCGTAGAGATCGACGGGTTAACGAGGACGCGAGAAGAGGGCGAGTAGCAAGGTCCTTTGGTAACTTGTGGCGAGTCGCCTCGCGGAATTAGATTATGCACATCCACCGGTGCGAAAGGTCCTCCACGAGGTTCGGGGCGTTCGGGGTATCACGAGGAGTTGGTCGAACTCCGGGGTTTCCGGTTCATGTGGCGAGCGTCATCCGAGGAATGTCGTCTTTTGGTTGGTACTTGTTGTACCTATGACCGTCAGGGTCTAGTGTCGAAGAGTGTCCTTGTAGGAGGACTTAGCCTTCAGGGTCGGTGGGTAGTTCATCACCTTCCTTAGCTATCGCCTACAGGCGGGTTTGATTAGACGACTAAGGGAGTGAAGCGATAGATCTGAGATAGATCTTTAACCCTCTAGGGTTTAGTATGTGTGATAAGGCGAGTATACCTTAAGTGTTATATTCTGATAGCATTGTGTAAATGGTGATTAGAAATCTTGGTTAGTTAACCAAGTATGATTTGGGGGATAGAGAAGGTGTGAGCCTTAGAGTTTTATACGTAGAGACCTTAGAGGTAAGGCCATCTCGAGAAAAAGATGTATTGTGTATGTTTGACCCTTATAGGAGTGCATAGTGCACGTGAGTTATGTTTGTGGGATTAGTCCCTGAGTAGTGTGGAATGAAAGAGGGTAGTTGAGCTAAGAAGACCGCTAGGTTTTCGTAACGTGATTAGTGAGAGTTTTCCTTCGGGAGCTAGTATTATGCGGCGTTCTTGGGTCGGGTGGAGGCCCCGTTGCGGGTCAACCCGCGGTAGTTTTGGTGGTGGGGTCAGGTTGTGGTGGTCCCGCCTTGTGTTAGGGTTGTGAGGGTGTTAGGCCCAAGTTTAGTTAACCAGCGTACGAGTTCGTGGATGCGTTCGACCAGTGGTCGGGCCGATGGGGGCAGCCCATCGTGTTCTTGATCGGGACCGTTCACTCGGCGATTTTGATATATCGAGAAAGGTTGTAAGGCTGCGCGAGGTGCCTACCTTCGCCTTATGTCGCACGGTGGAGCCCGAGTTGCGGCTATTTCTTTTCGGAGGTTTTACGTGCAAGGTTAGGAACTCAAGTAAGTCTCGAATCACATTCGCCCTCGGGCGGTGTGTGAATTTGAGGGTAGTTGTGAGGATTGTTGTCTCTGTTGAAGGAGTGTTTAAGCTACCATTTCGGTGTTCGGATGTCGCCTTATGAAGCCTTGTAGGGCGGATGTGTGAGTCGCCGATCGATTGGTTCGATGTTGGCGGGATTGAGATAGTTGGTTCGAGCTTGTTCCAGCAGATCGTGGTTAGAATAAAGCTTGTCTAGAAGAGGTTACGCGGCTCGGAGAAATCGTGCGGATAATCGGCGCGGCGCCAGAGTTCGAGTTGTGGTCGGTCTTCTTGAAAGTACCACCCGGGTTGGGTGTGACGAGTTTTGAAATCTGAGAGGAACTTAGCGAGTTACTTTGGGCCTTTGAGTTCATGTGAAGAATAGGCGGGTTGCCTATATGTTAGCATTTGCCGTCGACTTAGGAGGCGGTCGTCGATCTTCGTGTTATGTTCGAGAAGGAAATTGGAGATCCATCCAGAGTGTTCCAATCTAATGATGACCAAGTTGAAGATAATAACCCGAGTTTTGGATCGGGCGATGCTCGTAAATGTAGTAAGAGTTCGAATGTCTGGCGAACGGTGATCGCATGCGGCCGGTACCATTTGTTGGGTCGCTGGAAGGTTAATGCCTCGAGCAAAGTGACAAAAATGGTATCATTTTGGTGATGTTAGAGTGTTTCCTCGTGGACTTGGATGTAAGAATTTTGCGCCAAGTTGTTTACGTGGCGGTGTGGCGGGATTGATTCTCGTAAGTATAGTAGTGAAGACTATCTTGGCGCGTTTGTTTGAGACTTAGAAGGAACATTCGGGGCGAATGTTTCTAAGGAAGGAGAATGTTATACCGTATTTCCAGAGTATATGCGTGGGGCGTGCGTAGAAAATTTGAACTTGTATTAGGCTTGGCGAATTAATTTTTGTTCACAACACCCGTTTAGAGTCGTTTTTCGACTAAACGCTTTCCACACTTTCGTAGGAAAAATTCTGGCTATGTCGTTTTAATTTTTACGGATTTTTCCGAGAGGCGAAGCGTGTTGGGCCAACAAGAGGCGCCACTTGGCACCTCCCATTGGCGGGCGTAAGGGGCGGATTGGACGAATTGAAGAGGGGGGAGTTGGTAGGATATTTTGTGTGTTAGTTGGTTAAGGACACATGGGTGAATCTTGGCCCTACACTTGCTATGCACTTGGCTAGATCTTGGCCATTGGTTGGCCTTGGCTTGTGCTATAAATACCCCCCTTAGGATGACTTCTTCATCCATTCCAAATATTTCCTAAGTGTTAGAAATCCTCCCTCCCTTGGAAGAGTTGTTCTCGTCCTCCCCCTCCCCCTTGGCCGAGAGTCCCCCCCCCTAGTGGGGTAGGCCGAGGGGTATACACCCCCCCTAGCCTAGTTGCTTTCGTATAATACCCCCCTCTTGTTAGAAATACTCTCAAAGTATTGTTATAATGCCCAAATTACCTTAGCCTTATACCTTGTAGTATTCTAAGGTTATACCTTTACAAAAAGCCCAGAAATACTATTATACTTACCTTCAGTCACAAAACCGAAACCCTAAGTAAATCTTCACCCGTAGTTGAAGTAGTAAGTAGAAGTTGGTTAGAACTTCTAAGGGTTGTTTGGAGCGGGTCGGAGCGCACGGAGTAGGAGCTAAACCTTGCTCAGGATCGACATTTAAACTCGGATAATTATGGGCTTATCGAGGTAAATATCTTGTCCCTCTATTGTAATTGGAAATTACATGATTGTTAGACTATATAGTTGGAGTATACTATATATAGAATCGAACGTAGTTATCGCAATGTCTTTTGACTTAAGCTGAATAATAAGAAACCTTTTCAAAGAAAATCTTGTTGTTTTTACATAGGGTGTATTCAGATGAACTTGTGTAGCTTTTCTTTGAGGTAGAATTGTGCGTCCGGTTTAGGCGTATAACCCCCGGTTGGCTTGGTAGCCACCCAGATAGAGAGGAGATTTCTGTTGTTGCGGGGAGGTCTTTGCGAATTTTACGTAGAATGTTCTCTGAAGGGATCTAAATATTAATAAGCGCCTTGTGGCCTTATAGGTTGAGTACTACGCGTGGCGCGATCTACGTGGCTTAAGGAGTAGCCGACAGTTGGGAGTACTTGGAGCGTTTTGCTATTAGTCGATAATCGTCGCGAGGTATGTGAACCTCTTCCTATCTCTTCTAGCATGATATGTGTGAATTATGTAGTACGGTGAGCGTCATGTGCTAAATGTATTTGATTGGTTTAAAACATAAAGTGTTATAACGGCTTTATGGGAAGTTGGTTATAACAGCTTTAGGTTGGTAAGAAAATACTTGTGGTTTTTAAAAGGTAACTGATTTGAACTATAACTGGCTTGTTATGTGTTAATAAAGAACTTGAAGTATTTCAAAAGGTTTTTGAATCATTTTGAAAGAAGAAGTAATACTTGGTTTTTGAAAACTTAAGAGTTATACTAGCTTTATGGGAAGTTAGGTAATAACGGCTTAAGAATGTTTCTTGATTTGGAAATCGAATGTGTATCGACAAACCACTGCAGCGTTAATAAAAGGAAATGTTTTAACAGATTAAGTATTATTAAAACCAGTAGAAACTTCCATCTGCATAGAAGCTAAGATGAGACAAAATGATATTTCCTAGATCATGGCTGCTGTAATAAGATTGTTATAAACAAGAATATCCTACTCACATATAAGGCTTATGTTTCTCAGATTGTTTAAAGGAGAATTATATTCTTAAATGAATAAGACTATGAACTACGAAACCTTTCTAATTAGGCAAACTTGAACATTGGAAATTAGGCAAACTTGAACATTGGAAAAGAATGTTGCTACTTGATTTTACAAAGAGAAGTAATTGATTTACTTTAAAAAGATAATCACTCTATTTTTATATACTACGGGTATTGTGTGGTTTTTGTGAAGTAACGTATCTTTTAAAGATTTAATGTATGAAGTACTTTGGGGATAGGTACCCGAACTTGTTAGTAGAAAGTACCTTGTGTGAATAACTTGATTGTATTGGTTTGTGATAGCCTTGTAATACTTTCTTGTTGATTTGAAGTAAGCATGTTAGGATGCTACGTGTGTTAGTATCTTGTGATTATTGTGTAAGGGGGTCACTCTTGTTGTGCTTACGTTGTCAAACGTTAAGCCGTTATCTTGTTATTGTATCACATACCCCCCGACTTATTATCTACCGGGCTTGCCACCCTTGATGCGGTCTCTACGGCTATCTGATCCTTGTGACTATGGAGTCACGGTAGCCGAGGATTGATCATTCGGGTGTTTAGCGACGCGGGGATTCCTATGCGGTCTGCTGAGACTATGCGGTCTTTTGAGACTATGCGGGTGCGGGAGCCTAGGCGGATCCGAGGTTAAGCCGCCGATCACGCGGTATACCTCGGTGATGCAGGACCATGATTCGAGGAATACCTCATGCGGGTGCATGGGTGACCTATGCGGGCTGCGAGAGTTCGAGGATAGGCGCGCATTGATATTGCGGGCGAGTGGCGGCCGATCATGTGGTGCGGTCTAGAAAGACCTCGGGATACGATTTGTGGTATTTTTTCGTGGGTCTTAGTAGTCGGCTATGCCTTCATACTTGCCTCGTACGGTTTTATTGTGATATCTTTGAGGGCGTGAGTCCCTGACTTGACATAACTGCTTATTTATTGTGAACTGTAGTTTGGTTATCATACATGTCTCTGCTTTATAGACTACTATGATTTCATTCTGATTTATTTTCGATTTCACATACTTGGTACTGTTGTCTTGACCTCGCCCGGGCTGCGTTCATGCCGCAGGTAAAGGTACACCAGTCGTTGATCCTCGCTCTAAGGGTCACAGTTCAGCGTTTGGGAAAGCTCCGTTTCTCCGGAGGCTTATCTTGGTATAGTCCCCTGTCGTTGTAGGTATTTACATACAGGGGTATGGCGGGCCCTGTCCCGTTGTTGTCGTATCATTTCTTAGAGTGCAGTAATCTTGTTGTGGCAGGGTTGTAAAATGGATTAAACTGTTCATTTGTAGGAGTTGTTATTTATATATATGCCGAAAGGCAAGTTTTCCTCAGATTACTGTTTTGTACTTCAGTTGTTTCATGTATGTGTTTTATGTTCCGCTGATTACTCTGATGTTGTATCACTAGGGTGCCCGGGGTAAGGCACCAGTCACGGGCCCAGATTCGGGTCGTGACAGTAGGCTTGGACGAAAACACTACACTAAGGGGGAGAGGGCTTTCAAGACTTAGAAATTATTTTAGGATGAAAAAGTCTTCAACAAAGGGGGGTATTTATAGGACAACGAGGCGAATCAAGCCAAGTGGTAGGCAAGTGTAGGGTGAGGATTTACCCATGTGTACCTTATCCATCTACCACACCAACTATCACAAATATCCTACCTAACCCAAGACTTCAAATCGTCCCAATTGACGCCCACAACAACGTCCAATATGAGGGTGACACATGTCACCCTCCCGTTGGTCCAAAATGTTTCATCTCTCGGAAAAATCCGCAAAAATTTGAAATGACATAGCCGTAATTTTCCCTTCGCAAGTCTTGTAAAACGTTTCGTCGAAAAACGATTCTTTTCGGGGGTTGTGAACAAAATTTCGAACCTTGCCTATCTTTAAGGCTCAAACTTCTCTACGTACGTCCTCACATACATACTCTGGAAATACGGGGTATAACACGACATTTAAACTTGGATAATTTTGGGCTTATCGAGGTAAATACTCTTGTCCTTTTTTTGTAATTAGAAATTACATACTGTAGTTGTATAGAAATGAATATAAGATACATAGAAGGATATTACAGAAGAGAATTGAACTGTAATAGAAGGATATTACAGAAGAGAATTGAACTGAAATCACATCAGAAGAATATAAGAGAAGAAGATTAAATTGTACTTACATAGGACTGTATTTGTAGTAGACTTGTGTAGTTTAACGGGTAGGGAAGTGCTGCCCGATTTTCCATAGAGAACCCCCTGCTTAGAATATTCTGCAGAGTAGTCTAGACGTTGATAGACGTATATGGCCTTTATAGGTTGAAAGTTCTGCGAGTAGCATGTTCTACTTGAAAGGTGGACAAGGCTAGCCGGGTTATAGCCGTGGAGCGTTTTGCTAATTGTCGATAATCGTCGCGAGGTATGTGATTCTTCCTATCCTCTTGAGCATGATATTTTAAAGGAATATATATAGTACGGTATACGTACGTGTGTTAACTAAACGTGGTTTTACTGCGATGTCTTTTGACTTGAGTCTAAATAATAAGAATCTTGAAGTATTTCAAAAGAATTAAGAACCGTTTTTGAAAGAAGAGTAATACTTGGTTTTAAAAGCTTAAGAGTTATACTAGCTTTATGGGAAGTTAGGTATTACTACTTAAGAGAGATAAAAGGAACGGTTTACTTAATTGTTTATAAACGCCTTGTATTGATTTCGGAAATGAGAATAAGTATCGAACAAACCACTGCAGCGCTAATTGTCACGACCCGTTCCGGGGCCCGTGACTGGTGCCTTACCCGGGCACCCAAGTAGTCATACATCAGAGAAAATCAGCGGAACATAAAAACAAGACATGAAGCAAGAGATATTATATATAAACAGTCCAACCAAAACAGTTGCCTTCTGTATATAAATACATAAAAACCCGAACAGTTTAATCCTTTTTACAAACACACTTGCAGATTACTGCACTCTAAGATTTACAACAACTATGACAGGGGGGCCCGCCATACCCACAATGTACAAGAACCTACAACTCGGGGAACACATACCGAATAATAAGCCCTGAGAAAGCGGAGCTTCCCAATCTGTTGACGTGATCCTATGAGCGAGGATCAACTACGGTATACTCCACTGCGGCATGAACGCGGCCCCGAAGTCGATCAACAGTACCAAGTATGTGAACCGATATCTGCGGTTAAATCATAACGATCTATATAAAGCGAGAGACATGTATGATAACCAAAATACAGAACGCAACATAAAAGCAGTCAAGTCAGGGACTCACGCCCTCAAAGTCATCACTCAATATATAACTATGGGTCTCACGCCCACAACATCAATCATGTTCGCATCATGGCCACATGCCCCCGGAATTCTGCATCGGTGTAGACATGTCCATGATGCAACAACAATAACAATGCCACATGCCCCCGGAATTCGTGACGGTGCGGATATGTCCATGTAACATCAACAACAATATCTTTGGGTGGTCAACCTGCCGTAGCCACATGCCCCCAGAATTCTACATCGGTGCAGACACGTCCATGTAACAATAATAACCATATATCGGGTAATCAACCCTGCCACATGGCCACATGCCCCCGGAATTCTGCATCGGTGTAGACATGCCCATGTAACAATAATAATGGAAGCATACCCGTGGAATCTTCCGTCACTGCCGGTACGTCCAAGTAAGCTCTCAACAAGTCAACCGGCCCTCCATCGAGAGACGCGGTAGTATAGAAACACAATTCTTGCACAACAAAGGCTATCACAACTAGCATAGGCGAGTTACACAACAACAAGCATAGGCAAGTTATACAACAACAAGCATAGGCAAGTTATACACAACTTAAGGTACTTCCATTTTACATCAAGTCCGGGTTTTAACCCTAAAGTACTACGTACGTTAAATTCCTTTTAAAGAGATCCATTCCTTTTATAAAGGTCACGATACCGTAGTATAAAAATAGAGTGACTCACATTTTTAGGTAAACCAAAACACTTTCCTTTTTCAACAACATTCTTTCCTAAAGTTCCAGTTTGCCTAATTTCAATTACTCAGGTCTCTTTATTTTAGAAAAGTTCCATAGTTCATAGTCTTAATCATTTAAGAATAATAAGTCTCTTTTAAACAATCTGAGAAACATATGCCTTATGAGTGTAGGTTATTCTTGTTCATAATCAATCTTATTAAGCAGCCATGATCTAGGAAATGTAATATCATTTTGTCTCATCTTAGCTTCTACATCTTGGAGGTTTCTACCGGTTTTAATAATACTTCATTATTCAATACATTTCCTTTATTAACGCTGCAGTTGGTTTGTCGGTACTCATTCTCGATTTCAAATCAAGAAACATTATTCCCTTTTAAAAACCAAGTACTCATTACTCACGAATGAGGTTTCACACAAACATCCATATTAAGTCAAGTCTCTTATCTTTTAAGATCAAGTCTCTTAACTTCTAAAAATCAGTAAACCATTCTTTAAGACGTTATACCTAACTTCCCATAAAGCTTAGTATAACTCTTATGTTTTCAAAACCAAGTATTACTCTTCTTTCAAACCGGTTTATTAATCTTTTGAAATACTTCAAGATTCTTTATTATTCAGGCTTAAGTCAAAAGACATTGCCGTAACACTACATTCAGTTAACACACGTACGTCTACCGTACTATATATATATTCCTTTTTAAAATATTTCAAGGTTCTTATTATTCAGGCTTAAGTCAAAAGACATTGTCGTACAACTATAGTCAGTTAGCACACGTACGTCTACCGTACTATATATATATTCCTTTTTAAAATATTTCAAGGTTCTTATTATTCAGGCTTAAGTCAAAAGACATTGCCGTACAACTATATTCAGTTAGCACACGTACGTCTACCATATAATATATACATATTATTCAGGCTTAAGTCAAAAGACATTGCCACACGTACGTCTACCGTACTATATGTATTCTTTTAAAATACTTCATGCTCAAGAGTATAGGAAGGATCACATACCTCGCGACGATTATCGACTATAAGCAAAACGCTCCACGGCTATAACCCGGCTAGCCTTGTCCACCTTCTAAGTAGCACATGCTACTTGCATAACCTTCAACCAATAAAGGTTATCAGTCTACTGTAAATACAGTCCTATGTAAATACAGTTTAATCTTCTACTCTAATATTCTTCTGATGTGATTTCGCCAAGTCTTTTCGTAATATCCTTCTATTACGCTTCAATTCTCTTCTATGAATCTTATATTCATTTCTATACTACTACGATATAATTCCCAATTACAATAGAAGGACAGTAGTATTTACCTCGATGAGCCCAAAATTATCCAAGTTTAATGTCGCTCCTGAGCAACGTTAAGCTCCTACTCCGTGCGCTCCAACCCGCTCCGAACAACCCTTAGAAGTTCTACGCAACTTCTACTTAACACTTCAACCGACTATGAAGGTTTTCCTTAGGGTTTCGTTTTTGTGACTTAAGGAAATATAGTAGCATTTTCGGGCTCTACGTAGAGGTAACTTTGGAAAGTACTACAAGGTATTTGGGCTAAAGTATTTGGGCATTATAACAATACTTGGAGAAGTATTTCTATACCACAAATGGGGTATTTATACGAAACAACTAGGCTAGGGGAGGTAGGATCGGCTAGAACCACTAGGCAGGGGGTACTTGGCGAGGGCTTCTCAAAAGGGGGGGGTGTGGACGAAACTCAAGAGGGAGGGAGTATTTGAGACTTAGAAAGATTGCTCAAGTTTGGATGAAACAACTCTTCAACAAGGGGGGTATTTATAGGTCAAGGAATGGCCAACCAATGGCCAAGATCCATCCAAGTGTAAGGCAAGTGTAGGGCTAGATTTTAACCATGTGGACCTTATCCATCTACCACAACAACTTGCACAAAAATATCCTACCAACTCCCTTGACCCCTTCTCGTCCAAACCGCCCACAACGTGCTCCAATTAGAGGGTGACAAGTGTCGCCCTCTCGTTGGTCCAAAATGTTTCGTCTCTCGAAAAAATCCGCAAAAATTAAATATGACATAGCCGTATTTTTCCCTTCGCAAGTTTAGTAAAACGTTTCGTCGAAAAACGACTCTTTTCGGCACTTGTGTACAATTTCGAAACTTGCCAAAACTTTACGGCTCAAATTTTTATACGTACGCCCTCACGTACATACTCTGGAAATACGGGGTATAACATTCTCCCCTCCTTAGAAACATTCGTCCCGAATGTTCCTTCTCAAGACGGACAACGATGAAGTTCTTCTAGCAAGTTGCTAACGCCACACCTGGCCATGAAATAACACACGTTCTCTTCCTTCCTTACTCGTCGTGCCCTTCTCGAACACTTGAACTCTTCTAGTACGTACCACACTTCAGTCATCGCTTCAGTTCCCAAAACTTTGTAGTCACCACCTCCAAACTTGGTCATCATACTAGCTTCACTTTCCTCTAAGGCCATTCCCGGCCTTCACGAATCGATTCTGGTCGAACGCATCCACGAACTCATACGATGGTCATCTAAACTTGGGCCTAGCACCCTCGTGACCCTACCACCTGGCGGGACCACCCAGAGCTGACCCTACCTTGAAACAGGCCGCGGGTTGGCCCGCAACATGGCCCCAACCCGACCCACTTAACGCATCAAGCTCTTGTTCCCCGATCCGGAACAATCTTACCTATACAGGTCATGAAAGCTACCACTTCCATTACACACTACCCAAGGACTTATCACACAATACATTCTAGGCATAAAATGCACTCTGACAAGGATCACTTGCAAAATCTTGTACTCAAGACGGCCTTACATCTAAGGTCTCCATTGTAATATTCTAAGGTTCATCCTTTTCTCACCCCCAGGCTTACCCTTTTTACTAACCAGGCTTCTAAATCACATTTTTGCACAAAGCTATCCGAACATAACACTTAACACATTATCATCACAACAATACATACAAGTCTCTAGAGGGTTAAGGATATACCTGAAAATAGGCGGTTCAAAGGACCGCTAAAACTGGGAACTTCCACCGCGACCTCTGCCGTGGCCTGCCGGTGTATGAACATCCTGCCTAGCTATGGAAGGTGAAGAACCCGCAACTGATCCCGTAGTCTGTGCTATCCTACCAGCGCTACCCCTGGTCGGACAGTCTCTCGCCAGATGGCTCTGTTGGCCGCAAAAATAACAAACTCCCTTGGTACCACGAAACTCCCCAAAATGCGGTCTACCACATCGACCACACCGAGGTAGGGGTGACTGCATCTGGCCCACACCCCTACTCTCCTGGAAATCTAAACCCCTGGAGCTCTGACATGCTCCTGAAGGTTGTGGAGGACCACTCTGCACTGGCGGAGGTACAAAACTAGTTTACTGCTGAGGCGGTCCGCCTCGAAAGTCACCAAAGGACCCTGCTGTTCTGGCCCTCTTCTGCTGATCTTGGTCATTCCGGCGATTTCTCCGCTCCTCACCTCCAAGTGCATAAGCCTGCATGCGGGCAATGTCCATGCCCTACAAGAGCTACACCAACAAGCCTCGCCAAGTAGTCATCTAACCCGAACGTAGCGGTGTACTCACCCTCCATATCGCCTACTACTGGGGCATACCGAGCCAACGAGTCGAACTCCACATTGTACTCCCGAATCAGACGCCTGCTCGCCTCAACATAAAAATCGCTACCCGTGCCCTCCTCATCCGTGAGGCAAGAAGTGTGCAAGAAAGGCCCTCAAAACTCGCCCCAAACGGTGGAAGTGCATTCTCTCCCGACAGCTCCCACGAATCAAACCACCGATCAGCGGTATCACGCAACCGATGCGAACCTAGGACCACCGACTCGGTCTCCAAGCTCGATCACTTATGATCCGTCAGAATCGCTTGGATGAACTCCTCGCGATCATCCTCGTGCCTCGACCAGAACTCGGGCGGCTACATCTCGAAAGTCCCGTAGCCTCAAACTATCCGATCTTGGGTGCACCAGGTGCTCACGGAATCGCCGCCCAGCCTATCCTCATGTTCGCCACGATCCCGCCATGAATCGGGCCATCTCTTTGTACCCCAACTCCTCGCCTGTGTTGTGGGACCAAGGTGCAGTATTGTGGTCTCATCACCATCGCCGCGCTCTAAACTCTATCCGTGGCGTCGCAAAACTCGCCGCTCAAGCATCGCTCGTAATGATCGCTCGCGCTCGTACTCCTCAGATCTCACTAGCGCCTCGGCCGCCTTGCCCACTGGGCCCGGTTGCCTGCGCGGGAGGCATAATCGTGAAAACGAAATACGTAGAGGGTCCAACTTACAACACACTCTAAGGCACGATCTCGTAATGAGAAGAATGGAAACTAATCCTAAATGTCCCGCAGCTCCTCGATTATAGATGTGGTGCACAATACACCGATAATCAAGACTCTACTAGACACGGTCAGACACTTTCCGAGGATTAATCGCTCGATACCACTTTTGTCACGACTGCCCGGCCCGTGGATCGTGCCTTACCCGCACCCAAGTAGTCATACATCGAGAAAATCAGCGGAACATAAAAACAAGACATGAAGCAAGAGATATTATATATAAACAAAGCAACCAAAATAGCTTGCCTTACAGATATAAATACATAAAACCCGAACAGTTTAATCCTTTTTACAAACTCGCCCACAACAAAGATTACATGCACTTAAGATTTACAACAACTATGACGGACAGGGGCCCCGCCATACCTCGAATGTACAAGAACCTACAACTCGGGAACACATACCAATAATAAGCCCCGGAGAAACGAGCTTCCCAATACGCGAATCGTGATCCTATGGCGAGGATCAACTACGGTGTACTCCTACTGCGGCATGAACGCAGCCCCAAGGAGGTCGATAACAGTACCAAGTATGTGAAATCGATATCGCAGCTTAAATCATAACAACTATATAAAGCGGAGAGACATGTATGATAACCAAAATACAGTACGCAACATAAAAGCAGTCAAGTCAGGGACTCACGCCCTCAAAGTCATCACTCAAATACAACTATGGGTCTCACGCCCACAATATCAATCATGTTCGCATCATGGCCACATGCCCCGGACTCGTGACGGTGTAGACATGTCCATGATGCAACAACAATAACAATGCCACATGCCCCCGGAATTCTGCATCGGTGCAGACATGTCCATGTAACATCAACAACAATATACTGGGTGGTCAACCCTGCCGCATGGCCACATGCCCCCGGAATTCTACATCGGTGCAGACACGTCCATGTAACAATAATAACCATATATCGTAATCAACCCCGCCGCACGCCACATGCCCCCTAATTCGCATCGGTGTAGACATGCCCATGTAACAATAATAATGGAAGCATACCCGTGGAATCTTCCACACCGCCAGACGCCCAAGTAAGCTCTCAACAAGTCAACCGGCCCTCCATCGAGAGACGCGGTAGTATAGAAACACAATTCTTGCACAACAAAGGCTATCACAACTAGCATAGGCGAGTTACACAACAACAAGCATAGGCAAGTTATACAACAACAAGCATAGGCAAGTTATACACAACTTAAGGTACTTCCATTTTACATCAAGTCCGGGTTTTAACCCTAAAGTACTACGTACGTTAAATTCCTTTTAAAGAGATCCATTCCTTTTATAAAGGTCACCTGATACCCGTAGTATAAAAATAGAGTGACTCACATTTTTAGGTAAACCAAAACACTTTCCTTTTTCAACAACATTCTTTCCTAAAGTTCCAGTTTGCCTAATTTCAATTACTCAGGTCTCTTTATTTTAGAAAAGTTCCATAGTTCATAGTCTTAATCATTTAAGAATAATAAGTCTCTTTTAAACAATCTGAGAAACATATGCCTTATGAGTGTAGGTTATTCTTGTTCATAATCAATCTTATTAAGCAGCCATGATCTAGGAAATGTAATATCATTTTGTCTCATCTTAGCTTCTATGCAGATGGAGGTTTCTACTGGTTTTAATAATACTTCATTATTCAATACATTTCCCTTTATTAACGCTGCAGTGGTTTGTCGGTACTCATTCTGATTTCCGAAATCAGTAAAACATTATTCCCTTTTAAAAACCAAGTACTCATTACTCACGAATGAGGTTTCACATAAACATCCATATTAAGTCAAGTCTCTTATCTTTTAAGATCAAGTCTCTTAACTTCTAAAAATCAGTAAACCATTCTTTAAGACGTTATACCTAACTTCCCATAAAGCTTAGTATAACTCTTATGTTTTCAAAACCAAGTATTACTCTTCTTTCAAACCGGTTTATTAATCTTTTGAAATACTTCAAGATTCTTTATTATTCAGGCTTAAGTCAAAAGACATTGCCGTAACACTACATTCAGTTAACACACGTACGTCTACCGTACTATATATATATTCCTTTTTAAAATATTTCAAGGTTCTTATTATTCAGGCTTAAGTCAAAAGACATTGCCGTACAACTATATTCAGTTAGCACACGTACGTCTACCGTACTATATATATATATATTCTTTTTTAAAATATTTCAAGGTTCTTATTATTCAGGCTTAAGTCAAAAGACATTGCCGTACAACTATATTCAGTTAGCACACGTACGTCTACCATATAATATATACATATTATTCAGGCTTAAGTCAAAAGACATTGCCACACGTACGTCTACCGTACTATATGTATTCTTTTAAAATACTTCATGCTCAAGAGTATAGGAAGGATCACATACCTCGCGACGATTATCGACTATAAGCAAAACGCTCCACGGCTATAACCCGGCTAGCCTTGTCCACCTTCTAAGTAGCACATGCTACTTGCATAACCTTCAACCAATAAAGGTTATCACCATCAGAATACAAATTCTATGTAAATACAGTTTAATCTTCTACTCTAATATTCTTCTGATGTGATTTCAGTTCAAGTCTTTTCTGTAATATCCTTCTATTACAGTTCAATTCTCTTCTATGAATCTTATATTCATTTCTATACTACTACAGTATGTAATTCCCAATTACAATAGAAGGACAGTAGTATTTACCTCGATGAGCCCAAAATTATCCAAGTTTAATGTCGCTCCTGAGCAACGTTAAGCTCCTACTCCGTGCGCTCCAACCCGCTCCGAACAACCCTTAGAAGTTCTACGCAACTTCTACTTAACACTTCAACCGACTATGAAGGTTTTCCTTAGGGTTTCGTTTTTGTGACTTAAGGAAATATAGTAGCATTTTCGGGCTCTACGTAGAGGTAACTTTGGAAAGTACTACAAGGTATTTGGGCTAAAGTATTTGGGCATTATAACAATACTTGGAGAAGTATTTCTATATCACAAATGGGGTATTTATATGAAAACAACTAGGCTAGGGGGGGGAGGTAGGCTCGGCTAGAACCACTAGGCAAGGGGGGGTACTTGGCCGAGGGCTTCTCAAAAGGGAGAGGGGGTGTGGTGGACGAAACTCAAGAGGGAGGGAGTATTTGAGAC
The DNA here is from genome assembly GCA_029844215.1 of Przewalskia tangutica. NCBI lineage: Eukaryota > Viridiplantae > Streptophyta > Magnoliopsida > Solanales > Solanaceae > Przewalskia > Przewalskia tangutica. Next base: position 39,359,338 of record CM056720.1, on the reverse strand, counting down.
TTAGAAAGATTGCTCAAGTTTGGATGAAACAACTCTTCAACAAGGGGGGTATTTATAGGTCAAGGAATGGCCAACCAATGGCCAAGATCCATCCAAGTGTAAGGCAAGTGTAGGGCTAGATTTTAACCATGTGGACCTTATCCATCTACCACAACAACTTGCACAAAAATATCCTACCAACTCCCTTGACCCCTTCTCGTCCAAACCGCCCACAACGTGCTCCAATTAGAGCGTGACAAGTGTCTCCCTCTCGTTGGTCCAAAATATTTCGTCTCTCGGAAAAATCCGCAAAAATTAAATATGACATAGCCGTATTTTTCCCTTCACAAGTTTAGTAAAACGTTTCGTCGAAAAACGACTCTTTTCGGCACTTGTGTACAATTTCGAAACTTGCCAAAACTTTAAGGCTCAAATTTTTATACGTACGCCCTCACGTACATACTCTGGAAATACGGGGTATAACACTAATAAAGGGAAATGTATTGACTAATTAAGTATTATTAAAACCAGTAGAAACCTCCATCTGCATAGAAGCTAAGATGAGACAAAATGATATTACATTTCCTAGATCATGACTGCTTTAATAAGATTGTTATAAACAAGAATAACCTACTCACATATAAGGCATATGTTTCTCAGATTGTTTTAAAAGAGAATTATATTATTAAGTGATTAAAACTATGAATTACGAAACCTTTCGAAAATGAGAAACTTGAGCATTTGAAATTAGGCAAACTTGAACGTTTGGAAAATGATGTTGTTACTTGATTTTACAAAGGGAAGTGTTTTGGTTTACTTAAAAAGATAGTCACTCTATTTTTATACTACGGGTATTGTGTGACTTTTGTGAAAGAAACGGATCTTTTAAAGAGTTAATGTATGAAGTACTTTGGGGATAAAAACAGGAACTTGTTAACATAAAGTAGAAAGTACCTTGTGTGAACAACTTGATTGTGTTGGTTTGTCATAGCCTTGTAATACTTTCTTGTTGATTTGATAAGTAAACATGTTTAGGATGCTACGTGTGTTAGTATCTTGTGATGTTTGTGTAAAGGGGTTTCCCTTGATTGTGCTTATGTTGTTTAACGATAAGCCGTTATGATAGTATTGTACCACTCACCTCTTGACATGATACCGGGGGTTAAGGCGCCTCCGACGCGGTATACCTCGAGCGATGCAGGACTATGATTCGAGAATACCTCATGCGGGTCCAGGGGACTTATGCGGAGCTACGAGAGTTCCAGGTTAGTGTGCGGTCTTTGTGGCCATGCGGTCTATGTGGCCACGCGATCGCGAGTCCGGGACGATCGCCGGAGTAGCACCCTCGATGGGGAATACCTCATGCGGCCTATGTGTGTGGCCTATGCGAGTCGCGGAAGTTCCAGGACTAGACGCGCACATTTGATACTGCGGGCGAGTGGCCAGCTTCGATCATGTGGCGGTCTAGAAAGACCTCGTGATACAGTTTATGAATTTATTGGTACGGTGGGTTTTAGTAGTCGGCTACGCCTTCGTACTTACCCCGTACGATTTTATTATGACACAGGTGGGACCTGGTGTTCATGTATATTCCTTGGATGTTTTTATATATCATGGACTGCCGGCAGTGAGGAAGGAATTCCACGGGCATGATTGATATTGTGGGCATGAGACCCATGGTTATATTTGAGTGCTAACTTTAATGGCGTGAGTCCCTGACTTGACATGACTGCTTACATATTGTGTAAATTGGTTATCATATATGTCTTCTGTATTATATAGACTACTATGATTTCATTTACAGTATTTTCAGTTTCACATACTTGGTACCTGTTGTACTGACCTCCTTCGGGGGTTGCGTTCATGCCGCAGGTAGAGGTACACCAGTTGTTGATCCTTGCTCATAGGGTAACAGTTCAGCGTTTGGGAAGCTCCGTTTCTCCGGAGGCTTATCAGTGGTATAGTCCCCTGTGGTTGTAGGTACTTACATTCAGGGGTATTGTCACGACCCATTCCGGGGCCCGTGACTGGTGCCTTACCGGGGCACCCAAGTAGTCATACATCAGAGTAATCAGCGGAAATATAAAACAAGACATGAAACAGTTTATAAAATAAGACACAATTTATGTGAGAAAACGTCGCCTTTCGGCATATATATATAAACATGGTTTAGCGCTACATCCGATAATCGCATAACATGACTATAGACCTCTAAGGAAATATACAACTATGGCGGGACAGGCCCCGCCATACTGGATCAGACAAAACTATCTACAACAGGAGATCATACCTAAAAGTAGAGCCTCCGAAAGGATGGAGCTCCCGACACCAACGTAGAGATCCTAAGAATGTGGATCTAGCACTGCTTGCTTACTGCGGATGAACGCAGCCTCAAGGAGGTCAAGATAACAGTACTAAGTATGAAATCAGAAATACTTAAATGAAAACATATCATTTTAAAATCGCTTTTGCAAGTATGTATGAAACAACCAGGGACCGCATAGTGCCACATCATAAACAAGAGCAACAATAGGTAAATCAGAATGTGTCTTTTCTAGGTCGCGAATGATCAAGCAGGCCAATTGCGTAGTATCACCATGCAAGCCTAATCACGACTCGTGTCCGCATGGGCCACTCACATAGGCCCGCATAGGTACATAACCCCGCGTCGAGGGTAGCTACTCCGGCGTCGCCCGGACTCGTAGTCCGCATGGCCACATAGACCGCATGAGGTATAACCCCGCATCACTAACCTCGAACTCCGTAGCTCCGCATAGGTCCTGGACCCGCATGAGGTATTCTCGAATCATGGTCCTGCATCACCGAGTCTACCCCGCATCGGAGGGCAGCTTAACCCCCGGTACTATGTCAAGAGGTGAGTGATAGTACACTAACATAACAGCTTATCTTTAAAAAACATAAGAACAACAAGAATACTCACTTATACAAACGTTACAAGACACTAACACACCTAGCATCATCTCATGTCTACTTATCAATCCATCTTATTATTCTTTTCACAATTCAATATAAGTCCGTTATAAACACATAGGCAAACTGCTTTCTTTTATCAATCTTAAGTGGTTATACTTATCTTACCATAAAGCTATTATAAATCTTAAGCTTCGCTTTAAAACCAATTAGTTCTCTTCATAAAAATGATTCAAGATTCTTTTGAAATGCTTTCGATTCTTTATTATTCAAAGCTTAAGCCGTGAGGCATCGCGTAAGTATTATTCAGCTTAAGCCGCAGGCATTGCGTAAGTATTATTCAGCTTAAGTCAAAGACATTGCCGTAGTTATTATTCAATTAACACATGTACGCTTCACCGTACTATATATATATTGTAAAATATCATGCTTTAGGAAGAATCACATACCTTCTCAGCGAAAACCACCTGCCAAGTTGAATATGTCGCACGCAGAGAATCATCCTATAATAGTCAGACACGTCTATCAACGTTCAGACTACTTTGTAAACAGTTCTAAACAGAGGGTTCTATATCCTACGGAAAATTGGGCGATTTCCTACCCGTGAGCTACTCAAGTCTATTGTGAAAACGATCCTATGTAAGTACGGTTTGATTATTCTTCTTTAAACCCTTCTATCGTGATAACAGTTCAATTCTATTCTCGCAATATTCTTCTAAGTATCTAATACTTATTCTTATACTACTACAGAAGTATTCTCTAATTCAAAAGAGGTTAGGATTAGTTACCCTGTAAGCCCAATAATATCCTAGATAAAGTCGCTGAGCAAGGTTTTGCTCCTAAGTTGTATGCTCAGGAAACCTTAGAAGTTCTTCACAACTTCTACTAAGTACTAAGGGATTTGAGCTAGGTATTTTGGGCATTATAACAATACTAGAAGACAACTTTTCTACCAAGGAGGAGGGGTAGATTTTGGCTAGGCAGTGGGCCTCGGCCAAACTTCAAAAGGGAGGGGGTGTTTGGGCGAAAGGCTACAAAGGGAGAGGAGGGATTTTTAGACTTGGAAGCTTTTGTGGATGAAGAACTCTTCATCTCAAGAGTGGTATTTATAGGTCAAGGATGGCCAACCAAGGGCCAAGATGTAGCCAAGTGCTAGGCAAGTGTAAGGTCAAGATTAGGGCAAGTGTCCTTGGCCAACTTGCACACAAAATATCCTACCTAATCCTTGACTTGTGCAAAGGCACAAAAACGTGCACTTCATTGTCCAATTCGTCCAATGGACGATTTCAAGTCCACCAATGGAGGTGCCGTCGCCTCCCGTTGGTCCAAAATGTTTCGTCTCTCGGAAAAATCCGCAAAATTAGAAATGGCATAGCCGAATTTACCCTACGAAAGTCGTGGAAGCGTTTCGGAAAACTATTCGCTTTGTGAGTTGTGCCCAAAAATCGCCCAAGGCCTAAACATTAAGGCCAAACTTTTGACGTATTCCTTACGCATATACTCTGGAAATACGGGGTATAACATTCTCCCCTCCTTAGAAACATTCGTCCCGAATGTTCCTTCCCAAGACAGATAACGATAAGGTTCTTCATAACTTAACAGTTTGCAAAAGCCACACACGGCCACAAAACAACACTTAGGCAAAAACGATAACGAAAATTTACAAGTAGGAAAGTGAATTACCTGGAGGTGTGGGGAATAGGTGAGGATACCTCCGCCTCATGTCCTCCTCAGCTTCCCACGTCATCTCCTCCCTAAGCTTGTTCCGCCACAAGACTTTGACGGCCACATCCTTGGTCCGCAGACGCCTAACCTGACGATCGACTATCGCTATGGGAATCTCCTCATACGATAACCCCTCGGTCACCTGGACATCGTCAATCGGGTGTACCCTAGATGGATCCCCGATACATCTCCTCAGCATAGATACGTGAAACACCGGATGCACTGCCTCCAGATCGGACGGCAGATCCAACTCGTAGGCAACCTTGCCTACCTCGCGACAATGAAACGCCCAATGTACCTTGGCCGAGTTTCTTCTTCCCGAATCTCATCACACCCTTCATGGGTGACACCTTTAGGAAAACCCAATCATGAACCTCGAACTCAAGATGCCGACGACGATGATCTCGTGATACGACTTCGCCGACTCGAGTCATCAATAGCCGCCTCGGATAAGCTTCACCTTATCCATCGCTCACGCACCAAATCTGGTCCCACTAGCCGCACTCGCCCACATCGAACCAACCCATAGGCGATCTGCACTTCCTCCCATACAAGGCCTCATAAGGCGCCATCCGAATACCGAGTGGTAGCTATTATTGTACGGAACTCAACTAGAGGCAAATGATCCTCCCAACTACCGAAGTCGATAACACAAAGCTCGCAAAGATATCCTCAAGAGTCGGATAGTCGCGCCCGTCCGTCTGCTGTGGATGGAATGCGATTTCGTGCTCACCGCGCCCCTAAACCTCTCTCGAAAGACCTCAGAAGTTAGCCGTAAACCGGGCTCCTCCATGCGATATGATCAGTAGGGACTCATGCGATCGACGATCTCTGATGTAAAGTCCGCATAATCCTCGGTACCAAAAGTCGCCCCGACGGAAGAAAGTGGGCTGATTTCGTCAGCCTGTCGACGATAACCCATATAGAATCATGTATCCTCTGAGTGCGAGGTAATCCTGTGATAAAATACATGTTGATTACCTCCCACTTCCAGGTCGGGATCTCTATCGCCTGCAACAAACCACCAGGCCTCTGGTGCTCTACCTTCACCTGCTGACAACATGGGCACTGAGCTACGAACTCTGCAACGTCCCTCTTCAAGCATCCCACCAATACACAGATCTAAGGTCGTGGTACATCTTGGTCGACCGGATGGATAGTAACGCTACCGTGTGCTTCCCAAGAACTCGCCAAGTCCAAACATCCGAACACACACCGCCCTCAAACCTTAGCACCCCATCGTGCTACTTCAAAGGACCCTTGCCCTCACGAAGAGTTGTATCCCGATATCGAATCAAAGCCGATCTCGAATTGCCTCTTCACCTCGACGATGATGGAAGACTCGGCAACCTCACGAACTCTAACCCCATCGCTATCGTAATCAATCAAACGGACACCAAGGCTCGCTAATCGATGCAAATCACGAACCATGTCCCTCCTCTCTAGTCGCACATCCGATAGGCTCCCATCGACCTACGACTAAGAGCATCCGCCACAACATGGCCTTCCCCGTGGTACAGATATCAACATCATAATCCTTAAGCAACTCTAACCACCGTCTCGCCGTAAGTTCAGCTCCTCTGGTGAAGATATACCGAGGCTCTTGTGGTCTAAAAATATCCACGTGAACCCCATACAAATAGTGCCTCGGATCTTCAAAGCGTGAATCACAGCTGCCAACTCCAAATCATGGGTGGGGTAGTTCCTCTCATGTTTCTTCAGCTGTCGGGATGCATATGCTATAACCCTGCCATGCTGCATCAACACACATCCCAACCCGATGCCTGACGCATCACAATACACGACATAACCATCCGACCTCGGAAGAGTAAGAACGGGCGGCCGCCTTCTTTCAAGAATCGAAACCCCGCCACAAGCATCACCATCAAACTTGGCCGCCTTCCGAGTCACCTAGTCAATGGTGCGTAGATAGAAGCAAACTTCTCCACGAACCGCCGATAATATCCTGCAAGGCCCGTAAAATCGCGAACCTCTCGGAGTAAGAGGTTCAGGCCAAGTCTCGATCGCTTCGATCTTGCCAGATCCACTCGAATGCCATCACCCATAATATGCCCAAGAAACGCCATCAAGTCAACCAAAACTCACATTTGGAAAACTTGGCGTACAATCGCTGGTCTCGAGAATCACAAGACAGCCTCAAATGCTCCGCATGCTCTCGCCCGAGCGAATAAACCAAGATATCATCAATGAACACTATCACAAACGTGTCCAAAATGGTTTGAACACTCGGTTCATCAAATCCATGAATACCACGAGCATCGTCAACCCAAAAGACATGACCCTGAACTCATAATGCCCGTACCGGGTCCTGAATGCAGTCCTAGGGACATCTACCTCTCTGACTCGCACCTGATGATAGCCCGACCGTAGATCAATCTTGGAGAAGCATCTCGCACCCTGCAACTGGTCGAACAAATCATCAATCCTGGGAAGGGGGTATTCGTTTAATGGTCACCTTGTTCACCGTCAGAATCAACACACATGCGCAGCGTCCCGTCCTTCTTCTTCACGAACAATACCGGCGCTCCCCAGGGAGAAACACTAGGCCTGATGAAGCCCTTCTCCAGCAAATCTCTAAGTTGATCCTTCAGCTCTCTCAACTCGGCAGGTGCCATTCTGTATGGCGGAATGGAAATAGGCCGAGTGTCTAGCAATATGTCAATACAAAACTAAATCTCCCTCTCAGGAGGGATACCCGGGAGGTCGTCGAAACACGCCCGGGAACTCTCTCGACTACCGAATCGACGAAAATCTGGTACCGCAGCCTTGAGATCAAACACCCGAACGAGATGGTAGATATACCCTTCTCGCACCATCTTCCTAGCCTTGAGGTAGGAAATAAACCTACCCCTGGCGATACCGTGCTCTCCCACTCAACAACCGGCCTCAGAAACTGGAACTGCATTACTTCTCTCTGCGGTCTACATTGGCGTAGCAAGCTAGCCAATCCATCCCCGTGATCACGCCGTCAATCATCTCCAACTCTATCAAGTCGGCCAGGTCCGACGATCAGAATGGTCACAGACAAGCTCTATATACCCGCCGAGCTACCACCGAATCACCCATGGCGTAGCTACCTCGAAAGTGGTCTATGGACTCGTGCTCTATCCCTATCCTACTAGCAACAAGGGAGATATATAGGACAGAGTAGAACCCGGATCTATCAAAGCATACACATCAAACCAAGAAACTGATAAGGTACCTGTGACGACATCAGGTGAGGCCTCCTGATCCTCAGCTGGACAAAGCATAAATGCGGTTCTGAGGACCGCTAGAACTGGGACCCGTACACGACCGCCGCGACCGGGTCCATGAGTACCTTGCCCTCCGTGGCAGTAATCGCTTGGGATGAAGAAGACCGGCAAAGAACTCAGAAGTCGACCTTACCATCAAGATCGCTTGGTCGACAAGCCGTGATAGTGACCTTCGCCACACAATCAAACAAGCTCCGTAGCACCACAACTCCCGGCGGATCGCCGTGACGCCACACCGAGGTGGTCTCGACGCCGCATTCTCGCCGCTCGACGCTCAAGTCTGGGGCCCCGGTTCGCCTCGAATATCTCCGGGCCCGGCCGAGGACGGTGCAGAGTGCTCGAGCTGGCTGTGGTGCAAATCTAGCCGCCGAGGCCGCCACCACGATAGCCACCAAAAGACTGCCGCCATGGTCTTCTTCGCCGCCGTCACAACCCGGCGTCTCTACGCCTCACATCCAAGAGCATGAGCTCGCACGCGGTAATGTCCATACCCGGCCAAGAGAAACACCCGCACATGACTCGGCCATATAGTCATCTAGCCCTGACGAGGTGCACCCTATCCTCCATAATCAAGCTACTAACGCTGGGACATATCGAGCCAATGAATCAAACTCGACATTGTACTCCCGACCAAGGCCCTCTCTCGCCTCGCCAGCAGAAAATCTATCACCGCGCCTCCTCATCTGTGGAGGCAAGAAGTGAGTGAGGAAAGCCTCTCGAGAACTCATCCTAAGTAGCCGGGACGCGTGCTCTCCCGTGATAACTCCCACAAATCAAACCAATCGATCATGCGGTATCACGCACCGACGCGAACCGGCGTCACAGACTCTCTCGAGGCCTTGATCACCCGCATGATCCTTCTCAGAGTCGACGGATGAACTCGCGATCATCCTCCGCCTCGACCAGAAAACTCGCGGCTACAACTCAAGAAATCTCGTAGCCTCAAACTATCTTCCTCGGTGCACTACCACGCGCGACCGAGCCGAGTCGAATCGAATCGCCGCGATTCACTTATCCTCGATTCGCCACAACTCTAGCCAATAGTCGGGTTATCTCTCAGACTCCTAACTCTCCGCCTGTGCCGGGACGGGAGGTGTGGGTACTGTGGTCTCGCTGGGCCGGCGGCGTCATAGAACTCGCCGTCATGCGGTATAGATCGGGCTCGAGCCCTCGTAATCCCTTGTCCGATCGCGCCTCCTCTGCCTTGCCCTTCGGGCCCGGCCTTACGTGAGGCATAATCATAGAAAGGAATACGTTAGAGGGTCCAATTTAACACCTCTAAAGCACGATCTCGAGTGAGAAGAATGGAAACCAATCCTAAATATCTTATAGCCTCGATTATTGGTGTGGTGCACAACACACCGATAATCAAGACTTACTAGATACGGTCAGAGACACTTTCCGAGGATTAATCGCTCGATACCACTTTTTGTCACGACCCATTCCGGCCCGTGGATCGTGCCTCACCGGCACCCAAGTAGTCATACATCGTAGTAATCGAAATATAAACAAGACATGAAACAGTTTATAAAATAAGACACGCTTATGTGAGAAAACGCCGCTTTTCGCATATATATATAAACATGGTTTAGCAGCTACATCCGATAATCGCATAAATACGACTACGCACTTCTAAGGAAATATACAACTATGGCGACAGGCCCCGCCATACCCCGATCAGACAAAACTATCTACAACAGGAGATCATACCCAAAGTAGAGCCTCCGAAAGGACGGAGCTCCGACACCAACGTAGATCCTAAGAATGTGGATCTAGCACTGCGCTTCTTACCGCGATGAACGCACTTCAAGGAGGTCAAGATAACAGTACTAAGTATGAAATCAGAAATACTTAAATGAAAACATATCATTTTAAAATCGTTTTGCAAGTATGTATGAAACAACCAAGGGACCGCATATAGTGCCACATCATAAACAAGAGCAACAATAGGTAAACCGTAATGTGTCTTTTCTAGGTCGCGAATGATCGAGCAGGCCAATTGCCCGTAGTATCACCATGCAAGCCTAATCTCGACTCGTAGTCCGCATAGGCCACTCACATAGGCCCGCATAGGGTACATAACCCCGCATCGAGGGTAGCTACTCGGCATCGCCCCGACTCGTAGTCCGCACGGCCACATAGACCACATGAGGTATAACCCCGCATCACTAACCTGAACTCCCGTAGCTCGCATAGGTCCTCGACCCGCATGAGGTATTCTCGAATCATGGTCCTGCATCACTGAGTCTACCCCGCGACGGAGGCGACAACCCCTAATATGTCAAGAGGTGAGTGATAGTACACTAACATAACAACTTATCTTTAAACAACATAAGCACAACAAGAATACTCTCTTATACAAACGTTACAAGACACTAACACACATAGCATCATATCATGTCTACTTATCAAACCATCTTATTATTCTTTTCACAATTCAATATAAGTCTGTTATAAACACATAGGAAAATCAAGCTTTTTATCAATCTTAAGTGGTTATACTTAACTTCCCATAAAGCTAGTATAACTCTTAAGCTTCGCTTTAAAACCAATTAGTTCTTCTGTTAAAAATGATTCAGTATTCTTTTGAAATGCTTTCAGTTCTTTATTATTCAGGCTTAAGCCGTGAGGCATTGCCGTAAGTATTATTCAGGCTTAAGTCAAAGACATTGCCGTAGTTATTATTCAGTTAACACATGTACGTCTACCGTACTATATATATATTGTAAAATATCATGCTTTATGAAGAATCACATACCTTCTCAGCGAAAACCACCTGCCAAGTTGAATATGTCGCGCGCAGAGAGTCAGCCTATAATAGTCAGACACGTCTATCAACGTTCAGACTACTTTGTAAACAGTTCTAAACAGAGGGTTCTATATCCTACGGAAAATTGGGCGATTTCCCTACCCGTGAGCTACTCAAGTCTATTGTGAAAACAAATTCTATGTAAGTACAATTTGATTATTCTTCTTTAAACCCTTCTATTGTGATAATACCAATTCAATTCTCGCAATATTCTTCTAAGTATCTAATACTTATTCTTATACTACTACAGAAGTATTCTCTAATTCAAAAGAGGGTTAGGATTAGTTACCTCGGTAAGCCCAATAATATCCTAGATAAAGTCGCACTGAGCAAGGTTTTGCTCCTAAGTTGTATGCTCCAGAAACCTTAGAAGTTCTTCACAACTTCTACTAAGTACTAAGGGATTTGAGCTAGGGTATTTTGGGCATTATAACAATACTAGAAGACAACTTTTCTACCAAGGGAGTGGGTAGATTTTGGCTAGGCAGTGGGCCCTCGCCAAACTTCAAAAGGGAGGGGGTGTTTGGACAAAAGGCTACAAAGGGAGAGGAGGGATTTTTAGACTTGAAGCTTTTGTGGATGAAGAACTCTTCATCTCAAGAGGGGTATTTATAGGTCAAGGATGGCCAACCAAGGGCCAAGATGTAGCCAAGTGCTAGGCAAGTGTAAGGTCAAGATTAGGCAAGTGTCCTTGGCCAACTTGCACACAAAATATCCTACCTAATCCTTGACTTGTGCAAAGGCACAAAAACGCGGCACTTCATTGTCCAATTCGGCCCAATGGATGATTTCAAGTCCACCAATCGAGGGTGCCAAGTGTCGCCTCCCGCTGGTCCAAAATGTTTCGCCTCCTAAAAATCCGCAAAATTAGAAATGGCATAGCCGAATTTACCCTACGAAAGTCGTGGAAACGCTTCGTCTGAAACTATTCGCTTGTGAGTTGTGCCCAAAAAATCGCCCAAGGCCTAAACTTTAAGGCCAAACTTTTCAGACGTATTCTCACGCATATACTCCGAAATACGGTATATTGGTATGGGCCCCGTCCCGCCATTGTTGTCATATCATTCTTAGAGGTCTCAGAGTAATCGCTGTGGGAAGAGTTGTAAAAGGGATGTAATCGTCGATTCAAGTTTTTATATATATATTTATGCCGAAAGGCAACTTTTCTCAGATAAACTGTTTCTCACTTCACATTATTTCATGTCTTGTTTTATATTCCGCTGATTACTCTGATGTATGTCTACTTGGGTGCCCGGTAGGCACTACCACGCCCGGTTCGGTCGACAATGTGGATAAGGTGAAGCTTATCCGTAAGAGGTTATTAGCACTCGAGTCACCGTAAGTCGCATGCGTAATCGGCCGACGCTGGAGTTCAGCCGACGTGGGTCTTCTTGAAGGTACCACCCCGGAAGGGTGTAACAAGATTTGGAAAGCAGGGGAAACTTAGCCCGAGGTACTTTGGGCCTTTTCCGATCGTTGTAGAATAAGGCCAGGTTGCCTATAAGTTAGACTGTCGTCCGACTTAGGAGACAGTACGTCCGGTATTCCCTGTTGCTATGTTTCGGAAGAGTATCGGAGATCCATCCAGAGTGTTCCCAGTTAATGATGACCAATTGGAGATAGTAAATCCAAGGTGTTGGAAACTGAAGCAATGACGGAAGTACGGTACGTGTACTAGAAAGAGTTCGGGTGTACAAGAAGGGTACGACGAGTAAGAAAGGAAGCGAACATGTGTTATGAGAACGGAAGTGATCATTTCTTTTGTGAAATGAAGATGCGAAGGGAGTATTCTGTAGACCATGGGTGGGAGCTTTTTGTGACGTTAGAGGTGATTCCTCGTGGGCTCAGATTGAGTTTTGCGCACATGTTATAGCCATTGGTGGCATGATCGGTTTTGTAAGTGTAGTAGTGGAGATTATACTGGCGCAGGCGTGTTTGGGGACTTAGAAGGAACATTCGGGACGAATGTTTCTAAGGGGGGAAGAATGTTACACCTCGTAGTTCCAGGGAATGTATGTGAGGAAGTACGTGCGAGAATACGACAGTAATATTGGAAAGAAGGAAAGGTGTGATTTTTCGACGAAAAAGTTTCCGGCTTTTGTGAAGGAAAAAGGTTCGTTAATGGGAATTGGATTCCCGGTTTTGGTATTCGGGCTTCTGGGATTATTTTAGAATTTCGGATTTATATTTCCGGAATTGGTCACGTGGGGCCCACAGGAGGAATTTACGGTTTGTGGGGCCCACTTTATTTTTGGATTTTTGGCATTACGGATATTTTCGGAAGATGAAATATTTTGGACCAATAGGAGGGCGACATGTGGCACCCTTAGGTGGCTTTGGTTGGACGAAAATGTAGGTAAGTGGCCAAGTCAATAAGTCAAGTCTTGCAAGTTTTGTTTTTGGGATAGTGGGAGTAGGTTTGGACGTTTTTTGTGGAGCAAGTGGATGGCCACATGGCTCATTGTTGTGGTGGACATATGTCCCAATGTTGTGGTGGACATATGTCCCAATTTTGTGGTGGACACTTGGTGGAAGACTCCACTCACACAAGCAACCCAATCTTCACCCTCTATTTGCTTTAATCTCGCCATCAAGGTTCTATAAATACCCCTTAAGGTCAAGACTTCTTCCTCCACTTAACCATTGTTCCAAGTCTCAAAACTCCTCCCCTTTAAGTAGCTCGCCCAAACACCCTCCCCTTCCTTGTTGTTCTTGCTAAATACCCCCTTGGTAGAAAAATTGTCTTCAAGTATAATTACTATTCCAAAATACCTTAGCCTAAATCCCTTGTTATATTCCAAAGTTACCTCTATACTAAAGCCCGAAAATACTATTTTATTTCCTTTAGTCACCAAAACGAAACCCTAGGAAAAATCTTCATAGTTGGTTGAAGTATTAAGTAGAAGTTGTTTAGAAACTTCTGAGGGTTTCTGGGAGCTATCGGAGCGTGCAAATTAGGAGCTAAACGTTGTTCAGGATCGATATTTAATCTTGGATAATTTTGGGCATATCGAGGTAAATATCTTTGTCCTTCTATTGTAATTGGAGATTACATATTGTAGTAATTTAGAATTAAGTATAAGATCTATTGAAGGATGGTATAAAAGAAGAGAATTGAACTGTACTTACATAGGACTGTATTTATAGTAGACTTGTGTAGTTTGACGGGTAGGGAAATGCTGCCCAATTTTTCGTAGAATAGAGAACCTTCTGCTTAGAATATTCTACGAAGTAGTCTAGACGTTGATAGACGTATTTGACTATTATAGGTTGATACTCTGCGCGCGACATATTCGACTTGGCAGGTAGATTGAGCCGAGGAGGTATGTGATTCTTCCTATACTCTTGAGCATGATTGGTTGTAAACTATATAGTACGGTAGCCGTACGAGGGTGAAATGAATTTGGGTTATTTAAAACATAAAGTGTTATAATAGCTTTATGGGAAGTTAGTTATAACGACTTTATGAAGTTAAAATAAGAGACTTTACTAATAAACGACTTGATTTAAGTATGTGTTACTTGTTTTAAAAAGAGTAATTTACGGGGTTTTAAAAGTATACTTGATATTGTCTTAAAAACTATAAAGCACTTGGTTTAAAAAGTATAGAGTACTTGATTTTAAAAGTTTTGTAAGGATTTTCTGAAAGGTGTAGTAATTGGGTTTGAAAAGAAAATGTGTTTGATACTACGAGTGATAGTATCGTATGGCTTTTACGTAAAAAGAGGTCTTTTGGAAAAAATGAAAGTATATAGTATTTTGGGGTTGAAACCCGGATTGTTGACATAAAATAAAAGTTCCTTAAACTTGCCTATGCTTGTGGTGATAGCTTTGTTGTGGTGCAAGTGTTTGATTTTGTGCTACCGTGTCTCTCGTGGAGGCCGACTATTTGATTGATTGTTGGACATCGACGCGCTGGATGGTCCACAGTATCGCCCACTTTGAGTATTATCCGGTTATTTCTTTTGGACATATCGACACGACGAGTGGCCCACGAGTACGCGCCCACTTTGAGTATTATCTTGTTATTTTCTTTGGACATACCGACACGATGGGTGGCCCACGTATGCGCCCGAGGATGGTTTCATGGCCATGCTTATACCGAGGTAAGATGTCGGCATGCGGTCATTGTGAGGGTTAAATCCTCGTTATGTTATTAGTCCATGGACCGCTAATCCATGAAGCTTGCCGCGGTGACGAACAATCACGGGATTGATTTGTACGTGTGGTTACAGGCACACTTTAGATACTTGTCCTGGTCATTTCTCGTGTATCGGCAGGCTCTGGTAGATAGCTTAATATACTTTCCACGGTCATATCTCGTGAGACGGTAGGCTATTGTACGCTAGCTTTAGATATTTTCCTCGGCCAGTTGCGTGGCTGGTTTGGATCTGGTAGTTGGCTTCCGTACCTTGCCCGTGAAGTTTTATGACTAGCCTTCGGATCTGGTAGTTGGCTACTCTACTTGGCCCAATCGGTTTAATGACGACGCAGTGGTCTAGTGTTCAGTTCACATACGGGTGTTGTTTTACATCATGTATCTGCCGTAATGAGAATGGGTTCCACGCATGATTGATATTACGGGCGTGAGACCCATAGTTATGCGCGAGTGATTATTTTTGAGGATATCGCCCCCTTACTTGACATAATCATACTTATTGCGAAATGATTTTATAAAATGATGAAGTGTGATTTCATTACTGTATTTTTCAGTTTCACATACTTGGTACCGTTGCTCGACCTCCCGGGCCGTTCATGCCGCAGTAGAGGTACACCGCTTGTTGATCCTCGCTCATAGGATCGCAGTCAGCGTTGGGAAGCTCCGCTTTCTCGAGGCTTATCTTTTGGTATAGTCCCCACACCGTAGGTACTTGTACATTCGTGGGTATGGCGGCCCCGTCCCGCCATAGTTGTTGTTACATTCTTGAGGTCCGTAGTAATCGCTGGCGTGGTTGTAAAGGATTGTAATCGTTTCGTTATATTGTATATACATAAAGGTGACCGCTTTGGTTAACTCGCTTATCTTGTATCTTGTTTCCTGTTTAAGTTTTTATTTCCGCTGATTTTCTCTGATGTTGTATCACTAGGGTGCCCGGGGTAAGGCACCAGTCGCGGGCCCGAGGTCGGGTCGTGACACCTGGTTCAGCATTTGAGATGGCTCCAATTTTCCGGAGCTTGTCGTCATGGTTATGTATTTGGAGCCAAGTTGACTTGGCTAAGTTACGACACAAATGAGAATAAGTATCCAACAAGCCACTGCAGCGTTAATAAAGGAAAATGTAATGACAATCAATTAAGTTAAAATGAGTAGAATTCTCCATCTGCATAGAAGCTAAGATAAGACAAAATGGTATTACATTTTCTAGATCATGACTACTTGATTAAGATCGTTATAAATAAGTATAACTTATTCACAACGCACCAAAGTATATGTTACTTAATTTATAAGAATTTACGTATGAAGTTTTAAGACTATGAACCTAAAATTTTTAAAAGGTTAAGAGACTTTATTTTTCAAGTTACGGGACTTGATTCTTAAAGGAAGAAATGAATTGATTTACAAGTATAGTGTCACGACCCGACCCCTGGCCGCGACTAGTGCCCTACCGGGCACCCTTCTTTTCATACAACATAATAAACTGCGGAAGATAAATAACACTTTTTTTTTAAACTAAGTCCAAGCCGATAAGGCTGCCATAACATAAAAATTACCCGAAAGGGTCTACACTGTTTAACAATGTAAAAACAACTCTAGCCAGTCCAGCCCACAGATGAATACAGACCTCTAAGATTTGGACAAATGCTATGATGGGACAAGGACCCGCCGTACCCCTGAATATACATAACCATGATGACAAGCTCCGGAACATTGGAGCCATCTCAAAATGCTGAACCAGGATCCTAAGCTCGCGGATCCACAACTGTGTACCTAAACCTGCGGACATGAACGCAGCCTCGGCGGGGTCGCATAACAAAATTTAATATGGAACGGAAAATAAGGTACAAGAATAAATCATAATCAGACAAAAGAATGACAGGGGCAAGTATAAAGAAAGGGTAAATACCAAATCCTACCGTGTCATTTCCATCTCGTGAACTTAATCGTACCTTATTATCTTTTCTCATTTTTCCATAAGAGTATAGTCAAATTCTTACGTACATTCTTAAGAAAACTCATCAAGTTCATAAACATATAACTTACGTATCTTGCATAACCTAATCCGTCCCTTTATGGAGGAACGCCTATACTGTCGGCCCAATCTGGGACGCGATAGAGTCACATAAGTCTGCCCATAAAGGTATACTGCCCGGCCCTATCTGGGACGCGATAAAATCACATAAGTCTGCCCATAAAGGTATACTGCATAAAAATTATCCTAAGTTCTTACCAAGTCTTATGGGGGATGTTGGTAAGAGTCGTTAGGAGGTATTTGAAGCCAAGTTGACTTGGCTAAGTTACGACACAAATGAGAATAAGAATCGAACAAGCCACTGCAGCGTTAATAAAGGAAAATGTAATGACAATCAATTAAGTTAAAATGAGTAGAATTCTCCATCTGCATAGAAGCTAAGATAAGACAAAATTGTATTACATTTTCTAGATCATGGCTACTCGATTAAGATCGTTATAAATAAGTATAACTTATTCACAACGCACCAAAGTATATGTTACTTAATTTATAAGAATTTACGTATGAAGTTTTAAGACTATGAACATCAAATTTTTAAAGGGTTAAGGGACTTTATTTTTCAAGTTATGGGACTTGATTCTTAAAGGAAGAAATGAATTGATTTAAAAGTATAGAATACTTGATTTGGAAAGAATTGATTTCTTGCCATTTTAAAGATAAGAGACTTGATTTCTAAAAGTTAAAGAAGCTTGATTTCAAAAGTTAAGAGACTTGAAGTATTTTGAAAGCTATGTGATTTGATTTGAAAGTATAAGTCTCTTGGTTATAAAAGGAATGAATTTGTCTAAGACATAAAGAGTTATAACGGCTTTATGGGAAGTTGGTTATAACAAATTTATGGAAGACTAAAAGAATGGTTTTCTTCAGTAATGTAAGCAAAGAAATGATTTGAAATAAAGAAGGGAAAATTGTTTTAAAGGTACCAATTGCTTAAGGTTTTTAAGAAAGAAGTCACTTGATTTAGAAGCCGATAAATGTATTTCTAAAAGGTATTGTGACTTGTCTTGAAAAGTAGATATGACTTGATACTACGGTTATTAGTATCTTGGAAGTTTTATTTGAAAAAGAGTCATTTTAAAGGAGTAGAGGGACGTAGTACATTGGGTTAAATTCGGATTTTATAATGACATTATCGCGTCCCTAAACGGGCCGGGCGATACCTTTACGGGCGGACTATATGACATTATCGCGTCCCGAAATGGGCCGCAATATACCTTTATGGGCGACTATATGACATTATCGCCCCGTAAATGGGCCGGCAAGATACCTTATGGGAAGACTATATGACATTATCGCCCCGTAAATGGGCCGGCAAGATACCTTTATGGGCGAACTATATGACATTATCGCCCCGTAAATGGGCCGGCAAGATACTTTATGGCGTACTATATGACATTATCGCGCCCTGCAAATTGGCCGGCAAGATACCTTATGGGCGACTATATGACATTATCGCGTCCCCGAAATGGGTCGCGGTTGTCACGACCCGACCGGGGCGCGATCGTGCCTTACGGGCACCCTGCTCGTATACATCGTGAGAATAGCAATGAACATACACAACATAAACACATGTAAAAAAACGCGTGCTAGCCGATCAGCCGCTTCCATAATATAAACATAATCAAAGTGCATAACTCGGCCTCACACCAACCACATGTGAATACTGCACCTCTAGAATAACAATCGAACAATCATGGCGACAGGCCCCGCCATACCCCAATATACATGACCCATCGCTCGTGGAAACTGCATCAGAGATAAGCCTCCGAGCAAATAGAGCTTTTCAAAATCAACCGAGATCCTATGAGCAAGGATCACCAACTGGTACCTAAAACTACGGGCATGACGCAGCCCCGGGGTCAAGACAACAAAAATCGAATATGGAATAGAATATAACGCATAAGAAACAAATCATAATCAGACAAAAGAATGACAGATGTATAAAAAGTACATACGGATCCTGCGTGTCATTACCACTTATGAACTTAATCGTACTTATTATCTTTTCCCATTTTCAATAAAAGTTATAGTCACACTCTTATGTACATGATTAGGAAAATCATTAAGTTCATTACTATAAAACTTACTTATCTTTCATAACACAATCCGACCTTTTATGGAGGGACGATATACTACCCGCCAATCCAGACGCGATCAAGTCACACAAAATAGCAAAGTGTGGCCGTGGAATCCCCATCACCGCCGATACTATAAGTGTAAAATATAACCACGTGACGCGCCGTGGCATCCCACCTCACCGCTTGGCGCATACATACACAATACATATATATATATCTCTGCTCGTGGAATCCTACATCACCGCCGATACTATAAGTGTAAAATATAAACATGGGTCTCATGCCCATAACATCAATCAAGGTGGTATAACGCCTTGGGGTTACCCTCATTTATACTCTTACCCGGAGCGGTGGTATAGCGTCTTGGGGTTTACCCTCACCGTACTCTTACCCGGAGAAGGTGGTAAAGCGGTGGTATAGCGTCTTGGGGTTTACCCTCATCGACATTTTACCCTCGAGAAGGTGGTATAACGTCTTGGGGGTTTACCCCTCATTTATACTCTTACCCTATCTCGACCGACCATCTAACAATACATAAGCACTATCATGTCCTTTATAAAAAATCCGGGAATTTAACCCAAGTACTCCAAATAACGGAAGCATACCCGTGGAATCCCACATCACTGTCGGTACGTCCAAGTAACTTACAACAAGACAATGCCTCCAACCGAGAGTCGCGGCAACGTAATAAAACATAATACTTGCACTCAAAGGCTATCACCAGCACATATAGGCTAATTCTCAATTAACCAAGCCAAATTACTTATCAAGGCACACATAGGATAATTCTCATTTAACAAGTCAAAGTACTTATCAGGGCACAAATAGAATAATTCTTATTTAACAAGCCAAAGTACTTATCAGGGCACAAATAGAATAATTCTCATTTAACAAGCCAAAGTACTTATCAGGGCACAAATAGAATAATTCTCATTTAACAAGCCAAAGTACATATCAGGGCACAAATAGAATAATTCTCATTTAACAAGCCAAAGTACTTATCAGGGCACAAATAGAATAATTCTCATTTAACAAGCCAAAGTACTTATCAGGGCACAAATAGAATAATTCTCATTTAACAAGCCAAAGTACTTATCGAGGCACAAATAGAATAATTCTCATTTAACAAGCCAAAGTACTTATCAGGCACAAATAGAATAATTCTCATTTAACAAGCCAAAGTACTTATCAGGCACAAATAGAATAATTCTCATTTAACAAGCCAAAGTACTTATCAGTGGCACAAATAGAATAATTCTCATTTAACAAGCCAAAGTACTTATCGTAGGCACAAATAGAATAATTCTCATTTAACAAGCCAAAGTACTTATCAGGGCACAAATAGAATATTCTCATTTAACAAGCCAAAGTACTTATCAGGGCACAAATAGAATAATTCTCATTTAACAAGCCAAAGTACTTATCAGGGCACAAATAGAATAATTCTCATTTAACAAGCCAAAGTACTTATCAGGGCACAAATAGAATAATTCTCATTTAACAAGCCAAAGTACTTATCAGGGCACAAATAGAATAATTCTCATTTAACAAGCCAAAGTACTTATCAAGGCACACTTAGACTAATTCTCAATTAATCAAGCCAAAGTACTACGTACGTACATTCTTTTCAAAAGACTCCTTTCCAAATAAAACTTCCCCGATACTAACAACCGTAGTATCAAGTACTATCCACCTTTCAAGTCAAGTCACAATACCTTTTTAGAAATACAATTACCGGCTTCTAAATCAAGTGACTTCTTTATTAAAAACCTTAAGCAATTGGTACCTTTAAAACAATTTGCCCTTCCTTAATACAAGTTATTTCTTTGATTACTTCATTAGAGAAAACCATTCTCTTAACCTTCCATAAAGCCGTTATAACCAACTTCCCATAAAGCCGTTATAACCCTTTATGGTTTAGACCAACACGTTCCTTTTATAACCAAGAGACTTCTACTTTTTGAAACCAAGTATTATATCCTTTCAAATCAATTCTCATAACTTGCAAGAATACAATTAGTCTCTTAACCTTTAGAAAACAAGTGACTCCTTTTATTATAAAACCTTAGGCAATTTATGCCTTAAAAACAAGTTGCCTTTTTACTAAAATCAAGTCATTTATCTTTCCATAAAGCAAATATAACCAACTTCCCATAAAGCCGTTATATTCACTTTATACCTTAGCCAAAAACAATTTCCTATCCAAGGGACTTATACGTTTTAAAACGGAACAAGTATCACATACTTCAAAACTCTTCAAGTCCCTTAACTTAATAAAACTTAAGACATCCTTTATTCTTTCAAAGAGGTGAGTTAATCTCCTAACTCACCCGACTTGGCTATTCATAAAACTAGTAAAGGATATCAAGGTGAGGTACGTCCACCGTACTACATACGTGCAACTAGTCATGCTCAAAGATAGGAAAAGTTCTACATAGAGTAAATCACACAACTACCTCTTAACTTCTAAGAGTGGAAGGAAACATGAAAAGATACCACCGGTATATTCCATACATAGAATTATGCCAAAGGAAGGAAAAGGTTCACATACCTCGCGATGATTATCGACAAGTAGCAAAATGCTCCAAAGTACTCCAACCTTGATAGTTATTCCACCCTCCAAGTAGGATACGCTATACTTAGTACTTCAACCTATGATGGTCACAATACGTCCATTAACCTCTTACTTCAACGTAGAATATTCTAAGTGCTAAGTCACTAAATTCTACGGAAAATCGGACAGCACCTCCTTTGTTTCTACTCACTTTGCCACCTTTTTCAAGGCCGAATACAATAACCAAACACGCCACATTTAAGGCCCAAACAATGAAACCAACACAGGGGTTACACGCCTACTAGGCGTGTAAAATTCCGCCACAATAGATATCAAATTAATACAACTTACTAGGCCAACTCGGCTAACTCAAGTACTACAACATCAACTCTTATCCAATTTCCATTCAATCCAAGTTATTAACATAACATGATATCGATGCGTTTGATTATAACCACTATAATCTCCAAATAATTAACATGCGGCGATTCTAATAACGACAATTGTAATCCACCTTAACATGGTCTACTTTACATTTCGGATTTTCAAGGCTACAATCAATCCATAATCCTTATAAACTTCAACACATATACATCATGCTAGCAACAAGTAAAGCTAACAACAATATAAGAAATCTTGTAATACTTTCAAGGAACAAGATTATACCTCCACGAATCTTAATCAAATCTTCAACCAAGTCGCTCCTTAGCAACTTAGAGACTCTTCAAGACACTTCAATCCGCTACTTGAGACCCTTAGAACCATACCAACAACTTTCCTTCAAACTTTCAATCCAAAACCTAGAAAGCAACTAGGTTTTCACTTTGCGACTAATACGAAAACTATCTTTTTCTGAAATTTTTCTATTGAGATACACTTACAATACACTCATGAACCTTGGTTTAAAGTGTGGAGCTCAATGATCAAGAAACAAAAAAAAAATTGTGAAGAGAGGGGCAAACCCGAGAGCTCTACTATGAGTTCTTCAAATTTTTCAAGAAATTTTCTAAGTGTTTAAGCTTGTCTACTACTACTAGTATTATATAGTGTAATGTAGGGTCAAGATGCAAACAATTGGGTGGTTTGGATGATCTCTTATAAAATATCAAGGCTTGTGGGACCTTTGACTTTGGTCAAGATTGTCAAGCTTCACTACTTGCAAGACTTAGTCATCCAAGACTATGGTCAATGACCATATTGGCCATGCCTAAATCGTCCAAGGCATCATAAGGGGGGTGACACGTGTCGCCCTTTCATTCGTCACCATACTACGTTTTCCGACAATTTCACAATTCCGATAAATTTTTACAAGTCTCAAATCTTAACACTTGCGAGTTCTTACGTACGTTCTTAAAGCATGTCCCTGCATACGGTGTAACGGTATACCTCTATGGGCGGACTTATGTGACTTTATCGCCCCAGTTACAGGCGGTATGGCGTCCTCCATAAAGGCCCGGATTATGTTATGCAAGGTAAGTAAGTTATATGGTAATGAACTTGACGGTTTTTCCTAAGCATGTACGTAAGAATGTGACTATAACCTTTATGTAAAAATGGGAAAAGATAATAAGGTACGATTAAGTTCACGAGATGGTAATGACACGGTAGGATCTGGTATTTACTTTTTTTTATACTTGCCCCTGTCATTCTTTTGTACAGTTATGATTTGTTTACTATACCATATTTTCCGTTCCATATTTGGTACCTGTTATGCGACCCTTCGGGCTGCGTTCATGTCCACGAGTTTAGGTATACGCTATGGATCCATGAGCTTAGGATCCTGGTTCAAAGATTTGAGATGGCTCTAATGTTCGAGCTTGTCGTCGTGGTTATGTATATTCAAGCGGTACACGGGCCTTGTCCCGTCATAGCATTTGTCCAAATCTTAGGTGCAGATTCATCCATGGGCCGGATGGCTAGAGTTGTTTTTACATTTTTAAGCAGTGTAGACCTTTCGTAATTTTTATGTTATGGCACTTTATCGGCTGGCCTTAGTTTTAAAAAAATAGTGTTATTTATCTTCCGCAGATTTATTATGTTGTATGAGTATAAGGGTGCCTGTAGGGGCACCGATGCGCCCGGTCGGGTCGTGACAAAAGTGGTATCAGAGCAGTTAGTCCTCGGAAAGTGTCTACAGACCGTGTCTAGTAGAGTCTTGATTAGCGGTGTGTTGTGCACCACATCTATAATCAGGAGGCTGCAGGACATTTAGGATTGGTTTCCATTCTTCTCACTCTGAGATCGTGCGATAGAGCTGTGTTGTTAGGGTCGTCTCTCCCTAACGAGTTATGTTGATTGCAGCTACGAGAAAGGCAGCAGTGACCCAGGAAGGCCGTCTTGAGTAAAAGACTTTACGGTTAATCTTTGTCAGAGTGCATAGTATACGTGGAGTATTTGTGTGATAATTCCAGGGGTAGTTGTGATAGAAGTGGTATCTTTCATGACGTGAATTAGTAAGATTGTTCCGGATCGGGGAACGAGAGAGTTTGGCGCGATAATGGGTCAGGTTGAGGCCAGGTCGCGGGTCAACCCGCAGCCCGGAATGAGGTGGGGTTAGTTTGAGGTGGTCCCGCCAGATGGTAGGGTCACGAGGGTGCTAGGCCCAAGTTTAGGTTACCATCGTATGAGTTCGTGGATGTGTTCGACCAGAATCGGAGCGTGAAGGATGGGAATGGCCTTAAAGGAATTTGAGGCTAGAAAGATGACTGGGTTTGGGGGTAGTGACTCCAAGGTTTTGGAAACTAAAGCGACGACTGAAGTTTGGTACGTGTAATAGAAAGAGTTCAGGTGTACGAGAAGGGTACGACGAGTAAGGAAAGAAGTGAACGGGTGTTAAGAGAATGAAAGAGATCATTTTGTTGTGAAGTGAAGATGCGAAGGTCCTTTAGACCATGGGTGGAAGATTTTGTGATGTTAGAAGTGATTCCTCGTTGGCTTGGATTGGAGTTTTGCGCATATGTTATATTATGGCCAGGTGTGACATATTTGGTTTTATAAGTATAGTAGTGAAGACTATACCGGCGCGTGTATGTTTTGAGACTTAGAAGGAACATTCGGGACGAATGTTTCTAAGGGAAGAATGTTACACCTCGTATTTCAGGTATGTATGTGAGGACGCATTTGAGGATACGACAGTAATATTGGAAAGGAAGAAAGATGTGATTTTTCGACGGAAAAGTTTTCGAACTTCGTGGAGGAAAGAGGTCTATTATTGAGAATTGGATTCTCAACTTTGGTATTTAAGACTTTAAGAACTTATAAGAATTATGGAATTTATATTTTACGGATTTGGTCATGTGGGGCCCACCCGAGGAATTTTTACGTTTTGTGGGACCCACGAGGGTTACGGAATTTTATGGACGAATGGGAGGAAGACACGTGGCACCTCCCCCCACTTGGTGTTGGACGAAAATTTCAAGGGTTGGATGGTCATTTGACCTTTGTGGATGATAAGTCTTCAAGCTTGATATTTTTGACCAAGTCAACTTGCCACTTGTGTATGATCCATGTGTTCTTCATCCTAGCCACACATTTGTTTTAATCTTGACCTTCCATTGTTTTATATATACCCAAATAGTGCAAGACTAGTCTTCAACACTTAGAATTAAATCACACATTCTTGTTCTTCACTTGTGAGCTCACGGGTTGGGCAATCTTCCCACACAAAATTTTTCAATTGTTGTCCAATATTCACAAGACTTAAACCCTAGGTTCCTAAGGGTGTTGTAAGGTTATCTCAATAGAAAGATTCCGGAAAAGTGGCGTTTTCGTATTAGTCGCAAGGCGGAAACTTAAGGAGTTCTTCAACTTTGAAGTTGGAACTTGAAGATGGGTTCTTCATAGGCTTCTAAGGGGTGCTTGGAGCGGATTGGAGCTTAAGGAAAGGAGCTAAGAATTGCTAAGGAGCGACTTTGAATCTTGGAAATTTTAAGGGCTTGTAAAGGTATAATTCTTGTCGTTTTAGTAATTAAGATTACTACTTGTTGTAGCTTTGGATATTAGAAAGCATGAGGTGTTTATATTATGAAGATTGATTAGTGTTATGGATATTGGAACCCTAATCCGAAACTAGCATGTTTAGCCTTAAGATTGGAATTCAAGTTGATTCTTAGTATAAGTTGTCACATGTTATATAAAGAGGGAATTATAGTTGTTGAAGTTGTTTATGACTATGTAGCATGTTGGAATAACAACTTGTATTGAAATTGAAATTGAAAGAGAAGTAGTGTTGTTGTTAGCCGAGAATAACATTGTATAATTGGATTGTATTGTGGACTAGTTGGTAGTAATTGTGGGGCGGAATTTTACATGTATTGTTGGGCGTGTAATCCCCTTTGTATTTGCTGAATTGATTTGAGCCTTAAATGTGACGTTTGGTTATTGAATTCGGCCTTGAAAAAGGTGGCAAAGTATGTAGAAACAAAGGAAGTGCTGCCCGATTTTCAGTAGAATTTAGTGACCTTGTACTTAGAATATTCTACGAAGAGAGTTAGAGGTTAATAGACCTTTTATGACCATTATAGGTTGAAGTACTACGAGTAGCGTATTCTACTTGAAGGGTGGAAAAGGCTAGCAAGGTTATAGTACTTGGAGCATTTTGCTAATTGTCGATAATCGTCGCGAGGTATGTGAACCTCTTCCTATCTTTTCTAGCATGATGGTTGTGAACTATGTAGTACGGTAGACGTACGTGTGCTAAACAAATTTGGTTGGTTTAAAACATAAAGTGTTATAACGGCTTTATGGGAAGTTTGTTATAACAACTTTATGTAGGTAAAGAATGGTTTGTTGAAGTTTTAAAAGATAAGAGACTTGAATTATATTGGACTTGATATGAAATGTGAAGAACTTTAATTGTGTTAAAAAGTGGTAAAACCTCATTCGTGAGTAATGAGTACTTGGTCTTTAAAAGAATAAAGTTTTACTTGATTTCGGAAATGGGAATAACTATCGAACAAGCCATTGCAGCGTTAATAAAGGAAAATGTAATGACAAATAATTAATTATATTAAAACCAGTAGAAACCTCCATCTGCATAGAAGCTAAGATAAGACAAAATTGTATTACATTTTATAGATCATGGCTACTTTAATAAGAATCATTATAAACAAGTATTGTTTTCTTAAATTCCAAAGTAAGGAACTTGATTTCTAAAAGAAAAGAGACTTGAGAATTTGAAGTGTTTTGGTTTAAAGAAAGGCATGGTTTTGTCTTAAATTGGTTTAAAACATAAAATGTTATAATAGCTTTATGGGAAGTTAGTTTATAACGACTTTATGAAAACAAAAGAATGATTTTAGTATTGGATTTAAAATGGTAACTTGATTTTGGGAAAAGAGAAGTAACTTGAGTTTAATGGTATAAGTAACTTGTTTTCAAATATCGAACTTTTCTTGATGGAAAAGTATAAGTGGCTTGGTTTTAAAAGGTAGGAGTACCTTGATCTTAAAAGAGTTAGTTACTTGGGTTTTAAAAGTATATTTGACGTTGTTTTAAAAGTGTAAGCCACTTGGTTTAAAAAGTATAAAGTACGTGATTTAAACATGAACGTGTTTGGTACTACGGATAATAGTATCGAGTTATTTTACGTAAAAAAGAGATCTTTTTGAAAGGATTAAAGTATGTAGTACTTTGGGGTTAAAACCCGGACTTTGACATAAAATGAAAGTACCTTGAGTTGTGTGTAACTTGCCTATGTTTGCGTGTGATAGCCTTGTTGTGAAAGTGTTGTATCCTTATGTTACCGCTGCCTCTCATGGAGGCCGGTCATGTTATTCTTGATTGATGGACATACCGACACGACGGGGTGGCCCACGTATGCTTCCACTAGAGTGTTGTCTTGTTATATCCTTGGACCGCCGACACGTTGGGTGGCCCACTGTATGGTTCCATTAGGATTGTTGTTCCATGGACTAGCTCTCCACGAGGTTTACCGATTCGCTCGTATCCGGTAGCTAGCCCTCGATTGCCTTGCCGCTGCCGATGCAGTTGGTTCGGTAGTTGGCTTTCGACTTGCCCGATCAGTTCTTGATAGTGTCATTCCATGGACCACCTCCACGGGTTTTACCGATTCGGCCTCGTATCCGTGGTCGCTCGTACTTGCCCCTTGCCGTGGCTGATTCGGCCGTATCCGTAGTTAGCCTTCGACTTGCCCTGCTCGGTTTGTGGTGAAGTCTCGTGATCACGGCTGGTATCCGTAGTTAGCTCAGATTTGCCCCCATCACGTGACGCGCCTCGTATCCGTAGTTGGCTTCGTTGCCCATGTCGCCTTCGTGGTATGGTTATATAGTATTGTTAGTACGGCTTTGGTATCCGGTAGTTGGCTTTCGTACTTGCCCGTCCGCTTGATGACGCGGCTTTGGTATCCGTAGTTAGCCTTCGTACTTTCCGTCACGGTTTATGACACAGTGGGACTGGTGTTCAAGAGTACTCTTGGTGTTGTTATATCATGCATCGCCGGTGAGGAAGGAATTCCACGCATGATTGATGTGGGCGTGAGACCCATTGTTATAGTTTGAGTGATGACTTTGAGCGCGAGTCCATGACTTGACATGATCGCCATATGTCAGGTATCGTAGTTTGGTTATCATACATGTCTCCCGCTTTATATAGACTATTATGATTTCATTTACAGATTTTCGCCACATACTTGGTACTGTTAGATCGACCTCCTTCGCGGGGCTGCGTCATGCCGCAGTAGAGGTACACGATTGTTGATCCTCGCCAGGATCACGCTCATTGTCGAAGCTCCGCTTTCTCGAGGCTTATCTTTCGTATAGTCCCCTGTTGTAGTACTTACATTCGAGGTATGGCGGCCGTCCGTCGTAGTTGTGGTTACATTCTTAGGTCCGTAGTATCGTTGTGTCTGTGGTTTGTAAAAGGATATAACTGTTCAGGTATATATATGTGCAGAAAGGTAACCGTTTTGGTTAGCCTATTTCTTATTTTATCTTGTTTCATGTTTAAGTTTTTATTTCCGCTGATTTTCTCTGATTTTGTATCACTAGGGTGACCGGGGTAAGGCACCAGTCACGGGCCCGAGGTCGGGTCGTGATATCAAGTTACTTCTCCTTTTCCAAAATCAAATCGTTTATAAACTAAGTCTCTTATCTTTCAAGATCAAGTCTCTTAATTCTCAAAATTAAGTCTCTTATCGTTTTAGAATAATCAAGCCATTCTTTTATCTTCATAAAGTTGCTATAACTAACTTCCCATAAAGCTATTATAACACTTTATATTTTAAACCAACCAAAGACAACCAAATTCATTTAACACACGTACGTCTACCGTACTATATAGTTCACAACAATCATGCTCAAGAGGATAGGAAGAATCACATACCTCTTCGGCTTAAACCACTAGCCAAGTCGAGTATGCCGCGCGTAGAATATCCACCTATAACAACCAAACACGTCTATCAACGTCTAGATCTCTTCGTAGAACATTTCTAAGTATAACGTTCCTTATTCTACGGAAAATTGGGCAGCACTTCCCCTGTATCTACTTACTGTTCCACCTTTTTCAAGGCCCGATATCAATAGCCAACATGCCATATTTAAGGCGCAGTAATACAACAATTCAAAGGGGATTACATGCCTAACTGGACGTATAAAATTCTGTCCCACAATATACAAAACAGTCCATATCTTTTCAATCTTCCTTCCACATATTATGTACTCAATTATAAACTACAACAACATGTAATCTCCATTTACAATAGAAGGACAAAGATCATTACCTCGATAAGCCCAAAAATTTCCAATGATTAAAAGTCGATCCTTAGGAATCTTAGCTCCAATTCCTTACGTTCCAACCCGCTACAAGAAACCCGTAGAAGTTCCTAACCAACTTCTCTTCAAGATCCAACTCCAAAAAGTGAAGAACACCCTAGGTTCCACACCTACAAGTTTCGGCCAAGGGGGTGTGTATAGGCTAGGGGTGTGAAATATTGTCTAACCCTTGGTTCACAATCTTCCTAACACCTTAAGGAAGAACACTTAAAAGTTTAAGGATTTTTGGACAACTTTTGGTCAATGATAAGGGCTATTGCCGAGAGCACTAGTCAAGGGAGAGAGTATTTGCTTTGGAAATCTCTAAGTGTTGATGAAGAAGTATTGCAACAAGGGTCTATTTATAAGCCAGCCAAGGGCTAGGATCAAAGCAAGTGTGTAGATGAGATTGGGGACAAGTACGTGTGGTTCCCACAAGCCACTTGTCCAACACAAGGCTTGGGACACTTGGCTTGCCACATGTCCTCACTATTTCGGCCACCATGCCACTTGTCCACAAGATTTCGGCCAACATGGCCACATGGGGGTGACATGTGTCGCCCTCCTATTCGTCCAAAATATTTCATCTCACGAAAACATCCATAATGGCCAAAATCTCGAAAATAATGTGGGCCCCACAAAACCGTAAATTTCTCCTGTGGGCCCCACGACCAATTCCGGAAAATAAAATCCATAATTCTCTAATATTCCAAGAAGTCCAAATACCAAATCTGGGAATCCAATTCCCATTTACGAACCTTTTTCCTTCACAAAATCCGGAACATTTTCCGTCGGAAATTCAAAATTTTCTTCCCATTCGTACTTAGGGTTATATTCTCGTACGTACATCCTCACATACATACTCTGGAACTATGGGGTGTAACATTCTTCTCCCTTAGAAACATTCGTCCCGAATGTTCCTTCTAAGTCTCCAAACATACATGCGCCGGTATAGTCTTCACTACTATACTTTCAAAACCAATTATGCCACACATGGCCATAATGTAACACACGCGCAATACTTACATCCAAGCCAATGAGGAATCACCTCGAACATGTATAACATCACAATAAGCTCTCACCCATGGTCTAAAAGATACTCTTTTCGCATCTTTACTTCACAAAATGATCACTTCCATTCTCTTAACACACGTTCGCTTCTTTTCTTACTCGTCGTACCCTTCTCGTACACCCGAACTTTTTCTAGTACACGTACCACATTTCAGTCATCGCTTCAGCTTTCAAAATCTTGGGGTTACTACCTCCAACTTGGTTATTACTAGCTCCAATTTCCTTTAAGGACATTCCCGGCCTTCACGATCCGATTCTAGTCGAACGCATCCACGAACTCGTACGATGGTTACCTAAACTTGGGCCTAGCACCCTCGTGACCCTATCACATAGAGGGACCACCTCAAACTTACCTCACTTCATTCAGGGCTGCGGGTTGACCCGCGATTGGTCCTCAACCCGACCCATAATCGCACTAAATTCTCATTCCTGGTCCGGTACAAATCTCACTAATCAAGTCATGAAAGCCTAGTGGTCTTCTTAGCTTAACTACCCACTTTTGTTTCACACCACTCATGGACTTAGCACCGTAATATACTCCACGTATACTATGTACTCCGACCTAGATCAATCGTAAAATCTTTTACTCAAGACGGCCTTGCATCTAAGGTCTCCGTGTTTATCAAAATTCTAAGACTCACAATTTCCATGTCCCCAAACCTACCTCTTCTACTTACCAGGTTTTCTTAAACAAAAATTTAACACAATACTATCTGAGTACAACACTTAACAAATAACCACCATACAACACATACTAGTCTCTAAAGGGTCAAAGATATACCTGTAACTATTGCTTCACTTTTCCTTCGTCGCTCTAATCATAGTCCTGCCCTGCAGGGCGCATAGCTAGAGAAGGCGATGAACCAGCCACTGATCCTGAAGGCTGAGTCGTAACATCCGCGCTACCTCTGGTCGGACAGTCCCTCGCCAAATGGCCCTGACGGCCGCAAATATAACAGGCTCCCCTAGTAGCACGACACTCCCCAAAATGGGGTCTACCACATCGACCACACCGAGGTAGGGGTGGCTTCGTCTGGATAACACCCCTTCTCCTCGGAAACTCAAGCCCCGACCCGCCTCCCGAATACCCCTGACGCCCCAAGGCAAACAAAGAGGACTCAGATCGGCCGAGGTGTATATCTTGCTCATTGAGGCTGCTCGTGTCACGACCAACCTCAAGCTCACATCGGTGCCCTACCCGCACCTTCTACCTTAACAATACAAGTAAGTCATGAATCAAATAACACCTCATTTTTTTTTAAAACAAACGACGCAAGGGCAAAGCCGACAAGGCTGCCATATATACATAAACAAAAGACACTACACCGCATACGAGTCCAATCCCACATATGAATACTGCACTTGGAGTTAAATCGAACTATGACGACAAGGCCCCGCTGCATCTAAAACTATACAAAGCCTCATCAAGGACATATACCAAAGATAAACTCCTAATGTAAGGAGCTTATCCAAAACCCCGAGCAGATCCTACACTGCCGATCACCGAATCAAGGTACTCTAAACTCATGCGGATTAACGCACTTCAAGGAGGTCAAGAAGAATGTACCAAGTATGTGAGCAGTAGCATCGTAATAAAATCATAGCATCTAAATAACACAGAGACATGTATGATATCCAACCTACAAGATATAACACATAAGGTCATATCAAGTCGTGGACGCAGCCTCAAAGTCATTACTCAATATAACCACGGGTCTCACGCCCATAATATCAATCACGCCGTGGAATCCTTCCTCATCACGGCATCATGATGTAATAACACCAATAAGGATACATGAACACCAAGTCCCACCGTGTCCTCAATACCTCGTGGTCCCATGCCCCTAATCCCACCTCGTAAAGCATGACCATGTGGTAACACAAACAAATCCGGGACATATATGATAATCAAAATACAACACATTGTGCCTTACTAACAATGAGAGTAAACGAGTATCCTTACAATATAAACTAGGAAGCTCATGATCAGCGGGACCATCCGCTCAAAGATCATTTAGCAATCCTATTCCCGACTATTTCATCCGCATAGGTCGCGTGGACCCGCGTGAGGTATTCCTCGCATAGGCTGGACCCGCCCGCATGGGACTATTTCACCCGCATAAGCCCTTTCGGACCCGCATGAGGTATTCCTCGCATAGGACTATTTCACCCGCATAAGCCCTTACGGACTCGCATGAGGTATTCCTCGCATAGGCTGGACCCGCCCGCATGAGACTATTTCACCCGCATAAGCCCTTTCGGACCTGCATGAGGTATTCCTCGCATAGGACTATTTCACCCGCATAAGCCCTTACGGACACGCATGAGGTATTCCTCGCATAGGCTGGACCCGCCCGCATGGGACTATTTCACCCGCATACATAGAATAATTCTCTTTTAACAAGCCAAAGTACTTATCAAGGCACACTTAGACAAATCCTCAATTTATCAAGCCAAAGTACTAATCAAGGCATACATAGAATAATTCTCTTTTAACAAGCCAAAGTACTTATCAAGTTATACCTAGAATAATTCTCTTTTAACAAGCCAAAGTACTTATCAAGGTACACTTAGAATAATTCTCTTTTAACAAGCCAAAGTACTTATCAAGGCACACTTAGACAAATCCTCAATTTATCAAGCCAAAGTACTAATCAAGGCATACATAGAATAATTCTCTTTTAACAAGCCAAAGTACTTATCAAGTTATACATAGAATAATTCTCTTTTAACAAGCCAAAGTACTTATCAAGGCACACTTAGAATAATTCTCTTTTAACAAGCCAAAATACTTATCAAGGCACACTTAGACAAATCCTCAATTTATCAAGCCAAAGTACTAATCAAGTTATACATAGAATAATTCTCTTTTAACAATCCAAAGTACTTATCAAGTTATACATAGAATAATTCTCTTTTAACAAGCCAAAGTACTTATCAAGTTATACATAGAATAATTCTCTTTTAACAAGCCAAAGTACTACGTACGTACATTCCTATATAAAAGACTCCTTTCTATGTAAAGCCCCAAGATACTAACACCCGTAGTATCAAGGCGTGTCTATTTTTCAAAGTAAGACAACTTTCTAAACCTATACTTTCTTATCAAGGCCCCACTTATACTTTCTTATTCAAAACAAGTTCAATATTCAAAAACAAGTTACTTACATCCTTAAACTCAAGTAACTTTACTCTTTTCAAAACAAGTAACCTATACTTTTAAATCAAGTTACTTCATACTTTCCCCAAAATCAAGTCGTTTACAAGTCAAGTCTCTTATCTTTCAAGATCAAGTCTCTTATCTTTTTAGAATAATCAAATCATTCTTTTATCTTCATAAAGTCGCTATAACTAACTTCCCATAAAGTTATTATAACACTTTATGTTTGAAACCAACCAAAGACAACTAAACTCATTTAACACACGTACGTCTACCGTACTATATATTTCACAATAATCATGCTCAAGAGGATAGGAAGAATCACATACCTCTTCGGTTCAATCCACTTGCTAAGTCCAATAGGCCGTACGTAGTATGTCAACCTATAATGACCATAATACGTCTATTAGTGTCACGCCCCGAACCCCGGGCCCGTGACTGGTGCCCTACCTGGGCACCCTTCTACCTTAACAACTAAGCAAACTGCGGAATTTAAATAACAACTTTTTTTTTAAACCAACATACGTACAAGGGCAAAGCCGACAAGGCTGCCATATAATATACATGCAAAAGACACTACACTGTACATGAGTCCAACCCCACATATGAATACGCACTTCAAGAGTTATATCAACTATGACGGACAAGGCCCTCAGCACCCATAACTGCATAAAAGCACATCAAAGAACTTATACCAAAAAGATAAACTCCCGAATGTAAGGAGCTATCCAAACACTCCGAGCAGGGTCCTACACCCGCCGATCACCAAACAAATGTACCTAAACTCGCAGATGAACGCACTCAAGGAGGTCGGTCAAGAATGTACCAGTATGTGAAATGTGAAGCATCAGAATGAAATCATAATCCTAAACAAACAGAGACATGTATGATAGCCAACCTACGATACACAATACATAATACCATATCAAGTCGTGACGATGCCTCAAAGTCATTACTAAAATATAACCATGGGTCTCACGCCCATAATATCAATCATGCCCGTGGAATCCTCCTCACCGCAAATTCATGATAATCAAATTACAAGACATCGTGTCTTACTAACAATGAGAGTAAATAGTAGTATACTTACAATATAAACTAGGAAGCTCACGATCAAAGCAGGACCACCCGCCCGCAGTATCATTAAGCAATCCTACTCCTGGGACTATTTCACCCGCATAAGCCCTTACGGACTCGCATGAGGTATTCCTCGCATAGGCTGGACCCGCCCGCATGAGACTATTTCACCCACATAAGCCCTTGCAGACTCGCATGAGGTATTCCTCGCATCGTGGGTAGCAAATCCACGGAATATGCAAATGCCACAAACCCGGGGAATGACCCCATAATGAATGATATACCACTAGCACAAAACCGGCTACTACCAGCACACATAGGCAATTCTCAATTAAACAAGCCAAAGTACTTATCAAGGCACACTTAGAATAATTCTAAATTAATCAAGCCAAAGTACTTATCAAGGCACACTTAGAATAATTCTCAATTAATCAAGCCAAAGTACTTATCAAGGCACACTTAGACTAATTCTCAATTAATCAAGCCAAAGTACTTATCAAGGCACACATGGAATAATTCTCAATTAATCAAGCCAAAGTACTTATCAAGGCACACTTACACTAATTCTCAATTAATCAAGCCAAAGTACTTATCAAGGCACACTTAAACTAATTCTCAATTAATCAAGCCAAAGTACTTATCAAGGCACACTTAGACTAATTCTCAATTAATCAAGCCAAAGTACTTATCAAGGCACACATGGAATAATTCTCAATTAATCAAGCCAAAGTACTTATCAAGGCACACTTAGACTAATTCTCAATTAATCAAGCCAAAGTACTTATCAAGGCACACTTAGACTAATTCTCAATTAATCAAGCCAAAGTACTTATCAAGGCACACATGGAATAATTCTCAATTAATCAAGCCAAAGTACTTATCAAGGCACACTTAGACTAATTCTCAATTAATCAAGCCAAAGTACTTATCAAGGCACACTTAGACTAATTCTCAATTAATCAAGCCAAAGTACTTATCAAGGCACACATGGAATAATTCTCAATTAATCAAGCCAAAGTACTTATCAAGGCACACTTAGACTAATTCTCAATTAATCAAGCCAAAGTACTTATCAAGGCACACTTAAACTAATTCTCAATTAATCAAGCCAAAGTACTTATCAAGGCACACTTAGACTAATTCTCAATTAATCAAGCCAAAGTACTACGACGTACATTCTTTTCAAAAGACTCCTTTTTATGTAATACCCCAAGATACTAACACCCGTAGTATCAAGGTGTGTCTATTTTTCAAAGTAAGTTACTACACTCTTAGAAAACTCATTTCAAAGCTTGAAATCAAGTAACTTCAAATTTTCACAATCAAGGCAACTTATGCCCATTAATCAAAATAGACAACTTTCTAAACCTTCCATAAAGCCGTTATAACCAACTTCCCATAAAGCCGTTATAACCCTTTATGGTTTTTAGACAATTTCATTCTTTTTATAACCAAGAGACTTATACTTAAAACCAAGTATCACAAACTTTCAAATCAAGTTTCTTAACTTTCAAAAATACTTCGAGTCTCTTAATATATAGAAAACAAGTTTCTTCTACTTTTAAACCTTAAGTAACTCACACCTTTAAAACAAGTTACTTCTCTTAAATCATGTCATTTCTCCTCTTTTAAAACAATTAAGTAAATCACTCCTTTGACTCCCCTAAAGTCATTATAATGACCTTTAGGTTTTGGAACTAAGGCACTAGCCAAAAGATTTGGAAACTACTTCCTTTTCAAGACTCTATGTATTTTAAGTAAAATACTTTCACTTTTAAGAATCCAACTTCACTAAGGCAATGGATTATACAACTTACAATTTAAACATCAAAGTACAA
Organism: Przewalskia tangutica; assembly: GCA_029844215.1. Lineage (NCBI taxonomy): Eukaryota > Viridiplantae > Streptophyta > Magnoliopsida > Solanales > Solanaceae > Przewalskia > Przewalskia tangutica. The sequence goes on along the minus strand of CM056720.1, from coordinate 39,322,881 downwards.
TCAAGGAAGTACATAGAACAATTTCTATTTTAGGCAATCCAAATACAACCAAGGAATGGATCATTTAAGGAGTAGAAAATACTTTCTTTATCTTAAGGAATCATGCTAGAAGAGGAGATAGTTCACATACCTTTTCGGCTAAATCCACAAGCTAAGCCGAATACGCCGTACGTAGAAGTGTCAACCTATAATGGTCACAACAAGACTATCAACTTCTAGTCTCTAACGTAGAATAATACTAAGTATACGGTCTCTAATTCTACGGAAAATCAGACAGCACTTCCTTTGTTTCTACTCACTTTGCCACCTTTTTCAAGGCCGAATACAATAACCAACACGCCACATTTAAGGCTCAAAACAAAAACTAAACAAAAGGGATTACACGCCTTACAATATGTGTAAAATTCCGCCCTACAATTAATACGAAGTAGTTCCATATTCAAGCCATTCTCGGCCAACAACAACCAACAATTCAAAGTCTTTTCCAATCCTTTTCCAATTCCAAGTTCTAAGGTCTAACATGTTATATAGTCATAAACAACTTCAACAACTACAATTCCTTCTTTATACAACATGCGACGACTTAAACTAATAATCGACTTGAATTGTAATCTTAAGGCTAAACATGCTAGTCTTCGGATTAGGGTTCCAATAGCCAATAAACTTATCAAACCTTATACTAAATACCTCATGCTTGCTAATATCCATAACTACAACAATAAGTAAACCTTAATTGCTAAAACGACAAGATTATACCTTTACAAGCCCTTAAGAATTCCAAGATTCAAAGTTGCTCCTTAGCAAATTCTTAGCTCCTTTCCTTATGTTCCAATCCGCTCCAAACAATCCTTATAAGCCTATGAAGAACCCATCTTCAAGTTTCAACTTCAAAGTTGAAGAACTCCTTAAGTTTCCGCCTTGAGACTAACGTAAAAATGCGTTTTTCTGAAATTTTTCTATTGAGGTATCCTTAAAATACCCTTAGGGACCTTGGGTTAAAGTCTTGTGGCTAATGGATCAAACTACAAAAATTTTGTGTGAGAGGGGAGGCAAACCCGAGAGCTTCTTGGCTAAGCTCAATGTTTCTCTAATATTTTCTAAATGTAAAATGCCAAGTCTTGCACTAGTATGATATATAAAACACATTGGAGGGTCTAGATTACAACACATGTAAAAATTGGATGAATGGGATCGCTGCTGGCTCTTGACTTAGTCAACAATGTCAAGCTCTACTTGCAAGACTTAGTCTTCTACCATGGTCAATGACCATTCTATCCTTACTAATTTCGACCAAGACCAAGTGTGGGGGTGCCACGTGTCGCCCTCTCATTCGTCCATAAAATTCCGTAACCCTCGTGGGCCCCACAAAAGGTAAAATTCCTCGGGTGGGCCCCACATGACCAAATCCGTAAAAATAAATTTCCATAAGGTTAAGAGTTCCATACTCTTCAAATAATGCATTTTGAGAATCCAATTCTCAACAACGAACATTTTTCCTTTCCGACGTTCGGAAGATTTTCCGCCGGAAAAACAATTCTTCCTTTCGTACTAATTTCCAAGTCTTGATTCCTTACGTACATTCTCTTATACAAGTCCTGGACTTACGAGGTGTAACAATTAGCTTGTAGCTTCAACGTAGAATATTCTAAGTGTAAAGTCACTTATTCTACGAAAAATTGGACAACACTTCCTTCGTTTCTACGTACTTTTCCAACTTTTTCAAGGCCCGAAATCAATAACCAAACATGCCACATTTAAGGCGCAACAATTCAGCAATTCAAAGGGGATTACACGCCTAGCCGGACGTGTAAAATTCTGCCCCACAATTCATATTAAACAATCCAATATTTCCAAGCCATAATCGGCTATCATTTTCACAACAATTATCAATTCCCATTCAATTCATTTTTCAATCCAAGTTGTTATTCCAACATGTTATATACCATATAACAATTATGACAACTACAATTCCTTTCTTCCTTAACACGCGGCGATTGTAACTATCGACCAAATTGTATTTCAATCCCATTGGTTAACAAGGTCATTTTCGGATTTAGGCTTCCAACATCCCTAACACTTACAAACCTCCAATACTTATTTTCATGCTTGTATAAATACATCACTACAATAATATGAAAACTTTAATCACTAAGTAGACAAGATTGTTACCTTGAAAAACCCAAAACAGTCCAACAAATCTCGCCCACTTTAGCCCTCTTTCCGCAATTCCTCTTCACGTTAAAATTACCTCTACGAACCCCCTACAAGCTTGCTAACATATTTCCTTCTTGTCGCCTTTCCAAAAAAATCTCATCACACTATGGTTTCATCAATTTTTTTGAGAGAGAAGAGGGGAATTTTCTTTAGGAAAATCTTTGCAAATGACCAAGTCTTCAAGTCTTCAAGACTTGGTCCTAAAATAAGACCCTCCTCTTGGTCAAAAGATGGGAGGGACACTTGTCGCCCTCCCATGGGACTTTTCCAAAATATCTTCTGATTTTTCCCCATTTTTCGCGGAAAATCCCGCCTTGGCCTTGGCCTGCACAAGCGGCCACCGCTTACGCTGATCGAACATTTTTCCTACTCTTCTGCCAACTGATCTTGTAACGTCCATAACTTTCTACTCTGATGTCCAATCGATGAGAGGTTTGTTGTGTTGGACACTATACTCAACGAGCTTCATACTAGGCTTTTGAAACACCTAAAAACTCATAATGAACTAGGAGATATGCCACTCCAAAGTTGACTGAAAATCTGCCTACAACATTTGCCAAATTATCTTTCCAACTTCAATTCTTATATCCTTTCGTACGTTCTCAAATACATGATCTGGAATTACGGGGTGTAACACATACTCTGGAACTATGGGGTGTAACATTCTTCCCCCCTTAGAAACATTCGTCCCGAATGTTCCTTCTAAGTCTCCAAACATACATGCGCCGGTATAGTCTTCCCTACTATACTTACAAAACCAATTATGCCACACATGGCCATAATATAACACAGGCGCAAAACTCAAATCCAAGCCAACGAGGAAATCACCTCTAAAGTGTAACATCACTATTAGCTCCCACTCATGGTCTAAAGGATACTCCCTTCGCACCTTCACTTCACAAAAATGATCACTTCCATTCTCTTAACACATGTTCGCTTCTTTTCTTACTCGTCGTACCCTTCTCGTACACCCGAACTCTTTATAGTACACGTACCACATTTCCATCATTGCTTCAGTTTTCAGCACTTTGGAGTTACCACCTCCAAACTTGGTCATTACTAGCTTCAATCTCCTTTAAGGCCATTCTCGGCCTTTACGACCCGGTCCTGGTCGAACGCGTCTACGAACTCGTACAATGGTTACCTAAACTTGGGCCTAGCACCCTCGTGATCCTCTCACCTAACGGGACCGCCTCAAACCGACCCCAATCCAATTCGGGCTGCGGGTTGACCCGCGATTGGTCCTCAACCCGACCCATTATCGCACTAAATCCTCATTCCTCGTCCGGAACAAATCTCACTATTCAAGTCATGAAAGCCTAGTGGTCTTCTTAGCTTAACTACCCACTTTCATTTCACACCACTTATGGACTTATCACACAAATATATTCCACGAATACTAGGCACATCAACTAAGATCAACCGTAAATCCTTTGCTCAAGACAACCTTGTATCTAAGGTCTCAACTGTTATCAATATTCTAAGGCTCACAATTTCCATGTCCCCAAACTTACCTTTTCTACTAACCAGGTTTTCTAAATCACAATTTAACACAATATTATCCGAGTATAACACTTAACATATAACCACATTAGCAACACATACTAGTCTCTAAAGGGATAAAGATATACTTGTAACTAGTGCTTCACTATCCCATCGTCGCTCTAATCATAGTCCTGCACTGCAGGGCGCATAGCTAGAGAAGGCGATGAACCAACCACTGATCCCGAAAGCTGAGTCTTAACATCCGCACTACCTCTGGTCGGACAGTCCCTCACCAAATGGCCCTGACGACCGCAAGTATAACAGGCTCCCTTAGTAGCACGACACTCCCCAAAATGGGGTCTACCACATCGAACACACCGAGGTAGGGTGGACCATATGGCTAACACCCCTTCTCCCCTGGAAACCTGAAGCCCTGGATCCCTGAACTGTTCCTGAATACCCTAGACGTCGTGAAGACTGTGGAGGACCACTTTGTACTGGTGGAGGCACATAACAAGCCTGCTGCTGAGGTGGTCTGCCTCGAAAGTTACCATAGGATCCTGCTGTCTTGACCCTCTTATGCTGATCTTGGTCATTTCATCGACTTACGCCTCGGCCTCGCGATAAGCTCGCACGCAGTAATGTCCTCGCCTACCAAGAGCTACTTCACAACCTCGCCTAGATAATCATCCAGTCCAGTGACATATCGGTGCACTCTATCCTCCATATCTGCCACTAGAGTGGGGGAATACCGAGCTAATGAGTCGAACTCTATGTTGTACACTCGAACCGTCCGCCCATTCTGTCTCAACATCATAAAACTATCCACTCGGGCTCTCCTCATCTGTTGAGGCAAGAAGTGGTTAAGAAATGCCTCCGAGAACTCATCCCAACCAGCTGGAAATGCATGTTCCCCACCGGGATAGTTCCCATGAATCAAATCAGTTGACTGCAATATCCCGCAGCCGATACGAACCCAGTACCACCGACTCGGCCTCTGAGGCCTTAATCACTCTCATGATCCGCTGCAGCTGTCGAATAAACTCCTGAGGATATTCCTCAGTTCTCGATCCATAGAACTCTGGTGGACTGCAACTTAAGAAGTCCCGAAGCCTCAAACTATCAGCTCTGGGGTGCACCACCGGTACTACCGGAACCTCCGACTCGCTCGCCTCTCCCGCCAGCCACGATCCTAGCTAGTAACTGGGCCATCTCTTTATAATCCATATCCTCGGCTCCTGGTCGTGGAACTGGAGGCTCAGAAATATGGCCCCAGAGAAATCGCTGCCATTGCGCTAAACTCTGCTTGTTGGCGGCGTCGCAGTAACTCGCCGTATGAAGTACTACTCGTAAAGATCTGGTTCTGTCACGACCCGATCCGGCCCGTGATCGTGCCTTACCCCGCACCCTAGTGATACAACATCGAGAAAACCAATGAAAATAAAACTTACACAAGAAACAAGATATATGATCATAAACAAAGCAACCAAACTTTACCTTCCAATAAAGTATATATATATAACTCTTTCAAAACGAGCTTTAATCCTTTTACAAACCACGCCCACAACAAAGATTACAGCACTCTAAGAGTTTTTATACAACATGACGACAGTGGCTCGCCATACCCACGAATGTACAAAAACCTACAACTCGTGGTAACATACCAAAAGATAAGCCTCCGAGGACGGAGCTTCCTAACGCTCAACCGTGATCCTAAGAGCGAGGATCAACTACCGATGTACTCCTACCGCGCATGAACGCAGCCGGCGAGGTCGATAATAGGTACCAAGTATGTGAAATCAAAATATCAGCTTAAATCATAACTTACATAAAGCGGAGACATGTATGATAACAAAAATACAAGACGCAATCATAAAAGCAGCTGCCGTGACTCACGCCCTCAATGTCATTACTCAATATAACTATGGGTCTCACGCCCACAACATCAATCATGTTTGCATCATGGCCACATGCCCTGACTCGTGACGGTAGACATGTCCATGATGCAATAATAACAATGCCGCATGGCCACATGCCCCGACCGCCTGTAGACATGTCCATGTAACATCAACAACAATATACTGGGTGATCAACCCCGCCGCATGGCCACACGCCCCCGGAATTCTGCATCGGTGTAGACATGTCCATGTAACCACAATAACAATATATCGGGTAATCAACCCTGCTGCATGGCCACATGCCCCCGGAATTCTGCATCGGTGTAGACATGTCCATGATGCAACAATAATAACAATATACCGCACAACCAGGCTATCACAAACAAGCTCAAGCAAATTACCATACTTCTAGACTTTTATAAAAGATCCACTCTTTCTCAAGAAGTCACCTGATATCAACATTTGCACAACAAAGGCTATCACAACAAGCATAGGCGAGTTACACAACAACAAGCATAGGCGAGTTACACAACAACAAGCATAGGCAAGTTATACACAACTCAAGGTACTTCCATTTTGTATCCAAGTCTGGGTTTTAACCCTAAAGTACTACGTACATTAACTCTTTTTAAAGGATCCGGTCCTTTCACAAAAGTCACATAATACCCGTAGTATAAAATAGAGTGACTATCTTTTTAAGTAAACCAAAATACTTCCCTTTGTAAAATCAAGTAACAACATTATTTTCCAAACGTTCAAGTTTGCCTAATTTCAAATGCTCAAGTTTCTCATTTTAGAAAGGTTTCATAACTCATAGTCTTAATCTCTTTTAAAACAATTGAGTAACATATGTCTTGTACGTGAGCTTGCTTATTCTTGTTTACAACAATCTTGTTACAGCAACCATGATCTAGGAAATGTAATACAATTTTGTCTTATCTTAGCTTCTATGCAGATGGAGGTTTCTACTGGTTTTAATAATAATTTGTTATTTGTCAATACACTTTCCTTTATTAGCGCTGCTGTGGTTTGTTCGACACTTATTCTCATTTCCGAAATCAATAAAACATTATTCTTTTTAAAACCAAGTACTCATTACTCGCGAATGAGGTTTCACAACACTTTTAACAAAATGTTAATTACCAAGTAAAACAAGTTAAGTCTCTTATCTTTCAAGATCAAGTCTCTTAACTTCTACAATCAATAAACCAATCTTTTACCTACATATAGTCGTTATAACTAACTTCCCATAAAGCTATTATAACACCCTATGTTTTAAACCAACCAACTCATTTAGCACATGTACGTCTACCGTACTACATAGTTTACAAAGCATCATGCTAGAAGGATAGGAAGAGGTTCACATACCTCGCGACGATTATCGACAATAAGCAAAACGCTCCACAGTACTGTAACCTGGCTAGCCGTTTCAACTCTTCAAGTAGAATACGCTACTCGTAGTACTTCCACCTATGAGGCCACAAACGTCTATTAACTTCTAACCGCACGGTTCCATATTCTACAGAAAATTCGCAGACCTCCCCACAACCGCCAGAAATCACCTCCTCTATCGAGGCCGGCTACCAAGCCAACCAGGGGGGGGGGTTATACGTCTAACCGGACGTATACAATTCTACTATACAGTAATACCACAAGTCTACTGTAATACAGTCCTATGTAATTACAGTTCAGTTCTCTTCTTTAAATTCAGGCTTAAGTCAAAAGACATTGCCGCAAAGCTATGCTTAGTTCTATATATAGTATACCTCAACTATATAATCCTACAATATGTAATTTCAAATTATAATAAGGGGACAAGAATATTTACCTCGATAAGCCCAAAATTATCCAAGTTATAATGTCGATCCTGAGCAAGGTTTAGGTCCTACTCCGTGCGCTCCAATCCGCTCCAAACAACCCTTAGAAGTTCTAACCAACTTCTACTTAAATACTTCAACCAACTATGAAGATTTCCTTAGGGTTTCGGTTTGAGACTAAAAGGACAAAAGGTAGTATTTCAGGCTCTACGATAGAGGTAACTTTTGGAATACTACAAGGTAAAGGCTAAGGTATTTTGGGCATTATAACAATACTGAGAGTATTTCTACCAAGAGGGGTGTATTATACTGAAACAACTAGGCTAGTGGGACCTCTCGCCAAAGGCCACTAGGAGGGGAGGGGAGGCTCGTCCACAAGGCCTCACAAGGGGGAGGAGAGGCTAGGACGAGAACTACACTCAGCGGAGGGAGAGGGACTCAAGACTTGGAAGATTTTGGATGAAGAAGTCTTCAAGCTTAGGGGGGCATTTATAGGAAAACCAAAGGCCAACCAATGGTCAAGATCAAGCCATGTGAAAGGCAAGTGTAAGGCCAAGATCAAGCCAAGTGCACCCTAACCCTACTCCACAAAACACTCCACAAAACAAGGCACAAAACAAGCCACAATTCAAGGCCATTCGTCCAAGGCCAAACCGCCCACTTTAGGCGTCCACTTGAGGGTGACAAGTGTCACCCTCTCGTTGGTCAAAAACATTTCGTCTCTCTCAAAAATCCGAAAAAATAAAAACGCAAATCGCCGTATTTTTCCCTTCGCAAGATTTTTAAAACGTTTCGTCTAAAAACGACTCTAACCGGGTGTTGTGCACAAAATTTCGAACCTATGCCAAACTTTAAGTCTCAAATTGTCGTGACGTCGCCCCACGTATATACTCTGGAAATACGGGGTATAACATTCTCCCCTCCTTAGAAACATTCGTCCCGAATGTTCCTTCTCAAGACGGATAACGATAAAGTTCCTCTAACAAGTTGTCTACGCCACAGCTTGGCCACGAAATAACACACGTTCTCTTCCTTCCTTACTCGTCGTGCCCCCCTCGAACACTTGAACTCTCCCAGTACGTACCATACTTCAGTCATCACTTCAGTTTCCAAAACTGTGGAGTCACTACCTCCAAACTTGGTCATCTTACTAGCTTCACTTTTCCGCCAAGGCCATTCCCGGCCTTCACGAACCGATTCTGGTCGAACGCATCCACGAACTCATACGATGGTTAACTAAACTCGGGCCTAGCATCCTCGTGACCCTACCACCTGGCGGGACCACCTCGAACTGACCCCACCACAAACCGGGCTGCGGGTTGACCCGCGAATGGTCCTCAACCCGACCCCACCACCGCGCCACACTCTTGTTCCCCGATCCGGAACAATCTTACCTATTCAAGTCATGAAAGCTACCACTTCCATTTTACACAACCCAAGGAATTCCCCACAATAACTCCACGTATACTACGCACTCTGATAAAGGTCAAACATAGAATAAATCTTTTACACAAGACGACCTTACCTCTAAGGTCTCAATCGTGAAATAGTCTAAGGTTCACACTTACCATGCCCCCAGGCTTACCCTTCTACACTAACCAGTTTTCTAAATCACATTTTAGCACAAAGCTATCTGAACATAACACTAACCACATCATCATAAAAAGCATACAAAACTCTAGAGGGTTAAGGATATACCTGTCTTTACCGCTTTTCTAATCACGCGCCTGCAGGCTTATAGCATCGAAGGTGATGAACCACCACCGATCCTCGGCGTCGAGTCGTAAAATCCGTGCTACCCGGTCGGACGATTCCTCGCAAAATGGCCCTGCGCCGCAAAAATAACAAGCTCCTCGCACCACGACACTCCAAATGCGGTCTACCACATCGACCACACCGAGGTAGGTGATCGCATCCGCCAACACCCCTACTCCTCGAAACTCAACCCTTGGAGCCACGACCGCTCCGAATACTGATGCCCCAAGGTTGTGGAGGACCACTGCACCGTGGAGGTATAAAACTAGTCTGCCGAGGTGGTCCACCTCGAAAGTCACCAAAGGACCTGTTGTTCGCCTCTTCTCGCTGATCTTGGTCATTCCGCCGACCTCTCCGCTCTTCACCCCTGCGCATAAGCTGCATGCGGGCAATGTCCATACCCTGAAGAGCTACACCGAGCAAGCCTCTGGTAATCATCTAACCCGAACGTAATGGTACTCGCCTCCATATCGCCTACTACTGGGGCATAACGAGCCAATGAGTCGAACTCCACATTGTACTCCCAATCAGCCTCGCTCGCCAACATCAAAAATGTCGGCCCGAGCCCTCTCATCTCGCGAGGCAAGAAATGTGCAAGAAATGCCCCAAAACTCGTCCCAAACGGTGGAAGTGCATTCTCTCCCGGGACAGCCCACGATCAAGCCGATCATGCGGTATCACGCACCGATGCGAACCTAAGACCACCGACTCGGTCTCCAAGCTTGATCACTCTCATGATCCGTCAGAATCGCTTGATGAACTCGCGGATCATCCTCGTGCCTCGACCGTAGAACTCGCGCTACATCTCGTAAAGTCCTGTAGCCTCAAACTATCCGACGATCTAGGTGAACCACCGGCGCTCTCGAACTGCGGCCCACTTATCCTCATGCTCGCCACGACCGCCAATAATCGGGCCAACTCGTAACCCATCTCCTCCGCCTGCATCGACCTGAGGCTCAGTCTTGTGGTCTCAGCAGCCATCGCTGCGCTCTAAACTCTCGCTGGGTGGCGTCAGTTATACCCGTATTTCCGCAGTATGTACGTAGAGAATACGTAAAAAGTTTGGCCTTAAAGTTAGCCTTGGACGTTTTTGTACACAACTCACTAAAAGAATCGCTTTCCGACGAAACGTTTCCACAACTTTCGTGAGGAAAATTCCGCTATGCCATTACTAATTTTTGCGGATTTTTCCGAGACGAAACATTTTGGACCAACGGGAGGGCGACACTTGGCACCTCCCATTGGGGGACTTGAATCGTCCATTTGGACGAATTGGAGAGCCATGGCACGTTTTTTGTGCCTTATGCACAAGTCAAGGAGTTGGTAGGATATTTGTGTATAGTTAATCCTCACCCTACACTTGCCTTGCACTTGTCTTCATCTTGGCCATTGGTTGGCAAGGCTTGAGCTATAAATACCCCTTAGAGATGAAGAGTTCTTCATCCACAAAGTTATCTTCCAAGTCTTGAAAAATCCTCCTCTCCCTTAGCCTTCGTCCAACACCTCCCTCGAGTGAGTTTGCCGAGGGCCTACCCCCTAGCCTAGCCGAAATCTACCCTCCCTTGGTAGAAAAGTTATCTTCTAGTATTGTTATAATGCCCAAAATACCCTAGCCCAAATCCCTTAGTCCTTTGTAGAAGTTGTGAAGAACTTCTAAGGTTCTGAGCTACCTGAGCGCATAACTTAGAGCTAAACCTTGCTCAGCGCGACTTTATCTAGGATATTATTGGGCTTACCGAGGTAACTAATCCTAACCTCTTTGAATTAGAGAATACTTACTGTAGTAGTATAAGAATAAGTATAAATACTTAGAAGAATATCACATAATAGAATTGAATCATATCACAGTAGAAGGGTTTAAAGAAGAATAATCAAACCTGATTTACATAGGACTGCTTCATGATGAGACTTATATAGCTCACCGGTAGGGAGCGCCCGACTTTCCGTAGAATTGTGAACCTCTGTTTAGAATGACCTTGAGTAGTCTTTGATAGATGTCTGTGACTATTATAGGTCGACTCTGCTCGCGACATATTCAACTTGGCGGTGGTTTTCACGGTAGGTATGTGATTCTTCCTAAAGCATGATATTTTACAATATATAGTACGGTAGACGTACGTGTTAATCGAATAATAACTACGCAATGTCTTTGACTTAAGCTGAATAATACTTATGGTAATGCCTCACGCTTAAGCTCAATAACAAAGAAGCGAAGCATTTCAAAAGAATATCGATCATTTTTTAACAGAAGATAAATATTTGGTTTTTAAAACAAAAGCTTAAGAGTTATACTAGCTTTATGGGAAGTTAGGTATAACAACTTAAGAAAGATAAAAAGGAATTGTTTACTTGTTTGTTTATAAAAGCCTTGTATTGATTTCTGTTAAGTGTAGTAAGATTTGTGTGATAAGTAGACATATTATGATTAGTGTCTTGAAATCTTGTGTAAAGGGGTCATTCTCATGGCTTACGTTGCTAACCGGTAAGTCCGTTGTCGTTATTGTATCACCTACCTCGATCGTTATACCGGTGGCTTGCCTCGACGCGGTCTATACGGCCTATGCGGTTCGTGAGACTATGCGAGCAGCGGTATGCTCCGTGATTGATCATTCCGGTGTTTAGCCTGATGCGGGATTCCTATGCGGTCCGCTGAGACTACGCGGCTTTTGAGGCTATGCGTGCGGAGCCTAGGCGGATGCCGGGTTGGCTGCCCCGATGCGAGGATACCTCATGCGGTCTGTGTGACCTATGCGGCCGCGGAAGTCCGTGACTAGGCACGCATAATGATACTATGGGCGATTCGCCTTGCTTCGATCATTCGCGCCTAGAATAGACTGCTACGCTTTTCCTATTCACGTTGTTGTTTGTGATGTGGCACTATGTGCAATTGAACTGATTGTATTTGTGAAAAGGTTTTGAATACTTGATTTTATTTCTGTTCTTTATAGTTTCACATACTTGGTACCTGTTGTACTGACCTCCTTCGGGGGGCTGCGTTCATGCCGCAGGTAAAGGCAAGCAGGTGCTAGATCCGCATCCTTAGGATCTTTTGCGTTGGTGTCAGGAGCTCCATCTTCTCCGGAGGCTCTACTTTTGGGTATGATCTCCCATTGTAGATAGTTTTGTATGATCGTGGTATGGCGGGGCCCTGTCCCGCCATAGTTGTATATTTCCTTAGAGGTCTGTAGTCATGTTGTACAGTTTGGGATGTAACTGCTGAACCATGATTATTTATATATATGCCGAAAGGCGACGTTTTCTTACATAAACTGTGTCTTATTTTATAAACTGTTTCCTGTCTTGATCTATATTTCCGCTGGTTACTCTGATGTATGGCTACTTGGGTGCCCCGGTAAGGCACGATCACGCCCCGAACGGGTCGTGACAAAAGTGGTATCGAAGCGATTAATCTCGGAAAGTGTCTACGCACCGTATCTAGTAGAGTCTTGATTATCGGTGTGTTGTGCACCACACCAATAATCGTGAGGCTATAGGATATTTAGGATTGGTTTCATTCTTCATTCCGAGATCGTGCTTAGAGTCGTGTTATAGGTGGACCTCTAACGTATTCCTTTCCTGTATGCTTATGCCTCCACGTAAGGCAACCCGCCCGTGGGCAAGGCAAATGAGGAGCCGCTAGCAGACACCCAGAGTCACGAGGCTCGTGCCCGCCTATACCGAGACAGCGAGTTCTATGACGCCACGCCCCAAAGAGAGACCACAGCACCTACACCTCCCGCCCCACACCGCGGAGGAGTTAGGGTACAAGGAGATGGCCCACTATTGGCTAGAGTTGTGGCCCGACACGAGAGAGAGGCCGGATGCGATTCAGCCTCCAGCCTCGGCCGCACCAGTAGTGCACCCGAGGCGTATAGTTTGAGACTACGGGATTTCCTTAGTTGTAGCCCTCCAGAGTTTTACGGGTCGAGGCCGGAGGATGATCCGCAGGAGTTCATCCGTCAGCTGCAGAGGATTATGCGGGTGATCAGGGCTTCAGAGACTGAGGCTGTGACATTCGGTTCGCATCGGCTGCGTGATACCGCAGTCGATTGGTTTGATTCATGAGCTTTCCGGGAGAGCATGCACCTCCAGCAGTATGGGATGAGTTTTCAGAGGCTTTTCTCACACACTTCTTGCCTCCGCAGATGAGGAGGGCACGAGCTGATAGATTCTTGTTGCTGAGACAGGGAGGACGCACAGTGAGGGAGTACAATGTCGAGTTTGATTCTTTGGCTCGATATGTCCCTGCACTGGTAGCAGAGATGGAGGACAGGGTGCATCGCTATGTCACTGGGCTAGATGATTACATGGCCGAGTCTTGTGCGGGTGTGTCCTTCACGTGCATGGACATAACCCGATGCAGCTCATGCACTAGATGCGAGGAGTGTATAGACCGCCGTAGCGATATCAGCAGCGTAAGGCCAAGACGGCCGGTTCTTTTGGTGGTTCTCGGGGTGGCGGCATCGCCAAGTCCAGATTTGCACCACAGCCAGCAGAGCGCCCTACCTCATTTTCGATAACAGAGCGCCGGGGCGTGTCGGGGCCCCAGACTTGGATTTCGGTAGCAGGGTGCTAACCGCTCGAGGTTCGCTCTGTGCCTGGTGTGGCGATACCATTCCGAGTCAGACCGAGCCTGCTATACGTGTGGCCGCAGGTCATTTCGCGAGTTTGTCCGACCGGAGCGGCGCGGTAGTAGGCCCACCATGTGGTCTGCTGCCGCTTCTTCATCCTCGACAGCTACTCGCCCCGAGGGCAAGGTACTCATGGACCAGCGGTCGCGGCAGGTCGTGGCGCGGTCCCAGCTTCTAGCGGTCCTCGAACCGCATTTATGCTTTGTCCACCGACAGATCGTGAGGCCTCACCGATGTCGCCACAGTACCTTATCGGTTCGGGTTTGATGTGTATGCTTTGATAGATCCGGTTCTACTCGCCCTATATATCTCCCCTTGCTAGTAGGATAGGGATAGAGCACGAGTCCATAGACCCTTTCGAGGTAGCTACGCGATGGTGATTCGGTGGTAGCTCGGCGGGTATATAGAGCTTGTCCTGTGACCATTTACGATGCCGGACCAGCCGACTTGATAGAGTTGGAGATGATTGACCGACGTGATCATGGGGATGGATTGGCTAGCTTCTAGCTATGCCAATGTAGACCGCAGAGAGATTAGTACGGTTCCGGTTTCGAGGAGCCGTTGTTGAGTGGGAGGAGCACCAGACGCTGAGGGTAGGTTTATTTCCTACCTCAAGGCTAGGAAGATGGTGCGGCGGGTATATCTACCATCTCGTTCGTGTTTGATACTCAAGCTGCGGTACCAGATTTTCCGTCGGCCCAGTGGTCGAGTTCCCGCACGTATTTCCGCACGACCTCCCGTATCCTCCCGAGAGGAGATTGAGTTTTGTATTGATATATTGCGGACACTCGCCTATTTCCATTCCGCCATACGTAATGGCACCTGCCGAGTTGAGAGAGTGAAGGATCGGCAGGGATTTCTGGAGAAGCGGCTTCATCAGCCTAGTGTTTCTCCCGGGAGCGCCGTATTGTTCGTGAAGAAGGGCGGGACGCCGCGCATGTGTTGATTACGGCGGTGAACAAGGTGACCATTAAGAACGAATACCCCTTCCCGAGATTGATGATTTGTTCGACTACCGTTGTGAGCGCGAGATGTTTCTCCAAGATTGATCTGCGTCGCTATCATCGTTCGTGTCGAGAGGTGGATGTCCCTAGGATCGCATTCGGACCGTGACGCATTATGAGTTCGTGGTCATGTCTTTGGTTGACCAATGCTCCGCGGTATTCATGGATTTGATGAACCGAGTGTTCAAACCATTTTGGACACGTTGTGATAGTGTTCATTGATGATATCTTGGTTTATTCTCGCCAGAGCGGGAGCATGCGAGCATTTGGCGATCAGGCCGATTCTCTCGGGACAGCAGTTACGCCAAGTTTTCCAAATGTGAGTTTTGGTTGACTTGATGGCGTTTCTTGGGCATATTGTCGGGCTGATGGCATTCGAGTGAATACGCCAAGATCGAGGCAATGACTTGGCCTGGACCTACTACCCGGCAGAGGTTCGCAGCTGGGCCTTGCAGGATATTATCGGCGGTTCGAGAAGTTTGCTTCTATCTTCGCACCATTGACTAGGTCGACTCGTAAGGCGGCAAGTTTCATGGATGATGCTTGTGGCGTGGTTTCGATTCTTGAAGAGAGACCGACGACCGCCTCGTTCTTACTCTTCCGCAGGTCCGGATGGTTATGTCGTGTATTGTGATCGTCGGGCATCGGGTTGGGATGTGTGTTGATGCGGATAGCGGGGTTATAGCATATGCATCCCGACACCAAGAAACACGAGGAACTACCCCACCCATGATTTGGAGTTGGCGCCGTGATTCACGCTTTGAAGATCCGAGGCACTATTTGTATGGGGTTCACGTGGATATTTTTACGCACCACAAGAGCCTCCAATATATCTTCACCGCAGGGAGTGAACTTACGGCGAGACGGTGGTTAGAGTTGCTTAAGGATTACGATGTTGATATCTGTACCACCCGGGAAGGCCAATATTGTAGCGTATGCTCTTAGTCGTAGGTCGATGGGAGCCTATCGGATGTGCGACAGAGAGAGGACATGGTTCGTGATTTGCATCGCCAGCGAGCCTGGTGTCCGTTTGATTGATTCGATAGCGATGGGGTTAGAGTTCGTGAGGTTGCCGAGTCTTCCATAGTCGAGGAGGTGAAGAGGCAACGATTCGAGGATCCGCTTTGATTCGATATCGTGATCTGACTCTTCGTGAGGCGCGGTCCTTTTGAGGTAGCACCATGGGGTGCTAAGGTTTGAGGCGATTGTGTGTTCCGGATGTTTGAGGACTTGCAGAGTTCTTGGGAAGCACACAAGCGGCGTTACTCTATCCATCCGGTCGACCAAGATGTACCACGACCTTAGATCTGTGTATTGGTGGGATGGCTTGAAGAGGACGTTGCGAGTTCGTAGCTCGCCCGTTGTCGCGCAGTGAAGGTAGAGCACCGGAGGCACGGTGGTTTGTTGCGGCGATAGAGATCCCGACCGGAAGTGGGAGGTAATCAACATGGACTTCATCACAGATTACCTCGCACTCGGAGGAGACATGATTCTATTTGGGTTATCGCCGACAGTGACGAAATCAGCCCACTTTCTTCCCGTCCGACAACTTTTTCTGAGGATTATGCGGACTTTACATCCGAGAGATCGTCGATCGCATGGAGTCCCTATTTCGATCATATCAGACAGAGGAGCCCAGTTTACGGCTAACTTCGGAGGTCCTTCCAGAGGGGTTTAGGGACGCAGGTGAGCCTGAGTACTGCATTTCATCCACAGACAGACGGACAGGCAGAGCGCACTATCCAGACTCTTGAGGATATGCTGCGAGCCTGTGTTATTGACTTCAGTGGTAGTTGGGAGGATCATTTGCCTCTAGTTGAGTTTGCGTATAATAATAGCTACCACTCCAGTATTCAGATGGCGCCTTATGAGGCCTTGTATGGGAGGAAGTGACTATCGCCTATAGGTTGGTTCGATGTGGGCGATGCGCTAGTGGGACCGGATTTGGTGCGAAGCGATGGATAAGGTGAAGCTTATCCGAGAGCGGCTATTGACAGCTCAGAGTCGACAGAAGTCGTATGCAGATCATCGTCGTCGGCATCTTGAGTTCGAGGTTCATGATTGGGTTTTCCTAAAGGTGTCACCCATGAAGGGTGTGATGAGATTCGGGAAGAAGGGGAAACTCAGCCCAAGGTACATTGGGCCGTTTCAGATTGTCCGCGGTAGGCAGGTTGCCTACGAGTTGAATCTGCCGTCCGATCTGGAGGCGGCATCCGGTTTTCACGTATCTATCTTTGAGGAGATGTATCGGGGATCCATCTAGGGTACACCCGATTGACGATGTCCAGGTGACCGAGGGGTTATCGTATGAGGAGATTCCCATAACGATAGTCGATCGTCAGGTTAGGCGTCTGACGAAGGGCGTGGCTTCCAAAGTCTTGTGGCGGAACGAGCTCGGGAGGAGATGGCGGGAAGCCGAGGAGGACATGAGGCAGAAGTATCCTCACCTATTCCCCACACCTCCAGGTAATTCACTTTCCTACTTGTAAATTTCCATTATCATTTATGCCTAAGTGTTATTTTTTTGTGGCCATGTGTGGCACTTACAACTGTTTAAGCTTCATCGATAACTGTCTTGGGAAGGAACATTCGGGACGAATGTTTCTAAGGAGGGGAGAATGTTATACCCCGTATTTCCAGAGTATGTACGTAAGGGAATACGTACAAAAAGTTTGGCCTTAAAGTTAGCCTTGGACGTTTTTTTTGTACACAACTCACTAAAAGAATCGTTTTCCGACGAAACGTTTCCACAGCTTTCGTAGGGAAATTTCCGGCTATGCCATTACTAATTTTTGCGGATTTTTCCGAGAGACGAAACATTTTGGACCAACGGGAGGGCGACACTTGGCACCCTCCCATTGGTGGACTTGAATCGTCCATTTGGACGAATTGGAGAGCCATGTCACGTTTTTTGTGCCTTGTGCACAAGTCAAGGAGTTGGTAGGATATTTGTGTATAGTTAATCCTCACCCTACACTTGCCTTGCACTTGTCTTCATCTTGGCCATTGGTTGGCCAAGGCTTGAGCTATAAATACCCCCTTAGAGATGAAGAGTTCTTCATCCACAAAGTTATCTTCCAAGTCTTGAAAAAAATCCTCTCCTCTCCCTTAGCCTTTCGTCCAACACCTCCCCTCGAGTGAGTTTGGCGAGGCCTACCCCCCTAGCCTAGCCGAAATCTACCCCCCCTCCCTTGGTAGAAAAGTTATCTTCTAGTATTGTTATAATGCCCAAAATACCCTAGCCCAAATCCCTTAGTCCTTTGTAGAAGTTGTGAAGAACTTCTAAGGTTCTTGGAGCTACCGGAGCGCATAAACTTAGGAGCTAAACCTTGCTCAGCCGACTTTATCTAGGATATTATTGGGCTTACCGAGGTAACTAATCCTAACCCTCTTTTGAATTAGAGAATACTTCTGTAGTAGTATAAGAATAAGTATAAATTCTTAGAAGAATATCACATAATAGAATTGAATCATATCACAGTAGGGGTTTAAAAGAAGAATAATCAAACTGCACTTACATAGGACTGCTTTCCGATGAACTTATATAGCTCACCGGTAGGAGGTGCCGCCGACTTTCCGTAGAATTGTGAACCTCTGCTTAGAATGACCTTGAGTAGTCTTTGATAGATGTCCGTGACTATTATAGTGACTCTCTGTGTGACATATTCAACTTGGGTGGTTTTCACGAGAAGGTATGTGATTCTTCCTAAAGCATGATATTTTACAATATATAGTACGGTAGACGTACATGTGTTAACTGAATAATAACTACGGCAATGTCTTTGACTTAAGCCTGAATAATACTTATGGCAATGCCTCACGGCTTAAGCCTGAATAACAAAGAACTGGAAGCATTTCAAAAGAATACTGAATCATTTTTTAACAGAAGATAAATATTTGGTTTTTAAAACAAAAGCTTAAGAGTTATACTAGCTTTATGGGAAGTTAGGTATAACAACTTAAGAAAGATAAAAAGGAACGGTTTACTTGTTTGTTTATAAAAGCCTTGTATTGATTTCTGTTAAGTGTAGTAAGATTTGTGTGATAAGTAGACATATTATGATTAGTGTCTTGAAATCTTTGTGTAAGGGTCATTCTTGTGCTTACGTTGCTAACCCAGAAGTCCGTTATTGTATCACCTACCCTCGATCGTTATACCGAGGGCTTGCCCCCCTTGATGCGGGTCTATACGGCCTATGCGGTCTGTGAGACTATGCGGAGCAGCGGTATGCTCCAGGATTGATCATTCCGGGTGTTTAGCCTGATGCGGGGGATTCCCTATGCGGTCCGCTGAGACTACGCGGTCTTTTGAGGCTATGCGGCCGCGGAGCCTAGGCGGATGCCGGGTTGGCTGCCCCGATGCGAGGATACCTCATGCGTCTGCGTGTGACCTATGCGGGCTGCGGAAGTCGTGACTAGGCACGCAGAATGATACTATGGGCGATTGGCCTTGCTTCGATCATTCGCGCCTAGAATAGACACATTCTGATTTCCTATTCTGTTGTTGTTTGTGATGGCACTATGTGCAATTGAACTGATTGTATTTGTAAAAGGTTTTGAATACTTGATTTCATTTCGCTTTATAGTTTCACATACTTGGTACTGATCGACCTCCTCGGGCCGCGTTCATGCCGCAGTAAAGGCAAGCAGTGCTAGATCCGCATCTTAGGATCTTTGCGTTGGTGTCGAGCTCCATCTTCTCCGAGGCTCTACTGGGTATGATCTCCTGTTGTAGATAGTTTTGTACATCAGTGGTATGGCGGGCTGTCCGCCATAGTTGTATATTTCCTTAGAGTCATGTTATGCAGTTTGGGATGTAACTGCTGAACCATGATTATTTATATATATGCCGAAAGGCGACGTTTTCTTACATAAACTGTGTCTTATTTTATAAATTGTTTCCTGTCTTGATCTATATTTCCGCTGGTTACTCTGATGTATGGCTACTTGGTGCCGGTGAGGCACTCCACGCCCCGAACAGGTCGTGGATACGCAAACTCGCCGTCAAGCATAATCTCGGTGCATCGACTGCGCGCTCGTACTCTCTCAGATCTCACTAGCGATTCTCACGCCTTGCCCTTCCGGGCTCTGGTTGCTAGCGGAGGCATAATCGTAAAAACGAGATACGCTGGAGGGTCCAACTTACAACACGCCTCTAAGGCACGATCTCAGAATGAGAAGAATGGAAACCAATCCTAAATGTCCTGCCTCCTGATTATAGATGTGGTGCACAACACATCGATAATCAAGACTCTACTAGACACGGTCTGTAGACACCTTCCGAGGATTAATCGCTCGATACCACTTTTGTCACGACCGATCCGGGCCGGATCGTGCCTTACCGGGCACCCTAGTGATACAACATCAGAGAAAACCAGCGGAAAATAAAAATTACACAAGAAACAAGATATATGATCATAAAAAATGCCAACCAAACGGTTACCTTCCAATAAAGTATATATATATAACTCTTCAAATCGAACAGTTTAATCCTTTTACAAACCCCGCCCACAACAAGATTACTGCACCTCTAAGAGTTTTTATACAACATGACGACGGGGCCCCGCCATACCACGAATGTACAAAACCTACAACTCGTGGTAACATACCAAAAGATAAGCCTCCGAGGACTGAGCTTCCTAACGCTGAACCGTGATCCTAAGAGCGAGGATCAACTACCGATGTACTCCTACCTGCGGCATGAACGGAGCCCCCCGAAGGAGGTCAGTACTACAGGTACCATGTATGTGAAACTGAAAATACTGCTGTTTAATCATATCTGTCTACATAAAGCGGGAGACATGTATGATAACAAAAATACAGTACGCAATCATAAAAGCAGTCAAGTCAGGGACTCACGCCCTCAATATCATTACTCAATATAACTATGGGTCTCACGCCCACAACATCAATCATGTTTGCATCATGGCCACATGCCCCCAGAATTCTGCATCGGTGTAGACATGTCCATGATGCAATAATAATAACAATGCCGCATGGCCACATGCCCCCGGAATTCTGCCTCGGTGTAGACATGTCCATGTAACATCAACAACAATATACTGGGTGATCAACCCCGCCGCATGGCCACACGCCCGGATTGCGCCGGTGTAGACATGTCCATGTAACCACAATAACAATATATCGGGTAATCAACCTGCTGCATGGCCACATGCCCCGATTCTGACGGTGTAGACATGTCCATGATGCAACAATAATAACAATATACCGCACAACCAGGCTTATCACAAACAAGCTCAAGCAAATTACCATACTTCTAGACTTTTATAAAAGATCCACTCTTTCTCAAGAAGTCACCTGATATCAACATTTGCACAACAAAGGCTATCACAACAAGCATAGGCGAGTTACACAACAACAAGCATAGGCGAGTTACACAACAACAAGCATAGGCAAGTTATACACAACTCAAGGTACTTCCATTTTGTATCCAAGTCTGGGTTTTAACCCTAAAGTACTACGTACATTAACTCTTTTTAAAGGATCCGTTCCTTTCACAAAAGTCACATAATACCCGTAGTATAAAATAGAGTGACTATCTTTTTAAGTAAACCAAAATACTTCCCTTTGTAAAATCAAGTAACAACATTATTTTCCAAACGTTCAAGTTTGCCTAATTTCAAATGCTCAAGTTTCTCATTTTAGAAAGGTTTCATAACTCATAGTCTTAATCTCTTTTAAAACAATTGAGTAACATATGTCTTGTACGTGAGCCGTTTATTCTTGTTTACAACAATCTTGTTACAGCAGCCATGATCTAGGAAATGTAATACAATTTTGTCTTATCTTAGCTTCTATGCAGATGGAGGTTTCTACTGGTTTTAATAATAATTTGTTATTTGTCAATACACTTTCCTTTATTAGCGCTGCTGTGGTTTGTTCGACACTTATTCTCATTTCCGAAATCAATAAAACATTATTCTTTTTAAAACCAAGTACTCATTACTCGCGAATGAGGTTTCACAACACTTTTAACAAAATGTTAATTACCAAGTAAAACAAGTTAAGTCTCTTATCTTTCAAGATCAAGTCTCTTAACTTCTACAATCAATAAACCAATCTTTTACCTACATAGAGTCGTTATAACTAACTTCCCATAAAGCTATTATAACACCCTATGTTTTAAACCAACCAACTCATTTAGCACACGACGCTCACCGTACTACATAGTTTACAAAGCATCATGCTAGAAGGATAGGAAGAGGTTCACATACCTCGCGACGATTATCGACAATAAGCAAAACGCCCACAAGATCAGAATCGCTGGCCGTTTCCACTCTTCAAGTAGAATACGCTACTCGCAGTACTTCCACCTATAAGGACACAAACGTCTATTAACTTCTAACCGCACGCCCATATTCTACGTAAAATTCGCGAGACTTCCCCACAACCGCGTAAATCTCCTCCTCTATCGAGGCCGGCTACCAAGGCAACCAGGGGGGGGTTATACGTCTAACCGGACGTATACAATTCTACTATACAGTAATACCACAAGTCTACTGTAATACAGTCCTATGTAGTTACAGTTCAGTTCTTTAAATTCAGGCTTAAGTCAAAAGACATTGCCGCAAAGCTATGCTTAGTTCTATATATAGTATACCTCAACTATATAATCCTACAATATGTAATTTCCAATTACAATAAGGGGACAAGAATATTTACCTCGATAAGCCCAAAATTATCCAAGTTATAATGTCGATCCTGAGCAAGGTTTAGCTCCTACTCCGTGCGCTCCAATCCGCTCCAAACAACCCTTAGAAGTTCTAACCAACTTCTACTTAAATACTTTAACCAACTATGAAGATTTCCTTAGGGTTTCGGTTTGAGACTAAAAGGACAAAAGGTAGTATTTTCGGGCTCTACGTATAGAGGTAACTTTTGGAATACTACAAGGTAAAGGCTAAGGTATTTTGGGCATTATAACAATACTTGGAGAGTATTTCTACCAAGAGGGGGGGTGTATTACACGAAACAACTAGGCTAGGGGGGGGACCTCTCGGCCAAAGGCCACTAAGAGGGGGAGGGGGAGGCTCTCGGCCACAAGGCCTCACAAGCGGGGAGGAGAGGCTAGGACGAGAACTACACTCAAAGGGAGGGAGAGGGACTCAAGACTTGGAAGATTTTGGATGAAGAAGTCTTCAAGCTTAGGGGGGTATTTATAGGAAAACCAAAGGCCAACCAATGGCCAAGATCAAGCCATGTGCAAGGCAAGTGTAAGGCCAAGATCAAGCCAAGTGCACCCTAACCCTACTCCACAAAACACTCCACAAAACAAGGCACAAAACAAGCCACAATTCAAGGCCATTCGTCCAAGGCCAAACCGCCCACTTTAGGCGTCCACTTGAGGGTGAAAAGTGTCACCCTCTCGTTGGTCAAAATCATTTCGTCTCTTGGAAAAATCCGCAAAAATTAAAAAGGACATAGCCGGAATTTTCCCTTCGCAAGCTTTGTAAAACGTTTCGTCGAAAAACGACTCTAACCGGGTGTTGTGCACAAAATTTCGAACCTATGCCAAACTTTAAGTCTCAAATTGTCGTACGTACGTCCTTACGTATATACGCTGGAAATACGAGGTATAACACCTGTGCCCTGGTAACCCTCTGTGCCCTACTCGCCGCTCCCTCTGTTGCCTTGCCCTTCTGGGCCATGGTTGCCTTGCGTAGAGGCATAACTGGTACATAAGAATACGTCAGAGGGAGTCCAACTTATAACACAGCTCTAATGCACGATCTCAGAGTGAGAAGAATGGAAACCAATCCTAAATATCCTGCAGCCTCCTGATTATAGGTGTGGTGCACAACACGCCGATAATCAAGATTCTACTAGATACGATCTGTAGACGCTTTCCGAGGACTAACTGCTCTGATACCACTTTTGTCATGACCCGACCTCGGGCCCGCGACTGGTGCCCTACCTGGGCACTCTTACAGGTATACATCAGAGATAATCAGCGAAACATACATAAACTTAACAAGAATAAATAATTGGTTAGCCGATAAGGCTACCTCCCTGGATATATACAAATACAAAAACAGTTACCTCATTTTTCTTTTCAAAGTGACTCACAAGATATGACTACAGATGTCACGACCCGACCTCGGGCCTGTTACACCCCGTAATTCCAGGACTTGAATAAGAGAATAGACGGGAGATCTCAGGACTTAAATTGAACGAAAGAAGGAAATTGCTTTCCTAAGGAAATATCTTCCGAACCTCGGGAAGAAAAGTTGTTCGTTAATGAGAATTGGGTTCTCGAGTTGTTAATTGAGGCAGTTAGAATTTATCGGAACTATGGAAGTTTATTTACAGAATTGGATACGTGTGGCCCACCCGAGAAATTTTACGTTTTTGTGGGGCCCACGAGGTTTCCGATATTTTGACCAATTATGGAAATTTTGGGAAACGAAACATTATGGACGAATGGGAGGGTGACACGTGTCACACCCCCACAATTGGGCTTGGACGAAAATTGGCAAGATTGGGCCAAGTCTTGAAAGGCCAAGGCATGACATTATTGACCAAGTCAATGAGCCCACATAGTTTGATATTTTAAGTGAATTCATCCAAGCCACACAAATGTTCTAATCTAGACCCTTGAATGTAGTTTATATGTACACTAGTAGTGCAAGAATTTGTCATTCTCAACACTTAGAAAAAAATTGAATCTTGTTCTTGTTCCTTATGAAGCTCACGGCAATGTGCCCCTTCCAAGAGAGAAATTTTCAATTGTTGTCCAATAATTCCCATACTTTAAACCAAGGTTCCTAAGAGTATAGTAAGTGTATCTCAATAGAAAGATCCCGGAAAAATGGTGTTTTCGTATTAGTCGCAAGGCGGAAGCTAAAGGAGTTCTTCAACTTTGAAGTTGGAACTTGAAGATAAGTTCATCATAAGCTTCTAAGGGTTGTTTGGAGTGGTTTGGAACGTCAAAAAGAGGAGCTAAAGTTGCTAAGGATCGACTTGTAATCTTGGATCATATTTGGGCTAAATGAGGTATAATCTTCGCCTTACTTTTGTAATTGAAGATTCCATGTTATTATAAGTTAGAAATGATCATGTGATGTGTGTTATGAAGATTGATAAGTGTTATGGAAATTTGGAAGCTCAAATCCGAAAATGACATGTTAAGCCATTTGAAATTGAAATACAATTTGGTCGATAATTAGAATCGTCGCATGTTTACCTACTTGAGGATTGTAGTAGTTATAATCAATTGTGGCTAGATCACATGTTATATTAAACCACTTGGATTGAAAAGAAATTGGAAGAAGAATTGGTATTGTTGCCCTAATTGCCGAATTAACATTGTAGTTTAGACTAGCTTGTTATTTATTGTGGGGCGGAATTTTACATGTCTTGATTAAGCGTGTAATCCCCTATTGTTAACTACTTTGTTGAGCCTTAAATGTGGCGTGTTTGGTTATTGAATTCGGCCTTGAAAAAGGTGGCAAAGTATGTAGAAACAAAGGAAGTGATGTCCGATTTTTCATAGAATTTAGTGACTTCGCACTTGGAATATTCTACGTTTGAAGTAAGAAGTTAATAGACGTACTATGGTCATTATAGGTTGACATACTACGTACGGCAAATTGGACTTAGCAAGTGGATTAAACCGAAGAGGTATGTGGAACTTTCTTATCTCTTGAGCATGAATAAGTTGTAAATGTATAGTACGGTAGACGTACAAGATTTTGACAATCTAGTCTAATTGATATCCTTGGCTTATTTTAAGAATGTCCAAGTTGGTTGAGTTAGGGAGTTAACTCACTTGTTTAAATATTAAGGATATCTTGGTTTTCAAAAGTTAAGAGACTTTAAGTATGTTGAAAGTATTATTGATACTTGTTTTGTTGGAAAGTTTAAGTCTCTTGGTTATAAAGAAGTATGTAAGTTGCTAATGTATAAAGCTAGTATAACGGCTTTATGGGAAGTTGGTTATAATAGCTTTATGGAAAGTTAAAAAGAGTGGTTTACTCTAAGTAATTTAAGTATGTTAAATGACTTGAAATAACGAAAGGCAAATTGATTTAAAGGCATCAATTGCTTAAGGTTTTAAAAGAAAGAAGTCACTTGATTTAGAAGCCTGAAAATGTATTTTCTAAAAAGGTATTGTGACTTGTCTTAAAATGTAGTTATGACTTGATACTACGGTTATTAGTATCTTGGAAGTTTTATATGAAAATGAGTCATTTTAAAGGAATAGAAGTACGTAGTACTTTGGGTTAAAACTCCCGGATTTATAATGACATGTTAGTGCCTTAAGTAAACTAAAATGAGAGTGTATATGAATAAGACTAATAAGAAGTTAGGGGGATTTCTTAACTTGCTTATTTATTGTATGATAAGCCGGTAGTGCTTATGTTATGTATGATAAGCCGGTAGGGCTTATGTTATGTTTGATGGCCGGTTGAGATAGGGTAAGAGTATAAATGAGGGGTAAACCCCCAAGATCGTTATACCACATTCTTCAGGGTAAGAGTATATCTGAGGGGTAAATCCCCAAGATCGTTATACCACCTTCTTCAGGGTAAGAGTATATCTGAGGGGTAAATCCCCAAGATCGTTATACCACCTGTTCCGTGGATTTGCCGCGATCACGAGGAATACCTCATGCGAGTCCTTATGGGTTATGCGGGTGAAATAGTCCCATGCGGGCGGGTACAACCTATGCGAGGAATACCTCATGCAGGTCCACACGACCTATGCGGGTGAAATAGTCCCTAAAGTAGGATTGCTTAATGATACTGCGGGCGGGTGGTCCTTCTTTGATCGCGAGCTTCCTATTTTTATGTTGTAAGTGTACTCTTGATTACTCTCATTGTTAGTAAGGCACTGTGTACTGTTAATTGAGTTATCATACCTGTCTCCAGTTTTATTATAGACTTATGATTTCATTACAGTACTTTCAGTTTCACATATTTGGTACATGTTGTACTGACCTCCTTCGGGGGGCTGCGTTCATGCCGCAGGTAGAGTACA
This sequence comes from Przewalskia tangutica, assembly GCA_029844215.1. Classification (NCBI taxonomy): domain Eukaryota; kingdom Viridiplantae; phylum Streptophyta; class Magnoliopsida; order Solanales; family Solanaceae; genus Przewalskia; species Przewalskia tangutica. Next base: position 39,296,077 of record CM056720.1, on the reverse strand, counting down.
GGTTGCTGATCCTAGCTCTTAGGATCACTGTTCAGCTGTTGAGAAGCTCCTTTATTCCGGAGGCTTATCCCTGGTATTGTCGGTTGTTGTACATTCAGGGGTATGGCGGGGCCCTGTCCCGCCAGAGTTGTTATTCTTAGAGGTCTGTAGTCACATTGTGGTTTGGGTTGTAAAGAAAAAAAAATGTGTACTGTTTTATTCGTATAGTTTACGGAAGGTGGCCTTATCGGCTAGCCTGTTGTTATTTTATGTTTAAGCATTTTATCAGTTGTGTATGTTCCGCTGCTATTCTCTGATGTATACCGAAAGGGGTGCCCAGGTAGGGCACCAGTCGCGGGCCCGAGGTTGGGTCGTGACAAAAGTGGTATCAGAGCAGTTAGTCCTCGGAAAGTGTCTACAGACCGTGTCTAGTAGAGTCTTGATTATCGGTGTGTTGTGCATCACATCTATAATCAGGAGGCTGCAGGACATTTAGGATTGGTTTCCATTCTTCTCACTCTGAGATCATGCGATAGAGCTGTATGGTTAGGGTCGTCTCTCCCTAACGAGTTATGTTGATTGCAGCTACGAGAAAGGCAGCAGTGACCCAGGAAAGATTATGTGGATTGCGTATCCAGGTTGGTAATGTTTGTAGTATAGTTGGTATGGTGACATACAACTATACGGATTTATGTATGAGGGTCAGACGCGTGTTGCCTAGAATGATTTTAGATTACCAGGATTTGGTAAGGACTAAATAAATACCGGGAGGGTATGAACAGTTAAGGAACTCTCATCAAGGTTTTACGTGCTAATTTGAGATAATTAGGTGATGATGAGTTGTGTGAGAATGTAATGGACCCTTAAGAGGTTATAATTAATGGACTTAATGGAAGACTATGTTAATAGATTGAGCTACGTAGTAGGATTTCGAGAATGGTACGGGTGAGATCCGTATGGAGTAAGTATGGTTGTTGTGGACAAGACAACCCGATTATAGTATATTGAGAAGTTTTTGTACCCGTTTACGGGGGGACTGATAAGTTAGGCTTGGAGCATGGAAATTGTGAGCCTAGGAATGTTGATAACCACCGAGACCTTAGATATATAAGGCCTTCTCGGGTAGTAAAAAGTTAAGACAGACCAAGGAAAAGAGTTAAATACGACGCCGAGTCGGGTTGGGGACCTATTAAGGGTCGCCTCATAGCTTGAAATGAAATGGGATCAGTTGGTAGTAGTCTCGCTACGTGATAGGGTCACGAGGGTGCAAGGCCCAAGTTTAGTTAATCATTTTACGGGTTCGTGGGCGTGTTCCACCGGAACCAGGTTGTGAGAGACGGAATGGGCCTTATATTGTTTAATTTAGTAACTCCAAAGAGTGGAGGCCAGAATTAGTATGGAATTTATGTACGTACGTTAGAATAAGTTTGGGAGTACGGGAAGAGTACGACCAGT